>CM075338.1:12672081-13872081 GCA_037788925.1 Mytilus galloprovincialis
TTGGAAGTATTTGGCCTAGTAGTTTCAGAGGAGTAGATTCTTGAAATAGTTTACGACGACAGACGACGGCCGCATAGTGATGGCATAAGCTCACTTGGCCCTTCGTGCCAGGTGAGATAAAAACACGTTGAACGTGAAAAAAAACCAGTTATCACGTTGCACGAAAATGACCATTTACCACCCTCTGTAAACATGTACATTTGATGCTAACATGAGGAAACGAATTTCAGTGAAAATTTGTCAATCAGAAAGTTAAAAACCGTTTTAATTTTAGACTGAACATGTTTCAGTAGAAATATAGGTGTCATAAAGGATCATTTCAAGCTGCATGCAATTGATGGCGCTTCATAGGATTAATGTAATTATTGTCATATTATGTCTGTACAAAAAGCCACAACTATTTTTTTTGTTGATACGTCACACAGTTAAAGAGAAATATATTTGTCGCTTACAGTATTTGTTATTGGTGAATAAAAATGTATAATTTTTAGGACACTTGTAAGATATAGAAATTACAAATTATGTAACAAACAATGTGTTTCTTTTTAAACAGGAAACGTTATGCCTTTATTTAATAAAAACAATTTGTGTATATCTTTTCAAACATAAAACGTTTATATGTCTTTCTCCCGAATCATAACATACGGCCACAAATCTTAATTTTAAGCACCCCCCAAGGGTGACTGGGGTATAAAAATATGGTCACTTGGTCTTCTTCCGACCGGCAGCTAAACGCTTGCCGAAGTGGGGCGTCCGTTTGACTGTGCGGGATGTATCAAGTTCGCAGTCACGTCCGGTGCCTCGTTTAAAGAGAGGTCACGTGCACGTTAAGATTAAAGAACCCTTGCAACAACTCGTCTGATGGGTCCGTAGGTGGCCTGTTGCAAGGCAAATTTTCTGTCCCTATCCAAGATACCCTCATTTTCCAGTGGCAGTCCAAATTTCACCGACCATCATCCCAGATGGCCTCTATTGTACCAACCTACCTAATGTATTTATTGTGAACTTGTTCCCGTCCTGAATATGCATGAAATATTTGCCACTGGACGTTAAGCAACCAACAATCAATCAATCAAAATTTTAAGCAAATATTCTAGATAGATTTATAATAATGTCGTCACCAAATGAATAACAATTGTAAAAATATTTAAACATGAAAGGTATGCAAAGTCCTTCACATAAATCATCAATGTATATGTGCACAACGAATATAGGACAGAAATTCACAGAACAAAAAGTCACAGAACAAAAAGTCATAGGACACAAAGTCACAATTCAGTTTTGAAATTATTTTACTTTTAGCATACTAATTGAAATTACCATATATTTATTCTATTAGTCGAGTAGGTTATTAAACAGATCTTTCACTTCTAACAGACGATGGTTCTGTAAATTGTTCATCAGTTATATTGTCGTTGTGATTGTTTTCATTTGCTTTTTTTAAAGATGTTTGTTCGATTTTGTCTTCTTTTGTTTTCATAAAATGTTTTCTGTTTCTTTTGAAAATTTTTCCTTCTGGTGTTTTAATCACATATGATTTCGGAGTGTTATTATTTTTTACAACAGTTCCTTGGTCCCATTTTCCTTTCGGCTTGTGCTTGAATCAAAAAGTGTCATTCGGTTGTAATTCAGGTAATAGTTTTGAACTGATATCGTAATTTTGTTTTGATTCATTTTTGGTTGTTTCATTTCTGGGGAATAGAAACATGGTCACTTGGTCTTCTCCCGACCGGCAGTAAAACGCTTGCCGAAGTAGGGCGTCCGTTTGGCTGTGCGAGATGTATCAAGTTCGCATCCACGTCCGGTTAGAATGGGGACGTTAAATCCGATGCCTCATGTAAAGAGAGTGCCACGTGCACGTTAAGAACCCTTGCAACAACTCTTTGAGGGGTCCGAAGGTGGCCTGTTGCAAGGCAAAATTTCTGTCCCTATCCAATAAATAAACCTACCTATTGTTATTTATTGTGAACTTGTTCTCGTCCTGAATATGCTTAAAATATTTGCCACTGGACGTTAAGCAACCAACATTCAATCATTTTTTTCTACTAGAACTAAAAGCGTCTGAAAATAAGCTTAAATCCACCTTTGTTTTCACTAGGCTGAGCTGCTACCCTAGGAATGCGTAAATTGGAAAAGTCATTATTAGTCAGTTTAGGACCTTTAGTGTCTTGGCTAGTATGAATGACAGCACTCTTCCTCTTTAAACTTGAGGTTGAAGTAGCTGATTTACGTGTTAATTCTGGTAGTAATCTATAATTTGTTTTTTGTTTTCGAACGATTTTTCAGTTTTCTCTTCAAAATCTTTCCCAAGAACACCATCACTTGACAATTTAAGGGATAAAAACTCGTCATTAAGCTCAGTTATGTCCTCTTGACCTGTATGTAGCAAAGTAGCTTTCATACGAATCAGATGATGAAACGCACCGGTTCTAGCTGTTTGGTCCATAGATTTCACTGACGTGGCAAAAATGTTTTTGACCATTTGTACAAGTAAATCAATATTTGGTTCAGAATCATTCAGTTATTCCATTGATTAACCCAAGGCTTGTTGCATATATGCAGTTATAATCAAACTCATTCTAGCTGCTGACTGACCTTTGAAAGCCATATTTTCTAAAATTTTCTCGGGTTTAGGAAAAAGTTTATTATGAGCTTTACAAAAGACACTAAACAACACTAGCATTGATATATCCGTTATCATCTTTTAGGAGATATTTACAGAAATAAAATTAATCTGAAGTTTTGTATATCTTTCATCTTCAGCCATTCAAATTTATCTAAATCATGAATGAAGCGATAACATTTTGAAGATCATGTTGTCAGAGAAAAATGGCATTAACAAGTGAGAGCAGGTCATTTTTCATAAAAGAAGCAAATCTCACTGAGACATAAATAAATTGTTCTTCTGTTTACCCAATAATCACCATTTCCACCCTTGTTTAATAAATTCTGATATTTGTGGCATGAATCTGAGGTATTTCATTTCGCTAAAAATAGCCGAGCCAAGTGCTTATCCTTTATATTGTATTGATTTCTTACCTTGTATTCCCCGGAGACTGGCTCTGCTAATTTAACCAGACTGTCCAGCACGCCAGTATCCAGCAGTTTGTGTATATTTTTCAGGTGGTCCCTCATACAAGTTTTTTTCTTACCCACACTTTGGACAGATCTTCATAATGTTACCATGAGAATCTCGTACCCTGTCGATTTTAGTTCTGCTAATTCGATGTTTTTTTCAAATAAGTGGCGGTTCAAGTTTTGAATATCTTTTTCATATACATGGCATTGATTCGTAATGTTTTTACTGGCAAATTTGATATTCGGCTCGTCCAATTTCACTCGTATATTCCTTTTTTTTTAATTGTATTTGATGTTACCTTAAATCGGTCATTTGACCAAGATCCGTTCTAATATGTATTGACAATTGTATTTGAAGTCAACTTGAACCAACCAAACCTTTATTATAAAATTGTAAGATTTTCACTAAATTTTTCCACTTTTTGGATAATTTATTCAGATGTTACCTTAAATTGACCATATTCTTAGGATAGTATTTAATACAACAGCAAACCCGTTATTGCTATATTGATCATTTTGCGACATTTTACTGTAAATTCGACAATTTTCTTGATAATTGTATTTGATGTTACCTTAAATCGGTCATTTGACCAAGATACTTTCTAATATGTATTGGCAATTGTATTTGAAGTCAATTGAACAAACCAAACCTTTATTATCAAATTGTAAGATTTTCAGTAAATTTTTTCACTTTTTGGATAATTTATTCAGATGTTACCTTAAATTGACCACATTCTTCGGATAATTGTATTTAATACAACAGCAAACCTGTTATTGCTATATTGATCATTTTGCGACATTTTACTGTAAATTTGACAACTTTTTTGATAATTGTATTTGATGTTACCTTAAATCTGTCATTTGATCAAGACTATCTTCTAATATGAATTGATAATTGTATTTGATATTACCTTAAAATCGGTCATTTGATCAAGACAATTTTCTAATAAGTATTGATAATTGTATTTGATGTTACCTTAAAATCGGTCATTTGATCAAGACACATTTCTAATATGTATTGATAATTGTATTTGATGTTACCTTAAATCGGTCATTTGATCAAGACAACGTTCTATTATATGTTGATAATTGTATTTGATGTTACCTTAGATCGGTCATTTCACCAAGATACTTTCTAATATGTATTGACAATTGTATTTGAAGTCAACTTGAACCAACCAAACCCTTTATTATAAAATTGTAAGATTTACAGAATATTTAACCACTTTTGCGATAATTTATTCAGATGTTACCTTAAATTAAACATATTCTTAAAATAATTGTATATAATACAACAGCAAACCTGTTATTGGTATATTGATCATTGTTCGACATTTTACTGTAAATTTGACATTTTTAGCTCACCTGGCCCGAAGGGCCAAGTGAGCTTTTCTCATCACTTGGCGTCCGGCGTCCGGCGTCCGTCGTCTGTCGTCCGTCGTCCGTCGTCCGGCGTCGTTAACTTTTACAAAAATCTTCTCCTCTGAAACTACTGAGCCAAATTTAACCACACTTGGCCACAATCATCATTGGGGTATCTAGTTTAAAAAATGTGTCCGATGACCCGGTCAATCAACCAAGATGGCCGCCACAGCTAAAAATAGAACATAGGGGTAAAATGCAGTTTTTGGCTTATAACTCAAAAACCAAAGCATTAAGAGCAAAACTGACATTGGGTTAAATTGTTCATCAGGTCAAGATCTATCTGCTCTGAAATTTTCAGATGAATCGGACAACCCGTTGTTGGGTTGCGGCCCCTGAATTGGTAATTTTAAGGCAATTTTACTGTTTTTGGTTATTATCTTGAATATTATTATAGATAGAGATAAACTGTAAACAGCAATAATGTTCAGCAAAGTAAGATTTACAAATAAGTCTACATGACCAAAATGGTAAGTTGACCCCTTTAGGAGTAATTGCCCTTTATAGTCAAATTTTAACCATTTTTCGTAAATCTTAGTAATCTTTTACAAAAATCTTCTCTGAAACTACTCGGCCAAATTAAACCAAACTTTGCCACAATCATTATTTGGGTATCTTGTTTAAAAAATGTGTGGCGTGACCCGGCCAACCAACTTAGATGGCCGCCACGGCTAAAAATAGAACATAGGGGTAAAATGCAGTTTTTGGCTTATAACTCGAAAACCCAAGCATTTAAAGCAAATCTGACATGAGTAAAATTGTTTATCAGGTCAAGATCTATCTGCCCTGAAATTTTCAGATGAAGCGGACAACCTGTTGTTGGGTTGCTGCCCCTGAATTGGTAATTTTAAGGAAATTTTGCTGTTTTTGGTTATTATCTTGAATATTATTATAGATAGAGAAAAACTGTAAAAAGCAATGATGTACAGCAAAGTAAGAACTAGAAATAAGTCAGTATGACCAAAATAGTCAATTGACCCCCTAAGGAGTTATTGCCCTTCATAGTCAATTTTTAACAATTTTCTTAAAGTTTGAAGATTTTCAATAACATTTTCCACAGAAAGTACTGTTATAGATAGAGATAATTGTAAGAAGCAAGAATGTTTAGTAAAGTAAGATCTACAAACACATCACCATCACCAAAACCCAATTTTCTCATGAATCCATCTGTGTCCATTGTTTAATATTCACATAGACCAAGGTGAGCGACACAGGCTCTTTAGAGCCTCTAGTTTTTATCGTATTTGATGTTACCTGAAATCGGTTATTTGACCAAGACAATTTTCTAATAAGTATTGATAATTGTATTTGATGTTACCTTAAATTGGTCATTTGACCAAGATACTTTCTAATTATTATTGACAATTGTATTTGAAGTCAACTTGAATCAACCAAACCTTTATTGTAAAATTGTAATATTGTTCAGTAAATTTTACAACTTTTTGGATAATTTATTGAGATGTTACCTTAAATTGACCATATTCTTAGGATAATTGTATTTAATACAACAGCAAAACCGTTATTGCTATATTAATCATTTTGCGACATTTTACTGTAAATTCGACAATTTTTTTGATAATTGTATTTCATGTTACCTTAAATCGGTCATTTGACCAAGATACTTTCTAATATGTATTGACAATTGTTTTTGATGCTACCTTAAATCGGTCATTTGATCAAGACTACCTTCTATATGTAATGATAATTGAATTTAATGTTACCTTAAAATGGTCATTTGACCAAGATACTTTCTTATTTGTATTGACATTTGTAATTGAAGTCAACTCGAACCAACCAAACCTTTATTATAAAATTGTAAGATTTTCAGTAAATTTAAACACTTTTGTAATAGTTTATTCAGATGTTACCTTAAATTAATCATATTCTTAAAATATTTGTATATAATACAACAACAAACCTGTTATTGGTATATTGATCATTGTTCGACATTTTACTGTAAATTTGACAATTTTTTTTAATTGTATTTAATGTTACCTTAAATCAGTTATTTGGTCAAGACTATCTTCTAATATGTATTGATAATTGTATTTGATGTTACCTTAAATCGGTCATTTGATCAAGACAACTTCCTATTATATGTTGATAATTGTATTTGATGTTACCTTAAATCGGTCAATTGATCAAGACAACGTTCTATTATATGTTGATAATTGTATTTGATGTTACCTTAAATCGGTCATTTGACCAAGATACTTTCTAATATGTATTGACAATTGTATTTGAAGTCAACTTGAACCAACGAAACCCTTTATTATAAATTTGTAAGATTTTCAGAATATTTAACCACTTTTGTGATAATTTATTCAGATACTACCTTAAATTCACCATATTCTTAAAATAATTGTATATAATACAACAGCAAACCTTTTGTTTGTATATTGATCATTGTTTGACATTTTACTGTAAATTTGACATCTTTTTTTAAATTGTATTTGATGTTACCTTAAATCGGTTATTTGACCAAGACAATTTTCTAATAAGTATTGACAATTGGTTTTGATGTTACCTTAAATCGGTCAATTGACCAAGATATTTTCTAATTATTATTGACAATTGTATTTGAAGTCAACTTGAACCAACCAAACCTTTATTGTAAAATATTAATATTGTTCAGTAATTTTGTTCACTTTTTGGATAATTTATTCAGATGTTACCTTAAATTGACCATATTCTTCGGATAATTGTATTTAATACAACAGCAAACCCGTTATTGCTATATTCATCATTTTGCGACATTTTACTGTAAATTCGACAATTTTTTTGATAGTTGTAATTGATGTTACCTTAAATCTGTCATTTGACCAAGATACTTTCTAATATGTATTGACAATTGTATTTTAAGTCAACTTGAACCAACCAAACCTTTATGATAAAATTGTAAGATTTTCAGTAAATTTTACCACTTTTTGGATAATTTTTTCAGATGTTATCTTGAATTGATCATATTCTTAGAATAATTGTATTTAATACAACAGCAAACCCGTTATTGCTATATTGATCATTTTGCGACATTTTACTGTAAATTCAACAATTATTTTGATAATTGTATTTGATGTTACCTTAAATCGGTCATTTAACCAAGACTACCTTTTAATATGTATTGATAATTGTATTTGATGTTACCTTAAATCGGTCATTTGACCAAGACAACTTTCTATTATATGTTGATAATTGTATTTGATGTTACCTTAAATCGGTCATTTGATCAAGACAACTTCCTATTATATGTTGATAATTGTATTTGATGTTACCTTAAATCGGTCATTTGACCAAGATACTGTCTAATATGTATTGACAATTGTATTTGAAATCAACTTGAACCATCCAAACCTTTATTATAAAATTGTAAGATTTTCAGTAATTCAGTGATTGATGGTTGCTTAACGTCCAGTGGCAAAGGCAAATATTTCATGCATATTCAGGACGAGAACAAGTTCACAATAAATACAATAGGTAGGTTGTTATAATAAAGGCCATCTAGGATGATGGTCGGGGAAATTTGGACTGCCACTGAAAAATGAGGGTATATTGGATAGGGACAGAAATGTTGCCTTGCAACAGGCCACCTACGGACCCCTCAAAGAGTTCTTAACGTGCCTAGAGCGTGGCACTCTCTTTACACGAGGCATCGGATTTAACGCCCCCTTCTGACGTACGTGACTGCGAACTTGATACATCCCGCACAGCCAAACGGGCGCCCCACTTCAGCAAGCGTTTTACTGCCGGTCGGGAGAAGACCAAGTGACCATATTTCTATACCCCAGTCACCCTTGGGGCGTGAATCAGATGTGGATACTTAAAAATTCCAAAGATCTTTTAGAGTACATACAATCTAACTCTCTTTCATCTTGTAACAGTATTAAAACATTTGACTTTTCTACTCTTTACACAAGTATTCCACATTCTAAACTAAAAGACAAATTGAAAGAGTTGGTATTACTTTGTTTCACAAAAAAGAATGGCCAACGTAGATACAAGTATCTTGTCTTAGGGAGGGATAAATCCTACTTTGTAAAGAATCACTCTGATTCAAACAAAAAATTCTCTGAAACCGATATTATCAAGATGCTTGATTTCTTGATTGACAACATACTTGTAACGTTCGGAGGACGTGTTTTTCAACAGACTGTCGGCATTTCAATGGGAACAAACTGTGCCCCTCTACTTGCCGACTTGTTTCTTTATTATTATGAGTTTGATTTCATGCAGGAACTTCTTTGGAAGAAAGATAAGAAGTTAGCAATATCCTTTAACTCTACTTTCCGCTATATAGATGACGTTCTTTCACTAAACAATTCAAAATTTGGTGACTATGTGGAACGCATCTATCCCATCGAATTGGAGATAAAGGATACTACAGATACAGTTAAGTCGGCTTCATATCTTGACTTACATCTAGAAATTGACAATGAGGGTCGGTTGAAAACAAAACTTTACGACAAAAGAGATGATTTCAACTTTCCAATAGTGAACTTTCCATTTCTAAGTAGCAACATTCCAGCAGCACCTGCATACGGGGTATATATCTCCCAATTGATACGATATTCCCGTGCTTGCATTTCCTATCATGATTTTCTTGATAGAGGGTTACTGCTCACAAGGAAGCTATTAAACCAAGAGTTCCAAATGGTGAAGTTGAAATCATCCCTTCGTAAATTTTACGGACGCCATCACGAGTTGGTTGACCGTTATGGAATAACCGTTTCACAAATGATATCAGATATGTTCCTCACATCGTAACTACAATTCCTTCCCTTTCATGAATGTGACCTACCGAATTAGACTATTTACCGGATTTGTAATCACATAAGCAACACGACGGGTGCCACATGTGGAGCAGGATCTGCTTACCATTCCGCACCTGAGATCACCCCTAGTTTTTGGATGGGGTTCGTGTTGTTTATTCTTTAGTTTTCTATGTTGTGTTGTGTGTACTATTGTTTTTCTGTTTGTCTTTTTCATTTTTAGCCATGGCGTTGTCAGTTTGTTTTAGATTTATGAGTTTGACTGTCACTTTGGTATATTTCGTCCCTCTTTTTATACATGTATAGAGTCATCTTGAATTTGGGCTTCTCAATGTGCAGATGTATTATCCACAAAATTGGAAAACCTGTAGTGTATAAATGAAATGTGAAAAAATTACCTCAAATTTAATCAAGGGTGTTGAGTAGAAGACTTTTTCCTCCTGAAATGTGGCGGTTACAACGCAGCAGACGTTCATATTAATCTCTGCATTCACCTCTAGACGGTCACATCCCATAGGGTGACATTTGCCTCCTCTTCATTGTTTTCAATTGTTATAATGCGCCACCTCCGCCTGCCAAAAATTTGTGTTTCTCCAATCTGAGATGTAAAAAAGATGATCTGAACATGTTGAAATCATCAAGATATACTGAAAACAGACATTTATGAATCATATGATTTTAATTAAATTTTGAAATGATTTCTTTTTTGATTGATTGATAATTGGTTGCTTAACGTCCAGTGGCAAATATTTCATGCATATTCAGGACGAGAATAAGTTCACAATAAATACAATAGGTAGGTTGATACAATAGAGGCCATTCAGCAGGAATTGTGGTCGGAGAAATTTGGACTGCCACCGGAAAAGGAGGATATATGGATAGGGACAGAAATTTTGCCTTGCAACAGGCCACCTACGGACCCCTCAAAGAGTTGTTGCAAGGGTTCTTAACGTGCAAAGAGCGTGGCACTCTCTTTACACGAGGCATCGGATTTAACGTCCCCCTTCTGACCGGACGTGACTGCGAACTTGATACATCCCGCACAGCCAAACGTACGCCCCACTTCGGCAAGCGTTTTACTGCCGGTCGGGAGAAGACCAAGTGACCATATTTCTATACCCCAGTCACCCTTGGGGTGGAAAAAGTAATGAGGTATTTACCTTTGTGTTTGGTTTAATTACAATTCCATAATTATTTCTCTCCGCCATGTATATTTTATACACCCTGTCGGGCTTTAAGTCAAACTCCTGGTAAGATGATATTTGGATTATAGTACTGTCCACCAGATTCAGGGCTATAACTGTATATTATGTGAAGTTTCTTTGTTTTAGTTTACTTTTGAGCTCACGCTCTTCTTTCTGTTGAAAAATGTAGACAGTGTATTTCTGAAAAAAAGATATTTAGTTACCAAGTTTTCAAGAATTAGTGGATGGCAGTGCAATGTAAGTTAACAGTGAATTATAATACAAATCCAATATTTTTTAGGTACACGTTTGTAATTGAGAATGGAACTGAGGAATTTGTCAAAGACACAACAATCCGACTTAAGACCAGAAAACAGCAGAGTGCCAACAACAAGGAAGGAAAATCCCACACTCTGAGGAAGGCTTCAGCTGCCGCTTAATAAAAAATGTTTTACTTTACTAGTTAAGGAGGCTCACAGGCACAAGATTTTCCGAAAAAAATAAACTTTACTTGTTCTTTAATTTTGGTCCTCAATGCTCTTCAACTTCGTATTTTATTTGGCCTTTTTAACTTTTTTTTATTCGAGCGTCACTGATGAGTCTTTTGTAGACGAAACGCGCGTCTGGCGTATATACTAAATTTGGCCCTGGTATCTATGATGAGTTTACTTACAACCACTGGGTCGATGCCACTGCTGGAGGACATTTATTCCCCTGAGGGTATAAGAAGCCAAGTAGTCCCTACTTTCTCTGCTGACATGAATTATGATTGATATGGTTATATTTATAAATTAACTGTTAACAAAAAATTTCTGCTTTTCTACGCAGGGACATTAAGGGCGTTTACATAAATTTTGCTTATTGTTCACATAAAATATACTTCTAGCCTCCACTGTAAAAATTTCCAGTTGTTTAACAAAATGAATGATAAAGGCATGTACGGTGGTTAAATTAAATATTTGAGTGCATAATTTTGCCCCCAAAAAGCTGCTTTTATTACATTTAAATCCGTCCTCCAACAAGATATTTTTTTTACTCATTGTCCATTATTGATCAACTTACTTGAGTTTTGGCTGCTAATCAATTTTCAGCATCTAGGTTTTCTGACATGGCATTTAGTTCAGGATTTTTCTAAACGCATTATACGGATTTTTTGTGTTATTAAAATTTGCTGTTACAAAATATTAGAAATTATTATAAATTAAGGAATGTATCAGAAATTATTATAAATTAAGGAATGTATCTCCCTCATGCAAAGCTCTGATTTCTTGCACGTATTTGGCTATACTTTTTGGACCTTTTGGATTTTAGCTCTTCATCTTTTATATAAGCTTTGGATTTCAAATATTTTGGCCACGAGTATCACTGAAGAGACATGTATTGTCGAAATGCGCATCTGGTGCAAGAAAATTGGTCCCGTTAATTTTATTACTGCCACTGGGTCGATGCCTGTGCTGGTGGACTGTTAGACCCCGAGGGTATCACCAGCCCAGTAGCCAGGCAGTACGTCGGTACAATATATAAGGAGCAATGCGTTTTCGGATAAATCATGTGTTTGTTTTTAGTGATCAGATTTCCGAGTTCTTCTTTTTATTTCCTAGCAAGATCTTTCCCTGTCCCTTCTTTGAAGTTAAATCTGTATTTGTTTTGCGTCAAGGAAATATCAATCTTAATTCTGTCTTTAAATGGGTGTTGCAGTCATGTCTTTACATCCAAAAGATGATAAATCAACACCAAGGCAAGTTGTATCTACTGTAAAGACTGTATAATTCTCGTATCTTTCAGGAGAGACCGTTAAATGAAATATTTGATTGTTGAAATACAGCTAAGAAATGTTTACACGGCATATGATTTCTGCAGAATGCCTTACATTGACAAGATACTAGTTTGTCATCATCTTTATAAGTAAAATTCTTACCTTGAAGAGACAAGATGGTGGTCCAATTTCAATCGCCGACACCCTGTGTGATGACGTAGATTCCCCTCCCCCCTTTTGAAGTCGAACCTCATATTCCGTACATAAGAAGAATACATGTTCATAAACATTATGAACACGAAATCCTCGTCTGACATGTATGGAAGAAGGATACATTTTTTAACATTTTCTACTGCATGTATATCATTAAAATCATAGTAAAATGAGTGTCCCTTTCTTTCATTGTAAAGCCTTTCTTTTATTTACATGTATATTTTATGAAAGTAATACCTGTTGAGGTTTGAAAGCTGAATATAAGGTATCCGATGGGAATTAAAGCCTCATAGTGTATCAAATATATATTTACCTATAAATATTGAAAATCAAACAAGCCAGATTTAAGCGATATATTTAAGAAATGATTCATGGAAGCCATAGATTGTTGGAAATTTACACATGGCCTGGACCATGATATTCGAATTTTATCCTGCGCGTTAGCGAGGGATAAAATGAACGAATATCACAGCCCATATTTCATGCATATTCACGACGAGAACAAGAAGTGATTATTATGTTATGTTTAACTTGTACGCTTCACTTCTTTTTTCTAATTGCTCATTATTTATTCCCATTATTATCTTTTTTTATTTATGAAATGCACATTTATACCCCTGGGAGTTGAAGGCATATATACAAACAATACAATACAATATACACAATGGAAAAATTAACATATTAAACATCATATATAAAGTGGTAAAACAGTAATATTTATGCAGGCGTTGTGTCCACTCCCCTCAGTGCAAATGACTTTTTAATGAACGGAACAGTAAGCTGAATAATATCAAATGAAGATACAATTAATTGTAATCTATCTGTTTCAGATAAATTGAAGTATTCTGGACATATATTATTTATATCTTTTTCAAGCTGATTACGTAAAGATCTCTGTGCCTCGATTAGTGTATGGATGTCTACAAAGAATACAAATTGAACATGATCTGGATAATTTCGTTGTAATTGCCAATTTCAAAAGTAAATATCTTGTGAATAAAACAAATAACAAATGATTTAATTATTCTTTATTTGGTGACAGGTTATCAATCTCGATAATATTAAACTTTATACATTATTCAAATAAAACTCCTCCAATCTAGTAACGGTGCTTATATAGACAAGCTACAAACCCTCTAAATGGATTTGTAATTTGACTGTTAGTGAAAGGCATGCTGCTCTTGAAAGTGCTCAGAAACTTGCTCCTCAATATATTGAAATTATTTAAAATAGATAAAAGAGGTTAAAACACAAATTGAAAATAAACTTGCAGAAAAAAAAGCGAAGCATGGAAAAACGTTTATATGTTACTTATATAATTACTAGGCTGTTGTTTTTTTTTTTGTTTTTTTTTTAACTTCTTCCTTTTCTCGACCACTGCGTTGTTGAACATTGAGGGGTCGGCAAAGTTTCTGAAGAGCAGTCTAAGTTGCTTTTCTTTGCTTATATTCATTGTTTCTGTAAACTACAATAATAAACACGGGATATAATCACTTTTAAGTTCATTTACATACTGTATGAAGATGATAGAATATACTTCAAACATATTGACAGGTTTGATAAAAAAGACTATAATTGATAGTTGCATATATAACAGATAATACATAATTATTTTTGTTTATAAACTGGTTCATCATCGCTAACCGGATATTGTTGGTGATGTACGTACATTTTACCAGTGTATTGTCAAATGCGATAGATAAAGATAGTGCCAAAAATGTGTCAAGCAACATTTTCTCTTAATATGTAACATGTTTCTTTACGTAATTACAATCACGAATGCTAAAGGTATAGTATGAGATTGCTGATGACCTTTTTTACGACTTGCTAGGGGACTAACATGAAAGCTTTTACATAACACATACAATTAATGCTGTCTTTTTTCGGGTTGTTGTATCTATGACGCGTGCCCAATTTCCATTCTTAGTTTTTATCGTATTAAGGTTTATTTACCCTTCTGTAGCCATTTTTGTACGAATTTTTTACACTCAAGTGAGTAATTTATGTTTCAAATTTTATAACAACAATCTCTGTATTAAAGGCTGTGGATTTTCTATAAAATTCTTGATTTATTTGCCACAAAGTCCTCTTTTTCTATTAAATGCAATGGAACAGTAAAAATAATGCTTTGCATCAAGTTTCCCCTTGAAACATTTACTAAATGGCCTATCTCTATTATTCATAATATCTGTAGTTTTGATACAATTGAAGTTTGAAAAGTTCGTACAAAAATGGCTACAGAAGGGTACATAAACCTTAACTGGAATTCGAAAAACTGGTAACTGGTATCAGATCTATGTAAAACGCAGATATTAATTTACGTGCATTTAATGTGATGTGAGTGAGCTATCGTCGTTGTTTAAATCATATTAATATAATTGTTCCGTTCTCCGAATTTACTATTCTTATATGCTTATTTTTGTTTCTTGACTTCCGTTCTGTAATAGCTGATTGTTAAAACTAAGTTGGGAGACTTGGTTCATTAAGATCTTGATTAACCTAATATGGTTACACCGCAACAAATCAATAATTGTTCTTGTAAGATTTCAAAATAAAAATTTTATTACTGAAGATGTAAAGTTACCATTCTTAACGTAGCAAGTCTATATTCAGTGCAAAACTTTCTTTTGATGAAAGATAAGGCCACAACAATTTAATTTCTTGTTCTACGGATTTTTGGACTTCAAAAATTGGGGCGAGCGAGCGATTTGAAAATTTTAATAAAAAAATATTTAATTTGCAAATTTTTGAGGCGAAGCTTAAAAAGTAAAGGCGAGCGATTATAATTTTTTTTTGTAAACATAAAATAGTAGGTTTTGACTATATTAAAACTTGATTTATCACTTGTACCTTGACATTTCTTTAATTTATGAAGTATTTTTTCCCTGTTCAACAAGAAATAATTGAATAATTAAATCTGGTCTATGTATGTATGACTGACAATGAGACAATTCTCCATCCAAGTCATAATCAGGTTCAGAACAACCCCTTAATGTTATGAATATCCCTTTTATGAGGGGTCAAAATAAGTTATAAATCATATTTTTTTTGTAAAAACACTTCAAGTACAAAAGGGCTTATATTTTCCCAAAGAACTATAATATTTGGTATTAAATGGTCAAAACATGTCCAAGAATTTTGTAATATTCCTGGACTTTAACCATGTTAACACATTTACTTTAACAGTTTAATATTATTCAAAATAAGTGGACCCATCCCTCCTTTAGAAAAGTTGTTTAAAATATAATGTATTTCTCCTCTTTTTGAGTAAAAAATTCTATGTTGTCAAAGAGTTTTGTATAGTAGCACTGTACAAATCCTTAGTATTTCTATTTTATTTTCTACAATAGTAAACATGGTAAAATGACCCCTTCAAGGCCCTTGTTTGAGGGAGGGTTGGTCCCAACCTGATAATAACAAAAATAGGTCAAAGTACGGCCTTTTACACAGAGCTTTGATCAAGACCAACCAGCAAGCTATAAGGGACCACAACTTAGTATTGTACACAATTCGAACAGGAAAACCAACGATCTAAATTATATTTCCAAACGGGAAAATACCAATGAACCACATCAACAAACGATAACTGCTGAACGACAGGTCCGTGAATCAACAATGACAGGTGCACAAACCTGCAGCGGGTATGACCGTAACCATACATTATAATTGCAGTTGAAGGCAAATCCTTCAGAAGTTCTTTGTACTTTATTTTAACAACGAACATTTATTTAAAGGAAATATAAGTTAAGGGGGAAAGAAACCAACGTTTTGTTCTGTACTGGTATTTCTATTTATATCGGAGCACTCGCGCTTGGAATAAATTGGTTTCATGCTGAAACAAATATTCTCGCAGATATTTACAGTGCTGTGGGGTGCTGATAGGTTTAAAATCGTTATATAAAGGCTAGACTGTGATTTTAAAAAACAAATGTTGAGATCTTTAATTAATATTTACAAAAAAACGGTGCGGAAAATGGACATGATTTCATTTCCGGATGCGGGAAGCGGGAATATAATAAAAATAAAAAAAATCTGTTTTGAAAAAAATAGGTGCGGGCGGGTCCGTCGAACAAGGAATCAAATTGGTGTGGCCTAACCCTTCTTGTATTTCTGAGGGTTTTGCAGGCTTTCCCATTTCCTCCCTTATTAATGCACTGACTTCAGTCTACAAAAGCATTTAAAAGCTCATATGAGCTTTTGTTTCACATGTGCATTTCATTAGATTGCTCATATGACCAGTTGCTTACATGTTGCACACATGAATATTATAGTTGACCAAAACAAAATGGCTGCTTCAAAATAGGAATATTTTTCAAATTTAAATGAAAATCTTAAATAATTCAGTTGAAAATAAAATAACTGATACATCATGTTAAAAGAGTTATTCTTTAATTATTGTCAGTTGATTATGATTTTCATATCATTTGGTCTTTTATTTTTATTATTTAAACAATAATCATATGATAATGACTAAAAACATAACATTACATTATAAAACTAATAGAGGGACTTGCAAGTTTAGTACATAATGAATGTCTTTGATTAATTCTAAGTACTGTATTTCAAAATGTTTAAAAAGGAAAAATCTATATACATGTAGTACTTATTTTGAAGCAACCTGCATATATATTCCCAAAGGACTTAAGTTTGTAATATATTTCAAAATCTGACAAAAAATGAACATAATGAAATAGAAATGATAACTTACAAATGATTAACCACAGCCACACTGGTTTAATCAGATTTCAACAATGCCATTTTCTTCAAATAGCACAATATATGGCTTAACATTTTTCATATCCATCTCCCTCCAATTATTGCATGCTTTTCATGAATTTGAATTTACAGGAAGAACATGACTGGGCATGTCATTTTGAAAAAGCTCATATGAGCAATGATGAAGGTTAGTTTTAATGGTTAGAAGAATGGAAAAACTTTTCAAAGTACAAAACTAACATTAAACTAACATGGGTGATAAAAGCTCACCTGAGGTTTGAATTGCACATGTGAGCATTATGTTAGATTTTTGTGGGCACATATGAACTACCAAACTACACATATGAGCAACCTGATTTGCATACAATTCTTACTTGCATCTCATGTGCTTCACATGTGAAACTAACGTGCTTTTGTTAGCAATTTCTGTACGGACCATCATAGATTACAGTACAATTAAAAATCTTGACCCTAAACACATGTATGTACACGTAATGTATTTGACATGGCTACAAACACCATAACTTGGTTGCATAATGTTTCAAACTTGTAACTTTATAAAGAATTCATTAATTTCTATTTTGATAACTTTTATATTACATACATGAATATTAATCAATCTGTAAAAATGGGAGATTTCAAAGTGTTTGTAAAAACTCTGAAACTTTGTTTATAATCTTCTGAGATTTTGTAACGCGTATACCTGATCCTGAGCTCTCTGTGAAAATATCTCTTATCCCTTTTGCACCATTCCTTGTAAAGGCTAGCTTTAAATGCTACAAGCAAAGACCACTCTTTGCAATAATTCTTGCCATACTAATAGACAGTATTTTATTATCAACTAACAATTTCAATGAAGGCAGATTTTTTAGAAGCTTTTCATCGATAAGTATTTTTCTGATATAAATTTTTTTGACAAGTATATTTTTTTTCAAAATGACAATTATCTACAACAGTTTTATTAAAAAGTGTATATAGTGCATATACATCTTCGTCAGCTCTGTGAGCATCATAAGTTTGACCCAATAATGTTTGAAATAAATAAGGTTGAGAATAGGAACTTAGGCCTGGATGAGATAATTTAAATAACAACTAGAACACACCCGCGAAATCGCGGGCATTCAGAGCGTAGTTTAAAGTATGTAAAGTGTTGTTGGAAGAATTTTGTAAAATATTGAATAGCTGGAGAATTTCAGCAAAAGTATCATAAGTCATAGGTTATGGAGGACAGGAAGATGTTTTTTTTTAATCCCTCCTCCTTTATTTTCAAAATTCCCAATTTTTGGTTTTCTATCAATTTCAATATGAACATACATTTAATATCAGTGGCGGATCCAGAAATTTTCATAAGTGGGGGCCCGCTCCAGTCACGCTTCAGTGATTCCCTATATAAGCAACCAAATTTTTTCCCAAAAAGGGGGGCCCGCCCCCCCCCCCCCTAAATCCGCCTCTGCAGTATGTTATATAAGTTAAGTAAGGAGCCTGTAATTCAGTGGTTGTCGTTTGATTAAGTGTTACATAATTGTTTTTTCGTTCATTTTTTGTACATAAATAAGGCCGCTAGTTTTCTCGTTTGAATTGTTTAATATTGTCATTTCGGGGCCTTTTAAAGCTGAGTATGCGGTATGGGCTTTGCTGGTTGTTGAAGGCCGTATGGTGACCTATAGTTGTTAATTTCTGTGTCATGTTGGTCTCTTGTGGAGAGTTGTCAACATGGCAATTATACTACACCTTCTTTTTTTTTGGTAATCAATAAATTTTGTAAAAGATTTAATGACTGGAGAATTTCAGAAAAGGTATCAAAAGTTCACATGAATAATTTTAGCGCTTATCTGTATATTATGAACATGTTGGTCTCTTGTGGAGAGTTGTCAAGATGGCAATCATACCACATCTTCTTTTTTTTTGTTGGTAATCAATGAATTTTGTAAAAGATTTAATGACTGGAGAATTTCAGAAAAGGTATCAAAAGTTCACATGAATAATTTTAGCGCTTATCTGAATATTATGAACATCCATTACTATATAAATAAGTGTATTTACTTTCAATTCTAAGTTTTCTAATCGATCCATGGTGGTCATTGATATAGTATACAGACCCTCTCTATTTAATAAAATCTGTGACCGCCGTGGATAGTAAACTTCGAAATGATAACAGATAGAATTCTGAAAATACACTTTATTCGTAGTATATGTATGTTCAATGTATACAGAAAAACGCAAACCGGAAGTATAATCTGACTTAAAATTTTGTCCATTGACGGGACAATATCCGGATGCCTTTTTTCTCGTTTTTCTCCCAAAATATCTCAATCTGAATAATCATATGAATGGATTACAAATGCGACTTTGCACTGTACCTATAGGACACAGAGGGGTGTTGCTTAATTCATTGTGGAAAGAAGAGAAGCGACACCCAAAATGAGGTCTTCTCGTTTAATAGTATAGATAATGTATCTACAAAACCGGAAATACTCAATGCATCGAAGAATCGATTCTAATACCTTCCTATTTTTAGCCACTCGCTCCTTCAACTTTTCGTCTAAGATTAAATCTATTCCCAATTCTTTTTTTTCCATTACTTCAATAAAGTTGTCCATTTGTTCAGATGACGCTTTGTGATAGGCACTTACAGAATGGTTTTTCATATCAGCAACTGTGTCTTTCCAGTTAATGTAAGGTAACGTAATTTAAAGCCTTGCACGAACACCAGGTGTGTTTTTTTACTGGAAACAGAATGCATGGCAAACAGTAAATGCCGTCATTGTCCATCGAATATGTAATGAACTTAAACTGTTCAAACCACTGGTGTTGGCAGGAACGTTTGCGTTTACCACTTTTCTTGCTTGTGTCCTTATACTCCTTTGATGGATAAACAAAATGTTCTGGTGGTATTCTGTTTTTTATTAGTGTATACTTCGTGGCATTGTCTACTGGTCTTGTGGTATTATGTAAAAATGTGTCAAAGTTGGAAGAGGACACAGATTTAGGTGTAGCAAAAGTGTCTTCCAAACTCTTACTTTCATGCAAGTTTACCTCTTCGAGCGGTTCATTTGTCTCTAAAGGTTTTTCGGTCTCTAAAGGTTCATCTGTGGCCATTGACTTACTGCTACTATTATCTTGTGTGCTATCAAATACATTAGAGCTACTTTCCTCAACCCGATGATCGTCGTCTCGTGAAAAATTTAAATTAAGTGTGCTTTGAAGCAAACTGTTTTTTCGAAGCGGACCCTTCATTAGTCTTAGCACCAATACTTGAGCTGTTTTTCACCTTTTTACCTACGGACACATTTTGAGGCAAAGCTTCGCTTGTTTTACGTTTTTGTGTTTCTCTTGTGAAAGTATTGTTGTTACAAGTTGATAAACAAACAAAATGATTTGGCTGATATGCTGCTTTAGGAGGTTATCTAAATTCCCATCTCTAGACCATTGAATATATATTGTGTCGAACTGTTCAATAATATTGCTACATCTCGGTCTTATGCCGTTTAACAAAGGTCTTATTCCGTAATTACAATCTGGATAAACCATATATGTATTCTTCTGGATAACTGATGACAATGCAAAAGCATGCAACAGTGAACACCATCTACCTGGAGTACATGTTAGTTTACTTTCTAATTTTATAGTTTCGACTTTGTCTCTAGTTGTGCAAAACATTGCATCACCTTCATCGGACAGAATATACGTAAAAAGTGTATCTAAATGGCTTGTAGATATCGTTGGGCTAGTAGATGCTTCAACAATCATTGGATGATCGGCATAAAATTCGCTATGGAGATAAAGTTCACATGCAGTCTGCAAACGTAAAACATGCGACAGAACTTCTGTACCTAAAATAAACAAATGTGTTTCGTCTAAATTTCATGATTGAGGCCGAGTATTTCATTTTGCCAACTACTACATGTATAATACCACAAAATAAGAGAAAATTTGAATAGTGACTTCAATCCTCAGTATTCATAATGAAACACAGCACATAATGCACATAATATTAATACACCAAAAAGATAAAAAAAAATATATATATATATATATATATATATATAAATATTTCTTTCGCAAATAACGAATTTTTATCGCCACAATTATTATTTTTCTGAGAAAATTAAAATTATAAAAGTAAACCTGTAAATTTAAGACCATAAATTGAACATGTATTGTAGGCCAATTTAATTGAAGTACATTTGTTGTGTTCTGAAATATCTGGATGATCATGACAACTTCATATTATACTTCTAGATGGAAATTAGACAAACAAATAGTAATAATTATTTCACTTGGACAATGTTATCCTGGTATCTATGATGAGTTTATATATCGTCTGTGAATGGCATTCAGTCGGTGCTCCTGAAAAGGCTGTTTATCAGTCTCCTTGATTTGCTTGCTGTGCATATTTATTTACTCGTTTCACTCCCTATTTTATTTAGTTTGCTATTTTGCCAACCACAGCTTTATTTTAAAAAATTCAACATTTTTCAGTACATTTTGCCTGTTTTTTGGGATATTCATTCAGATGTTTCCTATATCGATAATTTTCAACATTTGACTGTAAATTTGACAATTTCTTAGATAATTGTAAATGATGATACTTTAATCGTTCATTTGATCAAGACAATTTTCTAAAATGTATTGACAATTGTATTAGAAATTGAACTAACCATTGACACATGTATTAGAATTAAAGTTGAACCAACCACAGCTTTATTTAAAACATTCAACATTTTTCAGTACATTTTGCCTCTTTTTTGGGGATATTCATTCAGATGTTTCCTATAATGATAATGATTCAACATTTGACTGTAAATTTGAATATTTTTTTGATTATTGTATATGATGTTATCTTAAATCGGTCTTTTGATCAAGACAATTTTCTAATATGTATTTACAATTGTATTAGAAATGAACCAATCATTGACACATGTATTTGAAGTAAAGTTGAACCAACCACAGCTTTATTTGAAAAATTCAACATTTTCCAGTACATTTTGCCTCTTTTTGGATATTCATTCAGATGTTTCCTATTATGATAATGTTTCAACATTTTACTGTAAATTTGACAATTTTTTAGATAATTGTAAATGATGACACTTTTAATCGGTCATTTGATCAAGACAATTTTCTAATATGTATTGACAATTGTATTAGAAATTGAACCAACCATTGACACATGTATTTGAAGTAAAGTTGAACCAACCACAGCTTTATTTAAAAAATTCAACATTTTTCAGTACATATTGCATCTTTTTTGGATATTCATTCAGATGTTTCCTATATTGATAATTTTCAACATTTGACTGTAAATTTGACAACTTTATAGATAATTGTAAATGATGATACTTAAATCGGTCATTTGATCAAGACAATTTTCTAAAATGTATTGACAATTGTATTAGAAATTGAACTAACCATTGACACATGTATTAGAAGTAAAGTTGAACCAACCACAGCTTTATTTTAAAAATGCAACATTTTTCACTACATTTTTTCTCTTTCTGGATATTCATTCAGATGTTTCCTATAATGATAATGTTTCAATATTTTATTGTCAATTTGAATAATTTTTTGATTATTGTATATGATGTTATCTTAAATCGGTCTTTTGATCAAGACAATTTTCTAAAATGTATTGACAATTGTATTAGAAATTAAACCAACCATTGACACATGTATTTGAAGTAAAGTTGAACCAACCACAGCTTTATTTAAAAAATTCAACATTTTTCAGTACATTTTGCCTCTTTTTGGATATTCATTCAGATGTTTCCAATACTGATACTTTTCAACATTTGAATGTAAATTTGAATAATTTTTTGTTAATTGTATATGATGTTATCTTAAATCGGTCTTTTGATCAAGACAATTTTCTTGAAGTATCCCACCTACAGTGAAAAGAACGGAAGTTAGAAAAAAATCAGTGGAACAAAATATTGAAAATTGGTTAATTTAAACCTCGATTTTGGCTCGAAACTTACTATTTCAACAAGTATTTACCAACAAACAATACATTTAAAAGATGGGATGTGACATTAGCCAGTGGAGGATGAGAATTGGTTCATTTTGTCAATCAATCGGTAGGAACACAATCAAATATCCCGCCATGTTGTTAAACCCAAATCGGATCACCAACTTAAAACTCTTAGTGAGAATAACTTTGTGTATCAGTGCAATTTTACTACTTAGTGGGGATGTTGAATTAAATCCAGGGCCTCCCCCAACAGGACCAAATACACGATTAATGTCATTATCGCAATCGAAACTTTCATGGGACAAGGGAGATAATGATGCACTCAGTCGAACTCTTCAGGAAATAAGGTCAGAAATGACTACCATGTCAACAAACATGCTCGCAATGAAAACTGAGATGACTGGTGTAAACCAGAATATAGATAAACTGAACGACAAATTAGACAGTAAAATAGACATGTTACAAACAGAAAACAAACAGCTAAAATCACGGGTCGTGTCCCTAGAAAATCAGGTAGATAAAATTGAGGCCGGTTCCCGTAAGAACAACTTGCTATTTATGGGTGTCGATGATAAACCCAGTGATGTAAACAATGTATTTGAAGATATTAGTAATAAATCGTCAAATCAAAAAGAGTCGTGGGAAGAGTGTGAAATGAAAATAAGGCTATTCTTAGAATCTGTACTAGAACTGGGTAAAGAATTCGCTGAAAATGTACAAATTAAACATGTACAACGTGTCCGTGGAACAGAAAGAAAACGGCCGATAATTGTAAGATTCTTAAGCTACAGAGACAGAAACCTAGTATTGAAAACGGCAAAAAATATTCTTAAACAAAGTCAACGAAGATTTTACACCAAGTGTGCGAACTGCAAGGAAAAATTTAAGCCCATTCCTTCTACGTGCAAGAGAAAATGGCAGTAAGGTCTCAATGCGTCAAGATAAGCTTTTGATCGATAGTAAACTGTACACTTTTGACGAGGAAACTCAAGACATACAAGAAGTTACAAGAAAATAGGGATGTGGTCAAGGCTCACGGTACTGTATATATGACAATTATTTTAAATGTAAACCCGATTCCTCAGAGAACAAAATTAAGATTGTGTCTTGGAACATTGAAAGTCTAAAAACAAAGTTATATCGTGACAAGAAGTCTGTTGATGAGATAGTAGAAAATCATGATGTTATTAGCTTTCAAGAAACATTTAAAAAAACAGAGGATGAATTTGTAAATACGTTTTGTGATTTTGAATGTTACGAAAGTATTCGTGTAAACGATCAATTTGTCTACAACAAAGCTTCAGGTGGTGTGTTAGTGTTGGTTAGAAAAAATATTGTTACACATATAAAGTTATACAAATCTTGAAACAATTTAAAGATATGATTATACTTAAATTTTGTTCTGAAAACAAAACAATTATAATGGTATTTATTTATATACCCCCAGAAAACTCCATTTTTTATAGTAATCAGAACACTACAAATGGTATTGATATTCTTGAAGAAGCGCTTTTTGAGGTTGAATCATTGTATGATAATTGTGAAATACTTATGGCGGGTGACTTTAATTCTAGGACTTCAGAATTAAATGATTTTGTCTCAGAAGATAAACCTAACTATATTCCTGGTCTTCAATACATAATAAACAACGATCACGACTCAAAGTCATTTATTACGCAGTGTAAACGTAGCAATAAAGACAAAATTACAAATAATTTTGGTCGCTCATTGATACAGTTGTGTTGTGCAAAGGATTTATATATATTAAATGGACGCAAACATAATGATAGAGATGGTGAATTCACTTATATGTGTGCAAATGGTGCTAGTGTTATTGATTATATTATTTCTAGCTATAACATATTCAGATGGATATCACATTTTAGTGTACTTTCTGTTGATTTATCTAAACATTTACCAATTTCTTGTTGCTTAGATATTCCAGTTTCAGGACATGTTGAAAATGGTGAAGAATATTGTAATGAGAAACAGATACGATTTAAATGGAACAGTAACAAAGCTCAGTTGTGCAAAGATCTAATAGTCAATCCGACTTCCTTAGCAGGTTTAAATGATATTTTAGAATTAATAGACAGCAATACAAATGACGCTGCCAAGGCATTAGTATCTCACTTGCAAAATATTTGTACAGAAGCTGGTTTATTATCATGTCATAATAAAAGCAGTGAACGTGCTATTAACAATCAGGAATGGTTTGACTCAGAATGTGTGTCTATGAAAAGAAAAAAGTGTAAATTATTAAATGATTTTCGAGCAACTAGCAATGCTGACATACTACAAGAATATGTTAAAACGAAACAAAATTTTAACAAGTTGTGTGTAACTAAACAAAAACAACACAAAGAGAATAAGAAAACTGAAATATGTAATATTGCTAAAACTGGAGATTCTTGTAAATTTTGGAAATTGATAAAATCAGTTATTAGTAAATCTAATATACCTAGGTCAAATATTTCTAGTGAAGAATGGAAAACTTATTTTTCTGACCTTTTGAACCCTGAAATAATAGATAAAGATGTAAATTTTTCTGAATTTGTTGATAATTTTGTACAGGCTCATAATACTGAATGTGATTTATGTATTGATGAAAATTTTTCATATTTAGACAGTGATATTACTAGTGAAGAAATTTTAAGTGAAATAAAAAAGCATAAAAATAATAAATCACCAGGTGAAGATTGTTTATCAGGGGAATTTTATAAATGTTTATCTTCAACACTTCTGCCAGTGTTGTTAAAATTATTTAATGAAATATTTCACACTGGAGATTTTCCAGAATGTTGGTCTACTGCTATTATTATTACATTGTTCAAAAAAGGCGATAGAAATGATTGTGGTAACTATCGTTGCATATCACTTTTATGTGTTATAAGTAAAATTTTTATGGGTATTATTTGTAATAGATTAAAAGTATGGTCAGATTTGAACGAGCATTTAATAGAAGAACAAGCTGGTTTTCGCAGTGCTATTCCACAATAGATAATATTTTCATACTGTGTAGTATTATTATGAAATATTTATCAAAGAAAAAGGGTGTTCTGTACTGTGCATTCATTGATTTTAGCAAAGCCTTTGATGGCATCAATCGTTCAAAACTTTTTTATATATTGTTAAGTAAAAATTTACATGGCAGAATGATAAAGCTATTACAAAACATTTATGGCAATGTCAAAGCAAAAGTTAAAACAACTGATGGATTATCAGAAACTTTTACATGTAATTCTGGTGTGAGACAAGGTTGTACTTTAAGTCCTTGGTTATTTGCAATGTATATAAATGAACTTGCAACTGAAATTGAGAACAGTGGTGGAAATGGCATCTTTATACATGAGAACTTTCATAACGTTATGCTACTACTCTTTGCAGACGATCTTGCACTTATAGCCGATACACCAATTGATCTACAGAGAAGATTAAACAATTTAGAAAAGTATTGCGAAAAGTGGAATATGACTATAAACATGGACAAATCAAATATTGTTGTATTTAAAAATGGAGGTAAATTATCTAAAAACGAGAAGTGGTACTTCAATAATGAACCTTTAAAAGTTGTCAGTTATTATAAATATTTAGGAATATATTTTTCCAATAGACTGAAATGGACTTACTGTTGCAAAACATTACGAATGCAGTGTGAAAAGGCTCTGAACATGATAAAACATTGTATGTGTAAACTTGGAACTAGAGATATAAATCTTGGATTTAAGTTATTTGACTCTATGGTTGCTCCAATTCTTTATTATGGTGCAGAATTATGGGGTACAGAGAAAGTGAAAGACATTGAAACTGTTCAAAATAAATTTTGTAAATGGCTACTTGGAATGGGCCAAAAGACTAATAATCATATAGCAAGAGGTGAATGTGGCCGTCATGAACTATATATAAATTATGTGTGTAAACCTATTAAGTATTTTCTACACTTACAATGCATGGATGATAACAGACTTCCAAAACTATGCTATCGTATGATGTATAAAATGAATGAAAATGGACGTTTAAATTGGTGTTCTAAAGTGCCAAGACTATTATTTTCAAATGGATTTGGTGTTGTATGGGAAAGTCAAAGTGTTGGAGATGCAAAATTGTTTTTACATTTATTTAAACAGAGACTTACAGATATAAACTTACAATCTTGGTCAGATTATATTGGCAACTCATCAAAGTGTGCTTTTTATTCAAAAGTTAAGGATTATATTTGTATAAATGAAAATATACAGAAACTGTCATATAATCTTAGATATGAATTTTTTTCAATTTTATGTTCAAACCATAAGCTAGCTATTGAACAAGGTAGACATGAAAACCAACCAAGGGAAAATAGGTTGTGTAAAATTTGTAATACAAATGAAATAGAAGATGAATTCCATTTTGTACTTGTTTGTCCAATTTTGGCTGACATAAGGAGAAATTTTTTACCATTATGGTGTCAAAGTAATTGTAACAGAGACACTTTAACTAGTCTTTTTAGAACAGAAAATTTAATTACTTTGAAAAATCTGGCTGTATTTTTGAAAAAAGCTAAATGCTGTAGAGAAGAAGTCTTGTCACTATGACTTGATAAAATGAATATACTTAATAAATAAATAAATAAATTTATTACAAATACAAGTTTATAAAACTTTTTGAAAATTAATAGATATATATATATATGTTGGTAATATGTGTGTGTTGTATTGTTTAATATATGTTATTATTGAACTGTAGTTGATATTAAATTGTGAATTTATAAATGTACCGTGGGCTGGAGGCCTGTTTTTGTACAATAAACTTGATTTGATTTGATTTGATTTGATTTGATCAAGACAATTTTCTAATATGTATTGACAATTGTATTAGAAATTGAACCAACCATTGACACATGTATTAGAAGTAAAGTTTAACCAACTACAGCTTTATTTAAAAAATGCAACATTTTTCACTACATTTTGCCTCTCTGGATATTCATTCAGATGTTTCCTATAATGATAATGTTTCAATATTTTATTGTAAATTTGACAATTCTTTAGATGATTGTAAATGATGACACTTTAAAGCGGTCATTTGATCAAGACAATTTTCTAATATGTATTGACAATTGTTTTAAAAATTAAACCAACTATTGACACATGTATTTGAATTAAAGTTGAACCAACCACAGCTTTATTTGAAAAATTCAACATTTTCAGTACATTTTGCCTCTTTTTTGGATATTCATTTAGATGTTTCCTATATTGATAATTTTCAACATTTGACTGTAAATTTGACAATTTTTTAGATAATTGTAAATGATGATACTTTAATCGGTCATTTGATCAAGACAATTTTCTAAAATGTATTGACAATTGTATTAGAAATTGAACTAACCATTGACACATGTAACCAACCACAGCTTTATTTAAAAAATGCAACATTTTTCACTTCATTTTGTCTCTTTCTGGATATAGTGGGAGATATTATGGACATAATTGTGCAAATCGTGATACAAGCATGAAATTTGGTATAAAGGTTAACTAAATGATACTTATAAAAAATCCGCTGCTGGCCAGAAAAAAAAAATCATTTTTTCAAGATGGCCACCACACATTTTGAAAATGGCGTCATAAAAAATTAGCCAATATTTGTTAATCCTTTGAAAGGTGTGTTATATGTAAAATCCATTGTTAGATTTGATAAAAAGTAAATGGCAGTTCATAAATAACGACTAGACAATACATTAATGAAACTTAAGGTGACTTCCGGTTTCAAAATGTCGGCTAACGAGTCAAAAATTTCGATTTTTTTTTACTTTCAAGCAATTTTACAAGGGATTTTAATCCTTGAAAGATGTGTTATGTATAATTCAATGTAAGATATGATAAAACGTTAAAAACAGCTCCTTAGTACAACAAAACAACACATAACTGAAGAAAAATAGTGGTTTCCGGTTCCAAATAAGATGCAAATACGTAAAAAATAATTTAATAATTTTCATTAACTTAACAAGTAATAACACAAGCATGAAATACAAGCATGAAATTTGGTATACAGGTGGACTAAACGATAATTAAAAGAAATCAGGTGCTGGCCATAAAATTTTTTTTTCTCATTTTTTCAAGATGGCCACCGATCATTTTGCAAATGGCGTCATATCCAGTTGTAAATTTTTGAAAGTTGTGTTATAGGTATAAACCAATGTAAGGTTTTAATCAAGCGTAAATTACAGTTCCTAAAGTACGGAAAAACAACACATAAATGACAAAAAAGAGTGATTTCCGGTTTCAAAATGGCGGCAAAATTTTTGAAAATGTATTTTTTTATAATTTTCATCAACTTAACAAGTGATATCACATTCTTTGTTAAGATTAAATGCCTAGTTTTGTTAGAAAGACAGGTTCGTTATCTTAAAATTATCGGACAGTAGCCAATAACAAAACTCGTACAAGGAAGAACAGAACGGTAGCATTTACAGTCACCAACACAACTGGATTTTTCGCCTCCTCATTTCAAAAGTTCCCGACAGGAGGATGCAACTTTAACGGTAGCCGAAGAAGTCCTCGATTTTTTTCTTTCATCCAACCCCAGTGTTCATGAATTGGTACATAAATCAGGCTGAGCCCAAACTTATCCTCCTTGATACGCTGCTCTTTGGATGTACTCCAAAAAAAAACTTCTTGTAGACGGAACTACATCACAATGCCGCTGCTTCCTGGGTAAAAATTTACATCGTGCCTCGTTAACAGCAAATAGTGATGTTGTTCTGTCATACATGATGCAAACAAATGCTTCTTTTATGTCCTTGTATGTGTCTTTATACTTCAGCAAAGAAATAAGTACGTCCCTTACATGTTGAAATACTTCCTATGTCATCCAAACTGACTTATTCCCTTAGTGTCACATGCACTGAATGTATGAATGAAAGGAAGAGTAGGTACACGAGGACCAAACGCATTTGATATATCACGTACAGGAAGCCATCAAAAGTCTTCATTCCTGCCAAAACCTATTCACAGTTTGTTCCACCATATTTTTGGAGTGCTGCAATTCTTAATACTACTACATCTGTGTCGGTGCTACCTTAAATTACCGTCCTACAACAATTTTCATAATCAGGCCGAACATGGACAAACATTCGTATATCTGCTTCTCCATGCTTACAAGGGGTAGCTGGAAAGTATCCTTATTAGTCTCTACAGAAGCATTTCTGTCGGCAAGACACTTGAAAAATTTCGTTTCGTTGTCATCTTCATAGAGAAAACTACTCCAGATTCCAACCTTTCTCACATCTAGCCTTTCAATGATTCATTTAGTAAATCTAACACAATATCTACTCTTGAATACTTATCGATGCAAGATTTTATTTAAGGCCGTAAAACACAATTGCAAAATCATCCAATATTGATTCCCTACAAGGTGGCCTGGAATTAACCATTGCTGCTCTATCAACGATAAATGCGTCAGAATTTGGATCTGCAAATTACAAAATGCTTCAAGTTTATCCATTTGCACCGATTTAATACCACTGTTTAAAATGACATCCGAAGACAAAAACGGAGGAGCAGTTTGTCTTTATGGATTAAGAAATATTCCAAATCAGTTTGTCCACTGCGACAAAAAATAAGTCTAGAAAAGATATCTAAGAGCTCTAGCTTTGTTTTTTACAAAAATGTTTACAGTTTTATTTTACCGACATAATAGGAGTTGTTCTTTTTAATCTGGTTATAAGAAACCGGTTCTCCTTCGTTTTGTATTTGCTTCAAACGATCTTCAAATTATTTGCCTTTGATCTTTTTAAAGAAACCCTTGTGTGTTCATTAAGTCATTCATCTATTATAGAATGCCTCAAACCACTAGATCTTGCAAATTTATCTGATAGTCTACTGACTTCTGGTCTAGCTACCATCAATACGTCTTAATGAGGTCTTCGGTTAAACCTATGACAACACATCGCCCTTTACAATTGTATTATTCTGTTTTTGTCTGATCAATTGTGTTATAAGAAAAATATTTTCTGGTCTTATGTACGGTAAAATTATCATTTTCAAAATCAATTGCCACCTGTGGGTGACTTAAGAGAAGGGAAGCCATATCTCGGAGAAGGTCGGTCGTGATCGAGAATATGTTACACGATCAAGACCTAAATGAATACAGTATCATGCTTTGTATGGACTGTTTGTACAAAATCTGACTCATGAAATAAGCATACTACCAAATTCACAAGAAGTTCTTATTTTATAATTGAACGCAAGGAATTGAACTGTGGTAGAGATGACTATATTTTCTTACGCCAGTCTATCAAATCATTGAACGTCACAGAGTCATGACATGATTATAATTTTTGTGTTAAGCTTTCTTAAGCCGTTATATACCTTTCAAGCTAAAACACATAGAGTTATCTGATGCGCGTGTCTAATCCTAGGTACATTTGAACATACATACAAGAAATGCCGTTCTAGGTGTTGCAATAATTTTAGTGAGGACACATGACACATGTGTCCATCTACCTTCACATAATATAACACCCAGAATTTTATAACAAGTCATTTCAATGTGAAATCCACCTTACATGACGATAAACTTATCTTCTCTGTACAAATCAGGCAATTCCCACTGAATATCCATTACCAAAGGTGGCTGATCTGCCGTTACTATTGATGTTTTTCTCGTTTTTACCACATTTTCCGTCTTATCCATCAAATACTTGATCATTGCAACTGAATTGGCTTGTTTTTAAAACAGTGGCATCATAGATTTTACACTTATTTGCTTTTTAGAGTAATGAGATGAACTACGATTTATACCAGTTTGTCCTGTAAGTGCATACAAATCACTCATTATGTCTATAAATAGTTTGCGCATGCACAAAATTGTTAAATCATGTGTGTCATAACCTTGAAAAATGTTATCAAACCAAATCATAATATCATTGAAAATCCCAAATCACCTATTTTATAGTAAATAGTTAAAATATTTTTAATGAATTTTGTTACATTTTCGCGCATGCGCAAACCCTGTAAGTGTCAAATACTCATGTCTAGTGAATTATTCACATGTAAAGAAGGTAGCTACCAAACCTGACAGCTGTTTTTCACTAAAAGAAGGTAAACGAAAAGTTTTCCAGAAAAAATCAGTATTTTCAAACTGAAAAAACAGCCACTTTAGAAAACGGCAGTGGCCATCTTGAAAAAATGATTTTTTTTAATGGCCAGCAGTTGTTTCTTTAAAAGTATATAATAATGATGCTTTGTGGTAATTTTCATGCTTGTATCATCATTTGCACAATTCCCTCGATTTTGCCTGCTAATATCTTCCACTAATATTCATTCAGATGTTTCCTATAATGATAATGTTTCAATATTTTATTGTAAATTTGAATAATTTTTTTATTATTGTATATGATGTTATCTTAAATCGGTCTTTTGATCAAGACAATTTTCTAAAATGTATTGACAATTGTATTAGAAATTAAACCAACCATTGACACATGTATTTGAAGTAAAGTTGAACCAACCACAGCTTTATTTGAAAAATTCAACATTTTTCAGTACATTTTGCCTCTTTTTGGATATTCATTCAGATGTTTCCAATACTGATACTTTTCAACATTTGAATGTAAATTTGAATAATTTTTTGTTAAATGTATATGATGTTATCTTAAATCGGTCTTTTGATCAAGACAATTTTCTAATATGTATTGACAATTGTATTAGAAATTGAACTAACCATTGACACATGTATTAGAAGTAAAGTTGAACCAACTACAGCTTCATTTAAAAAATGCAATATTTTTCAGTACATTTTGCCTCTATTTGGATATTCATTCAGATGTTTCCTATAATGAAAATTTTTCAACATTTTACTGTAAATTTGACACTATTTTAGATGATTGTAAATGATGACACCTTAAATCGGTCATTTGATCAAGACAATTTTCTAATATGTATTGACAATTGTTTTAGAAATTAGACCAACCATTGACACATGTATTTGAAGTTAAGTTGAACCAACCACAGCTTTATTTAAAAAATTCAACATTTTTCATTATATTTTTTCCACATTTGCCTATAAATTTTGTAACATTTTTGATAATTTTAGAAATCGACCATATTCTATAGAGAATTATATTGCCTGTAAAAACAGACCTGTCATTTGTTTAATAATATTTTTTCTACATGTGCGTATAAATTTGATAACTTTTTTGATAATTTTAGAAATTGACCATATTCCATAGAGAATTATATTGACAGTAAAAACAAACCTGTCATTGGTTTGATAATTTTTTTCTACATTAGCCTATAAATTTGATAACTTTTTTGATAATTTTAGAAATCGACCATATTCTATAGAGAATTATATTGACAGATAAAACAGACCTGTCATTGGTTAAATAATATTTTTTCTACATTTGCCTATAAAGTTGATAATTTTAGAAATCGACCATATTCTATACATAATTATATTGACAGTAAAAACAGACCTGTAATTGGTTTAATAATATTTTTTCTACATTTGCCTATAAATTTGATAATTGTTCTGATAGTTTTAGAAATCGACCATATTCTATAGAGAATTATATTGACAGAAAAAACAGACCTGCCATTGGTTTAATATTATTTTTTCTACACTTGCCTAAAATTTTATACCTTTGTTGATAATTTTAGAAATCTGCCGTATTCAATAGATAATTATATTGACAGTTAAAACAGACCTGTCACTGGTATAATAATATTTTTCCTACATTTGCCTATACATTTAATTACTTTTTTGATAATTTTAGATAAAGGCAACAGTAGAATACCGCTGTTCAAAACTCATAAATCCATGGACAAAAAACAAAATCGGGGTACCAAACCAAAACCGAGGGAAACGCATTAAATATAAGAGAAGTACCACGACACAACACTGATATATAACACACTCAGAAACGGACCAAGCATCAGACAAAATCCCGCGAGAATAACAAATATAACATCAAAATCAAATACATGAATTTGGGATAGACAAGTACCTTGACATGTCTTATCGCAAGGTGAAATTACACTCAAAAATAAGAGAAAACAAACGACGCAACGTCAAAATGTAACACATGCATTGATTGATTGTTGGTTACTTAACTCCAGTGGCAAATATTTCATGCATATTCAGGACGAGAACAAGTTCACAATAAATATAATAGGTAGGTTGATACAATAAAGGCCATCTGGGATGGTAGTCGGGGAAATTTGGACTGCCACTGGAAAATGAGGGTTTCTTGGATAGGGACAGAAATTTTGCCTTGCAACAGACCACCGACGGACCCCTCAAACGAGTTGTTGCAAGGGTTCTTAACGTGCAAAGAGCGTGGCACTCTCTTTACACGAGGCATCGGATTTAACGTCCCCCTTCTCACCGGACGTTACTGCGAACTTGATACATCCCGCACAGCCAAACGGACGCCCAACTTCGGCAAGCGTTTTACTGCCGGTCGGGAGAAGACCAAGTGACCATATTTCTATACCCCAGTGTAACACATACAGAAACGAACAATAGTATAACAATGGCCATCTTCCTGACTTGGTACAGGACATTTTTAAAGGGGTAAAAAAATGGTGGGTTGAACCTGGTTTTATGGCATGCCAAACCTCGAACTTTAATGGCCATGTTAAATATAACATTGAAATGACAACATATTATTACAGGACTACAATACAAATAAATAGGAGAACATATAAGACAAAGAAACACATGATTAATAGATTACAAAAAGCATCAGGTTTAAAATTCAATACGCCAAAAACGCGCCTTGTCCAAACAAGACTCACCAGTGACGTCCACATATAAAAGATCGAAAGTGAAAAAAAAAAGTACAAAGTTGTACAGCACTGAAAATCAAAAGTTGAAAAAGATTGTGTCAAATACGGCTATGTTTTTATGCTTGGGATAAGAACATCCTTATTATTTAGAACAATTAATACTATTGCAAACAGTAAATTTTATCAAATGAATATAAAAAAGGTATACATAATGAAACTAAAGTATTAACTAATTACAGAAAACTAAACCCGAATACATAATGCTAAGACCAACACAGAATAGACACACCCGAATCAGTCCAGGTCAAAAAAAAATCGACCGTATTCTATAGAGAATTATATTGACAGTAAAAACAGACCTGTAATTGGTTTATTAATATTTTTTCTACATTTGCCTATAAATTTGATAACGTTTATGATAATTTTAAAAATCTACCATATTCTAAAGGTATTTATATTGACAGTAAAAACAGACCTGTCACTGGTTTAATTCTATTTTTTTCTACATTTGCCTATACATTTGATAACTTTTTTGATAATTTGATAAATCGAACATATTCTATAGAGAATTATATTGACAGTAAAAACAGACCTATAGATAATTATATTGACAGTAAAAACAGACCTGCCATTGGTTTAATAATACTTTTTTTCTACATTGCCTATAAATTTGATAACATTTTTGATAATTTTAGAAATCGACCATATTCTATAGAGAATTATATTGACAGTTAAAACAGACCTGTCATTGGTTCAATAATATTTTTTCTACATTTGCCTATAAATTTGATAACGTTTTTGATAATTTTAGAAATCGACCATATTCTATAGATAATTATATTGACAGTAAAAACAGACCTGTCATTGGTTCAACAATATTTGTTTCTACATTTGCCTATAAATTTGATAACGTTTTTGATAATTTTACAAATCGACCATATTCGATAGATAATTATATTGACAGTAAAAACAGACCTGTAATTGGTTAAATAATATTTTTTTCTACATTTGCCTAAAATTTGATACCTTTTTTGATAATTTTTGAAATCGACCATATTCTATAGATACTTATATTAACAGTAAAAACAGACCTGTCATTGGTTTAATATTTTTTTTGTTTACATTTGCCTATAAATTCATAACTTGCTGTTTACAGTTTATCTCTATCTATAATAATATTCAAGATAATAACCAAAAACAGCAAAATTTCTTTAAAATTACCAATTCAGGGGCAGCAACCAAACAACGGGTTGTCCGATTCATCTTTAAATTTCAGGGGAGATAAATCTTGACGTGATGAACAATTTAACCCAATATTAGATTGCTCTAAATGCTTTGGTTTTTGAGTTATAAGCCAAACACTGCATTTTACCCTCATGTTCTATTTTTAGCCATTGCGACCATCTTGATTGGTTGGCCAGGTCAGCGGACATATTTTTTTAAGTAGATACGAGAATGATGATTGTGGCTAAGTTTGGTTAAATTTGGCACAGTAGTTTCAGGAGAAGATTTTTGTAAAAGTTAATGACGACGACGGACGCCGGGTGATGAGAAACGCTCACTTAGGCCAGGTGAGCTAAAAAGGCAGAAGTGAAGACGCTAAATCCGATGTCTCGTGTAGAGAGAGTGTGTCGCAATTTAATTCAAACGGTAAGAACAAGCCAATGTTTTGCTAAATTGTATCTTCTTTATTTTTTTATTAAATGTTTTGATTAGCTGCTAAATGTATGATTTTGGAATAGAAGGGGAGATTTTTGTGTTATACTACGTGAACCATTAATTTCCTGGAACCAGTTTGCTGATAACAGATTCATGATGCGTATGATGTAAAATAAGAATGAGACTTGGTTCTTAAATTTTGCTTCTCATTTGCCTATGGCAAGGTTGTTGATTTCAAAAATCGAGTTAAATTAAGGTAAATCAATAATGCACAAAATATTTGGATACTTTTGCGAAAGATGATTTAACTTTACATTTAAAAAAATCATCAACAAATTCTGACAGATATAACAGCTTCTACTCAATGCTTACAACCATTAAATACACATTTTTTTAAAAGTTAGGCCCCTTAACTTAGGAAAAATAAATGCTGAATGTTTTGTTTCCGTTTATTAAATTAAGTTTGCATAATCCAAATTGTGTGAAACATATACACAATACTTATGACCACAAAACTCAAATCAAGTACACATTTGCCTACAGTCACTGTTATCACTGTTATATAATTCATTTCTGTCAATCTTTATATGATATGCGACCTTGGGCATAATCTGTAGTGGACACATTCCATTAAAGGAATGATGGTAATATTGTTTCTGTCTGTGTAGAATAACATCAAAAATGTCAAAAGAAATTGCATATTTAAAGAGTTAGACATGGGATTGCCTTGGCTACAGGAAACAGATGTATATTTTTTGTTAGACCTTCTCCTAAATTAAGTCAATCCGTATCTTTAACTCCGTATCTTTCCCTTTGAAGAAGTGTTCTGCTTCAGTAAACTGGTTATGGTATAAACAGAGGCAACAGTAGTATACCGCTGATCGAAATTCATAAATCGATTGAGAAAAAAAAAAAAAAATTAGGGTTACGCACACACGACGATTTGTTAATTCTGGCGGTAATGAGGCAGCTCGTCTTTAAATGTTCTCAAGTTCCATCACAAATATAAAAGGTATTAAAGTTCACTTAACTAAAATTTCCAGTGTACAAATAATGACTCTTCACAATTTTCTGATTTGTTTCTTCTTAACTAGTATAATTTTCTGTTATACTAGGATTTTCTTTAAACATGTTTCTTATTACAGCAAAATAGACAACTATCAAGAAGACCTCCATTCAGCTCCTCTCCTGAAATGGTTAGATGATGATGAGACATTTAGTAATGAGAGTGACCAGGACTGGGTCCTATCGGAAGAAGACGGTTTTAGTGATGAGGGGACGGAAATAAATGAAGAGATAATGACCGAGAATGAAAAAAAAGGTTAAGTAAAAATAAACACACAATGTAAAAAAATATTCAAACATTCTACCTAGGCGTTCATGTCGTTTCTCATGACATGGAAGTTACAAGAAAGAGAATAGATAGGAGAGTGAGATCTTGTATACTAAAAAAATTGCGAGATTACGTTGTTAAGTATGCAGAAGTAGACGACCGTCAATCTGCACTATTTTCTGATGACGGAGTACATTTATCATTTATTGGAAATAATATTTTCTTCAATCAAATTCAATTAGCACTAGAAACATTCATAAAGCACTCATGTATTGTTATACTTCCTCTCGATACCTGTAATCTACTAGAGGAGTTCATGGTGGAAATGGATAACAAAAATAAATGTTATTTTTCAAAATTGTGGTTGCTTTGTTGAATACGCAATATCTTCTAGTATTTTGCTTTATTTTTATGCCCCAACTACGATAGTAGAGGGGCATTATATTTTCTGGTCTGTGCGTCCGTTCGTTCGTCCATCCGTCTGTTCGTTCGGCCGTCTGTTACACTTCAGGTTAAAGTTTTTGGTCAAGGTAGTTTTTGATGAAGTTGAAGTCCAATTAACTTGAAACTTAGTATACATGTTCCCTTTGATAAGATCATTCTAATTTTAATGCCAAATTAGATAATTTAATCCAATTTCACGGTCCAGTAAACATAGAAAATGATAGTGCGATTGGGGCATCTGTGTACTGTGGACACATTCTTGTTTAGTTGTAAAAATGTTGCATATTAAAATTCAAAAGTTAAAAAAATTGAATATGAATGTTAAATGTTGAAAGATGGTGTTCAAAATCAACAATCAAACGAATAAAGGTTTCAACATTTTTTTAACTATACCTGATGTCTGGTATATTGTTTTAACATGACAATTTACAGATCAAGTTCTAAATTTGTTTCAGACTAATGATATTGTGATCTTTGGACCTAGAAAATTCACTTAAATAATTTGTTTCCACACTTTTTTTCGTAATGCTAAATGATTTTGACTTAGCATTTGTTATATAGTTCATAACACCATGCGAAATTATAAATCAAGTTTGCATTTAACAATTAGTTTGTAACCGGTAGGGGACTATATATTGTTAATTTAAGTTTTTCCAAGTTTCAAAAATGTAGCAAGCCTCTACATTGTTTTAGTTGTATATGTTGTTAATCCCTTAACAATGATAAATGCATGTCATAATTTTGTCTTTAGATTGATCGTGATATTCTTCAAGCAATTCCTGATGATTCCTTGAAAGATTACATACATTGAGCTGGTAATCGATTTGTTTTGAGAGAATTCTTTAAGAAAGGACGAAAACAAAAAAGACTACACTTACACTTCCCTCTGTTTTAGTTTGTTATCCCGATTTAGTTTTTTGTCCATGGATTTATGAGTTTTGAACAACGGTATACTACTATTGCCTTTATTTATCAAAAACTTTAGAAAGAGGGTTAAACATACCGAAAGAAGACCCAGACTCGGAAGTGGGGAAGGATGAAAATCGTTCAGTTTCTATGATACTATGAAATGTATACCTCGTGCAGAAAGTGAAACTGGAAGTTAAAGCAATTTTGAAGCTAAAATTTGAAGGAGAAAGGATACTTGGATGATTTGATGAATTCAAGCAGCGATATAGCCTATTGGTGATTATGCTGTGCTAACGAGTCACAATTAATCAATCATCATGACTAAGCTTTTGATGCTTGTAAATATTATTTTTTTTCTCTGGCAGGGATGGATAATGTAGATTGATTGATGGTTGGTTGCTGAACGTCCAGTGAAAAATATTGCATGCATTTTCAGGACGAGAACAAGTTAATAAATACAATAGGTAGGTCATATCATAATAAAGACCATTCGGGATGATCGTCCGGAAAATTTGGGCTGCCAATGGAAAATGAGGGTATCTTGGACAGGGACAGAAAATTTTGCCCTGCAACAAGCCACCTACGAACCCCACAAAGAGTAAATGCAAGGGTTCTAAACGTGCAAATATCGTATGAACGTTTTAATTTGGCTGAATATGTGTAACCAGACAAACCATATCCTAGAAAATGCAACCTATCCCGTCCAGAGATGGTGATAATTTTACTCAGCAGCAACGATATATAACTCGTGTTGTTCGGTCACGCGTTGTCTAATTTTTGATATTCAAATACGGCAATTAGCTATACTATAAATATCTAAGTATGCCAGACGCGTAAAAATATTTATAAAGCTAAACAAGTACGAAGTTGAAGAGCATTGAGGATCCAAAATTCCCAAAAGTTGTGCCAAATACAGCTTAGGTAATATATGCCGCCATGGGACAGAAGGTCAGTGATTCAACGTCATTGTTGCTAAAAGTATTAAACATTCATAAGCATAGTTAACTAAGTGGCAAGTTCATTTTTTCATAGACGAGGTGATCATTTATTTTGGTAATTTTCAGGACACACGAGTCTACCAAAGTATTAGAATGTGGAGAAAAAGGTCAAATATTGAAATTTCTTAGTATAACACCAGAAAAACTCAAAATAGCAGGAAGAATTTCACTTTTAAAAAGAGATGTAAAATGGACATCCTTTTGTTGAGAATGAGCAGCAAGATGTGTTGTTACGCATGTCACTCCAAATTGAATCTATAGTATAAAATAATCATCACACCATAGATAGCATCCAAACAGTTAAATGCGCAAAACACAGAAGATTGACCAGTCCAAACATGTGTAGACTAGTTGTGTATTTTATTATGAACATTTATAAATTATGTTTTTTGACGTTTTATTACAATGTTGATGGTTTACCGTATAATACACATGTTAATATTGTGACAAGAACTTTTTGAAGAACTGAATTCTTTAAAAGATTGATACGATAGAGGCCATCTTTAAAAGAACAATGTGTTTGATTTTAATTTGTTTCATAGTAATATTCACTAATAATAAACTTTTTTTATTATCTATGTTTAGAATGAGGTAAATAGAAACTTAAGGAATGATGGTTACACCAATGATGCCATGGTATTCAAGAGTGTAATAACATGGTCATCAGAGAGGTACACTAATACAGAAATCAGTTGAGAAGAAAGGTAATTTTTAAGATGGGTTAATGATTGAATTTAGCAGTGTCAACCCTGTGATTACGACCCGTGTATATAGCAAAATCCTAAATACACTGTTTGGTGGTGTGCCTACCAGATTTTGAACATAAATATAAGATAATAGGTAACAGGTGAATATACTATTCGTATCGGTATCGGATTCGACCGTAAACTTGTTAATTATTGTCAATATTAATTTTGATAAAAACAAAAGGGCCTAGAGTGGTGTAATTCTTAATCAACATCATTGTCCTATATTACCAACCCTCCGGTAGATCGCTATTCTTGCCGTGGTCGGGGGGGGGGGGGGGGGGGGGGGGGCTTGCGTGTCTCAGTGACCCCAAGAGCTATGCCAGCTAGAGCTTTGTCTCCTGGTAGGGTTACACATGCTGGACAGGTCGAAGGGTAGAGACCAGACTAAAGATTGATTGTTGGTTGGTTAACGTCCAGTGGCAAGTATTTCATGCATATTTAGGACGAGAACAAGTTCACAATTAATACAATAGATAGGTTGATACAATAGAGGCCATTTGGGATGATGGTCGGGGAAATTTGGACTGCCACTGGAAAATGAGGGCATATTGGATAGGGACAGAAATTTTGCCTTGCAACAGGCCACCTACGGACCCCTCAAAAGAGTTGTTGCAAGGGTTCTTAACGTGCAAAGAGCATGGCAATCTCTTTACACGGGGCATCGGATTTAACGTCCCCCTTCTGACCGGATGTGACTGCGAACTTGATAAATCCCGCACAGCCAAACGGACGCCCACTTTGGCAAGCGTTTTACTGCCGGTCGGGAGAAGACCAAGTGACCTTATTTCTATACCCCAGTCACCCTTGGGGGATACCAACAAGACCTATAACCGATGTAAGTGAAGGCGATATATTTTTTTCATTTTCTCTTAGTGTAATTAACACATTGGGGTAATAAAATATAGCTTGTTTTATGGAATTGTTTTATTTATAAATCAAGACGAATTCTAGGGATAATGTTTCGCCCACTCCTTGTGCGTTTTCTGATGGCTAGGTCACTAATGCTTAAATCATTTTCCTCCCCATCACTCTTATGATCACTTTCTGTATCATTGTCATCAGAATCGCTGTCTTCAAGTACTTCTACTATTTCAATAGATGGACCCGAAGAGGGAAAATTAAAGTCAAGCTGATTTTGCCGATCTGTTAGTTCATATTCAACTCAGGCAATGTTCCGGCCCTGTCCTTTGTGTTGTCTCCCCTAACTGTTCTTTGTCGAACACATTTGCCGTGCTTTTCGGTCCATCTTATCATCAGTTGTTTGTCCGACTCTTTCATGTTTGCAGGTTTCGATTTGTGTATGAACGGGACGTTTGCTAACGGTATATCTGTCTCCGGAACGGGATAGCAGTGATCCCGATGGGTGAAATAGTGCACCGACCATTGAGCTTTTAGTTTTAGTTTTAGATCCCATTAGGTGTATTCCAAATGCAGAATAAAATGTACCAAGTGCCTTAAAAAAATTGCTTGTTTCCTTTAAATTTGGTATGATTTTTACTGCCTGTGCTGACGTATCACACACATAAATTGTTTTTTCTTCACATGCTATTCCATATTGCCTGGCTTAAGTAGCAAATTTATCGTTTCCATCCCGATCGTGTCCTGCGCCGCTTCCTGCAACATCGATTATTGACCCTTTTTCATCAATCAATTTTACCTTCCCGGAAGCTACATCCGAGAAAATCAAACAGTCGCAATGGATATCCATCCCGGTAACTTGGCATTGTTCGTTGTTTTTCATAATTAAGCATGTTGTCATTGTTTCCAGGTTAACAGCCGAAATACCGGTATCACTGATTACATATAACAATGACTTCTGTAAAGTCATGTCCAGTACTGTTGCCCAGTCCATAGAATAAGGCAGTATTGTTACCTAAAAAACCGATACCATCATGTTCTACTTCTAACTGGCATATCTGCCGAATACCATTGTCTGCAACATACAGAAGATCATCACATAATGCAATAGCTACTGGGTTGACAAACTTCGTAGACTGGTTAGTTAAGTTTACACAATCTGTCAGCAAGGTTTTATCATTGTAAAGTTTGGTTGTTTCTTCAAGCTCTTTACGTAGTCTCGTTTGCAATTCTTTGACGTTTCCTTCAGTACTAACATTTCTCTTTCTTAATTCTTCTTGAAGCTCGTTTTTTCGCAATGCTGTAACTCTAAGTTTTGGATCTTTGGTAGTTGCAATAGCCCTTATATGTGCTGTCGTATATTCTGGAACAAATGCAATAGTATTCTGCATTGTAATATTTCGAGGATCAGCGATATCGTTAAGGAGACATTTGCATGCAACTCGTCCTTTGTTTGTCTTATTATCATAATTAATAAAGACTATAAACCATAAGTACCATTACAAATAGAAACGGGACCCAGTGGTGTAAATAGTTATCAAAGGTACCAGGATTATAATTTAGTACGCCAGACGCACGTTTCGTCTTCATAAGACTCATCAGTGACCCTCATATCAAAATATTTATAAAGCCAAACAATTACAAAGTTGAAGAGCATTGAGGATCCAAAATTCCAAAAAGTTGTGCCAAATACGGCTAAGGTAATCTATGCCTGGGATAAGAAAATCCTTAGTTTTTCGAAAAATTAACAGTTTTGTAACAGGAAATTTAAAATGACCACATTATTGATATTCATGTCAACACCGAAGTGTTCACTACTGGGCTGGTGATACCCTCGGGGACGAAACGTCCACCAGCAGTGGCATCGACCCAGTGGTGTAAATAGTTATCAAAGGTACCAGGATTATCTTATTCTACTGTTGTTAAATGCACATAAATGAGTAAGCATGATAAGTAATTGCTTTCTAATTTGGCAAGTACAATCTCTGTCTGAATGTCAATAAGAGATTCTTCAAAACGAGACGTAGATAATCACTTAGCTGTGAGGATAGTCCAAAAACAGCGATTATACACATTTCCTATATATAAGGCAGCAGAACTTTCATCAGATGCTCTGTCTAGATATTGTTCGGTAATAGTTTTTGATTAAATGCCCAAAGCTCCGCATTTTCCAATATTCTGTCATCTTTAAGTGCTTTGATATTTCAAATGTACCAATTATCATGGACAAAAAACAAAATCGGGGTAACAAACCAAAACCGAGGGAAATATGTAATAGAGGACAAGCCTTTTTCTTGTACTGTTTATGATGTCAACAAGAAAATCGATTTTGAAGGCAGAACACAGATCAAATGTGATTAGCATTTGCCCTTACAGTTCAAAAAACACAGGGCTTAAGTGTGGACAGTAAGCATTGATTGTACACAATTGTATCAGTTTGGTGAAATTACAGTTGCAATAAGTCGATTTTTTAGGTTGTAAGGTTTATGTTTTAGAAGAGATTATAAACCTTTTGTCTTACCCCCAATTGCACGACAACAGCCTTCAGTAAAGAGGAAGGCTGAGACTGCTGTAAAGGTACCAGTGGCCAAATCATACAAAAGCAGTCGTCCAATCGAGGGACGTAATATAGTCAGTCATTCGGTCAGGGCCCGGGAGAGCAAACCTCCAACGGTTTCAACTGTGGTAAAAACACTCGGTAATTTACAGAATCAGCTTGCGGGTAAACCTCTTGATGCAAGAGACATACTAAACCGAAAGAGACGATTATGGGATTCTTCCCGTTCCGGAGATACCAAGAGTCTGAAAACAGACATACACCTTGTTATACAAGTATCAAATCCTGTATTGAACAACAGTAACAGGTGTATTGTTAAGAGGTCAAACAACATTGGAAAATATACATTCATGATAGTTGGAGATTTATTTTTTTCTCCTGGTGCGACCAGACGGGATGGACTAAAGGAATATAGTGAATATTCAAATAGGAAGTTAACTCACTCCTTTGGGGGAGTGTTGTGTAGTATAGTATAATGGACGTGACGTGACTACGTAGACAGTACGGTAGTTAGATATACCGCGCAGTCCGGTTCCCGGGATGATCCATTGATAACTACATAACTCCGGATAAGATCTCGGTTACCAGGTTACCAGAGTTAGTGTATTGGTGGGAGTATAACCCATGTAATATTGCCACAGCAGACTTATTATTTTAATTAATCCGCATTGGCAAAATGAACAGAATTTTAATGTCGTTGCATATTTTTAAAAAAAATAGAAAATATAAGCATCTTTACTTTTTGCGACATCATTTGTTTGAATTTTTTCTCATTAACGTCTTACCATAGATATAAAATATAAGGTGTGGTATGAGTGTCAATGAGACAACTGTCCACCAGAGACCAAAATGACACTGACATTAACAACTATAGGTCACTATACAGCCTTCAACAATGAGCAAAGCCCATACTGCATAGTCAGATATAAAAGGCCCTGATAATACCCATGTAACAAAACAATTCGAAGTTTCAAAATGTTATCAATTACCAGTTCAAGAATATGTAGAAATAAAGAAATTTTGTCACTATTTATTGCTTTAAACAGAACTATACGTATCTTAAGACAATCAGAGCTTCAATTAACTTGAACGCACGTATCAACCATCTTATTTAACTTGTGTTTAGAAAAATTAATTCAAAAATGTACCATGTCACAGAATGATTTAAATTGTGAGAATACTGTGGTGACAGGTATACAGACTGGTGATATATTTACAATTCTTCAATTTAAAACTTATCCCGCAATGAACAAAAGCACAGAAATATCTTCAAGCGAATTTAACAGATTTTTAAATGTTGTGAAATTATTGAAACGTTTCTGGATTTAGATATAACAAAATATGAAAAAGAGATGTAAACTATTTCGGTATTTATGTTTGTAAAACCAAACATAAAATTGGGGCCTAACTTTTCCCTCTTCTTTGTATTCAAATTCTACCTTGCTGGTTCAAGTGTGAAATGTCCTGACCAAAGGACTTTAAATTTTAAATTGTTACTTTTTCGAAAAGTTTATGACCTGGACAGTGTTTTGGTTGAGGTCGGATAGAATGAGAGCTCGCATGAGTTCGTTTGTATTATTTTCTAGTTTAAATTAGTGTTTATACATGTTTTTATAACGAATTAGCATTTAACTTGCCACTGGACGTTAAGCATAAATTATAAAATATATAAAAAATGGTTTGAAAAGTAAAGATGCCTAAAATGCGTGTGAAGTACAGGTGTTATGACAAACACTTCTGTAATTTAGAAGTCCGATATTCATTAAAAAAAAATAAAAAAATTTATAGTTATGCTGCGAAATTAAAAAAAAAATAAAATAAAATAATTTTACTCCTGGAAATAGGCCTATACTACATTTAAATGTTATTTTTAAAGTTTAAAAAGTTTACTTCTCATTCTATTACTATATAAAAAAAGTTTGACTACAGCACAAGAGACTTACCAGCTAAAGATCAGGTTTTCAATCCAAAAGGTCAGGAAAAAAGTTGGATGAATTATTGGGAGAAAAACGTCCTTTATATACGTATTCAAGACCATGCTTGGTTGACTTTGCTATATATTTTTGTCTCGTTTGCCACAATTGTTGGCGTGGTCAGTATGACCTTGCTTCTGGATTGGACAATTTTCATTGTGCACGCTACAATCACGCCAGTTTAACAATGTCATTGGTCACATCCCGTAAAATCTAGGCTCAATCCAACACGATGAAGATGGTGTTATGTAAAATAAAAAATTTAATATCATGTTTGCTGGATAATTAGACTCAATCTAGTACGATGAATATAGTGTTTTATAATTTTTTTTTATGTATATACAAAGCCAATGGAATGATAATAATATGCACACCTTCGCTCTATACTCTTGGTCTTAAAGAAGGTCTGGGGATTTCAATAAAAATCTTTTGTTTTTGATGTATTATTATTATTTTGTTGTAGTGTAGATGAATGTTTCCCATTATTCTTGACTTGTCCCTCAAAGTTGTCTAGCATAGGACTTTAACCTGGTCTTGGTTTTAGTAGAGTCATGGTTGCTGTTTCAAATTTTTCTTTTTTTGTTTTTGTGCGTTATATTTTTGTTGTTTCATGTTATTTGTCTGTTTTCTCCAGTCTGGTACGGGTACTTTGATTTTTGTTTAGTGATAGAATAAAAGACTGTTTAATAACATTTATTGTATCCATTTAAAGTCCACTAATACATAATGGTATTAACATAAAAGAAAATACATAAAAAAACAATCAGTTCATACTATAAAGATTTAACAGAATAAATAAAACCAATGAGATCAACCAAAAAAATTATTTAAAAAAATGATAATACATCTTTTCAAAATGGTACACCAATGAAGATTTTTCTGAGTATTACTGTAAAATGGATAAAAGATAATTTTTATTATGATGGACTGTTCCAAAACATATAAACATTTTCAAAAGCAAAAACTATATACATGACACACTTAAAATAAAGAATTAAAAATAAAAATGAATGGGATGCTTCGCCTTTGTTATCACAGAAATTTTATCTTGCAATGATAAATTTAAACTGAGCTTTTCAATAAACCTTAAAAGAATGTTTGCACTATTTATTACACCATTAACATCTCTGTTATGCTTCCACATACATGCTATTAACATTAAAAAAATATGGCACATTTTTTGAAAAAAATAACAATAAAATGGATGGACTTTGGTGAGGTTATAAATATAAAAATGAACATGGATTGTATTGTTGTAGAAAAAAAGTTTCCCTGAGCTTAAAAATATACAACAGGACACCTGTACACTGTTTAGCTAATACACATGTAAATGCACCATAAAAAAAATCTTTTCTACTAAAACATGTAAACATTTGCAAAAGAAAAAAGCATATGTACATAAAAAAAAAATTAAATGGATGGAATGCTTAAGAATTTGGTTTTGAATATATAAATGTAACCTATTTACACGATGGAATGGTACTGGTGCTTGACTATGTTGTTGTCGAAAACAAATAAGGCATCCACATGCTTTGTTTAAACAAGCAAGTATGCAATTTATTCCTCTTGCACTGCCGCGGCAGCACATTATAACCATTAATGTGGAGGATGTTGCTACTATCACTATAAAAAGGGAAAAAAAGTTTTACATTTGAAATCTGATATGATTGAGACAACTATGTTTACCAATAAGTTTCTTCTCAGGATATTAAGGAGAGAAAAAAAATATTAACTGTAGACATTATTACATGGAACTCAGTGTTGTGCCCAGGATTTTCTGAAAGCATTCTGTAATAGAGTGACTATTTAACTTAATTAATCTAATTACCATAATTTTAACTATAAACAAAACTAGGAAACCATTCATTGTTTGACAACATACAGTGAGATATGTTCACTTAGATTTCTATATACATACACTAATAACCCACAAGTATTCAAGGAATGGACAAATATGAACATCAACACCAGACAATTGTCAATCTCTTTTGTTTTTTACAATGGATGTAATCTGTTTGTGATGCCTGTGATCATATTTATCTAAAAACTTACATATTGCACATATCAACACCAGCTGTACATGTTTTTTTAATTCATCAATACCAGGCATGACAGGTGACGATTGGCTGGTTGTGGTAGTATGATCTGATGTCAACATGCTTATTGTTGTTACTGTTGAATGTTCACGACTTGTACTACTCTGCACTGATTGGGATTCCTAAAAACATGAATAATAAATTTATTACAACTTTTAACATGTTTCTGAATGTGATATTTTAAAAAGAGTATGGAATGAGGAAAAATGTGAAAGTTTGTGTCCACTTCCAAGTTTTTTCGGAAGATTTTATATGTTTAGCTTGTACAGACACTACAACTGGTACAATGTATATGAAAACAAAATTGTATATGTTCGAAGCTTTATGGTGACTAGTATGAGTGTTAATTAACCATCAATAACAGTAGTCATATCCAGAATTATTGCATGCAAACAAATGCTACAAATGTATGGAGCAAATCTACATTATCTGCAAGATGTATATATTTTAAACTGAAGGCCCCACCGCCACTACAAGTGAAAAAAAATTGGTAACTTTTTACTAGGTGTTCCTAAATTGGAAGGAAATACGAAGAAGTAGAAGCACGGTTACTTAGTACTTTGTTTAGGTACACCAACTTTATAATAGTTACGATTTCTTCATTATACAAAAGGGAAAACTGATGATTCATTTAATGTAAAAAATATTGCATAAGCAAACAATTCAAAAAGATTTTTCTCAAAATTCACACGATATGAACTGATGAAATGAGGTCAGGTATTTTTGCGTGGGATATTGTCATTAAATTGACATAACTTGGATTACATAATCACATCTATTTATACTATGCTTACCAAACAATTCTTTTCATTTAGACTTATTTCCAAATCACGGTGTCCGTTTTTCACCTTGGGGCAGAATCCACTTTCAATTTTAATACGGTTGATGAGTTTGTCCATCCAAATTGGGGCATCTATGTCCCCTATATGAGGCGACCACACAGAGCCACAGATCCTTTTGTAGGACATTTTATCTCCACCTCTGTCATGCAACATACGCTAATAAACAATGTGCAGCAAACGAGTATTATGAAAAAAGTCGCCATTTTTGCAGATATAATAATTAAGTGATATAAAAAAAAATTACAAATTCAATCAATATTAAAATATTTTTATTTGAAAAAATATTATCAACATATTATCCATTTATGGTGATACTGTAAACGTTTAAGTCATTATTTTATTAATGTTATTATCAATATATGGTATCAATCTTTTCATATATTCCCACTGACTCTGACTTATTGTAGATTTTAAGTTTGAAATGATGACAACTATATTGTACTTGTTGATACACAATGATAGATTACCATTCTCATCCTTAACTTGAAAGTTTTATAGTCTGAAGTTTTTGAAGATTTTGAATGATAGATATTACTTGTTACAGTTAAAATTGCAATTGTCATCGCTACAAGAATGGCACTCGTGAAAATCTTCATAACTTTAAGATGAAAATCTTTGTTGATGTATATGGAATTAAGACTTCAGTATATGGTAGAAGTTTTTAACATAATATGCGTTGTTCCATTGTCTTCAATAGATTCCTGTCGTGATGTCATTTTAGTTTCGATGAACAAGTTAGAATGATCATTATGCAATTCAATTGACGTGTATATTAATAGGTCACAGTCGAGTAAACAAATTACTGGTACGTATTGGAAACGTTGTTTTGCGGATACATTTTCTGCCAAACGTTAAACGAAGGGCGAAAATTGTTGTAACAATCCTAATTTTACCCTACTAACAGTAACTAAACTCTTAATAGTAGTAGAGGATGACTCAATTGCTTCCTTTAATGGACACACTTTGGCTTCGTTAAAATATTCCATTTGCCATATGGACAAACTCTACGACGTAGTAAAGTGCTTATTGCAAAAGCTATTCCCCGATGCCTATATTTTGTCCCATAGTGTGTCGGGAAAGGCCGCCAACTCTAAAACTGGGAAAAAACCTGCATTTGGTTCTAGACTTTATAGTGCCTTCGTAACAATGGTAAAAGAAAAGTTTCCGTCGGCTTCATCAAAAGAAATTACAGAGAAAGTACATTCTGTCCAAAAAAAAATTAAAAATGAAGAGAAAAAGTTATAGGTGTGGAAAATCTGAAATGAAATAAAAAGTTGATCAATCTTTCTGATTTTATCAATCTTTCTGATTTTATCAAGTTTTTGAGCTTTTGATTGGTAAAAGGGCAAAAATACACTTATTAGTTGCAATGCCAACTGTGTTCAAGTCATCTTTGCAATGTCTGTCCATATCTTGGTCACTCTCTATTTCAGGTACTTGGATAGTTAACTGTAAGTAAGTTTGATAGAAGGTATGTAAGTACATCAAAATGAGATAATTTATATTCTGTATGTCTAACCAATATTTTTCGATTTTTCACATGACATCTATCCAGTTTATATTTGGTGTGTATTTACCACAGACAGCCATGGTCATACATGGTAAACCATATTCTACCAGCATATTCAGCTATGTCACTATAAGCAGTGAACAAACATGGTAAGTCATGGTCAACCATAGTATTTTATGGTTAGCCATGGGGTCGGTGACCATTGTCAACCATGGTATTCAATGGTTAACCATGGATATTGATGACCATGGTCAACCATGGTTATAAACTGTGGTGCCAATTAACATAACATGGTTATCAATGGTAGACCATGGTTGTACAGTGATGGGATATCATGGAATAACATGGTTTTCCATTGAAGAATACCATGGTTTTTCTTCACAGAAGATTTAAAAAACATTGTTGAACCCTGCTATAGAACATTGAACCATATATATTTAAGTAAAGCTCCACATGTGAATGAGGATCACTTTTTTGTGATCTCTTGCTTAAGCAGGGTGCATCAGAGACAGTTATTGTGAAATTTGTAGGACAATATCATCTAACTGCAGATAAGATAATCAACATAATACGTTACAACCAATCAGAAGAACCAACACTGAACTTACTTGAGGAACGTGCCAAAAATTACTTTGAACATTCTACATTGCAATTGAATAAATCTCAGATCAGTGCATTATTGGGATTCTGGACCACAGCAGTTACCCTTTGTTTTCACCAGATATGAGGTTTCTTTTAATTCGACAGGACTAAAATGAAGACTTAGAGCAAACATTACAATTAAGTAGACTGAACTTTTCTAACAAAGACTTTGATATTTATCTTAGTGATTGATTGAAGTATCTTCTATTTTGATTCTGTGTAAAATGGATAATTAAATTATGTTCATTTATTATTGTATTGTGAAAAAGATAGTTATAAACAGTCTTGTTCGGTAGGGGGGATGTTTACAGAAAAAAAAATTGAATTGTGCATTAAGTACATACTTTATTCGTAGAAAGTTTTATATTTATAAATAGTTATCAAAGGTACCAGGATTATAATTTATATTTATTATGTCCTTTTAGTTAGCTAATCACAAAAAAATCATTTTGCTACCAACGAAACATTTTCATCATATTCTTTCTTTGCTCTGTCAAAAAGGATGATATGACATTCAGAATTTACGACAAGTTAAAGGAAAACTACTTGAACTATCCCGAATTCTGTCGACATAAAGTTTAATGACATGGGGGACATACCAATTTCAAAACATTATAAGGTTAACCAATGGAGGCCACCTTGACGTCAGGGTTCAGACTATCACCACACCAACTTCAGACAGATCTCTGTACGTCATTGACAGACCACAACTACTTTCAGACGACCTTCTCGACACAATCACTTGATACAGCATTTATCGGTTCACTTCAAAAAGACCCGAATGCATCCGACGAGTCCAAGCCTTCACCACCAACTAGTCCAGAGAAACCTGACAGTGACCACTTTGATGAATCCCATGAGTCAAATTAGTCAATCTCTTCAGACTCCTCTCAACAAATCATCACAGAACCAAAGTGTACGAGTTTTCAGAGCTCCATGAGGTCATTGCTTACACGAGTCGTATGCATAGAATGTTGAGTTGATTACTTCCATTGATGCTAACTTTCTCTGCATGGAAGGTCATCAGACATTTTGGGAATCCCTGCCATTAGTCAAGAGCAATCCAGCTGGTAATTTCATGGTGGCAACAGCGATAGTCGTAAAAAATATATAAGTATTTTGGTACATGTCATATGGTCAATCGCTTTGGAACAGACTTGAAAATATCCCGGTCGTCAAAAGACTATAGTTTTTACAAGAAAAACAAAATTCAGAAGGATAGTTTCTTGACACCAAACAAATACAAGTTTAATTTTACAGAAGGGGCAGGGAAAGATCTTGCTAGAAGAAAGATCTGGGAAATCTGGTATTTAGCAACAGCTTTACACTGCCGGGGGTATATCAAGGTAAAACAGTCAGCTTGATAATAAATCTTCAGTAAAATATTTTTCACTAAAAACACACACATGATTCATCCCAAAACACATTGCTTCTGATATTCTATATTTGCCTATGTCATATCTTTTACAAGGGATATGAATCAATGAGGATAGTCAATCGTAGAACAATTTCAAGATATAAAAAAGCCAGATGCTCCGCAGGGCGTAGCTTTATACGACCGCAGAGGTTGAACCCTGAACGGTTGGGGCAAGTATGGACACAACATTCAAGCTGGATTCAGCTCTAAATTTGGATTGTGATTAAATAGTTGACACAGCATAGGTTTCTGACACCGAATGAATGTGTTCTAATGAACTTAAAATTTTTGTTTTCTCTCAGAGCAATTCACTATGCTGTTGAATATTAATCCTCTCAAAAAAAATATTTGAAGAAATTTTCTTTTTTATTTATGAAATTTCAAATGAGAAAAATTGAACCCAATTTTTGTAATCACATCCCCCTTTCCCTTATTCCAAAACTAATCTCAATTAAAATTTCTAATGGAGTTTGCAACAATAACTACTCATTTAAATACATCATAAAATATTAAGATGTAAAAAAAAACTGCTTGTTATCACTGAATGGTAAAGATTATTTTAATTTATCAGTTGGTAGTAAAAAGTGAATATACATTGTATATTGTATATAACAAAGATTTAAGTTGATTCTGGACAAAGAAAGATAACTCCAATTAAAAAAAAATCTTGCTATTGCACAATATTTTGCAATTAGATATTTCTTGCTTACTATTCTGGACAAAGAAAGATAACTCTAATTAAAAAAAAATTTGCTATTTCACAATATTGTGCAATTAGATATTTCTTGCCATTGCGCAATACTGTGCAATTGAAAAAGACTTGCTATTGCACAATACTTAATATAATAATTTTAGATCCTGATTTGGACCAACTTGAAAACTGGGCCCATAATAAAAAAATCTAAGTACATTTTTGGATTCAACATATCAAAGAACCCCAAGATTTCAATTTTTGTTAAAATCAGACTAAGTTTAATTTTGGACCCTTTGGACTTTAGTGTAGACCAATTTGAAAACAGGACCAAAAATGAAGAATCTACACACACAGTTAGATTTGGTATATCAAAGAACCCCATTTATTCAATTTTTGATGAAATCAAACAAAGTTTAATTTTGGACCCCGATTTGGACCAACTTGAAAACTGGGCCAATAATCAAGAATCTAAGTACATTTTTAGATTCAGCATATCAAAGAACCTAACTGATTCATTTTTTGTCAAAATCAAACTAAGTTTAATTTTGGACCCTTTGGACCTTAATGTAGACCAATTTGAAAACGGGACCAAAAGTTAAGAATCTACATACACAGTCATGACAGTTAGATTCGGCATATCAAAGAACCCCTATTATTCAATTTTGATGAAATCAAACAAAGTTTAATTTTGGACCCTTTGGGCCCCTTATTCTGTTGGGACCAAAACTCCCAAAATCAATACCAACCTTCCTTTTATGGTCATAAACCTTGTGTTTAAATTTCATAGATTTCTATTTACTATACTAACGTTATGGTGCGAAAACCAAGAAAAATGCTTATTTGAGTCCCTTTTTGGCCCCTAATTCCTAAACTGTTGGGACCTAAACTCCCAAAATCAATACCAACCTTCCTTTTGTAGTCATTAACATTGTGTTTAAATTTCATTGATTTCTATTTACTTAAACTAAAGTTATTGTGCGAAAACCAAGAATAATGCTTATTTGGGCCCTTTTTTGGCCCCTAATTCCTAAACTGTTGAAACCAAAACTCCCAAAATCAATCCCAACCGTTCTTTTGTGGTCATAAACCTTGTGTCAAAATTTCATAGATTTCTATTAACTTAAACTAGAGTTATAGTGCGAAAACCAAGAAAATGCTTATTTGGGCCCTTTTTGGCCCCTAATTCCTAAAATGTTGGGACCAAAACTCCCAAAATCAATACCAACCTTCCTTTTGTGGTCATAAACCTTGTGTTAAAATTTCATAGATTTCCATTCACTTTTACTAAAGTTAGAGTGCGAAAACTAAAAGTATTCGGACGACGACGATGACGCTAACGTGATAGCAATATACGACGAAAAAATTTTCAAATTTTGCGGTCGTATAAAAATTGGAATTCATACATTTTTGAAGTTTTACTGAAAAGCAGAAGAGTGTTTACTAAAACAAGATAATTGAAAAAAGTTTGAAAATCTAAATCACCATTTATTTAAAAAAAAAAAAAAAACCTCATTTTCCAATCACAACATTAATGTTAATGTCACCTCTGTCATTGTCTTGACTACATGAATTTCTATTGCAAATAACTACAGAATGTTATTTTAATAAAAAGTGTCAACTTTGTAGATCTGAAAGAGGAAATACAAGGAAAAGGAAGAGGTGCCCAATTGTCAGGGGCAGGGGGAGAGGAGGGAAAACAAGACAAAGGGAAACGTAAATATGGTTTTATTTTATTCATTCATGAAATATTTGCTTATTGTTTAGATTAAAAGATGTTTGGTAATCATTAATGAAAAAGTTTTAAAACGGGTTAACTTAAAAAGCCATAGGGCAACATCAAGGTCTCTTACAATTGAAAAGTGTTTCAAATATGATTGAGATTTAGTTTTATTATAATTGTTTGTGAACACTTAATTAGGGTTAAGTTATATTAAAGGTAGATATTTACTTTTTACTATAATTTTATCGCAAGTCTTTATTTTGAAGGAAAATGTTTAGCAACTGCAACTATTTAATTTTAGAATTAGTGAAAGTGAAGAGGATGAGAATATGTCATTTGAATCTGGGTAAGTTAAACTTACTACATGAAAATACGGATGTTTTGTGTTATTAAAATTTGCTGTTAAAAAATATTAGAAATTATTATAAATTAAGGAATGCAAAGCTCTGATTCCTTTCAAGGATTTGGCTATACTTTTTGGACCTTTTGGATTATAGCTCTTCATCTTTTATATGAGCTTTGGATTTCAAATATTTTGGCAACGAGCATCACTGAAGAGACATGTTTTGTCGAAATGCGCATCTGGTGCAAGAAAATTGGTACCGTTAATTTTATTACTTTAAGATTACTTATGTTGAAATTGAGACTTTCAAATTTAACTTATAGGAGTTAATTGTATGCCAGTATTCCAGATGGTAATATATGTATATATATATTTGTTCAGTACTGTAATTTCAATGTCATCAAAACGGTCACAGCTAAAATATCTTGTAAATGTGATTATTATTTTGCGTTAACACTCAATTTTGAATTGATTTTGTTAAGCTATTACTTATATGTGATAAAGAAACACTTGTTAACATTTACTCTGATTGAGTTGTAGCACAATGTTGAGAAGAACAGCAAGGAAGCGTAAAGCCAAGGGACAGGAATTAACACTCCCGAGGAACGCCACTACAAGGGCAGAGATACTCACAACAGGATACCAGACGCAGACATCCATGTCAAGGCCATCACTACTTTTAGGTGCCACTAGTGCAACTGCTAGCCAACAAAGTTCCACATCAGCAGATACCCATACTGTGTCAAGTCACACATACATCCCAGACAATAACATACCAATGCAAAATGCAGGTAATCAGTTTATTAACTTGACACCTACATCTACTAGTACACCACAAATGTATATACCACAGCAAATAGATGGGGTAAATAATGACATTGCAATGAATGTACCACAAAATATAAAAGATAAAATTTATAAAAGTGTATATATCGATTTGGCTGTTTTCTAACACACAAAAGTTAGTGGTACAAAATGGGCAAATTGTCATGCAGTCTGCTCCAAATTTGTCTAAAATATTTGGTATTGAGGTGTGGACAACGTCTTTTATTATATATACAAGCATTTATTGCAATCTTCATCATGGAAGATTTCAGGAGTTGCTTAAATACATGAGTATAATACGTTTAGGTGCCAAGCGTTGTAATAATTTAGGTTGGAAGCTTTACGACGAACAATTTCGTTTGCGTAAAGCCTTTGACCCTACTGGTTCCTGGGCTACAGTTGATTCGGAATTATGGTTAATATATATGAATGATAGTACAGAAAACAAAAATTGTAGTACTTCAAATAACTTGAACACTGTGTCTAACTTGAAATGCTATACTTTTAATTATGGGGGTAGTTGTTTTAAACAATCTTGTGTTTATAGGCATGTTTGTATGCGTTGTGGTGCAGGTCATCCTGTTATAACCTGTCCAAATGGGCAGACATTGGCTTTGCATAATCAAAGACCTACTTATGTTAATCCAAGATTCAGGTCACCTAGACTTTCATTTAGGCAACCTGGTTCAAACCCACGACAGAGACCTGCTAACACTTTTATTGGACATGGGGCATACCCCCATAAGAATTAAATGTTTAGAAGATTGTTTGGTAAGTTACCCTGACAAAGTGGTTGCTGCTGAAATTTTATTTGTTTTTTCTCATGGTTTCAGACTTCAGTATACAGGCCCTCGCATTCATTCCTATTCCAGCTGTACAAAATAGTGATGCAGTTTTACACAAGTTGCAAGTTGAGGTAAATCGTGGTAGAATGTTAGGACCTTTCAAAGATATGCCCATTTCAACCCTCCGTATAAATCCTATAGGTCTTGTGCCTAAATCAGACAGTAGTTGGAGACTTATTACAAATGTATCGTTCCCGCCAGGTGAAAGTGTAAATTCGTATATTGATCAAGTATATTGCAAGGTGAATTACACGTCATTAGACACTATTTTAGAAAAAAATTATGAATGTGGAATGCCATCAGAACTGGCTAGAATTGATGTTAAATCGGCTTTTCGGAATTTGTTAGTGAATCCTGCTGATTTTGATTTGATTGGTTTTAAATTCAATGACCTCTTTCACATTTACAAAGCTCTTCCGTTTGGGTGTTCGATATCGTGTAATTTATTTGAAAAGTTTGAAACGTTCCTGCAGTGGCTTGTTGAAGAACAAAGTAAGTTACATACAGTTGATCATTACTTAGATGACTTTTTTATTTTTATTGGTGCCAAATCAACTGGCCATTGTGGTATTTTAATGGAGGCTTTTAGCAAGGTTTGTAATGAATTGGGGGTTCCTATTGCACAAAACAAAACAATTAGACCTGCTACAGTCATTCCCTTTTTGGGTTTTGTCATTGATACTGTTCGTATGATGGTTATTATTCCTCAAGAGAAATTGGAAAAACTGCAGTCTGAGTTGAAGTTCTTTATTGCAGAAGAAAAAGATGATGTTGAGAGAGCTAGAATCTATCACTGGTTTAATGTCTTTCTGTTCAAGGGCTATTCCTTCTTCCCGAGCTTTTATACGTAGGTTTTATGATCTAATTGCATCAGTTAAGTGTAAAAAGCATCACTATAAGGTTAGAATAAATACAGAGGTTAAAGCTGACGCGATGCTTTGGTTGCAATTTTTAAACACTTTCAATGGTCAGTGTTTTTTTCCCTGAAAGAGTTGGGTTATCAAATGATATTCTACAGCTTTTCACAGATAGTTGTGGCAATCAATTTTTAGGTTGTGGAGCTTTCTGTAATGGTAAGTGGTCTCAGTTAAAGTGGCCTCAAATTTGGTGTTCATCACCCATATTGATGAATTTGGCTTTGCTGGAGTTGATTCCTGTTATTCTTGCTTTGTATTTATTGGGAGATTCGTTACGTAATAAGAAAATTCGCTTTAATATAGACAATTTAGCTCTAGTGAGTACAGTTAACAAGAGAACTTCTAAGGACAAGCAAATAATCCTTTTTCATATTTAATACGACACTTGAACATCAACATATATATCAAGAATAATACAATGATAATTTGAAATTGCTTTTATAGTCCAATATAAAACCGGTTGCATGAAATTATAATACAATTACCGGAGTCGATTTCACAAAAGGACGGAGAAATATCTAAAGACAATTAGCGGAGTAAAATACTATTTAGCGGAGATTAATAAATCCATAAAGTCCATAAATTTAAATACTTAAGTTTTCGCTATTCGCGACACTCCCAACCACTCATGTCACTCGAAATGTTCAAAATAGTCATTAACCACATCATATGTGCTCCCTGTTTCCTCTTCATTTATATAGTTGGTTCTTTTCCTCATGAATATCATTATTGTCTGAACATAAATTCCTGATCGTCCAACGGTAGTGTCTTGACACAACTCTTTATCACTTACTGTAATGACACTAATTTCACTAATGTTGTCCTCCCGGTCATTGGCGTCCGTCTCCATATTCTCAGCTGATTGTTCCTCTTTTGATGATTGACTATCAAATTTTTGTGAAGTATCACTAAAATCAAGTTCTTCAATCAGGTCAAAAATGGTGTCATCCTCACTAATATCTTCGTAGTAGGAAGATAATACACACGGCTCCTTTGAGGATTCACTATTTTTACCAGGATTCAAATCTTTTAATGTGATACGACCGGAATCGAATCGCACAAACAAAAGATCAGGAGGGTTATCTATTTTAGTTAAAAATGAAATAGAATCAATTTAATCTCAATGATTGATTGATTGATTGTTGGTTGCTTAACGTCCAGTGGCAAATTATTCATGCATATTCAGGACGAGAACAAGTTCACAATAAATACAATAGGTAGATTGATACAATAGAGGCCATCTGGGATGATGGTCGGAGAAATTTGGACTGCCACCGGAAAGGAGGGTATATTGGAAAGGGACAGAAATTTTGCCTTGCAACAGGCCACCTACGGACCACTCTAAGAGTTGTTGCAAGGGTTCTTAACATGCAAAGAGCGTGGCACTCTCTTTACACGAGGCATCGGATTTAACGTCCCCCTTCTGACCGGACGTGACTGCGAACTTGATACATCCCGCACAGCCAAACGGACGCCCCACTTCGGCAAGCGTTTTACTGCCGATCGGGAGAAGACCAAGTGACCATAGTTCTATACCCCAGTCACCCTTGGGGATTAATCCCAATGATGATTGTGGCCAAGTTTGGATAAATTTAGCCTAGTAGTTAGAAGTTTTAGTAAAAGTTAACGATGGACGCCAAGTTTTGGGCCAGGTGAGCTTAATATAGAAAAGGTAATGATATGAATAAAAATTAAAATACAAACCAGTATGCATGTTGTTCTTGATTAATAGAAATATACATGTATATTTATAAAAACGCATCATAGAATGTCATTTGCCCACTTTTAGTTATAATATATATTAATTAATTTTCAACACACTTGTCTTCAAATGTTCTCTATCATAAAGAAAGCAACATTGACCAGTATGGCCAACATATTAGAGATTGATAATACAATTTGGCAATATTGAAATATTGTCTCATACAAAATGTACGGTGATCCCTGCAATAAACAATTGAACACATTCAAATATTTTCTATTCTGGGACAAAATCAGTTAAGCTACAGAAGCAGATAAAGATAGTGTCAGACAGTTTAAATTGAGGACTTTTACAAACTAGAAGTTGGAACTTACTTTTAGTTTTTAATTTCTTCAGAATTTCTACTCGTTTTTAACAGTGGTACATTGTCAAACTAATATTCATCTCTTTTAAAGACGAAATTTCTAAATCTCTTTCCAAGTTCATGAATCTGCCTCTCTTTGTCAATATACGGCATATTTTAAGAACTTGAAAACTTTAAAATTTATGATAATGATCGTTTTGTTGGTTTGTCACTGGAACATGGTCAATTTATATCACCAACCGTTAACATGGATTTACTCGGAGGAAACATTAAAATGACTTGACCAAATGTTATTTCGCGTTTAAAGTTCAAGTGAAGAGATTGATGTCCAGGATTGTCACGTAAAGCAGATTTGTTATTCGATAGGTATAGTTAATCACTTAGATTCATTGAACAAAACAGAATATAGGAGAAAAGAGTAATGATAATTTGTATCAAATTAGATATATTGTGTAGGTTTTATCTATAAATTTTTATATTAAATGCAGTCACCATCTAATTTCAGGATGAAAAAATAAATCAGTACTATTTGGCTCGAAGTATGTGATAATCTTTATTGCAAAAAACATGAAACCCTGACGGGTTAAAATGCAAACATAGTACATTGTATACACAAATGACAAGAAACATAATACATGATAAATGTTTTAAAAAAGTGAAGTTGGAATTAATAACATATATCTCTCTATATATATATCTATAATAATTGACCAATGTCAAATGAATCATGTCAATATATACAAACTGAGATACTTTTTTCTAAATCTTGAATTTATACAATTTAAGCAAACACCACATACGCTGATACAATTTTAAAAAGTTCCAAACACGGCGCAAAGATTACAAAGATATGCCAAATGAAAATAGTTCTTTTCGTTGTGAAGATTTCCAAAGGTTGTGACAGTTGAGATGTTATAACTGCATTGAGGGCAGTCCTCAAACAAAAAAATCAAAAATGTCCTAACCGATCCAGGATGGTATAAATTAGACAACGGTAGGGCAATTACAACAGAAACTACATATTTACGCCTCCCAAACGAATAGCAGTATAATAATGATTGAAAAAAAAAGTTTTATAAATGAGGTAAAATATTGTTTAGTTGTATTCTTCAGCTTACCTGCATGACCCCTTTATATAACACAAAAAGTTGAGTCAATAGTGTATAATTAGATGAAATTTTACCATAATTTGAAGACAAACAATCCTTACTTGTAATCTATTATCCATTAGATATGAAGTCTTGTGCTTATATTCTGTATATGACTCGTTTCAGAAATAAAGCAGTGCATAAGTGAAATGTTTTATGAAAGATATTCTTACAGACTGATACACTACAAACTTGAAAAAGAAAAGAACTTCCAGATAAGGTATGTTGCTGTAAAATGTAATTATTTCCTTAAAAGAGGGACGAAAGATACCAAAGGGACAGTCAAACTCATAAATCTAAAACAAACTGACAACGCCAAGGCTAACCAGATGCTCCGCAGGGCGTAGCTTTATACGACCGCAGAGGTTGAACCCTGAACGGTTAGGGCAAATATGGACACAACATTCAAGCTGGATTCAGCTCTAAATTTGGATTGTGATTAAATAGTTGACACAGCATAGGTTTCTGACACAGAATGAATGTGTTCTAATGAACTTAAAATTTTTGTTTCTCTTCGAGCAATTCACTATGCTGTTGAATATTAATCCTCTCAAAAAAATGTTTGAAGAAATTTTCTTTTTTATTTATGAAATTTCAAATGAGAAAAATTGAACCCAATTTTTTTAATCACATCCCCCTTTCCCTTATTCCAAAACTAATCTCAATTAAAATTTCTAATGGAGTTTGCAACAATAACTACTCATTTAAATACATCATAAAATATTAAGATGTAAAAAAACTGCTTGTTATCACTGAATGGTAAAGATTATTTTAATTTATCAGTTGGTAGTAAAAAGTGAATATACATTGTATATTGTATATAACAAAGATTTAAGTTGATTCTGGACAAAGAAAGATAACTCCAATTTAAAAAAAATCTTGCTATTGCACAATATTTTGCAATTAGATATTTCTTGCTTACTATTCTGGACAAAGAAAGATAACTCTAATTAAAAAAAAATTTGATATTTCTTGCCATTGCGCAATACTGTGCAATTGAAAAGACTTGCTATTGCACAATACTTAATATAATAATTTTAGATCCTGATTTGGACCAACTTGAAAACTGGGCCCATAATAAATGATCTAAGTACATTTTTGGATTCAGCATATCAAAGAACTTCAAGATTTCAATTTTTGTTAAAATCAGACTAAGTTTAATTTTGGACCCTTTGGACTTTAGTGTAGACCAATTTGAAAACAGGACCAAAAATGAAGAATCTACATACACAGTTAGATTTGGTATATCAAAGAACCCCATTTATTCAATTTTTGATGAAATCAAACAAAGTTTAATTTTGGACCCCGATTTGGACCAACTTGAAAACTGGGCCAATAATCAAGAATCTAAGTACATTTTTAGATTCAGCATATCAAAGAACCTAACTGATTCATTTTTTGTCAAAATCAAACTAAGTTTAATTTTGGACCCTTTGGACCTTAATGTAGACCAATTTGAAAACGGGACCAAAAGTTAAGAATCTACATACACAGTCATGACAGTTAGATTCAGCATATCAAAGAACCCCAATTATTCAATTTTGATGAAATCAAACAAAAGTTTAATTTTGGACCCTTTGGGCCCCTTATTATGTTGGGACCAAAACTCCCAAAATCAAACCCAACCTTTCTTTTATGGTCATAAACCTTGTGTTTAAATTTCATAGATTTCTATTTACTTATACTAACGTTATGGTGCGAAAACCAAGAAAAATGCTTATTTGGGTCCCTTTTTGGCCCCTAATTCCTAAACTGTTGGGACCTAAACTCCCAAAATCAATACCAACCTTCCTTTTGTAGTCATTAACATTGTGTTTAAATTTCATTGATTTCTATTTACTTAAACTAATGTTATTGTGCGAAAACCAAGAATAATGCTTATTTGGGCCCTTTTTTGGCCCCTAATTCCTAAACTGTTGAGACCAAAACTCCCAAAATCAATCCCAACCGTTCTTTTGTGGTCATAAACCTTGTGTCAAAATTTCATAGATTTCTATTAACTTAAACTAGAGTTATAGTGCGAAAACCAAGAAAATGCTTATTTGGGCCCTTTTTGGCCCCTAATTCCTAAAATGTTGGGACCAAAACTCCCAAAATCAATACCAACCTTCCTTTTGTGGTCATAAACCTTGTGTTAAAATTTCATAGATTTCCATTCACTTTTACTAAAGTTAGAGTGCGAAAACTAAAAGTATTCGGACGCCGGACGACGACGACGACGACGACGACGACGACGCTGACGCCAACGTGATAGCAATATACGACGAAAATTTTTTCAAAATTTGCGGTCGTATAAAAATGAAAAAGACAAACAGAAAAACAATAGTACACACGACACAACATAGAAAACTAAAGAATAAACAACACGAACCCCACCAAAAACTAGGGGTGGTCTCAGGTGCTCCGGAAGGGTAAGCAGATCCTGCTCCACATGTGGCACCCTTAACAGTTGAGACATACAACTGCTGTTAGCCCATTTGCCAAATTACGATTTGATTCTGTTGTTACACTCTTTTCAAACAAACTACTCCCCTTTGTTAATCATAAACTGGGTTTTGACAATAAGAACTATATGGAACAAAAGAACACCTTCTTCTATATATGTAGCGCTGTACATTCTGGGAGGTATACCTGGACTGCCTTTTTTTTCTGAGGAAGTTACATACTACATCTTCGAGGATTCTATAAAAGGTTTACACCTGAAGGATTTTTCTGACGTAGTGATGAAAGAGTTGTATGAGGTAAAAGTGAATCAATTCAGCTATATTGAAGGTTTCAGTAGATTGCAAGACTGAATATGTGGTTTTATATTTAATATACACTGCCACACATAATGACGAGGTATATACCCTAAAAAAATATGCATTTGAGTGTTTATTCATCTTCATCTTAAATGAGGGATGAAATTCATTTAAAAAAAAACACTTGTTCAAATCATAATGAATTTCATCACCTTTAACTTAATTTGTTTTAAATAAATGTTAAGTGTTTATAAATTACAATTATGACTCTCAGATAAGTTCAAGAGAATAATCATGGACAACAATGAGGCAAACTCATCTTATTTATTATTTTAAAGGAAACAGTAGTATACCGCTGTTCAAAACTCACAAATCCATGGACAAAAAACAAAATCGGGGTAACAAACTAAAACCGAGGGAAACGCATTAAATATAAGAGGAGAACAACGACACAACACCGAAACGCATTAAATATAAGAGAACAACGACACAACACCGAAACGCATTAAATATAAGAGAACAACGACACAACACCGAAACGCAACAAACACAGACACGGACCAAGCAGCAGACAAAATCCCACGAGAATAACTAATATAACATCAAAACGAAATACATGAATTTGGGAAAGACAAGTACCGTGCCACGTCTTATCTTAATATCTCAAAAATAATATATGTATGTTACTTGGCGCATAATAAAGTGGCGAAAGAGGTGGTGAAAACAATAACTGAACGAGGGGATACCCTGCTGCAGATCTTAATGAATTTTGAGAAAAAAAAATATTTGTAAAAAAATATTTGTATGGTTCTGGCTACTCGACTGACCTCAATTTATAACCTTGACCCTAGCTCTTTCCACCCATCTAAAATCAAAGTAGTGAACGCACTTAAAAAGTTCAATTATGCATATGTTACATTCAGGATGATTACCAAGACCATATTTTAAGGCCCCCATCCCAGTTACTTTTTAGGATATTGTTGTACCTTACACCTGCTTTAGAAGTTAAGAACGATGACGTGATTAGATCAGTTGCACCCATATTTTTTTTAATTTTTAAAATTTGGATTTTTTAGATAAAATTCTAGCAAGATTAAGTTGATTTGAAAATATTTAAAAAAAAAAAAAGGAGGCGAGAAGGCTCCTTATACCTTGTCTTTTAAGCAGGTGACAAAATAAAACTTTACATATTCACAATTAAAACAAATATTATTTTTTCAGCAATATGCAGTTAATGCTTCAGCATCAGCAATGGCTGAAAATTCAAAACCTAAATAGTCTTTAAAATTCTTAATATTAGTTAACACTGTATTTATTGTCATTTTCCAAAACAAAAATTAAAACAACCCTGAAATCATGATAGGTGTTGAAATAAACATGAAACATTCTTTAAAAAAGCATGCTGTAAGACCACAATCTTTCAATTATCTACTTCTTATCTTGTCTAACATAACCACTTATGCTGAAACTGGAAATGCCTATAATTTATAAAATTCAACAACTTACTGAAAAAAACAAAACACTTATTGACATTACAGTCTCTAACATGAATGCTGGAAGTCTTGCCTTGCATGGCTATTACATAAAAAAACGTTCACAAATAGCAAATCATGGTGCTTCCTGTTAAATGAACTTTGGTGACCTTTTCAGGCCAGTGCTTGTCCATGACTAGTATAATTACATACATGTCCATGTTTAAGGTGGTTTAATGTCCATGTCTCTGCAGTGATGCTCGTGGCCAAAATATTTGAAATCCAAAGCTTATATAAAAGATGAAGAGCTATAATCCAAAAGGTCCAAAAAGTATAGCCTTCAGGTTTAGTGTACATTCTATGCAAATATCTATAATATATGATCGATTTAAGGTTTCATCTCATTCAATAATCTGAATCTGAATTGGAACAACAACTAAAAAAAACCTGAAGGGTATACGGACTTGGCTATACTTTGTGGACCTTTTGGATTATAGCTCTTCATCTTTTATATAAGCTTTGGATTTCAAATATTTTGGCCACGAGCATTACTGAAGAGACATGTCTTCAAGTCTACTTATAATACAATTGTCAATACATATTAGAAAATTATCTTGATTAAATGACGTTTTTAATGTTACAGCAAATACAATTATAAACAAGAGGCTCTCAAGAGCCTGAATCGCTCACCTTAATTCTTTTGGTTAAATCTCTCATCAATGATTATTTTGGCTTTTCAATTTATTTAAATGTTTTTTGGATCGTCCTATTTTCTTCAAAAGCCAAAAAAAATAATCATTTTCTCCTATGTTCTATTTTAGCCATAGGAGCTATGTTTCTTGACATACAAGGAAATAAAATATAAAATTTATACTAGATACTCTGAAACTCATTTAGCCTAAGTTTGGCTGAAATTGATACAGCAGTTTCAAAGGAGAAGATTTTTTAAAGTAAGTCAACATGATGAACAAATTGTGAAAAAAGTCTTTAAAGGGCAATAACTCCTTAAGTGGTCAATTGACAATTTTGGTCAATCTGACTTAATTGAAGATCTTACTTTGCTGAACATTATTGCTGTTTACAGTTTATCTCTATCTATAATAATATTCAAGATAATAAACAAAAACAGCAAAATTTCTTTAAAATTACCAATTCAGGGGCAGTAACCCAACAACAGGTTGTCTGATTCATCTGAAAATTTCAGGGCAGATAGATCTTGACCTGATAAACAATATTATACCATGTCAGATTTGCTCTAAATGCTTTGATTTTTGAGTTATAAGCCAAAAACTGCATTTGACCCCTATGTTCTATTTTTTGCAATGGCGACTATGTTTGTTGATAGATCACAACTTCGGATACAATTTACAAACTAGATACCCTAAGGAACATTCAGTTCAAGTTTTCAAGTATTTGGCCCAGTAGTTTCAGAGGAGAAGATTTTTGTAAAAGATTACTAAGATTTACGAAAAATGGTTAAAAATTGACTATAAAGGGCAATAACTCCTAAAGGGGTCAACTGACCATTTCCGTCATGTTGACTTATTTGTAAATCTTACTTTGCTGAACATTATTCCTGTTTACAGTTTATCTCTATCTATAATAATATTCAAGATAAGAACCAAAAACAGCAAAATTTCCTTAAAATTACCAATTCAGGGGCAGCAACCCAACAACAGGTTGTCTGATTCATCTGCAAATTTTAGGGCAGATAGATCTTGACCTGATAAACAATATTACCCCATGTCAGATTTGCTCTAAATGCTTTGGTTTTTGAGTTATAAGCCAAAAACTGCATTTGACCCCTATGTTCTATTTTTAGCAATGGCGACCATGTTTGTTGATAGATCATAACTTCGGATACAATTTACAAACTAGATACCCTAAGGAACATTCAATTAAAGTTTGGAAGTATTTGGCCCAGTAGTTTCAAAGGAGAAGATTTTTGTAAAAGATTACTAAGATTTACGAAAAATGGTTAAAAATTGACTATAAAGGGCAATAACTCCTAAAGGGGTCAACTGACCATTTCCGTCATGTTGACTTATTTGTAAATCTTACTTTGCTGAACATTATTCCTGTTTACAGTTTATCTCTATCGATAATAATATTCAAGATAATAACCAAAAACAGCAAAATTTCCTTAAAATTACCAATTCAGGGGCAGCAACCCAACAACGGGTTGTCTGATTCATCGGGACAGGTGAGCTAAAAAGTGGTCAAAATTACAGTAAATTGTAAACATAAATATAACTAAACCGACAGCAGTTTTCGTGTTACATTCTATACATTTGTTTTTAGAATATGGTCGTTAAAAGGTACATCGGAATGTTGCAATTTTGAAATAAAGCTGATTGGTTCAAGTTAACAACTTATACAATTGTCAATTCGTATAAGAAAATTATCAATACACCGATGGCAGGTTTAGTGTACATTCTTTGCAAATATCTATAATATATGATCGATTTAAGGTTTCATCTCATTCAATAATCTGAATCTGAATTGGAACAACAACTAAAAAAAACCTGAAGGGTATACGGACCAAAATGCCTAAAAGAACTCAGGTCGTTATATTTATTCATTCACATGTACGGACGCAATGGGTCCGATAAGGAAAAAGAAAAACAATATGCAGTCTATAATTCTAAATTACTTGAAAATTGCTAGACTGAAGCAGAGTAAGAAAAAAATATCGCTTCCCAAACAAACAATAACGGTTTTGAAACGGTACGAACATTCCGATATCGAATGTATCACATTAAACACAACAAATGCACGTGAAGATGAAGCACGAGGCGTAGAGACACGTGACGAGGAACCCATAAATGGTAGTGCGGTATACCATCATTCATTGCCACTGCAAAACGCAGATCCGCAATCCCACGATGCACCAAACACAAATAATAATAATGAAAACACGCCAATATATGACAATCTTTTTCTGAGTGGATTTGTGTCAAAATTAGCATCGACCGTAATATCCCTATAACATAATATTTCAGGGTTAACAGGAAAGGCGAATTAATTTCTTAAAGCCAGATCAAATTGTTATACCAGTAAAATCGCGAAAACGCCGAATGTATATGTCTCCGCTCCGGTTGAAAAAGTATCCAATCTCATTAATCATAATTCTACAAGTTCAGGTCAGTCTTTGTCAATTTTTTATATAGTCGGCATACAATGCATTGCAAAACACACGAACTGCACCGAACACAACTGGGGGAATAGCTTTTAAATATTGGAAACTCGGGGAAAAGTAAAATCACAAAAATACTGACCCCAGAGGAAAGTCCCTAATCACATGGCAAAAATCAAAGGACAAACCACATAAAAAACGAATGCAACAACATGACGAGAACAGCGCAAGGCTATTCTGCAGAATCTCTACCAATTTCAAAGATTTAATCAAAGTTGTCCTTAAAAAACATTTTGAAATAAGGGAGCTACCATTTGATTTTTATGGGGGGGGCTAGGATGAAAAATTTTGCCCTGCATTTTTTTTTAGCTTTAATCTCTGTCCTGCCTTTTTTTTTTTTAGTTTATCCTGACTTTTTTTTTACCTAAATTGTCGTCCTGACTTTTTTTTTTGCAAGTTTCTCATCCTGCCTTTTTTTTTACTCAAAACTCCTGTCCTGCCTATTTTTTTCAAATTTCATCCTAGCCCCCCCCCCCCCATACAATTCAAATGGTAGCTCCCTAATTCACTGAATTATTAAAATGGACCAGAAACTATCACATGACATTTGTAAAGATTCAGCAATTGTTCATATTTTAATAGGCACAACTCTAGAACGGTGAAATTAATGAGATCAAAATTCATACTTGACATTTGTTATGTAGTAATAAGTTTTGATAACATTTAGTTAAGGCAAACTAAATTTAAAGAACGGATGCAATTTGAAGGACGTACGGTCGTATTTAGTAAATAATGCCTTCTCCGCAACAGGTGACTGTTTGTTCTATCAAATTTGTGACTTTCTGTCCGTTTACTTTAAATATTTGTATGATGACCTATCTTGTTCGCAATGCCATCCTTTGCCGACGAATATCTTCTTCTTGGTTCCTATTCGAATTTTATTGACTTTTAAAGTTATCAAAAAGTTCACTCAGTGTCGATCAAGATAAACCACCACTAACATTTTCGTTGAAAAGCCGGTCGGGAGAAGACCAAGTGCCCATATGTATATACCCCAGTCACCCTTAGGGACTAGAGTGTATTGAAAGAGTCCGGTATGCCAGAACAAGTTGTCGGATAATTGACAAGTGATAATGGTTTGATTTATTTTAACAATATACAGATAGAATATAAAATAATCGATAAATATATGTCGCTAACTAATCAATGCGTGAAATAGTGTTGTTCAAAAAATGTTAACGACAATCTTAGTTAACGCAGTTTTAAAATTTAACGATGCCATTAAAAAAAATAAAATTCCCACAGTTCTTTGTAAAATTAAACTTCCTGTATAAATTAACATGGCTGCAAAAACTACAAGGGAAAGAAAACGCCCCACTTCGGCAAGCGTTTTACTAACGGTCGGGAGAAGACCAATTGACAATATTTCTATACCCCAGTCACCCTTGGGGTGATTAAATTTTCGAAACCTCCATGTCATTTTTTAACAAACTGTAGTAACTTTGCCATTTGTATTAAATAAAAGTAATAACCAAATGTACGAACACAAAGTGGGGACATCGGGGGAAAATTACTTAGTTAACTGACAACATCAAGGATAAATCGAACACATGAAATCAGTCACTACTACGTTCATGACTTGGACAGGTATTTAAAACGGAAAAAGATCTAAAACATGTTTTTTATTGCTCAAGTAGTCACGTGCATAAATGCGACATCTTTATAATTGATGGAGAATAAAATAGAATAGTATTGTATCGACCTGTATCTTCAAATAATATGTTATAATAATTGACAGCACGTTTAGCACTAAATTCTATCAATTAAATAGATGATATATGTTCCCTTGATTTTATTTTAGGAGTTAACAAGCAAGAAAAAAGCAAGACAAACAGAAAAAGAGATAAAAGTTAGAGTACAATGGGTTCATTTTTGTAGCTCGAAATTTTAATCCAAACGCGGCTATAAGCAAGTCTTCTATGCGGGTGGTGGTGGTTTGAGGGAAGCGATAATGTCCGCAGAAGTGACTTCGGATGATATTTTACACAGGGCCAAGGATTTGTACTTCCCAGATGGAAACTCAAGTAAAGGGTGTCTACAAAACATGGACCATTCCTTCAAACGCATTTTAGAGTTTACAGATTTAGAGGGTAACACCTGTAGTTATGTTAACTATCTCCAGCAGAGGATTGTTTCCATCAAAGGTGTCTTTATTCTTGATGAGCAAAGAATTATATCCCTCACTATCGGACTCGTCTAACAAAAACACAAATACAGGAGAACAAAAGGTAGATAGCGATAGCCAACCCGGTTCTAATAGTTCCGAAAGCCACCGAATTGAAGAAAACACACCATTCGATGTCATCTATGTCTACTTACAAATCAGTTGAAAAAATCACTACTCTTGTTCCACTAGACGAAAGTGGTTCGACTAAACAAGTACAGCATCTCTTGATAAAGTATGCCATGAACAGGAGATCATGTCAACAATACTACCACAGGAAGAAGTCAGCCAAGGAATGGATACTGCTACAATACAAGTCAGGAACAGCCAGAGACCTCGATAATAACTTCGATCTTTTAGATTTTGGGTTCAATGTAAAAACAAATAAAGTTGCAGAAAAACTGTTTGTCGATGAAAGTTGCAAACAAAAAGAAACATCAATAAGTTTGGCCAGTGAGCAAGAAACAGAATTAGGTGTGAACTATAGCTTTCCACAATCTAAGCTCACGCTTTCACAAACGATTAATCGTATTATCCATGGGCCTGAAGAGATTTTTGGAATTGACGATGGTAAGTTAGTCCTAGGTATTGTTTCAAGTACATATAATGAGCTATCTACAATTTATTCGTGGTACTTGGAATGATGAGTTGATAAAATCTGGCCCCAACTATTGTATTTTCTATAAAGAGGAAGAAGGTAAATACCATTGCACCATTTCAGTACATCGACAAACATACACGTCCCGTATAGTAACCGTTATAGACCCCCCCAAAAAAAAGCAACCAGAAATTTTCTTCATTACAGAAGCGTAGTATGTCCACAATTCCAATAAATAAACTGAACGACTTATCCTTTCGCTTGGAAGATGAGATTGGAAAAGGAGCTTTTGGAAGAGTTTTTAAAGGAACATGGGTAGGCTCAGCAGTTATTAGCCTGCTAACCTGTACATCCCTTTACGACCAAACGGACGCCGTACTAAAGCAAGCGTTTTACTACAGGTCGGAGAGTCAATAAGGAGATTAAATTGCTTCCAATTCTTATATGTGTTAACTTCGACTTCGAACTTCGATATGTTCTAGAGAATTGCTTGATGGGTGTGTATACCGGTGAATATTTCACACAGGATCCCTACATATGGCATCATATAAAAGGTCGCCATTCTGAACACACATGTTCACTTATTTGTAAAGCCCTTATGGTTTAATGATGATCGGGAAAAGACCATATCGGCCTCATGTTTACTCCCAGACACCTGAGAGGTGTTTGGAATCAAAATTAAGCTTTTTCGTTATGGTGATTAGTGAAGATGAAATCTGAACCGAAGTCATATACTCCCACCCTCAACACTGCCCGTTGTATGACGTTTGATATAGATTGATTCTGATGGTATGTCATGCAATAATAATTTAAACATAAAACGAACTGTGATTTGGTTATAGCGTTGAATTTGTTCTTGTTTATAATTGGTGGGCTTAAGAGCACTGTTCCCGTTTAGAATTTGTCAATAAAATCCTACTATAACCACAAATCTGCTTGAATTTTCTCAAGATTGTTCACTCACCATGGTATTTATAAAAGAGTCGTTCAGTGTTCAAGTCTACACAAGTGAATATGCAATGCACATGTGAATTTGTGAATGTAGGACAGAAAGTCACAGGACAAAAAGTCACAATTCATTTTTTCTGAATATTTTCTTTGAATAAAAACACTTATTTCTACAAGAATATTTTTGTACTTTTTTGAACTATTGTATATAAACCAACATTGTTAACAAAATTTATCCAAAAAATGTCAAAGATGATCAAATAATTGTTAAAAAAACAAAATGTCAACGTGGCTTTGCACTTTAAAGGCTTTATGGTGCCAAGAAATATACCCTTTGCATGATTAAAATTAAATAAATCTAGATTTTTCAAGTATAATGACACATTTCCTACACTTTAATATGAATATATGTATTAAAAAGTAAATATTTCAAGATATTTTTCTTATATATTCAAATAATTGTCAACAGATTATTTGTGACTTTTTGTCCTGTAACTTTATGTCCTACCAAATTTGTGACTTTCTGTCCATTTACCGAATTTGTCACACAGGTAACTTGAAAATAATTTTGTCGTTGTAACTAGGTGGTGCTAAATCTGTAAAGGATTAATTTAAGTTTTATTATGCCGTCGATTCACTTCATTTATTTGACCATATGAAAAGGATGTTAAACAATTGATCTGCAGCAACAATCGCTATCATATTTAAAGTTTGTACTTATTTTCCCTTTTCCTGCAACGTATTGTATTTCAGGTAAATAAAAAATAATTTAGTCACTTTGCGTATGAACGTTAGATGGTATTTGACTAGTGCGAAGTGAAATTAAATTTAAGCGATTCCGTTTTCTCAATGAAAACCTCACAAATTTCTGGAATATACTGAACTGAACTGTAAACAAAATGGAATCTATTCAAATTGTGAGGACAGATAAAGATAAGTTAAAATTGCAAAGATCTTTTAGAGTACATACAATCTAACTCTCTTTCATCTTTTAACAGTATTAAAACATTTCACAGATAAAGATAAGTTAGGCTAGATTAGTTTGACACATATAACGACAAAATCATTTTCTGTGACTTTACAAGTCATTAGTACAGACTGTGATCTTGGAGTATTTGACAATCGTGTGGAGTTTCTTTACATATATCATGTTTTCAATTTACCGAACACATGCAATGTTTTAAAGTACCGAAACTGTCAATAGATGCTTTATCCTTTGACCAAGATCCAATTTATATCATGTACCTTTTCATTTATTTTACCTTTCCCTGTCGTGTCGGATGTATGTTTTCCCCAAGGGTGACTGGGGAATAGAAATATGGTCACTTGGTCTTCTCCCGACCGGCAGTACATACTTGTATGTATTTAAAGATTGTCGGTAAAGTATCGACATGAAAATATGAGGGAAAGATTGTTGGTACGTTATAACTCCGATCGTCATGCAAATATACGTATGTCTATGGTTCTGAATATGGTGTAAATACGCACTCTTCAAGTATTTTAAAATACGACTAATTATTTGGTGTGTACAAATAATATATTTTTTTCATCATTCAAAACTATTCTGTATATATATCTTTTTCAGTATAAGATACCATGCATATGAAAACTTTGTTTTTCCAACATGCTGTTTAAAATTGTCTATTATATACTGTTAATGCTTTATCAATTGTAATTGTATGATCTAACCCAGTCTTATTATCATTTTCTGCACATTTTTCTATTTCAGACTTGGCTGCCTGTTTTTGACGCATAAGCCGCCCTGATGTTGAGTTTATAGGAATTACTGCAGAGTGTTTGATACTTAGTCAGAAATGTGTGTGATATAAATAAAATAACAAAAATATTATATATTGTCGGAATTGTTACTTTACAGATCAAATCAAAAATATTTTATGATAATAAGCTCTTTGTTTCCGGGTTGAAATGAAAGCAGTAGAAATTTATGAAACATGGGATTCAAGATGTTCACGAACAAATTCAAATGCAGTCAATAATCAATTATTCTAATGTTAGAACTAAAAAGAAATGGGAAACGATTTGTAAGTGAAATCAATGAAATAGATATGTTCGTCATCGAATCTCCTTATATGGGCATTCGCTATGCTTGTTGTTGCATTTCTTTGTTTGAGCTTCCTCCTTGTGGTCATTTAATTTTTCTCAATTGTAAGTAGTTTTGTCTAATGCTTTTCGTTTTTATCGTCTTTCATGTACCATAGAATGTGAAGTAGTCCAGTTGTTTTATATGAGGATATCAGATAATTTATTTTGGATTGACCAGGATTGAGAATAGAAAACTTTGGAATGAAAACTGTGTACTTGCCTGTGATGGCTATATCTTTCAGTAAGTTTGTTTGCAAATTTATAATCTGGAGCAAATATAATGGTATCATCCCTAACATTGACATCTGTTTTAATACGAATGTCATCAAGTAACTTCTTTAATACCAAAATGTACTCATCCCTAAAGATCAAAACTGGTGAAGCAAAGATCAACGTTTAATTGTAGAAATCGTAGGTATGTTGATCTTATTTCACTGAGAACATTTTATTTCGATGCTATCTATCGAATTTTTAATTACCAATTTAATGTAATGAGAAAATTTTAATTCAGAATAAATGTTTTTGCATCTGTTGACCAGATTTTTTTTATCAAGCAGTTAGCTGCGGATAAGAATAATAGTTTTGTTAAAAAAAACCACAACCCCTGTTGGACTTAAATGAATGATTCATTGGTGGTATTTGTGATATACATAAAGTAACTAAAATATTAAATAGTGATGAAATTGCTTCTGTACAGATCACACCCAAAACATTTTATGATGATGAGCTCTTTGTTATCGAGTAGCAATGAAAACAGAAGAAATGCACGAGTAAATCATTGAATTCAACATGAACATGACCAGTTTAAACAGCAGGCAACGGACAATTGTTTTAAATTAAATAAGAAACAGTCAAAGTAATAGTTAACATGAAAGCCAACGAACGATAAATTAATTATGTTTGTCATCGAATATCCTTATATTGGCATTCGCTTAGCTATTTGTGCATCACATTTGGGCGTCCATTGACTCTCTAAAATGCAAAATTTATTCAGTTAGAGTCAGATTTATTTTCATCAATATTCGTTATAATTCCAGAGGAATGTATGTGAATAGTGATGGAATTGTTACTGTACAGATGGCAGCAAACTATATTATTATAATAAGCTCTTTGTTAGCAGACATTTATAAATCATTGAGATTCAAAAGGTTTACTAATTAATCTAACTGCAGGCAAAAGTCAAGTGTTCTAAATAAAAAAAAAAAAACAGTCAATATTATTGTTATCATCATTGTCAATAATTTTGTATTGTTTAGATTAGTACACCCGACAAAATTTGTCCGTAAATAAATGTGTAAATGGAGAAATTTCAGCAGAGTGTTTGATATTTACAGGTTTTGCCATACAATCAAAGTCATCCTTGGATCCTTGGTCTAAAGTTAAAATGTCATGTTTTGTCATCAAAATTATCAAATGAATAAACATTACTTATGATATCCTGTTAAGAAGGTAATAACCACAATGAATATATATCTTTCAATTTAAAACAAATGTGTATTGGTAACTAATTGTATCTGTTTCCGCAAAAATTGGACGAATCGTCATAGATCGTTTTGAGATTCACTGAATTGAGGTTCTGTAGTAGCTATCTTTCAAGTGGCGATTGACCGGTATGGTATTATTTCTTACATCACATAGGTACATTATTATGCATTGGTGTAGAGTACTGTTTGTCTCCTCGTGGTTGATAAATTTCTGTCTCTAACTGTGGAGGTCGTTTGAATCGTCTCTTCCTTTGTTTTTTTAAAGAAGGTTTGGGTCTTGCGAATATTTTTGAAAATTAATAGTGGAAGAAATGTCATTACATTTTCTAGCAAACAAATGATAGATATTACTTTCTCTACGTTGATACGATTGTGGTAGATTTATTGACATATTTACGCCTGACAACTGTTATTGTTGTTTCTGTTGTTTTGTCGTTAACATATACAACATCTACACTTTCTTCTACGTTAATTTCTTTTGCAGATGACCTTCTAATTATGTCCGAAAGTAAGGAAGGACTACAAAATAGTCTTGATAAACTTAACAATGTTTGTGATGATTGGCAACTAATCTTAAATATTAAAACCCCAAGGGTGACTGGGGTATAGAAATATGGTCACTTGGTCTTCTCCCGACCGGCAGTAAAACGCTTGCCGAAGTGGGGCGTCCGTTTGGCTGTGCGGGATGTATCAAGTTCGCAGTCACGTCCGTCAGAAGGGGACGTTAAATCCGATGCCTCGTGTAAAGAGAGTGCCACGCTCTTTGCACGTTAAGAACCCTTGCAACAACTCTTTGAGGGGTCCGTAGGTGGCCTGTTGCAAGGCAAAATTTCTGTCCCTGTCCAATGTGCCCTCGTTTTCCAGTGGCAGTCCAAGTTTCCCCGACCGTCATCCTAGATGGCCTCTGTTACAGCAACCTACCTATTGTATTTATTGTGAACTTGTTCTCGTCCTGAATATGCATGAAATATTTGCCACTGGACGTTAAGCAACCAACAATCAATCAATCAATCAATCTTAAATATTAAAAAAGACAAAAAACTATGGTTATCCATTAACACACTAGGAAATCACCCCTTTTATAAAACTTCAAGATAACATAATACAGAATGTTACTGAATATAAATTCTTAGGTTGCTTATTAAAATAAAATGGTAACCCCAAACATAGTCTCGAAGAGCTGGTAAATAAGGCCCTAAAAGTTTTATTTTTCCTTAGAGTAAAGACATATTTGGTATCTTTCGAGATTCGGCATGATATCGGGAGAAAAACTCTCTAAAGCCCCGCAAAATTTGTTGGTCAGTACAGGAAAAGTTCATTTACGACATCATATGCGTTAACAATACTTGTAACATCTTTTAAGAGTACACTAACCAATTGATACAGTGCCATTGGTAGGATATAGTTAGTGCTTCTTCTAACATTTTCTTCTGACTTTCTGCTAGTTTCTTTGCATGACTAGGTCCAATGTTAAGTTTGCTGGGAGTAACAAGTGTAAAATTTTCACATATATCCTCATGTAGTGTAAACAACTTGTCTACTCCGTTTACCTTCTTTAACTCGTCGCTGATGAGAGCTTGTTCTGTTTTTTAATTGACCTCTCCTAACCCAAGATATGTTGGTCTAGTCTTTCTATTTTTCTTAACATTGTTGATGACAAATAATGCTGTAACCTGATCAGCCTTCAGCCTTTTTAACCTAGTTAGTTGGCATTTTATCTGTTTAATAGCATCACATTTTATACGACGATCATTCGACTAATTTTCAAGTACTCTTTTTACTCTGTTTTTTATTTCTTGTTTTCCCCGATTCTATATTTACGGGATTGGACACAATTCATTCTGATAAACAATTAAAATATATACAAGGTAATTTATAAAAGATGCTATTTGAAAGAATATGGTTACATAAAAAAGGGTTTGAAATGACAAACACTAGCATTATACTCGGTAAATACCTTTTTTCCATACAAATTAACCCCAAGGGTGACTGGGGTATAGAAATATGGTCACTTGGTCTTCTCCCGACCGGCAGTAAAACGCTTGCCGAAGTGGGGCGTCTGTTTGGCTGTGCGGGATGTATCAAGTTCGCAGTCACGTCCGGTCAGAAGGGGGACGTTAAATCCGATGCCTCGTACGTTAAGAACCCTTGCAACAACTCTTTGAGGGGGTCCGTAGGTGGCCTGTTGCAAGGCAAAATTTCTGTCCCTATCCAATATACCCTCATGTTCCAGTGGCAGTCCAAATTTCCCCGACCATCATCCCAGATGGCCTCTATTGTATCAACCTACCTATTGTATTTACTGTGAACTTGTTTTCGTCCTGAATATGCATGAAATATTTGCCACTGGACGTTAAGCAACCAACAATCAATCAATCATGTATGACAAATGCATGCAAATGCTAAAGTTTAACTAACTATGAAAGGATGCAATTTTTCCCATACACATTTCATTCTTGACCAGTGATTCCATCGACAACAAGCTCGTCTTTCCTATAGCAGTCACTGGATCCATCATCCGAATCAACGACGAAAAAGTTGTTCATAGTAAGTCTTGTAGCTTTAAATATGTGAATTTTAACAGAATTTGAGACAATGGTAGAATAACTCAAAATACCGCGTATTCAAATATGCGATATGATTGGTCGGTTAGAACGAGATTATACATTCACAGTCATTACAGCGATTGAAAAGCTGATTAATAACATTGATTTTAAAGTCGCATTTTCAAGCACCTCAAAGACATTGACGCAGAAAAGTAAACAATCACAACAAAGTCAACATTACAGATTAGTTATGTCGATATGGTACGTTTTTAAAATATTTTGTTGAAATGTGATCATTTTAAGGAATGCCAATTTAGCCGATCTCGCTAATTAATTACAAGAAGAAAACTATATGCGACAAGAAAGAGAAAACAATAACGACAAGAAAGTTTATTATTTAGTAAATTTACTTTTCAAAAAAAATATAGAACATAAATCATCCAATTATACTTTGTGTATTAAGGGTCAATAAAAAATAGAGCAAAATTGCAATTATTCTTTTTAACAAAATAAAATTGTCCCCCCTTTTTAGTCAAACATTCATGTTTATCTTTTTTTTTATATACACCTTATCGCTATTTGTCCGCCATCGCTGGATATAACACAGGTTCCTGTAAAATTTTGACAGATTATGATATAGGTATAAGAATGTGGTTTGAATGGCATTGAGACACTGCACAGAAAGCTATAAAGGGCACCATACATTATTACTAGTTATACACCATTTAAACCGGAAACCAACAGCTTATATTGAATCAACAAACAGTTATGACCCACATCAATAAGAGACAGCCACACAATATCAGAAATGTATTAATATGCTCCAACCTTCACTCAAGCTGAAGCAATAGTGTAAAATACCAATTATAGAAAGACATACTTTGCATACCAATTATTGCATGAATATTGGGGAATATTGTCCCTCGTAGAACATATATTGCAAACGCAAGCTCGTGCAATAAAAAATTCTACTCGGGACAATATTCCCCAATATTCATGCAATAACCCTAAATTATTATATTTATCCTTGTAAAACTAACTAAAATGTTAACCCCTTTGGATACAAAAACTTTTGGGTAAACAACTCATCTCTTGATACTAAAATAAATAAGAGCCAAAAATGTATATTGTAAACTTACCTTTGTCTTGGTATTGTCATCAGTACATTCTGTTGCTACTTTTCTTTTCTTCTTCTTTTGTGATGGTGTCTTCTGTTTTTCCATTACTTTCATTGATCTTCTTTCTTTTAGGAGTTTCACTTTTTGGAATGGTCAAGTTACATTTTGTACCATTTAGATTTCCATGAGTTTGCTTGTATGAACTGGTGTCTATAAGTTGTTTGAAGCCAGGACCTTTTAAAATTACATCTAGCTCCTTTTTGTCCTTTTCATCTGTCCATGGATTTATGAGTTTTGAACAGCGGTATACTACTGTTGCCTTTATTTAAGTTTTCAGAGACTGGTAATGTTAAGATCATGGTTCTGGAGGCTTCTTTACAGTATGTAAACAATAACAAAATGGCGTCCATAACATGTGCATGTTTCAAAAATTATATCTGACAAAAGTCAGGTTTTTGCTGTCAAATAGGATTCACATTTATATTGCAATAATTATTCAGAAGGAGGTGCAATCAGGTTGCATATAAAGCCTGTACTGATGAACTGATACATTGATATTGGAAGTTCGGCATCCATTCAGAGTTATTTGTTCTATATTAATTAAAACTTGTGCAAAATATTACAAGTTAACATTCTGATGACGTAGTCGAATCTGATTGACTAAGATAGAAAAGTGACGAGGAGAATTTCCCCTTTCTTTTTTTGAAACGCCAAGAATTTTTTGTCACTAGTCCGTCGGGCATATTGTTTTACAAATTTGGTTGCCCGAGGCAGAAATGCTGTTGTCCCGGGCGTCGGGCTAGTTGATTGTTTAACCCCTGTTAAAAATAATAAAATTATGCAATAGGTCAAATATATTTGTTGTATGGAATGATTGTAAGGTGTATATGTCTAGCAGGCAGATGTCATTTGACTTTGACCTCATTTACATAGTTCAGAGGTTATAGTTAAGTTTTTGAGTTTTGGTCTTATCTAATATTATATGCCAAAGGTCAACTATACTTGGTGTAAGGAAATATTTTGTGATCTATGTCAGTCCCGCACGTTTTATGTGACCCTGACCTTAATTGCACAGTGTTAAGTTATTGTGTTTTGGTCTATTTTTCTTTAACTTTAAGTAATAGGTCAACTTTGAGTAATGTGTGGAAGCAATGTTAGCTGTACATGTCTGCCTGGCATGGTTCATCTGACCTTGACTCATTTTCATTGTTTAGCTATCTTGGTTAATGGTAAGTTTATGTGACAAGTGTAATAAAGCTTTATACTTAGGACAATCAACATATTATCAATGATTAGTAAAGAAGGCGAGACATTTCAGTGTGTGCACTCTTGTTTTAAGCTATTTACTGGTTTGTAATTTCTTGGGCTATTAGTTTTTCTATCATTAATTGAGAGAGTTTCGTTCTTGTCACCTCATAATATAAGGATACCCAAACGATTGTTTTCAATTATATTTTGAACCTTTTTGATTTTTTTTTCTATTTTTGTGTAGTTTTAGAACATAAACATTTATTAGAGTAAAAATATTGTCATTTATTTCTATGTTTATAAAAATTATTCTACCTTCATTATCCTTTATTTCGTTTATTGTTTTACATTTTATATTTTTGACAAAGATTGAAACACCTCTTGATTGTGTGTTACCATAACTATGAAACATTTTGCAATCAAACTCATTATTAATTGTTTATTCAATAATTTTTATCAAATGTGACTCTTGAATGAAAAGAATGTTACATTTTTGATTTTTTGTCCATAGTTGTAATCTTTCTCTTTTGCTTTTTTGGCCTAAACCTTGACAGTTTAGTGATATTATATGAAAATTTTCACCCATTGTTTAGTTTAGAGTTTATATGTGTAGTTGATATCAAAACTACATTTAAAAGGAGACATATTTGTTTCACATCATATTCACAAAGTACTTGCATTGAGTGCTTGGTTTTAAAGTTACACAGTATACTATAAAAACATTGGTACATGTACATGATTAATTGTGATTTATATATATACAGTACTAGTAAACAAAATATATACACATCAGGGGTTAAACAATTTTGTTACAGCTAACTAGCCCAGGACTTTTTGGCAGGAGGATTTTACTAGCCCTGTTTCAAGAACTGCTAGCCCATCAAAACCAACCTGCTAGCCCACGTATCACGTACAAATCACTCAGGGTGTGCTGCATAAGACGCTGGGAATGTGTGTCATGTATTGAAAGGGCATTTGTACACTATAATTTAATAAAATAAATCAAATGAGGTTTATGTTTTATTTTTTAATTATAACAAGGATCTTCAGGCATCTTTTTGGAATTCGACATCAAAGACAGCATTGTCATTTTCATCTTGAATATTCAAGTTTTGATTATTTCTGTCCTTTGACTTTGGTCCAGGCAATTTATGATGATTGACATGCCTGGTAGTTTCACTGGACAACAGCCAGTGTTCAATACTGGCATCTGATTTAAATTGTGACAACTCTGGACCTTCATTCATAACAAGAAGCTGGTTCTTTAGGCTATACTGTGTCATTGTACTTCTCAAGTTTGTTTTACAGTTTTCATATGTGAGAACCCCCTTTCACAACTAGCTGTGCTTCATTTGCCGATTTTCGCTTTGAACTTGAAGTTGATGAAGTTTCTGCGCTTGCCGTAGTAAAATATGTTGATATATTTCGTTGCATTGACATAGTTTCGTGCTCCCTGCTTAAACAGTTGTCCGACAAGAGTCTAGACGGATCAATACCTATCAATACATTGTTGAGCCAATCTCTCGGTCATGCAAAGTATCGGTTGGTGTGGTTGTAGATCGTTTTGTTGTTTTTTTTATGCGGGGTTGTCCCAAGATATTTGTCCAGTGGACCGTGAGTTGTTTCCTGGGATTTGGATACTTTTTTCTTTCTCTTTCTTCTTTAAATTTTGTTCAGGCGACTGTTCTTTGGGTGCCTCCGACTTAGATATGTTTTGTGTTGGTACATCTACTTTACTGGTATCTCTGGTAAGTTCGGTTATATTACTGGTTTCTTCATTCTGTGGAGTATCATCAGTATGTAAGAGATTTTCAGTCGATTGAGATGGAACAATCTCCTCATCTTTCTCCGATTAATTTTCACTTCCTTCATCCGACTCTTCTGTTTAATCCTCTGAGGCAATTTTACTGTTTATATCAAATTCAGAAATGCAGTTCTTTGAGATGTGCCCATTTTCACCACATGTCTTGCATTTCCAATCATTGCTACAGTTTGTTTTATTGTGACCTTTTTGCAAGCATTTGGAGCATTCAATGTCTGTGTTGTCATTTATTTGTCCTTTATAAAAAATGAGGCCACGGTACTTGCCAATTTTTACGTTTCTGGGAATTGTGTGTGGAAAGGGTTCGCAAATGAAAAATTATGTCACCTGTTTGACAGTACCCATCGATCCTTTATCTTTCTCTGTGATAATTTAGTATGTTGAGGTGCCTTATCTGCTTCCTTAATGTTTATTTAAAGCAACAAACTGGTAGTCAGGAACCATATATAAGAGATGCAGCATACATTTGTCTGTTACTCCCTCTGACAGCATACTAAAAAAAAATTTGATGAGTTGAAGTGCTTGCCCCAATGGTATCAGATGTAAAAGACCTACTGACATATCTCTGAACATGCAGTTAATAAATTTCTTTCAGTTAAGGATTTGAGAGATAACTATTTGAAGCTTTGCAGACATCCAATGTAGTTTCATGTTTTACTGTATTATGCGAATGCATAGCAGCGACGGGTAAACGAGTATTTGCGACAGTAAAACTACTGATGGAGAGCTGCAAAGATTAAAGATTATCTCATTTCTAGTGCAAATAAGTAAATGATTCACCTTTGAACATTATTTGAGTGTAAAGTTCTTATTAGGGAAAATTCTGTGAAAAGATGTTATCTTTTTTGGTTCTCTAATAAAGTTATGTCATTGGTATGTTTCAAGCGTTAAGCACTTTAAAATGTAATGTGTAAGGATTGATAAAAAGAAAATTTAAAGGTACAACATTTGACTTTTTCTGCTTTTTATTGTAAAATTACATGTCAATACATGGTGCAATTCAAAATGTCAGCTTTCTTAGTTACAGACAAGGAGATTGAGAATTTTACACTCACTGTCATCCAATAAGACAATGATACACAATAAATACATTAAAATAAATGTTAATTTGCTTACTTTTAATAAATAAGAAAACGCTCAAAACCAATCATCATTTTCTGTTTTCTATTGATTTAAATTTTTAAATACTTCTTACTAATGAGGATCTAATAAATCCCATAGCTCATTTGAATGTTCTTTAACACCTTTATTTCTTCTCAGTTCTTTCTTGTCCTCGTTCTGAGGAACGCATATTTAATCTAGTCAGATGTTGCTGTGTCTTGGCAGGAGTTCTCCTTTGAGCCCAAGTCATAAAATGACCAACATATGCCTTTAACACCCTCTGGTTGATCGCTATCCTTACCGTGGTCGGTATATTAGAAGAGTATATCAAATTTATCATAACAGTAGGATCTTCAGAGCATGCATTTTGCCTTCAACACAAAGCCTTGGCTCACACCGAACAACAAACTATAAAAGGGCCCCAAAATTACTACTATAAAACCATTCAAACGGGACAACTAACGGTCTAGTACTATAGAGAAAGAAACAGCTGATAAAGATATGAAATAATAAATGAAATACATGTACCTGCTCCTACAGGAATCAGAATTCCAAACTGTTCAAGAATATCTCTAGACTGCTGAACTGTAACAGTTGCTTTCTCTATTTTCCTCTTTCCATTACAAGTCTGAAGTGGGGGTTTCAGCATGCACAGCTTTGATGCCTTCCATCCTTTCCCGAAAAAATAGCGGTGGTTTGGACAAATTGTGAATTGGTCAGTCTCATGTTCAAAAAGTCCAGCACGAATTTTAATAAGTTCATTTTAAAGTGAAGATTGGTTGATTCCGTTTTGTGAAAGATGTGTATCAATGTTGTCAAGACAAGAATTAAATGAACATTGAGATGATGGTTTGATGTTAAAGTTAGTGTTACAATTCATCCTTGAGTACTGAGAAAAAGAGCACTTCATCTATAACATCATGAGAACACTAACTAGAGGCTCTAAAGAGCCTGTGTCGCTCACCTTGGTCTATGTGAATATTAAACAGCGGAAGCAGATGGATTCTTTATCTTGGCCCAGTAGTTTCAGTGGAAAATGTTAGTAAAAATTTACAAATTTTATGAAAATTGTTACAAATTGACTATAAAGGACAATAACTCCTTAGGGGGTCAATTGACCATTTCGGTCATGTTGACTTATTTGTAAATCTTACTATGCTGAACATTTTTGCTGTTTTACAGATTAACTCTATCTATAATAATATTGAAGATAATAACCAAAAACAGCAAAATTTTCTTAAAATTACCAATTCAGGGACAGCAACCCAAAAACCTGTTGTCTGATACATCTGAACATTTCAGGTCAAATAGATTTTGACCTGATAAACAATTTTACCCATGTCAGATTTGCTCTAAATGCTTTGGTTTTTGAGTTATAAGCCAAAAACTGTGTTTTACCCATATGTTCTATTTTTAGCCATGGCGGCCATCTTGGTTGGTTTGGCGGGTCACACCACACATTTTTTAAACTAGATACCCCAAAGATAATTGTGGCCAAGTTTGGATTAAGTTGGCCCAACTGTTTCAGAGGAGAAGATTTTTGTAAAAGGTCATGGAGATTTACGAAAAATGGTTAAACATTGACTTTAAAGGGCAACAACTTCTAAAGGGGTCAACTGACCATTTTGGTCCTGTTGACTTATTTGTAAATCTTACCTTGCTGAACATTATTGCTGTTTACAGTTTATCTTTATCCATAATAATATTCAAGATAATAACCAAACACAGCAAAATTTCCCTAAAATGACCAATTAAGGGGCAGCAACCCAACAACTGGTTGTCTGATTCATCTGAAAATTTTCGGGCAGATAGATCTTGACCTGATAAACAATTTTACCCCTGTCAGATTTGCCCTAAATGCTTTGGTTTTTGAGTTATAAGCCAAAAACTGCATTTTACCCTTATGTTCTTTTTCTAGCCATGGCGGCCATCTTGTTTTGTTTGGCGGGTCACGCCACACATTTTTTAAACTAGATACCCCAATGATGATTGTGGCCAAGTGTGGTTTCATTTGGCTCAGTAGTATCAGAGGAGAAAATTTTTCTAAAAGTTAACGACGACGGACGCCAAGTGATCAGAAAAGCTCACTTGGCCCAAGGGCCAAGTGAGCTAAAACACATTAAAGAAGAAACTGTATCTCATTGATTTGTTGACAAGTGTCTTCTGCTACTGGAAGTTGACATGTACTTACTTTTTAAAAGCTCATTCAAGGGAGATAGTTCTATGGCACAATTTTGAAGAAAAATTGAGAAAGTTCATGCAGAGAATCACTGTCACTGTGGCCTCTGTCCAAAAGATTCTCAATAAAAAAAATTTGAATTATATTGTTAAGGTGTAGCACTTTCTTGATATATTCTATTTGATCAATTATGTTGTTGCAGATTTAAGAAAAATAGCATTGAAATTGGGGAAAATTGAGATAAACAAAAAATCGCTTACTACATTTTATTCTCTTTCACAGTCTAGTGAACCAAATAGTTTTCATATACATTCTTGTTTTTTTATCTGTTTTTTTCTTCTGTTGGTTCCTCCTTGTCAATTTTTTGAATAATTGGTCAACCAGGTGGAACTATGTTATGAATATTAAACCCATTGCATTTTATATCAGATATGCCAGATTGATTCAATTTGTGAATTTGTAGAAGTGTGTGCATAGGTCCTAATCCATAATTTATTCTATTACCATTTATTTGGTAATTAAAAGTATCACTGTCAAGTAGTCTCCTGTTGAACGTACCTATTAGACATGCATTCAAACTGTTTCTAAGACGCACAGAAAACCCTATTATAGCATGTAAAAGGCACACAAATTTAGCACATCTGCTAACATCAACTATAATTCGAAATAAGGAAATACCTGATGATGGAGGGCCTGTATCTATAACCCATTTTAGAATTATAAAACTGCCGCCGAAACACAAAATTAGTGTAGGAATGATGCAAGCAATTCTATAAATGTATCCAGTCAGTTATATTGATTTTCTAGAATATATTAAAATATCACCAGGTAGAATGAAAATTTGTTTTCCTTAGTCAGGTTAAGTAATTTCATGAGTAAAATAAAAATGTTGGAATATTTGAATGCTGGGTTCCATTTTTATTTCCCCAACAATGTGTCCTTCTGGGAACATTCTGGTTTTGGTCAGAAAAAGTAAACAGTTTGCATTTTGCAATGATGGGGTACATTTGAACATCAATACAGGTTACCCTAAATATTACAATAGTATTCGAGTTGTAGTTGTTTCAGCTCGTAAGAGTTAAATTTATTTATTTGATTGACAAGTGAATGTAGACAGAGCTAGCCGAATCTGAGGCAAAATCTTACTTCAAGTTTGAAACGGACCTTTTTTTTTTTAACCAAATGACGGTCACGTGCCACATCTCAGAATCAGCGATGTAGTAATGACAATTAATCAATTAGGGTAAAGGCAGAAATCGGATACTGTCATAAATTGACGGTCATTTGATATTCATGGAGGAATTTGGGGATGATCGAATCATTCTTTTTTTCATGAATGTTTTTGTGTTTACAGAAATAACAAAATCTGTTATCCTTCGTTACAAGAATAATTGAATGATGTGTCTTCAGCAAATAAACCCCAAGGGTGACTGGGGTATAGAAATATGGTCACTTGGTCTTCTCCCGACCGGCAGTAAAACGCTTGCCGAAGTGGGGCGTGCGGGATGTATCAAGTTCGCAGTCACGTCCGTCAGAAGGGGACGTTAAATCCGATGCCTCGTGTAAAGAGAGTGCCACGCTCTTTGCACGTTAAGAACCTTTGCAACAACTCTTCGAGGGGTCCGTAGGTGGCCTGTTGCAAGGCAAAATGTCTGTCCCTATCCAATATACCCTCATTTTCCAGTGGCAGTCCAAATTTCCCCGACCATCATCCTAGATGGCCTCTATTACAACAACCTACCTATTGTATTTATTGTGAACTTGTTCTCGTCCTGAATATGCATGAAATATTTGCCACTGGACGTTAAGCAACCAACAATCAATCAATCTTCAGCAAATAGCCGACACAGTGAAGTACGGTGTTTGTTTGTCGATCAGTAGGTGTCCCGGTTTCTATTTCATCAGTGACTACGATGTTTGTTTACTGATCAGTAGGTGTCCCGGTTTCTATTTCATCAGTGACTACGGTGTTTGTTTACTGATCAGTAGGTGTCCCGGTTTCTATTTCATCAGTGACTACGGTGTTTGTTTACTGATCAGTAGGTGTCCCGGTTTCTATTTCATCAGTGACTACGGTGTTTGTTTGTTGATCAATAGGTGTCCCGGTTTCTTACGGTGTTTGTTTGCTGATCTGTAGGTGTCCCAATAATTTACAAATTTACAGTAAAATGTTGACAAATTATCAATATAGCTAAAATCTGAATGAATATCAAAAAAGAAGTAAAATTTACTGAAATATATGTTACTGAAAAAATGTAATTTTTAATTAAAGCTTTGGTTAGTTCAAGTTAACTTTAAATAGAACTGTCAATACAAATTAGAAAATTATCTTGATCAAATGACCGATTTAAGGTTACATCAAATGAATTATCAAATAAATTGACAAATTTACAGTAAAATGTTGAAAAATGTTACTGAGAAAATGTTGAAATTTTAAATAAAGCTGTGTTTGTTTCAATTTTACTTCTAATACATTTGTCAATACAAATTAGAAAATTGTCTTGATCAAATGACCAAGATAATTTTCTAATATGTTTTAATTTGACAACTTTTTTGGAATTGGTATTAGATGTTACCTTAAATCGATCATTTGACCAAGATAATTTTCTAATATGTATTGACAATTGTATCTGAAGTAAACTTGAACCAAATTAATTTTTACTAAAAATATTATAATTTTTTAGTAAATGTTCCCCCTTTTTGATTATTTATTCTGGTACCTTAAATCGACCACATTTTAAAGATAGTTGTATAGAGTGATGTTCTCAATTCCAAAAACAGTATCTATTGGAAGTCGAGGTTTTCGTCCAAATATTCAATTCCAAATACAGTATATATTGGAAGTCGAGGTTCTCGTCCAAACATTCAATTCCAAATACAGTATCTATTGGAAGTCGAGGTTCTCGTCCAAACATTAATGAAAATGGTGAATATCCAGTAGTCTCCTGTTTAGTGCAGTTGTATGCATGGACAATTGGACCAAGGTATTGTTTCCAGTTACTCTTTTGATCATTTGTAATGTTCCTAACATTTTCAGAAGTGTTCTATTGAAACTTTCACACTGGCCGTTTCCAATCGGATGGTAAGGCGTTGTTCTTGATTTCTTAATTCCTGTAAGTTGACATAGCCATTAAGAAGTCGACTTTCAAAATGTCCTCCTTGGTCCGAGTGCTTTGAGGAAGACTAAGTTTACTTAACTGTGTTAATTGATTGCATTGGTATTTTATTTATGTTTACCTGTAGAACTTGACTATGACAAATATTTCATTGTCACTTTGGAAATATTACACTGGGATTATCTTCCCTGATTATGAACATCCTGTATTTTAACCTTTTAAACACCTAACCGTTTCTCTCAATCGATCTGACTGAATACATACAAACATTTCTACGGTATACTAGTGTTGTCTCTTTTGACCACGTGAGCCAAAAAGTATATTGATCTTGAGTAAGTAAAATTGTAACTGAAATAAATAGTTGGAATTATCCAACCAAATCATAATATTTGGCTAGAAGTTGAGTAAGAAAAAAACAAGATAGAAGGTTGCGTAAGTGGTACAACGCTTGAGTTACATCAGCATAGGTTTTTCTTTCCCCACTCTATCCAGGCATGATCTTTCCCTTTCGGATACGTGAAACTCAAGATCTAAATTATCACTCTTTTTTTTCCAATGAAGTTATTTACATAAAGTTATTGGCAAATAAAAATAGAAAATGACATCATAGTCATGTCTGGCAAATGTCCAACATACATTATCTAAAAACATTCTAGATAAGATAAGGAAAAAAAGCTTCATCAGCAACATTTTATATTGGCAAATTTCCAATGAAGTTATTTACATAAAGTTATTGGCAAATAAAAATAGAAAATGACATCATAGTCATGTCTGGCAAATTTCCAACATATATTATCAACTACTATTCTATACAAAGAAAGATAACTCCAATTGAAAATTAATTGCTATTGCACAATATTGTGCAATTAGATATTTCTTGCTATTGTGCAATACTGTGCAATTGAAAATTTCTTGCTATTGCACAATACTTGATATGGAATCCTGATTTGGACCAACTTGAAAACTTGGCCCATAATCAAAAATCAAAGTACATATTTAGATAAAGCATATCAAATAAGCCAAAGAATTCAATTTTTGTTAAAATCAAACTTAGTTTAATTTTGGACCCTTTTTAAAATCATCATTCAAGTGTATATATACATACACTCATTTTATTTACACCATCTGTTATTATGAAAAACTATAACCTTCATCTCCACTAGACTAACATTTATATTAATATATAAAACTAAACACTTGTAATCCTAATTAAACGAGAAGTTATTTGACAATCAAAGGATATTTATTAATGGATTTGTATTTTTTCAGAGATGATGTTATTTTCATAAAATTTTATGGAAACGGAAGTCTTTTGGATGGTTCTTACTTTCAAATACAAACAAGAACTACTGCCCTATTTGTGTTTATAGGACGACAAGATGTCTATTTAGAAGGACCAGCTTTATCATTAATGTCTGAGTGTTGTCATAAAAAACTAGATAAAATCTTCAAAAATGCATCTAATATAAAACTTGATATAATTTCTGACACAGGTCATGACACCAGAAGTAAAGATTAGGATAACAAATAATCAACATTAGCAAACAGCCTAAACAAGTGGTGAACAAAGTAGACAAAATTCCTCGCAGTCAAATGAACAAAATAATTGAATATATGCTCAATAAGAAGTGAAAGTTATCACAGATTCACCTAAATAAATGCTGCAACAGTCTAGGAAATAATAAAAGCCATCGTATCAATTCTGACACAGATATTTCAAATCCTAAAGATGATTTACCAACTCTAGAACATAGATTTCGGCACCCTACCAAAAGCATAAACAGAGCAGAAAATCCACATCCGCCAGAAAAATACCAATATAAATGCATTTCAAGCTCATCTTTTGATGAACCAGTGACAAAAAGGCCACAATACCAACTATACTCAGGACACAGTGTAGATTATGAGGCAGTAACCGAAGTACAATCATGGAATATAAATGGTTACATAATTTTCAAAATCTTACACTATCAATTTCTCAAAAAAAAAAATAGATGTTGTACTCGTCTTGGCGTCAGACGTAAAGGTTCATAACAATTTGGGGAAATAAATGAATGATAATTGTTTTTTATTGTTAGGTTCCAGTTGAGGATTGCAACTTTGTTTAGCTACCTGATTATCCTGCATCACTCTCCATGGAGTTAGCACACTACATAAACACAGACACCAAGTTGGAACCCCTTCGCCAGTTTGTACTCAAAGCAGAAGTATGTGCCAACAATATCAGACCAACACTCCTAGCCATTTCTTGCATGTATTTGCAATGCCACTTCCAAGAAGCTCATGGACCTTGTGGGTCCTTACAACATTCCATTACTGTACAGCCAACACACCCAAGTAGGGAAAACTCTTGCTGCCAGCTGTGCTATTATTCTTGTTGGTGCACAGAACTTGTATTCCAGATGAGTTAATATTCAAACTTTTTGTAATTAAAAATTTGAACATGTGCTATTATGGCCATATGAGACAATCCTCTACCAGAGACACTATATATAGCTTTTAAAATATGCAAAATTCAGATTAAATTGACACAAAGTGCAGGTCAGAGAGTACCAGCAGTTACAAAGAACAAGTTCTTAGTCAATATTTAACAGAATAAATAAAGAGATAATGTGTTTGTTAAGAAACTTAAAATTTGGAATTAACTTTTAATCATCAGTTTCATTAATGCATATTTATATTAGTGGTCACAAAATATCGATATTTTCTCAAGACTTTATAATCAAATTCTCAAACTCCTGGGCGTATATATTCTTTATGATGAAAAAAAAATTTGACCCCTGTTTTCAGTGTTGATCCAACAAAAATGGATCTCCCCCTTATAACTTTAAAAATCTAAGGTTTTCCTATTTCTTCTCAATAACAGTAAAATGACACATTGTCTGAAGGAATTAAAGGGATATCTCTCTTTTAGGGTCAGTTCCCAACCTGTTTTACTTTTAGTGTTTAGTAAAGCGACTTGTTGAGGTTTTCCCCTTCAAATTTTAATCATACTAATTTTAACCCCCTTTTATTTGTCTATGCATATGTGGGAGCTGCATTGGATTTCTTCAATTTTCAGTACACTTCAGTGAAATACTGTCAAACAAATTTTGTTTTGAAAACAAGTCTGATTGAAAAAGAGTCCCTTGCTTGTTGCCCAATTGTAATATTGGAAATTATGTTTCAATCTTATTGTCATCATTTATGCATCACAACACACACGAATTTATAAAAAAACAAGTGAAACTGCGAGCTACTGCTCACTGATGATACCCCCGCCGCAAGTGGATAATATTTATAGTGTAAAAATATGCAAGTGTTCGGTAAACAGGAAGTTGTCGAGTGATGAATCTGAAAACGCATTACACGGTATAGCTGACTTATAAAAATCCTGAAACCAAATTTCAGAAATCCTTGTATTGTAGTTCCTGAGAAAAATGTGACGAAAATTTTCAACTTGGTTATCATGTGTAAAATCATACAAGTGTTCGGTAAACAGGAAGTTGTCGAGTGATGAATCTGAAAACGCATCACACGGTATAGCTGACTTATGCAAATCCTGAAAGCAAATTTCAGAAATCCTTGTATTGTAGTTCCTGAGAAAAATGTGACGAAAATTTTCAACTTGGCTATCATGTGTAAAATCAGACAAGTGTTCGGTAAACAGGAAGTTGTCAAGTGATGAATCTGAAAACGCATCACACGGTATGGCTGACATATATAAATGTTGATACCAAATTACAGAAAGGGTGGATGTGTAGTTCCTGAGAAAAATGTGACGGAAGTTTCATGGGACGGACGGACTGACGGACTGATGGACGGACGGACTGACAGAATACCCCCCCCTTTTTTAAAGCGGGGGTTTAAAAACACACCACAAAATAACTTACTGGTTCTATAGTCTTTACTTGGTCATTATTTTCATTCATAGTCACTCAAAACATCTGCCTCTTCTATTTGTTATTTTCTGCTGTGCCAATGTGGACAATTTTTTTTTGTTTCCATGATCAATTTAGTGTTTCCATGTGCAATAACAAAGTTACCAGGTGTCGTATCCCGGTATGCAGAATTTTTAAATTCTATGCGTATGGATGCTTTGAACTTTACTTTGAAACTGATTATTTTATTAGTTAGAGGCTTGGGATACCTGATGAGGAAAAGCCTTGGTAGTTAAACCTTAACCGAAACACCTTAAAAAACAACAAATATTTATGATAAAATATTGAATTGAACAAAATAGATTATGAAATAAAGTCAAATACTAAGAATATGTATTGGTATATATAGGATTGGTTTTGGACTCGTTATATCTCATTCAAACAAATGAGTGCAAATTTATGTGAAAATCTTACACATTTCAGTGTGTTGATCCAAATGTCTGTGTCCTTATATGTGCATCTCACTGACTGACAATTGATCCCTGCTCCAAAAATTTGAACATCAACAACTCCGTCAAAAGATTTCTCTGTCAATCTGTCAAATGTTAATTTCTTGATCTTCCGCTTTTACAACCTCATAAGTATAAAGCCCATCTCCGCGAAACTTGCAATTATTCTCTTCTAACACAAAATCAATCACATTATATTTCTTGTCACAATCCTGTACTGCAAAACGACACGTAACACCACCAAGCACAAACATAAACAAAAAGCAAATTTGGAACACAACAAAAGCAGCCATATTTCTTACAGTAATAGGTGAAATGCATTGTGGGATTGTTTTACAGTCCATTCAATCGGCAATCCTACGGAATCACCGAATGGTGACGAATGGTTGTGTAGTTTAGGTCGTAAGGATGATAGAGTTAGCTCCCATACACTATACGGTTAATGTGACCACTGTTCAAAGGGGAACAATTGTATTATGTACAGTGCAAGAGGTGATAAAATAAGAGAAAGAAAATTCATCACATGCATTTATATCATTTACTCAAATTTCAAAGCAGAGTGATTAAGTGATAATCAAAAGCATCTACCATTAACGCGGTTGATAAAACTAACTTATCTTTGGTTTTCATCAAACATTTTGTCTCTCAAGTATTGATAAAATCAAAGAAAGCAAACTCGCCACACACCTCGACTACATTTCTTAAAATCTCAATATCATCTGAACTCAAATTGATAGATAAACCTAAATTATCTTTTGGTTTTCATCAAGCACTTTGTTCTGCAAGTGGTGGTACAATCGAAAAAATCAAACCCATCACGCAAATTGATTGCATTTTCTAAAAATTAAAACCAGATCAAGTGATAATCAAAAGCAGCTAAGCTCATATTGATTAACAAAACGGGCTAATTTTTTTTTTCCATCTTCTTTTCTATGACTTTAATCAGCTAGCGAATCAAAGAAAGAATATAAATATGACAGTGTTTGAGATACACTTTACCAAAACAATTTGAACCAACAGAACAAATTATGGACCAATACGCATTCTGCAAAAAGAACAGCATGAAGGGGAATTTGGAGATGAGAACCATGTTTGGTAGAAACATGGCTCTTGTTTTGACAAAAGTCAACGGGTATTATTATGTCAATTTATACAACAATAACCCGCGCAACCCAGGCAGGTGTTCCCTAGGGTGGGATGAATTTATCGAGATGACCACAATGCGTAATGTGTTGGAGCAGCTACATTCTCAAATTGAGGTAAGTTGTGTATTTTGTTAAGGTGTATTATGGTACTGCTCAAAGTTCCTTCTTTTTTCATCTCCTCAACTTTTAAGTTATTTGTTTTCTAACAACTGGTATGATGTTTTTTTTTGTTTAATTTTTAAGGACCCACAACAACAACCAAAGGAACAGATGTTCACCCCACCACCACCCTACATTGCCACACCAATAGTAACACCAGGGGGGGGGGGAAGACAGCATGACACGGTCGGGGACGAACCTCAACCGAAGAGACAGATTGTTTTAAGAGAGGGAGATTTTAATCCCCTAGAATGTTTTCAACATCTTAGCAGTTTGAGGGAAAATACTTGTTTTTATGTGCAGTATATAGACAATACAAAGACGAATAGACAATATACTTCTTTATTTATAAATGTTTTAACAATAGATCGAACAACATTTTTTTACATTTGATATTCTAATGTCCATATAAATAACTGTTAATTGAGTTTTTCCAAAACCTTTTTAGCGCATTTTGCAACCCCCTTTGCAGTCCGCTTTTCCTTTTCTAATAACTCTTCACCATTCTTTGTCATATATTAGACTATACATCTTTGGACGCAAAACCTATAAATTCTTTGATGGGAACTCCTAAAATTACCAAAACGTTCATATTAATAACAGAGTAACAAGTTTTTATATGAAATCAAAGGAGTTGCAAATGTTTAAGGAGGAAATGATTAATATGAATTTATTGTACAATAGCAATATTCTAGAAATAAAAATTTGATACTTAAAAATAAATATTTACCAGCCCTTTCATCTTTCATTTTTCCGGATACTTTTTGGTATATAGTGGAATACAATTGGTCACTTGGTTGATAATTTGATGTATCAAAGTAGTTCAAGAAACTTTTCATATCATCATACACGTCATCTGTATATATTTCATAGCACAGACTATCCATCCGCATCAGTGAAAAGAAGATTTAGGTTCCCACCATATTTCTCTTGCATAAAATTGTAATGAAAATCATATATGATGATTTTTGAAAGTTCTGAAATGACACTTCCTACATAAACAGGTTTGTTTAGTAGTAGATTAATGTGTTTGTTCTCAACACCCACCAAATCTTCATTGAAGATTTGAAATCTCCCAAAGGAAGGCCGGGAAACATACTTTTTAAGGCTGGATTCGTTGTTTACAATTTTTCTGTTTACTCATTTCGCAAGTTCTACATTGTTTTTCCAAAGACGAAATTACACATTAATTTGAAGAAATTTTTTCAAAATCAATCCTTGCCTCCTGCCTTCTGCTTGAATATAAGTAGCCAACCAAGGAGACTGGTGAAATTCCAATATTCTATGGACTTTAGTAATTTTCATTCCCAAGTTTGTATGCAGTTGTAAATTACGGTAATGTGTGATATAATTTTTCTTATTTTCTAATGTTGGTATCAATTTGGTGGTGTTTGGTCGTTTTCTGTGTTCACCATATAGATCTCGATACAGATTTTTGCTATAGTTTGAAGGTGCTAGTGGATAGGAGTTATGTGAGTCGTGTAAGTCATGAGGATATTCCAGGTCTACCTCCAACATGTACCCTTTATCTGCATCTGGCCTGCAAATACATCATTCCAGAAACCATCAGGTAATACTATGTACCTAGCATCACTCGATGACATACAGTTTAATATAGTAGCCAACAAAAACCCGTTACTTTAGGTAACACAGAATATGGCACTTCTTTTAAACATTTCAAAATCGTATGTTCCGGTGTGTTTTTGAACATTTGTTTTTGCAAAATTCTATTAGACAACAATCTAGACCTGATTCAAATGGAGCCAATCCGTTTTTAGGTAAGATTTTTGCTCGATTTATAATAGTACAATATATATTAAATACATATTACTTGCACGGAACTTTGTGCACACTGATAAAAAATTATTGTCTTTTTATTCCTTCTTTATTGAAGTCCCAATGATCAAGATGTAAAACAAGATCACACTATGCATTCTTTTTTTTATTTAATGTCAAAGAACACATCCCACCTCCCCTTAAAAAAGAAAGAAAACCAAATATACGAATAAAATAGCAGTAACAGGAAAGAAGGTAGTAATTATTAGTAATTCCGGTTCTTTATTTTACAGGTTTCATTAAAATCTAGAGGAAATAGGTAGAGGACATACTACTATTAGGAGAGAAGGTAGTAGTTATTATTAGAGGTAGATGTGTTTGCAATATTTAACAGATATGTGATAGGACTGTTTTTTCTAGTGTTTTTTTTTTTGGTTTGGTTTTGTTCAGTTTGTTATAGATTATTAAAGAAAGCTCATCCGCAGAAGAACATGAATTAGCTTAGACAGCACTTTACTATTACAATATTTAAGCATGCAGTGCATAATATTATTTTTACATTAAAAAAAAGTGTCTGCTTTAAATTGTGGTATGTTAAAGTGTGCTTTTAAACAACAGGGTGAAATAAAACTAAGCTCGACATTTTCAAGTATGGATATGATAAAACTATTTTAACATTTACAGTATTATTTCTATCAACTGTTATACTTAAATCTGTAGGCATGTATGTTTGACAATACCTTCTGCGGATAAACAAGTGCGAAGTGACGCATCACTCATTATTTATATCTTTCCGAGAAAACAAATATCGCTCTTTAATTTTTACTTCCGGTTGAATGGTTGTACACATGAAAATTTTGGAGAGTTAAAAACTTTCAAATCTGGTGTTTAGCAGGATAGTTATGGGTACAAAATAACATAAATACAACTCCAACTCATGTAGAAGTTCTAAAGCACAAATGCATAAAACATTCACGAGCAGTACCTAAATTTAGAAATTTATTTAACTTTCACGTCACACGTGTGAATATTGTAACTAAAATGGCCGATGTTCAACAAACAAACGACAGCAAGCAGGTCACATTTGACTTGACGAAAAGGTCTTTATTGTTTTGGCGAAGAATTTTATTACTAAGATATTACGTTGAAACTGGAAAAAAGAATGAAATGAATGTTGTGTGGGCTGATTATGACAAGAAAACAAGATTACTAGCTTTAAATGACGAGACGAAATCGTTCTCGGAGAAATCTCCAGATATAAATTTGTTTAAATCAGTGGTCCAAATATCCCGCAGTAGTGTAAAATTACTCACAATAAACATATATTACACAACATTCAAATGCCTTGTACAAGGTAATGTGTGCCAACGTTGGGTTACAAGAGAATTTGACTACATAAAGAAACAAGTAAACATGGCTCTCAAGGGAGATAATCCTAAAGCTTTTGATCTCAGAATTAGAAACATGAGACCCCCAAATTTTACCATGCAAGAAAATCTTGACAGCAGTGTCGATGATAATGATCAGTCTAATGAAGCATTAGATGAAACCTTGAATAAATCAAATGATGAGGATAATACAGATCCAAAAAAACTTTTAAATACTTCATTAACATGTTCTGATAGTCAAGATAAATCAACTCTTAGTGAATCTCCTACAAAAGATACATCACAATCTAAGAAAAACAAGTGTGATACGGATGGTAACGTAAAGGAGGATCAAGATACAGAAAATAAACAAATAACAACTCTTATTAGTGTTATACATTCTTTTGAGTCAAAGTATGTTGAAAATCAAATGAACAACAATAAAATCATTGATAACTTGGTGAATGTGGTACAGAAAATGGGAGAAAGAGTAGAAATTTTAGAAGGTAGAATTCCACAAGTGACAACTGACTTAAACCCTATTATAAGTAAGGAATTGCTTGAGAAAGCAATGTCGGGTAAACAAGAAATGTTGAAAATTGATAGAAAACTTGACACAATTATGTCTGAAGTGAAACAAATTCAACTTACTCAAAAAAACAATATACAGATCACTGAAAACATAACTTCAGTTGTTAATGAAAATTTTAACAAAATAAAAACCAATGTTTATGAAAAAGAAGATTTTGTAACTCTCAAATTAGACTCATTGGAGGGAATGTGTAAAGAAATACATTGTATAGTCAAAGAAAACAACACACATGATGAAGAAATACAACAAAATCAGATACATGTACATGTAGATAAGAATGATCACAATAAGAGAAATCATAATGCACATACTAGTGAAAATCATGTTAAGCTAGATACAAGCCGTGTTAAATCCAAGAATGAGTCAAAACGGGACGAAAAGAGGTTAAATTCTAAAGAAAACAACAATGAAGTAAAATTTTGGCTGGTAGGATCTTCTATTGTTAAAGACATGAATGCGAAAAAAATCTTTAGATATCAGTCTGCAAAGATTACTACACTTAGAGACAAGACTATTACAGGGGCAATTGAATTCCTTGAAACTGGAAAGTTGAAAGCTGATAATATCGCATATCAAGTCGGATCAAATGACTTAGACGAGAAGTCTGCAGAAGAAGTTGTAAATGATATGAAAAAATTGGTATTGGCCACACAAAGATTAGTGCCGGGCTCAAATATTGTAATTAATGAACTCTTACCTAGATACTACAAGAATTACAAGCACACTGAAGACTATGAAGTTAAAAGGTTAGATTGCAATGCATTATTGGAAAAGCTATGCTCAGAATTTAACTTGAAATTTGTACATCATAGAAACCTAACACAAATTAACTTCAGTGATGGCATTCATTTAGATGTATATGCAGGAATTGGAATTTATGTAAGAAATTTGAAAAGCATTGTAAGCCCTCTTTTGGGAGTCGTAAATCCACAATACACTGAAAGTAGACAGAGTAATTGGAGAAATCAGCAACATGAGCGTCATTTCACATTTAATAGAAATCCGTGGGACAACCATCATGACCATTCCTCTCAGTGGCAAGACAAATTCACAAACAACAACTTCAATGACTACCAACAAACAAGTCGTCGTAATTCAGACATGAATCTCAAGTTACTACGTTTGGCTCTTGAAGGCTTGCACTATTAAAATGTTTTGGTTACTGACCATGTGTACCATGGTGTACTGTTAATTGTTATCATTAAAATGTTTTCATTATTATTTTTATAAATAGCATTTTGTGGTTATGATTGGATATATAGAAAACAATGAAAATCTTCTAATTCTAAATAAGAGTAGAAAGTTCTATGAAACTGTTTTTGTTTTGTTTCTTATTTTGAAATTTGTTCTCATAATCCATAAAAATAATTGAAATATGAAAGTTTTTATGTACCATGTATATATACCATGTTATTCTTTTCAAGTATATACAAGTACAAGTATGATTGGTATATATTTACTGAAAGGGGAAAAAAAATTTAGATAAATTATGTTTTCTTAAATTTTTATTGAATGTTAATGAGGGGTTAAAGAGAAAATATCCCTGTTTCTAGTTAATTTTGTTTGTTCTACATATCATTTCATAGTTTAAATTTACCTAAATGCAGCATCAAAAGAAAAAACAAACAAAAAAGGAAAAAAGAGTAAATATTAAATGTGAAAATTCTATATCTGGGAAAAATTTGAGTTACTTCCCTTTGCCCAATAAATTTTATAGATATCTTGCTTTACACCAGAAATTGATTTTGAAATGAAAACAAATTTGTCGATTGGTAGTTGGAATATTCAGGGCCTGGGAGGTAAATTAGAAGATGACTATTTTTTATCTAGTCTTAAATATGACATAAATATTTTAATGGAAACTTGGAAAGGTGCCGATTCTAGTACAAACATTGTAAATTTTAAGTATGTACAGAAATCTAGAAAAAAGAAATTAAGATCCAAAAGATACAGTGGAGGTATACTTGTATATTATAAATCTACCTTACATAAAGGTATATCTGAAGTTTTAAATGTAACAAAATCTGACAACAGGCTATGGTTAAAGCTTGATAAATTTTTCTTTGGTTTAAAAAAAGATATATATGTGTGTGCATGTTATATTCCACCATTGTCATCTACATACATGTACTTTAATGATGACTTTATATTACTTGAAAATGAAATCTCAAAGCTGTCATCCAAAGGTAATATTCTTATTATTGGAGATCTTAACGCTAGAGTCAGTAATCATTTAGATTTTATCTCTGATGAAAATAATATTCATGATGATCTTTTAAATTTATTGCCAGATGACTATCTGGGTGATTCACATATTTATAGAAATTCTCTAGACAAAGTATTAAATCCTCATGGAAAACAACTAATTGATCTATGTATTGCCTCCAGGCTCAGAATACTGAATGGTAGATTTGTAGGTGATCTTTTTGGTAATGTAACTTGTTACAAGCATAATGGTTCAAGCACTGTTGACTATGCCTTGTCTGACATGGATTTGATGTCCTCTATAGAATATTTTTATATTGGCGAACCAACATATTTGTCAGATCATGTCCCTATATCTGTTATACTGAAATGTAATATATGTCACACAGAACATAAAAGTCATAAAAACTTTACTCAGATAGGAGTGAAATATAGATGGGAGAATACATCAAGAGACAAAATGATTGAAGTACTAGGGGAAAATTTTATTAAACAACAAATTAGAGATTTTGAAGACTCACAGTTTGAACAAACTTTTTCAGGAATTGACAAGGCAACTTCTGATATAAAAAATATTTTTGAGAGCCTAGCAATAAATCATGTAAAATTGTAAGATATAAAAAAGTTAAACAAAAAATACTAAACAGAAAACCATGGGTTGACCATGAAGTACGTGATCTTAAAAAAACTATTAAAGTAATAGGAGCTAAACTGAGACGAGAACCATTTAATTTAGAGCTAAAATGTAACTTTTTTACACATGCTAAAAAACTTAAAAAATTAGTAAAGAGAAAGAAAATTGTATTTAAAAAGAACTTATATGAAACATTAACAAATTTGCAAGAAAATGGTCACTTGGTCTTCTCCCGACCGGCAGTAAAACGCTTGCTGAAGTGGGGCGTCCGTTTAGCTGTGCGGGATGTATCAAGTTCGCAGTCACGTCCGTAAGAAGGGGACGTTAAATCCGATGCCTCGTGTAAAGAGAGTGCCACGCTATTTGCACGTTAAGAACCCTTGCAACAACTCTTTGAGGGGTCCGTAGGTGGCCTGTTGTAAGGCAAAATTTCTGTCCCTATCCAATATACCCTCATTTTCCAGTGGCAGTCCAAATTTCCCCGACCATCATTCTAGATGGCCTCTATTACAACAACCTACCTATTGTATTTATTGTGAACTTGTTCTCGTCCTGAATATGCATGAAATATTTGCCACTGGACGTTAAGCAACCAACAATCAATCAATCAATCAATGTTACTGCTTACCCAACCTATTTTTTTTGTAATTATTTTACATATAATGTACATATGTATATATTATTTTACATATAATGTACATATGTATATATTATTTTACAAATAATGTACATATGTATATATTAGTAAAGATTTTACTCAGTAGTGTGTAAATAAATCAGTTTGTTAATATTACAAATTGTAAATGTTCATGAATTGTAAATAGTGAATTTGTACAAACATATTAGCTGTTCTTTATAGAACGGCGCCCAAACTTAATGGTAGAAACACAACCCCCCTTAATTTTATCGATTTGTTCTAATTTTCTTCCGTTGCGCACTTTACAGGTACCCCTCTCTTCACCCTTTTAGTTTTTATCATGTGATGAAACCAATTTACAAATATATCATATAATAAATATTCATACAGAGAAGGCATGTTTAAAACTCCTGAAAAAAATTGTTGTTGTTTTAGTTTTAGTTGTTTTAAGTTAATCTTAATATTTTTGAACAGGAAAATTTTATAACTCTTATTTAAGTCCCCTATCTTTTCCCCGCAATAGATTATTGAAAAATACTTTGCAACAAGATTAATTTGCTTTTTTATGTACCTGTATTTTGTACAATGAGGGTCTGGTTGAAAACATTTTTCAGTTAAACCACTTTTTGGATAATTCATTCAGACGTTATTTCAAATCGACCATATTCTTAAGATAATTGTAACACCAATCATGCAGTCGGTCAAATAATAATGTTTCCTACATTTGACAACTTTATATATAATTTTATAAATAACAATATTTTATAGATATTTGTATAGAATTAATACCAGACCTGCAATCAATGTAATGATGATTTTGTCTATATTATTAATTGTGACTTTTTATTTAACGCATCATGTAAATATAACGGAATCTAATGAGACTGTTATTAAAGTGAGAGGGTTAGCGCTAAAGAACCAGGTTTAATCCACCGTTTTCTACATTTGAAAATGCCTGTACCAAGTCAGGAGTATGACAGTTCTTGTCCGTTCGTTTTTGATGCGTTTTGTTATTTGAATTTGCCATGTGATTATGGACTTTCCAAATTGATTTTTCTCTGAGTTCAGTATTTTTGTGATTTTACTTTATTCTACATTGTAATTTTAATTTCACCATTTTTTTTTATACTTGCAATAATGATACTTTAAATCGGTCATTTGTTCAATATCATTTTCTTAGATGCACTGACAGTTGTTTCAGATATAAACATGAGCCAACCACAGCTTTGTTTAAAGTTTAACATTTTTCAGTTAATTTAATTACTTTTTGGATATTTGAATTAAATGTTACCTCAAATCGACCATATTTTATAAATATTTGTGTAAGAATGTACACCAAAACTGCCATCAGTGTATCGATAATTTTAAGGGTGTCTGTCTAGCCTACACATTTTAAGGTACACCCAAGGGTGACTGGGGTATAGAAATATGGTCACTTGGTCTTCTCCCGACCGGCAGTTGAACGCTTGCCGAATTGGGGCGTCCGTTTGGCTGTGCGGGATGTATCAAGTTCGCAGTCACGTCCGGTCAGAAGGGGGATGTTAAATCCGATGCCTCGTGTAAAGAGAGTGCCACGCTCTTTGCACGTTAAGAACCCTTGCAAGGCAAAATTTCTGTCCCTATCCAATATACCCTCATTTTCCAGTGGCAGTCCAAATTTTCCCGACCATAATCCCAAATGGCCTCTATTGTATCAACCTACCTATTGTATTTATTGTGAACTTGTTCTCGTCGCATTTTATTCTCTCTTTTTTTTTTCTCTCATTTAACTCTCTGCTGTGTGAGCTATATCTTTATCATTCTTACTGTTGACTAAACTCTCTGCTGTGTAAGCTTTATCTGTATCATTCTTACTGTTGACTTAACTCTCTGCTGTGTAGCTATATCTTTCTCATTCTTGCCGTTGACTAAACACTCTGCTGTGTAAGCTATATCTTTATCATTCTTACTGTTGAATAAACTCTCTGCTGTGTAGCTATATCTTTATAATTTTTACTGTTGACTAAACTCTCTGCTGTGTAGCTATATCTTTATCATTTTTACTGTTGACTAAACTGCATACCTAGTAACTGCAAGTATACTATTAAACATGTTTTAATTAACTTCTTGGACTTTGCTGATATTCGTAGGAAGTATTTTAATGTCAATAATATGTATAATTTGTTTAATTATGTTCTATTAACACATATTGTTGCATTCTTAAAAGAAATTGGAATAATAAAATATAAAAATGTTATTATATTTAAATCGATTTAAATTGTTATCATTTTTATTATATCAGAATATTCATTTCTTCAACATTTAAGCACTAATTTAGACAAAAATACTTATAATCAATAAGGTATATGTAGTGAGATACCAAAGATAGTAAAGCACTAATAAATTACAGTTGAAATAAAATAAAAGATATCAGTTCAACAAAATAACAAATGAATGTCACTAGAGCACAAAAGAGTCAAATGAAATGTTCGCAATAAACCGGCCTTGCGGATACCTAGATGTATAAGGTCCTTACTGGTTGACATCTTGTAATGTGATGACACTATCCAATTAGGAATCTCAAAGTATTGTCTTCCTGTTCGTTGTTCTTGTGGATAACCTTGGCTGAGTACCAGTCGTGGAAATGGGATTTTAGTTGTTTGTCAAACTCCCTGTTGACTGAGAGATTTAATGGTTGGAGTCAATCACTGCAGGATGTTGGTAACCACCAAAGAACAATGTCGTTGGCTTTGAATATTTCTACCAGTTTCTCACCACAGTTTTCTTGAAAAATGACGGAGATAGCTTTCGGTGTTGTTGTGGCATAGAGTCTCTGATTTCGTCTACATAGGGAACTATGACATTGTTGACGAACTGTATAGCAATGTCCTCGTTGCCCGTGTGTGTCTATGTGCATGTGACATCCCAGGTTGACGGAAAGTCAACCCCCAATGGATGAACGGCCAACTTTGGTGGCTTACGATGGTTTTTTTTTTTTTTTTTTCGGAAAAAGGAAGATCATTCGAAACAGCTATATGTTTAGCTTCTGCGTAACTGATGTTAAAGTATATCTTATGTTAGAAGAATAAGATAATTGCTTGGATTTTGCTGTAAGGAATGTGTCAATATTTAGTTATATTGAACATTTGAAAATTTATGAAATGAGTCGACACAATGTAAAAAAAAATTATGTAAGTTTTGTTGTTAAAAATATACTTATTTTCATTTGAAAATCTTTCAAAAAGAAGATAGTTTATACAGAAACAGAGAGATGCAAGGGAAACTGGAAAATGAGTAGATTTGGGCATTTCTTTAGAAAAAATACAGATAAAAGGTGATATAGTTCATTTTGTGATTCTGACAAAAAGTATATAAATCACCAAACGATCCAAAAACAAGTGTGAAGACTTGAGTTGGATTTTCCAGGAATAAATAAATTAATATGCACTATTAAATCGTATAATTTAATTAATTGCAGATACAGTAATGGAGGCCAAAATTGTGATGAATTAATAATATTCCTACCTTGGATAAATTACGACCCATGTTTTACCTAATTTATATCCTCTAAATCTCTAGTTTTAAGACTAAATTAAAACTGGTCAGTAAAATTATTTTGATAGCAGTAATTTTTAAGGGTCAGTCGGAAAGGGTAAACGAACAATATTTAAATTTTGGCCTTTGATCCATAGAGACAAAAATGTTACGACATCACTGAAAGAAGCCAAAGCAACCAACATTATTAGTTCTACTGGCTTTCAAAATTAGAACACATGTTTGGCAGGGTTTTATCTAATGTTCCATTAATGCCATATTCTGGCTTGATATAAATTATAAGCCTGGTACCTTTGATGTGTATTTAGCTTTAGTTTTCAGGTCCAGGGGAATTGATTTCTGCTCTCAGAGCCTTGGGTGTGTTTAAAGTCAATTTCTCATTATCTCCAATATGCTATAATAGATTGACACATGATTGATATAAGTATCTTAAATTTCAGAAGTACTAAAGAAGAAAAGAATGGTGGAAAAATTATTTCTTCAAGATCTTGATTGGGCGATGACGATGAAATCACCCGTCATTGACCCTATCACTGAAATGGATAGTCAAGTGCCAGACACAACAAATAGTAAAAATCAGTCACCATTAACACCATCACTGCAAAGGATAGTCAATTGCAAGCGTCAGAAACTTCAGATAATACATTGAAAAAATCAGTCACCATTAACACCATCACTGCAATGGATTGTCAATTGCAAGAGTCAGAAACTTCAAATACATTGAAAAAATCAGTCACCATTAACACCATCACTGCAATGGATAGTCAATTGCAAGCGTCAGAAACTTCAGATAGTACATTGAAAAAAATCAGTCACCATTAACACCATCACTGCAATGGATAGTCAATTACAAGCGTCAGAAACTTCAGATAGTACATTGAAAAAAATCAGTCACCGTTAACACCATCACTTCAAAGGATAGTAAATTGCAAGCGTCAGAAACTTTAGATAGTACATTGACAAAATCAGTCACCGTTAACACCATCACTTCAATGGATAGTCGTGCGCCTGAAACCGCAGATAGTTCAAAGCTAGAAACTTCAGAAAGTACATTGAAAAAATCAGTCGCCATTTACACTATCAAATCATAAGATATTAAATGTTATATATAAAACAACAGCACATAATTAATTTTATCTTATTTTAAGTAAGTTTTTTGGAAAAGCTACTACTTTCCTTTAAGTCAGCTTTTTAGAAAAGCTTATTGTTTGAATATAATAAAATCACACACCTAATTTTGTCATACATTACATTCTGGCTACTAAGCACTCACACACATTCAATTACTATAATAAACTAAGCATTTTAAACATCAAAAGAATTGTCTACCTCTATGTTAACATTTATTGTTTCAACAATGTCACTTTAACTATTCTCGCTGCTCGATGATTCAGAGTCACTTATAACAATTAAAGATCCATCAATGACTGGTTTTATCTCGGTAATATCCTCCTCAGTATCTGAAATTACTTCATATGGTATTTCCACAGGCTTTTCATATGACTCAACAGTGCTTGTGGATACATCAGTGGTACATATATTTGTACTTGTGGCTGCATCAGCAATAGGCCATACTAAAAAAGGCATAGTATTTGTTGCACTTTCTTGACAAACACACCTATCGGTCTGAATGTTGACGCTCTTCATTCCAGCTAACTTTGGGTCAGCTACCCAAGTATCACTTAAGGCATAAATAGTCCCATCCGTGAAGACTACTTTTTCATCTTTTATAACGCATCTATACCCATAGGGCATAATGGAACCAACATAGTTTTTATTATTTACAGCGGCTTTTCTGATTTGGAATACCTCAGTAGCCTTTGGTGATTTATTAAATTCACTTTGGGGAGCCAAAAATCTCTGCCACTTCTTACCCTGCTCAGTAGCTGCCTTGTCAGGTAAGGCCAAGTGGCTACTGTCCTTCTTTTCAGAACAATTATCAGTTCTTTGCCTCTTCGGTGTAGGAGGGATTGGTGAAACAATTTTTTTAGGCAAGTCAAACAAGGATAGCAAGTTTTTCTTAATTGGTGTTACATTATGATTTTCAATGACCAGACTGATTGTCACCGGCGATGTTGTAAGGCTTGCAGCCCCCGTCAAATCTGCTTCTATCTCAATATTTTGTTCCTGTGGAATGAGTGGACTTCTGTTTTTTTGTAATTTTGAAAACTTTTTTCACTTAGCCATGGCTCATGTGTTGAGCCTAATTTCTCTCTAGTAGAGAAATGTTTAATCACTATTATTTTGAGATGGAAACCGCGATTTTCGAATTTTTCAGACTTAAAAAAGATAAGTTTCGTATTACATTTCTTGTCAAAGAGAACAGCAACCATATTGGATTAATCGGAGAAGTTTATTCTTGAAATGATCATCTTTCATTTTATCTTCAAGGTCCATCATTTTATGTATATAGTTGATGGGGTGCTGAATAACATCTTCCACAATAATAGTGGCCACAACACCACCATTTCCTGTTGCAGCCAGCTGTGAAATGTCAGTTTTCATTTTTTTGATGCCATCCTCTAATGTTCTTTATTTTTTGTACAGTAACAGTTTGACAGTCTAAGACAAATTGATAAAAATCTTAAGAGAATTCAGCTGCTGAGCTGGAAACAATATCAATAAGCCTATTTCTATGATGAAAGTAAGTTCTACAATTGTGTTGGTATGAAGTGCATGTTTTTTTTTCTCATACATAAATACACTGGGTGAAATAAAAACTACAAGTCTTGTTAACTAAACATATTATCAACTGAAGGTTTAATGTCATCCTACCAAATTTTTGGGACAGACATACTGGCAATGATGTTCTAGAAAATCAGAAATTATTGCCTGCTATTATGTTCACCTATAACACATGTATAAGGAGTTATTAAAAACATGATAAAGTTTTGTATACCTTATTTACAGAAAATCAATAAATTTAACATACACTACTATACAGGATTTCAGACCAAAATGTGATTTTTATTTTTGAAAATGTGAGTACTAAATCATTGCATTCACAAGCTTGTCACATTTTACTTGATAATAAAATAATTTTCTATTTAAAAGAGTTAAAAGTGCTCTTCATTACATAAATGAATGTCTCTAGAATGATGCATACATCATAAAAATGCCATAGAACACTTACTACATGAGGAGTCTTGTCTGGATCGACCACTAGTAGATTGAACAGGCCTATATGCTGAGTCCTGTCTTTTTGAGACATCTCTATTTGGTGTAACCACCGATGACTGATCAGGCCTACATGTAGGACTTGAGTTAAGTCCTCTTGATACCTATACATTTCTATTAGGTGAAATAAACTTAGTTTTTTCCTTGGTTCCTGTCCACTTTCTTCTACAATATACATTTTATATCAATATTAACACCAAAATGCCATTGAATATAATCATATATCCTTCATTTCTAATGCTTAACCATATGATAAGTTAAATTTGTGACAGACCTCCTCAAAAATTATGGAAGTCTATTATTTTGGATAAACTATCAAATCTTGGTATACAATAGATTGGGCTTATGCCTTATCTCAAGGATGTATTACATATACTATACAAAAATTGCACCTTTTTGTATGTACAAAAACCTCTAGATCTGGGCCATATGGGTCATGGGGAAAATGTCAGAGACAACAACCCGACCAAAGAGCATTTGTAACAGATTACACAGTGTAAAATAGGATGAAATAAGAATTCTATTAAGACTAACATAGGAAAGTCCAACCCTCACCATAAAAATCACTGCTATAATTTAAGCTGATATGAATGGTGCACAATTGTGTAAGAGCCTGGTAGAAAATGAGACTCATTATAAGGGTGGGAATAGGAAAACATACCATCGTTACTGTCAGAATCTCTTTCTTCACGCTGTCTTTTTTAAAACCTTTTCTGCTTTTGTACATGCAAGCTTAAGTCTGGTAATTTTTCATTATCATGCTCTTCTGAAAGAAATTTTACAAATAAATTAGAGAATCAACAGCTGTGCTATGAATGAGCACATGAACAAGGATCTAGCAAATTTTAACATAATTTTAGTCACTTTGAGATAACTTCAAAGTTTGGTGTCCTTTATAAAAATAAAACGATGTCAAAAATTCACTCAACTAACTTGTTTTGACTGTTACATCTCACTTACTTCATGAATTTTCTTCCCATTATTCTAAAACGTCTAAAGAGTGACTGGGGTATAGAAATATGGTCACTTGGTCTTCTCCCGACCGGCAGTAAAACGCTTGCCGAAGTGGGGCGTCCGTTTGGCTGTGCGGGATGTATCAAGTTCGCAGTCACGTCCGGTCAGAAGGGGGACGTTAAATCCGATGCCTCGTGTACAGAGAGTGCCACGCTCTTTGCACGTTAAGAACCCTTGCAACAACTCTTTGAGGGGTCCGTAGGTGGCCTGTTGCAAGGCAAAATTTCTGTCCCTATCCAATAAACCCTCTTTTTCCAGTGGCAGTCCAAATTTCCCCGATGGCCTTTATTGTAACAACCTACCTATTGTATTTATTGTGAACTTGTTCTCGTCCTGAATATGCATGAAATATTTGCCACTGGACGTTAAGCAACAATCAATCAATCAATCTAAAACGTCCAAGAACATTCAAGAAGGCAACAGTTAAAAATGAAACGATTTTAAAACGAAAAATTGCTTAGCCATCTGAGGGATTTCTTTCAATTTTGAAGATAAAATTAAAACTATTGTTTTGTGACAATACTAAAGTACAAGTAATTGCAGACTCATTTCAAATAAGAGTTGCACTTGTTTTATTTAGCATGAAATCATTTTGCATTTTATGATTAAGTGTCTGAACGGCTATAGAGAATTTTATGCATGTGTAATACATGGTTAATAAAGCATGTGAGTTACTTTTGAAAATATTGTTTAAGACATAGAAATAGCTTTTCAGCAAATATACCTACCTCCAGTATTTACATCAGAATTATCAGAGATTAATCTGTCAGGCTTACTCTTTCCTTTGCCATTTACTTCTGTATTTCTGACTCGACATTACAAGTAACTTTAAACTTTTGTCATTTTTTTTTCTATTTGGGAACAGTTTTTATAAGCTCATTTTTGGGCCCAAGGCAGGAAGCCTGAAATAAACATTGTAAATTGTAATAAAATACAAACAAAATAGGGATTTGTCAATATACTCAAAATTAATTTCTTTTGTAGGCCATATTGATCATTTCCAGCATTGTACCAGTGCAACAATAGTGTATACAATATCTTGTCAAAATTCATTTGAATATATTTTTTTCAGAATGACCTAAAGCTTGAGGATTGAAGAAGTTCATAACAAAGAACGCCAATAATAGTAATTGTAGGAAAACTTCACTCTACAAATAATAAAGTTCATATAGTTGTTGAAGGAATTGTTATTCTTCAGGATAAAGACTCTGTGCTTCTCTGTATTTTAAATTTAATTATACAATTATACTTTGCACCGATTTACTGTCTTGTTTTTTGTTTTCAGTTAGTAAGAAGTTTACCCTCGTTTGTTCACTTGTTCACACCAATTTCACCTACTCCAATCACTCTTAAAAAGATAACTACGTTATTGAAGCCCAAGTTTTAAGCAGATGGGTCAAACCGAATGAAAGCAGCAATGTATGTTCTTTAAATAAATGCAAGCATGAAAACATCGTTCACATTGAAAGATATATACCCTAACAATGATGTTAGGCAGTGTTTAACATTAGGGAAATTTTATAAAAGCGATGACCGCGAGAGAATGATATTTTTTTCAACCAAAGAAGAGGCAAGAAAGATCACCAAAAAAAAACTAGGAGCAAGAAAATCTTGGAAAACTCAAACCAAAAATACATCATGGAAATTTCGACAAATACAAAATTGACAGAAATGATTTTATTGAGGAATTATCAACAATTGAAGAGGGTCAAACTATAAATTGGAGAAGCATGGCAAGAAAACACAACTTTACGAATATAAATAAGTAAATGCCATTGAGTTCAGGACAGAGTTGAATGGCATTTTAGACTATGCTTGCAGTTTGTATATTTGCCAATAATTCAGCAAGATCTAGCAGACTTAACAGCATTCGCCTATGAAACAGAAGACATTGAACGGCCTAATGTTTCTAAGTGTCAAAAACGTACTATCCGTGTCAAAACAAAATGTGAATAAAGCATTAACCAAGACTTTAAAATAAAATGGTATACGGTATGTTTCATTTTGATAAAGGTTCACCCAGGTCATTCTTTACAAATTTATACAGTAAGGGCTTAAGTTTTAATTTCAAATTTTTCATGACCTAATTACAGGTATCAGAACTGTATTTTGCAAAATTTTTAGGAAGTTTGGGTCCTGAATGCTCTTCAACTTTGTACTTTATAAAACTGACTGACTTCAAAATTCCCATATGGTGTAGAATGTGACATTACTCCTATCAAAGAATTTATCAATTTGTACACATAACAATGCTGCACTGCTTTTGATTTTCTATTCCAAACAAATATGATTCTGTACTCATTAAACAGTCATTGAGTGTTTGTCATATGGCTCTGTCAGACATATTATTTTATCTTTCATATGAGATGCATTGCAAGGCTTAGTGTTTGTCAGACACCAACTTAGTTGCAACTCACAAATAGAATTTCCATACTATTCTGCTAACAACACAAGAAAGGACATACATGTATGCTGCCATTGTGCTGTAGAAGGAATACAGAAAGATCAAGAACTTGTCAAACATTTAGGGTTGTGTTGCCCGTGTGTATGCAGCGCGTACATAAATTGTAGGTTTCAACAGTTCAGACAGTCAATAAACTCAAACAAATGGAGGAAAAAATACCCAACATTCACATTTATGGTTGTCCGGGACTACTTGAACTTATAAGTAAGAAGTCATTGGGTAAGTTAAAGCTTTTTAAATATCATATATATTAATTAGAAATTGAAATACCAGAAGATATGCAAAAATGATTGTTATAATAAACGATCTTCTAGAGGACTGCCAGATCATTTTTTCGTACGACTAAAAGAATAAGAAGATGTGGTGTAATTGCCAATGATTCAACTCTCCAATCAAGACCAAATGTCGTTAATGTAATCAGTTATAAATCACTTTGACGTTTAACAATAACTCTTACCATTAGAATATCGTTTATCAATTCGCTTATAAACGGATTGTTAATAATTTTGTCTTCTACATGTTTCTCTGCTATACAGGAAAACACATCACCAAAGTGAGAAGATCAGCATGTTAACAACAATTAATACAAAAAAATCAAGCAGCAATTATTCCCGTGTCTTTCTGGGAAAGAATCAAAGGACGATGGAATGGGTTTTAGGAAGTTGGATAGTGAAACTGTGGAAAGCATTCGACACACACTCAATATATCGATGTCATACGTCACGCAACGATGTTAAGGGCTTTTCAAGAAATTTCCCATTTTTTAACACAAGAAATATCATATTGAACTTAGAGCTATTTTTCTCTGTCTAAAAGCCCAAAAAAACACGTCAAAGAAGTAAACGGATGGAAAAGGGTCTATTCTGTTTTACACTCCAAACTTTAATTTATAGAAAAATATAAATACGCTAGTGTCAAGTGACTTCAATTTCATGCTACAAAATCCCAATAAAACTGCAAAAGAATTGAACATTGGTCAGTATAAAGTTCTTGGTTGTGAATCTCTCCACGATATTACCAACCTAGTCCAATGTAATTACTGAATTGTCACACCAAATTAAAGATACAACTGTCCAAAAACAATTTCAACATTGCACAGCGACCACAATAGGCAAAAAAAAATCAGATTAAAAAAAAATAATTGAAAATTAAAGGATGCTAGAATAGTTGCAGTCAAACTCAATAAAATTGCTAACAGCCTGTATTCCAATCAGCAACTAGATAGCAACATTATGCAACTTATTACTTCCCTACCTGATATTGTCCACATCTGCTACAGTCCCTATGAATCAAGATCACCTAAAACCATACCGAGACTTTACAACCAATGTTTTATTTTTTCCATCATGAGCAGGACTGTATTTGGTATTCCTTCTAAAATGACAGCTAGACAATTCTTTGGTAGCCACTTCCATAGTTTAACCATCCATGCACCGGAATCATTTAGAATCTTCAATTTAAAGTCTACTATTGTAACAGAACAAGAGAAAAGATGTTTTGGTGATTTACGGAGAGTGTCAGAAACAACATCTAATAGACAAGCAGGACAAATTGTTGACAATGCAAATATGCGTGTGACAACACAACAACAGTTTGCATACAAACAGTATTCTTTCCCTATCCAGGATTCTAGTATCAGCAAACAGGCTAGACTTCTTCCACCACGACCAAGAACAACATTTTCTACAGACCTGATTAAAATTCGGTCTGTCTTAGTATCTACTCATCTTAAAAAGGATTTCAGATCTTTATCTGTGGCAAGAATGTGTGGTGGATGTGGGAAGGTGGCAATGTCGTCTTTATTGATGGACCAGAGGATCCACCAGTCCATGGTGAAGGACCACCCTTTCACAATTTCAGGTCATCATCACTGAAAAAAGAGGCTGTCTTATCTGCAAGATATATGGATATTTATTTTAGATCTTTTTGAGAATGGTCTGTATAGACTGAGGTTGTTAGATAGGAATGGTCTGTATAGACTGAGGTTGTTAGATAGGAATGATCTGTATAGACTGAGGTTGTTAGATAGGTATGATCTGTATAGACTTGCCCTTAGATAAAATCACGGTATTTGATGATGATGGTAAATCAAGATTCATTTCAAACTCAAGACACTTAAATAATCACAGAATAGTACCAGATAAAGCAAAAATAGTATTAATTGAATTTGCAAGACAAATAGCACAGCTATGAGATAGCACAATGTTATTTCTATTCATCATGTAATAAGGCTGAACAAAGTTATTATAGGAAGGGTAAACCCCAAGGGTGACTGGGGTATAGAAATATGGTCGCTTGGTCTTCTCCCGACCGGCAGTAAAACGCTTGCCGAAGTGGGGCGTCCGTTTGGCTGTGCGGGATGTATCAAGTTCGCAGTCACGTCCGGTCAGAAGGGGGACGTTAAATCCGATGTCTCGTGTAAACAGAGTGCCACGCTCTTTGCACGTTAAGAACCCTTGCAACAACTCTTTGAGGGGTCCGTAGGTGGCCTGTTGCAAGGCAAAATTTCCGTCCCTATCCATATACCCTCCTTTTCCGGTGGCAGTCCAAATTTCTCCGACCATAGTCCCTGAATGGCCTCTATTGTATCAACCTACCTATTGTATTTATTGTGAACTTGTTCTCGTCCTGAATATGCATGAAATATTTGCCACTGGACGTTAAGCAACCAACAATCAACAAGCAATTATAGGAAGGGTATGGTGTAAATAGGCAACATGCATTTTTTTATTTGGCCAATACATAATGAAAATTGGTCTTACTATTGAACTTTTGTTACATTATCAAGTATATTTCGGAATACATTCAATCAATCATCAGTCTTCGCAAACTGTCTCAATTATGTCCTACATTCTGTTAATGATTAGGGTTGTTCTAAAATGGAAGATTACAGGCACTCCATGTGATCTTTAAAGTGTTAAAGCTAACTACATTACCTTTCATCAAAGATTAACCATTTGACTGTGTTTGTGTAAGCTTGGGTTCAGAAGTCCATATTATGGAGAATGTATCGTCAGTAAATGTGCCGTCAAATACGAGCTTAATATGTTAGAAAACAAAACCTTCCAATGCATGAGCATCAATCAGGACCACTGCAAATATGTCGGAAACAAAGGCCGGAGATTCAACCAGTACTTGATATCGGTCAATGGCCAAATTTTAAGTATTGTACCCTTTTCACAGGCCAAGCTACTTGTATAATACTTTTCAAGTCGGTCCCTAACCATACCTGATTTTTTAAGTATACAAGACTTTTACAAGCAAACAATAATAATACTTATAAAAAAAACAGAGTTAGCCATATAAGTGGTCAACTCGGGAGAAACCAATGTTCTTAATATATTTTTACAGAACTCAAGGCTACCAAAATGAAACATATGTACACAGATAAAAACCAAGACGGTTGAAACTAAGGACCAACATGCCAGAATGGAATTTAGAAGAAACAGAGAACAGCATTTATTAAAGCAAAGGTAACGAATTGTTTTAAATGCCAAATTAGGGTATTTTTGGAATAACTACTGTACTTGAAAATTTGAATCTGTCAATTATCGATTTGACATTTGCAAATGCACTTTTACTGTTGATGCTTAACTAGACTAAATAAGAAAAATGAAAATTTGCAACCGTCAAATCAAAATTTACGGTGACTACTCTTCAGCTGCAGTACTACTATTCTAATTCTTATGCATTACAAAACGAAATAGAACTTCAATAAAGTATGAATTTGTCAAATGAAAATAACCTGCAGAACTTCATGAATAATTGGTGCAAAGACGTGAAGGCTAAATATAACAAGAGTGCACACACTGAAATATCTCGCCTTCTTTACTAATCATTGATATTATGTTGATAGACCTAAATATAAAGCTTTATGACAACTGTCACATTAACTCGTCCTGAATATGCATGCCATATTTGCCACTGGACGTTAAGCAACCAACAATCAATCAATCACTGGACGTTAAGCAACTTTGCCATTGGACGTTAAGCAACCAACAATCAATCAATCAATCTTTATAACGATTGATTGATTGTTGGTTGCTTAACGTCCAGTGGCAAATATTTCATGCATATTCAGGACGAGAACCAGTTCACAATAAATACAATAGGTAGGTTGGTACAATAGAGGCCATCTGGGATGATGGTCTGGGAAATTAGGATTACCACTGGAAAATGAGGGTATTTTGGATAGGGACAGCAATTTCGCCTTACAACAGGACCTCTCAAAAAGTTGTTGCAAGGGTTCTTAACGTGCAAATAGCGTGGCACTCTCCTTACACAAGACATCGGATTTAACTTCCCCTTTCTGACCGGACGTGACTGCGAACTTGATACATCCCGCACAGCCAAACGGACGCCCCACTTCGGCAAGCGTTTTACTGCCGGTCGGTAGAAGACCAAGTGACCATATTTCTCATCCCCAGTCACCCTTGGAGAATATGACTAAAGACAGTCTTCCTGATGTTCTTTACCTTCAAATGGACAACTGAGCCAGGGAAAATAAATGGTATGGTGATACTGTATGTTTTAAAAAGAACTAAAAGATCTTTCACACTTGGATGCAACAGTAATTTTTTGTTCTCATGTGTGATGCAGAAAATGTCATACAACCATTAAATGTTACTCCTTAAAATATGACAGGCACACACTGAACATCATACAGTAATTCACGACTGCTTGAAACAAATTGAATTTTAGTAATTGAATACAACTAATCATTGATAAACCTTGGTAACTTTTATTTAAAGGTAAAATTTAAGAAGATTATTTAAACATACTTTTCAAAAAGTTTTTCCTCAGCTCAAAAACTATACAAATACGATGTATTTCTAATGACTTTCACATAGAAAGTATACCACCGGACATGGTTTGTCTCCCTTAGACAAAATACTTATTTTTTTATATGACTGAAGGCACTCAAAATTTTGGAGTGATGCCTAAATGGCGCCAATCCCCTGCAGGACCAAAATTTAAACCACCCGCAACTACCAGTAAAGTATTATTTGGCCTGTCTCGCTGAGCTCTATGGTTACCCGAGGAGTTGATACAAGCTATGCTTAGTGTTATAGTGCCCTTATCATCCTACAATGTGTCAGTCCCAGCTAACTTCGTCTAGCCCCAGATATCAGGCGCATTGCCTTGCTCGTTCCGTGGTAAGAGAGAGATGTCCTAGAGGAAGAGGCTGGAGGAACCTGACTGTTACGTCATTTAATGTGTCCCTTCGGATCCCTCGGTGATGTACCAGTACGCTTGTGACAGGTAAGGGAAACCCCCTAGAACTACGGGGCAGTTACACTACAATAAGAAATTATGTAAATCTGTTGCTCCTATTGGAATCATTAGCAAGTCCGTTGTGTTGTGATTTAAATGTTCAGAAAATCACTTGACTGACATGTAAGTTACATATATATATATATATTGTATATATATTTGAAGAAAATTAGAGCGGAGTAAAAAAAAAGAAATTATAATAATATTCTACAGCTAAAGAGATTAACCTAAAATAATAAAATTGACTAATTTACCTGATGCAATGATTAAAATATATCATCGTTTTGTTTGAAGGGGCATTAAAAAAAAGCAACAAAGAATAGGTTTCAAGCCAAAGACTAAAAATTTGAAATATCTGAAGTATTAAGAAATGCATCCAACTACCCAGGAGAAGCAAACTTTGTGAAGGTTTTAAAAATACTGTTTTTTATTCTTCGTTGAAATTCGAATCTTAATTAATGAATTTTGTTGGTATATATGCGTTAACCAAAGTTCAATTGAGTGTTAATTTCTAAAAAGGCTTGTATTCAGACATGTGCTGACCCATGAAATCAAATATCCATGCAATGAGCCTTGCAAGTCAATAATATATCTATAAAATGTTGGGGATTCTTTTGAAAAAATTATACTCTACTAACTGCTTATCAATAGCATTTTGGTGATTTTATTGGTATCAGAAACTCAGATTGTATGAAGTTAAAAGCTCTCCATTAAAAATGTGTGCACGATCAACACTTGTACAACCCTAAGACAATGCTAAAGGCATTTATTTTTTATTACTTACATTTTTATGCTAGCTAATAAAATATTATAGAAATGTACGAGAGCTGCTTGAAGTTATTTGTACAGTCTTAAGTTTAGTTCAAGTCGTCTTTGAGACCACATCACTAAGCAAGATAGAACTATTTTTATTTTAGAGGCCCCTTGCCAGCATCGAGGCTGCAGAAATCACCGTTTGAGCTGTAGTAACAGACATGTCCAGAAACATCAATTCGACGTTTGGCATCTTTCAGAGTCAGTTAAGAAAATCATAAAGAAAACAATTTAATGAAATTTTGATTAAAAATATTCAAATTGTGTGGTTATACGTTGAAAAAAATATTGAGTGTGTGTGTTATCCTTCGAAAATTTGGAACTGTGTCGAAGTGTTTGCAATAACTGCACGCTTTCTAGCAAAAACAAATGTGTATTTCAAGACTACATACTATCCGACATTCGGTGTGCCAACTTATTAATCAAAATTTAATTGATATTAACAAGAAAATGCAACTATTAACCTTTCAAGCGGCGAGTCCGACTGTAACATCCGGTTTGTGTATATCCATCACGTGATTTTGATTGTACCGCTTGATATTATTAATTCAGAAATTAATGTGGGCATTTTTATAAATTTCCTGTTTACCAAACTTTAAAATTTATGAAAAAATAAGGATTTTCTTATTCCAGGCATAGATTACCTTAGCCGTACTTGGCACAATCTGTTGGAATTTAAGATCATCAATGCTCTTCAACTTTGTACTTGTTTGGCTTTATAAATATTTGGATATGAGCGTCACTGTTGAGTCTTATGTAGATGAAACGCGCGTCTGGCGTACTAAATTATAATCCTTTTATTAATTATTAACTATTATGAATGTTACGAGATTAATATTAACTATTATGAATGTTACGAGATTTATACAAACCAATTTGTAATAATTTGTTAAAAAAAAAACCTGATATTTTCCCAGTGATCCTTTTTCGCATGCCTCTACAGTATATTGATAATGCAGCTGGTTACTGCAATTTCATATTTGAAAGACCAACCTTAGATACTTGTCTATATGGTATTTTATGTAGTGGGCAAGATGATGAGGTTAAAAATCATGTTATTAAAGAATTATCATGTGAGAAGCCCAGAATAAAGCTTTTGTTTTGCACGTCAGTTGTATGGATGGACTTTTATTCACCTTCCATTGAGAGAGTCATACATTCTCGTCCTCCAATGTCACTATCAGACTATATACAGGAGATAGGTCGTGCTGGTAGAACTGGAAAAGATTCAACGGCACTTTTACATTACTGTAATAGGGATATTGCTGCTAATGTAAAAGATATTTAAGATGACATAATTGGTTTCGCAAGGAAAAAGGTTGTCGTAAAGAGTACATTTTGAAACAATATGGTTTTCAAAAATCAAAACTAGACCTTCATCAATGTTGTAACAATTGTTTGTGCATTGAATGACAGATGCTCAGAATAGACATTTAAATTTGTAAAACTAAAATATACTGAGTAAAATAATACTTCAGATGAAAATTTAGGATTAAACTTCTGTAGATCAATAATCTGGTAAAGAAAAATAAGGATACAACAGCTGAGCAATCAAGGCTACATACAGACCATGTGTATTGGATTAAAGCAGCAGAATATATTCAGATGATGGATGGTTCCACTCGCAGTGGTAAGTCAAAGTATAATTTAAATTATTTTGTATACATCATGCGTTTTTTCTCGATCAAGGTCACCTGGGTGTGACAGAGACTGAGAGAGAGACCAAAATTGTTTTTATTTGGCCTTGCTTTGTGTTGTTCATGAATTTGTGTACCTGACCAGTAGCATGAGTAGTATGTTAGACATGTATGATATATGTAGTTGTGTAAATATTTCAAAAGTGATACATATGTACATGCATTATATCAAATACTACGTATATGTTGAGAATATCATCCTGTTGAAGAGTAGCATTAACCCCAGATAATTAAATGGATGCCATGGTATAGCAAAGGTTACTTGGAAGACGTGTTTAATACACACACCCCCTTAAAAAAAATGACCTACCATTATATTTATTTACTCTTGACAGGAATCTTTTTTGGCTGATACTGTTGAAGTGTGGATATCGGGCAAGAATGTAACAGTTGTTTGCATTTTGATCGGATTCTCTAGTATTAAACCCTGTCAATGAACATTGAACTTTTTCTCCCAGTGGCAAAACAAGTCTGCTTTTACTTCGCTTTATGTCTTTGAACAGCCAAACAGATATTGGTATACATCTGTCGGAAAAGATAAAACTGTCCTACTATTACTAGAGGAAAGCCTGGGGCTGATAGCGTCCTCAAAAAGTTGACTAAATCTTTAAAGACTCATCACTTGGTTGGATTTATGAATTTGTTGAAATCAGCTTCTGGAATATGCTGTTTTGGTTCCCAGGTTGTGTCATGTTATAACAATTAAAATTAAGTCAGAATAAAATTACATGTGAGTAACTGGAAATAATAAATAAAAGGGCATAGTAATACTTAAAAGAATATATTTTTCTCTGGCTGTTAATGACGTCTTTAAATCCCATGGATGTTGGATGTGTACGGAGTTAGTCGTAGATGCATGATATTTGTATTAGTTGTTCGTGGCTTTGAACTAGCTGTCAGACAACTGCGAGAACTCTCAGATCTGTTCATTTTGTCTTTAAGTGTCGGGATGTATAAGGACCCTGTCACGTCCACTTGTATTTTTGTCCATCTAGAGTTAAGCCTTTTTAAACTTACGTTTATAGTCCGTTCTTATGTTGTACTGTTATGCCACTGTTTCAGGTTAGGGGGGAGTATTTGGATCCCGCTAACATGTTTATAATTATTTATGTATATGTCTGTCCAAAGTCAGGAGTCTGTAATTCAGTGGTGGTTTGTTTGTATTACATTTTTGTTTTTTTATATAAATAAGGCCGTTAATTTTCTCGTTTTATTGTTTACATCGTCTTATCGTGGCCTTTTATAGCGGACTATGCAGTATGGGTTTTTCATCTGTGACGTCATTTTTGCACTGTTTCATAAATTTCATAAATTTAAATGTGACGTATTTGTTGTGCCTATTCGCCATCGTATGTGACGTCATTTTTATGATATTGCGTTGAGGCCTGGACTGTGACGAGTGTGTCTATTCTGTGTTGGTCTTAGCATTATGTATTCGGGTTTAGTGTTCTGTAATTAGTTAATACTTCAGATGCATTGTGTATATCTGTTTTATATTCATTTGATAAAATTTACTGTTTGCAATAGCTTTAATTGTTTTAAATAATGAGGATGTTCTTATCAAAACTGCCATGAAATAAACCCTCTTGTTAAAGAAGCTTTTGCAGTAAATAAGTCTATGTCTGAAGATGGAAAATATACTTGGTACACTTTTGCCAAAAATATTGATGAAGAACAATAGGTTGATTTTGATAAACCTTTTAAAATTAAAAAAAAATCACTCAAAAAAACTTTTAAACGTATAGTGAAGGAAAAGTATAATAACATCACTCTTCAAAAACTTTCAAATATTGATAACAGTTCAAAACTTTATCTTTATAGTAAACTTAAAAATGAAATTAAATTTGAGGACTACCTGCACAATCTAAACAATTTTAATAGTCGTCAGCTTTTAACAAAATTACGTGTAAGTGATCATAATTTGGAAATTGAATTAGGACGTTATAAAAAAAATTCAAAGAGAACACAGACTGTGCAAAGTTTGTAAAATTTTAGATGATGAGGAACACTTTTTCCTTCATTGCCAAATTAACAGTAATGTAAGACATTCTCTTATAAATGCAATTAAAACCCATTATCCTAATTTTAACCAGCTTGACTCAAACTCTAAACGTAAAACTATTCTAGATCCCAATAAAGATATTTTGTCTAGTGTTGTAGGCTATATAAAGCAATCTATGGAATTGCGAAAATAAGGTCCACGTTGGTCAATTATAATATACATCTATCTATAATACTAAAATTACGAAGTCCAATTGTTCAGCCGTCATCACGTCAAAACGACGAATCAAAGAATTCAACTTTATATATCACTAATATAGTACAAAGGTGTATATTAAAAATTACACCACTCCAGGCCCTTTTGTTTTCCACGTAATTAATATTGCCAATAATTAAGAAGTTCCGGGTCGAGTCCGATACCGATACCAATAGTATATTCACCTGTTACCTATTATCTAATCTGTACGTTCCGCATCTGACAGGCGCACCACCAAACGGTGTATTCAGGGTTAATATGCTATATACACGGGTCATTATCACAGGGTTGACACTACTAAATTGTCAAATAGCTACCTATTGTAGTATTTTAATCAGTAATACTTTCTAAGATAACAAGACTAAAAATGAGGAACAGTTTTCAATTTGTTAGTGGGCATACATGACGTAAAACAGCGAATCAAAGAATTCATCTTTATTTATAACTAATATAGGACAATGTTGTTGATTAAAAAAAACTCCATTCCAGGACCTTTTGTTTTCCAAATAATTAATATTACCAATAATTGATAAGTTCCAGTTCGACGGGTTCAAACAAAAAGATTTGAAAGCAGAGAAAAACTGTGTATCTTATAATCGGCATGACTTTATCCGATGACAATACTAATACTAAAATAAGGCTTGCGCATAGTTATATACCTTAATTCAGTCACGGACCCGCGATATCACGGGTGTGTTCTAGTATATATAGATATATGTTGTTAATATCAACTTCACTTTTTAAAAACATTTATCATGTATAGTTATGTTTCTTGTCACTTGTGTATACAATGTACTATGTTTGCATTTTAACCCGTCAGGGTTTCATGTTTTTTGCAATAAAGTTATATCCAAATCATAAAAACATAGCCGTAGTTGACACAACCTTTTTCAACTTTTGATCTTCAGTGCTGTACAACTTTGTACTTTTTTCACTTTCGATATGTTATATCTGGGCGTCTTGTGTCGTCTAGTATTGTGTGGACGAGGTGCTTTTGGCGTATTGAATTTTAAACCTGATGATTTTTGTTATCTATTAATCATGTGTTTCTTTGTCTAATATGTTCTCCTATTTATTTGTATTGTAGTCCTGTTATATTATGTTGTCATTTCAATGTTATATTTAATTAGTTATCAAAAGTACCAGGATTATAATTTTATACGCCAGACCCGCGTTTCGTCTACATAAGACTCATCAGTGACGCTCAGATCAAAATAGTTAAAAAGCCAAACAAATACATTGCTATTAAAATGTAAGGTTTGGCGTGCCACAAAACCAGGTTCAACCCACCATTTTGTCCTTTAAAATGTCCTCTACCAAGTTAGGAAGATGACAATTGTTTTGACGTTGCGCACGATATTGGTGTCACTTTGGAAATGTGGGTTAGAAGGCGGGTTATTCAAATTCAAGCTCTTATCCTATACAATAAATATCCATGTTATGCATATCATTCGAAAGGAAATAAACCACAGAAAACAATAACATAGATGATTGTGTGCTTTGTCTATTTTTTAATGAAAATCTTTGCTAATTTCGATGCCTATAACGTCATTTCAAGGGTGTCCCGCTGTTACAATTTTGTTTTATGTGAGTCTTTAAAATCCCAGTGCGGATTCATTAGTAAGTAGAATGGTTAAAAATTTTGCAATTGTTTTGTATACATTTAACTTAAAATGAAGTAACAGACGGTTTTAACTTTAAGAGAAGGAAGATCGTCAAAAGAGTTTTAATAAAAAAGAGAAAAAATGTCCCAATTAGTTGCTCAACCCGTAAATTTTTTTTCTGTCTTCACTTTCATAAGATATAACGGACGAAAATGGATTTTAATAATATCAGAAAAATTATACATGTTCCGAAGAAGCTATCTGAAGTCATCATTAAGTAACTGCGGTCTTATTTTAAAAACATCGTCATTTTTCCCGTGTCCAATAAAATGTCCCGATGGACAAAATAACATAAAGAATAATTCAGAGGCTTTTTAACAAACGAAATTCTACTATATCTCAATTTTTTAACACCTGTTAACTGATATGAATGGAAAATACATTTAATTTCCTTTAAAATGATATGATATGTACTTTTGTTTGATTGGCAGTTAGAATATCCGAAACGATCTAAGATGTCCAATGAAATGTCCCCGTAACCGTAATTTGACGTTCGCGTTACATGTATACGTGTATACATGTTAAACTGTATACGAATTTTCTTGCATATTTGCCATAACATAATTTCATTATATGGTCTGATCTATATAAAATAAAGTTCTCGTTTGATATGCATTAAAATACAAATATGCATTAATTTATGCATATAAGATGTCGAAATATTTAACTCGGATATTTCATAAAGACAAGGCCCCGGAGGTATAACAAAGAGATAACTTACTAATAACCACACTCCCACTTTATAAAAGCAAGATACATTGAAAAAGAAAATGCGATCAAAAGTGAGATCTTCTTAATTATCATCCTAAGCCAGATAGTATCTGTAATTTCTAGCGTTGCTATTAAAAGATTCAAAGCTATACACATAAATGAAAATTCTCCCAAAACATTTATGAGAAAAAGTACACCTTAGTCGTAAACATTTCAGTAAAACGTGCAATCATTTTTTTTTTATCGCATCGACTCATTTAACAAAACGTTTTATCAGAGAAATACTTGTATGTCATAAACATTTCAGTATAGCTAACGATAATTTTTTATCTACTGTGAGTAGAACAATTCCTAGTCATCTACCTACCAATATGTGTTTGAAAAATAAGGTTATTACATTTAGAAGTAGTGTGGCAGAATGAAGATTATTTTCTCGAATCTCCAACAGAATTGCCTGGTACATAGGCATGTGATGAAACTAGTATATTGAAATTGAAACTTTTCTTTTACCATAATTGAGAAAGAACGAAAGAGAGAGAGTGAGAGAGTAGTTGTCCGACATATATGATGGATAGCACACAAACATGTAGCAGCTAGCTCCAAGGTATTATTTACAGACACTCCCAACTCATTCTAGAAAAAAATCAACCAATCAATCTGCGGTGTAAAGTAGATTTTTTTTATCTTCGCAGAACGCCACATAGCTTGAATTTTAATTTTTACATCGCGATGACCGTGAGGGCATTCCGATGTATTATTGCCATAGAGATTTGACTTTCGTTTTTGACTGGTAACCGATCGTATAAATACGCGGATATCATCGAGTGCAAAATAACATTTCTTATCGCTTGTTATAAATTCACTTCTTCAATGAATACTCATAAGAACAGAAATTTATAATACGCAAATATTATGTCGTTACAAATATTTATATGCATTAAAAAAATGCACACGTACAGAAAAATTGTGTTAACGCATGCGGAAGAATATCACAAGAAAGTTTTTTTGGGAAAATATGAATGTCTTCTCAAACCAATCTATTGGAAAAATCGAATTGTTATAGAAGAGTGTCCACCATGCACTTGTACTGCACTTGTATTAGAATCGTAGAATAGAATGATATACAATTGGATGAAAATTATACATACATGTAAATGCTATATACAATTATAAATATAAATATATAACAACAAACAAGAGTATACGCATTTGTATCACCACAATATAATAGATATTAAAGCAGTGAAGTTGAATTCCTTGTCATTTATTCATCATCCACGCACGAACTTGTCTCAGAAAAAATATATCTCTGTACATAAACCTCAGTTTTACGGTTTAGAAATGTGATTTTTTTTTCTGAGACAAGTGCTTGTGACCATCCACAAGAACTTGCGGTCATCCGAGGTTCAGTACTTCAGTACTTTGATTATACTTTTAAAACAATGTAAATACGAAACCAAAAAGATTGAAACCGAAAACATAAAAATAATCAGATGAATGTCAAAGAAGATTTTGTGTAAACCGATACTCAGTTATATGTTGAAAATGGAAGCGCGGAACCAAAAATATTGTATAGTATAAAAAATGCATGAAATGCATTCCTGACGGTCCGTAGTTGTTCGCTTGAGAAAAAAACTGAACTATACAAACATGCACGTATAGCAGTTACTTTAAAAAATCATATCTAGTAAAAAAAAAAGTTGTATTATTCAAAATCGGATTTCGAACTGCTGGTAATCTGTGATGTAGTATTGGTCTGTGTAAAAGTTTTCCATACTTTGCCAAATTCTAATATTCAAAAAAAAAAAAAATATTGATTGCCGACCCTTTTTTGAAGCTTGAGTTTGTGAAAAAATATCAGATGAAAGGATAGCTTGCAAAATATGTTTCCAAAAGCAAAAACAATACAATACAGAATCACGGTTCTCATTTTCACATAAAGTAGAAGATGTGGCCGTATAAAACCAATTAATAATTTCTATATGCAAACAACAATGAGCAAAACCCTTACCTTAAAGTCAGCTATGAAAAGCCCCGAAATGACAAAATGTAAAACAATTCAAACGAGAAAACTAACGGCCTGATTTATGTGCAAAATGTGTAAATTCCTACAGAGGCCCCTCATGGGGGGGTCCTAGTAATCACATAATCACCATTTTTTTGCCAATATAATCACATAATCCTTAAATATTTGCTTATCTTTAGTAATCAAATAATCATAAACTAAAAATACAGTCCTAGGTAATCAAATAATCATGAAATATTTGGCTTAATAATCAAATAATCATTAAAAAAACGGCCAAGTAATCACATAATCAAAAACCCCATGAGGGCCCTCCCTACATAACATGAATTTTCTTAATTATTTCCCTGGTAAAACAATCCTGATTTAAAAAATTTAATCAATGAAAACGTTTTCTTTTTAAAAAAATAATTTAGACCCCGACCAACTTTAAATTATTGAAAGTTGGCAACGGCAGCATAAGAGCACGTATTTTTTTTAAACATGATGCACATTTATAAAGTTTTTTGTTAGAGATTTTTTAAATAATGATATAGTTAACATTTTCCATAAAATCGGGATTGATGTTAAGATTGTGGACTTACTTATACGTTAAAATAAATAATATGAATTATGATGTAATTATAAGTCACTGTTTAAGAAAAATTAAATAAAACCAAATTCTTGGACTTTTATATTAACGTTAGTATACAGTATAATAGTCCCAGGATTAAAGTATTGATAAAATAAGATTATGAAAAAATAGCTTGCGATATACTACCTACATCTTTCACATCATCAAAGACAAAATGAAATCAAGAAGCATTTGAATATTAATTGAGGGAGCGAAATTACCAAATTACAACAAACATATATAAACGTGTAATTGGGGGAAAGAGACAGAAACAAGAAACGAAATATTTACAATTTCACTAGCAAAGATAGGGGACGTCTTCTGGCAGAGAGAGCATTGTTTAATTTTAAAAAATAGAAGAAACTGATTGTTGAAGGCCGCACAGTGACCTATAGTTGTTAATTTCTGTGTAATTTTGATCTCTTGTGGAGAATTGTCTCATTGACAATCATACCACATCGTCTTTTTATATATTTAAAATATTGCCATTTTGTGCTATTGTTGCAGGCAATTCTTCGCAAATTAAAAATTGTTCATGTATCAGTATCTAAAATTTTGTTTTAATTCAATGTAATTTTGCATTTGCACCGGCTTGAAAAAATAAAACCATATAAAGAAGCAACTTCGAACATCTCTTTACCTTAAGCGGCATTTTCACATGAGGAGAATATAAGGTCAACGTTTGAAACTTTCCGTGGAACAACGTCAAAATCATCGTTTTATTAGGAACGTCGTGTAACGCTGAGTGGCACCAATACCGTGCGTAACGTCTATATTATTTTTCGTTTCTGTGTGTGTTACATTTTAACGTTGCGTCGTTTGTTTTCTCTTATTTTTGAGTGTAAATTCACACATTGCGATAAGACGTGTCACGGTACTTGTCTATCCCAAATTTATGTATTTGGTTTTGATGTTATATTTGTTATTCTCGTGGGATTTTGTCTGATGCTTGGGCCGTTTATGTGAGTGTTACATTTCAGTGTTGTGTCGTTCTTTTTATATTTAATGCGTTTCCCTCGGTTTTAGTTTGTTACCCCGATTTTGTATTTTGTCCATGGATTTATGAGTATTGAACAGCGGTATACTACTGTTGCCTTTATTTAGTGACAGTACAATTACTTAAATAAAATTTAGTGTCTTCTCCCGACTAGCATTAAATCGCTTGCGAAGTGGGGCGTCTGTTTGGCTGTGCGGGATATATCAAGTTCGCAGTCATGTCCGGTCAGAGCGGGAACGTTAAATCCGATGCCGCGTTTAAAGAGAATGGCACTGAATTGAATGTGAAGTCAGAAAAAAGGATTACTAGTTATCAAATCAGAACTTTCTGAGTGACGAGAGGATGAGTCTTCACCATTTTCTGTTTTTATTTCTGGTTCTTCATGGAGATTGGCTGCACCAACTGTTTTAGGTGTTTTGATTTTTCCAGTTACATTAACAGGTACATTTGTAATTCAAATCCTGATGTTAACACACATTTTTTTTGTTTTATTTTCCTGCCGTTTACCAACACACACTTGGTCTATGGATTTAATAGGAATAAATTTTACTTTGCCGATGTTGTAGGGTTCCCCATTAGTATACCATCTTCTTCATCTCATTAAAATCGTTTATTTTTTATTAACTTGTGTTCTATCAGTTTGTGTTATGAGGTGTAGTTAGCACATTCCGAGACTTGACATCGAGCAATACCTGTGAAAAGAAATAATGAGGGGAATTATAAACCGATTCAAAGGTTATGTTTTCAACGTAATGACCAAACAGCCTTTTCATTTCTAATAGTGATTTTTCCTTAAAAATTTTGTGTGAAGGTATTTCATGATTTGAGGAACAAAATATAATGAAAAAATTGGGGTCACCGACTTAGTTTTGTCACTATAGCAACCTCAGTTACCTATTTTCCCGAATATTGACATAATACTTGCTTGTTATCTAAACTCTAAAAAAATGTTTTATATCAAACCTATTTGCATAATTCTTGTTTCACGTTAAACAGAAGATTTGTATCTTTCAAATACAGGTTCAAGAGTTTAAGGCTCATTTTGATTTGATCTTTAAAAATATGATTTATTTCATTCCCTCCAAACATTAAACGTAAAACTGGAAAACGTTTTCAGTATTAAAAAATATCTACCAGTGATTTCTTGATAAAAATTTAAAGAATTGATTGATTGATTGTTGGTTGCTTTACTCCGCATTAGCACAATACGGCTATATCGCGGCGAGGGCTAATTCAACTATTTTTACAATTTAAAGCATATTTTTAAAATAAGACAAAAAGTCCTTCAATATACTAAAATTCTTGACAAAAGCAAATTGAGTATATACAAATAAAAATCAACAGTAAAATAACGTGATAAAAATTAAAATCGATTTAAATATAATAACATTTTTATATTCTATAATAAATTCCAATTTCTTTTAAAAAATCAACAATATTTGTAAATGGAACATTATTGAATAAATCATACATATTATTGACATTGAAATGCTTCTTACGAATATCAGCAAAGTCAATACAATTAATTAAAACATGTTTAATAGTATACTTGCAGTCGCAAGGAACACATTGTGGTTCATCTTCATTTTTTAAAAGATGCTCGTGTGTTATTCTAGTATGACCAATACGACATCTAGTAATAACACTCTGATCTCAAAATAAAGCCAAAAAAAGTGTATGTCACCGACCTTTCAAAAAAGTTACGAGTAATTTTCTAGTCCTATAACATATGACTTCGCATTCTTATTCAATTTTTAACGTTTGTATACTGATATTTTCATTTAAATACCAGAACAGCAAATAGAAATAGTGAATAATGCCCCCGAGGTTATATGTTACAGGACTAAGTAATTTTCATGATATTTTCTCGTTTTGAAGAAAAGAGTTATCTTTCTTCAGAACATTGCATCTGACGTCATTGTACAAACTTTCCTTGCAGGCGCACTATTTGAAATCGCAAATTTGACGTTTGGCGTATATATTGAAGTTAGTCCTGGTATCTATGATGAGTTTATTCACTTACCTGGCACTATTGATAAAGCTTTTTCAAAGGAAAATTGGGAATAAAACCCTTATTTTTTATTTTACCATGTACAACTTACCGCTTTTTTGTTCTCTTTTGCACAATTGTTTATTTGAAGGTATAAAATGTCTGGAATTGAATCCTATAAAAGAAAAAAATACACGAACCAGGATTGTTTAGGTTAAATTCGTAGAACGAGGCTATTGAAATTAGTAAAAACAGCTCCTACGCCATGAACAATTATACCGACTAAGTCAGTAAGTGCGTTCTCAAGCGCCACATTCCTGACATAAATTTGCTCGTATGCATAAAATTTGGTATAAATGTCTTCTACTGGTCCATTACATCAATTATGATGGACATATATTTGTTTGGCTCCTTTCTTCTCTTAGCACAATAAGGTTAACACATAAGGTTTCTGGCAGATAGTTGTCACAACTGCAAACAATTTTAACAATTTTCTTTGTATAATTAGTTATCAAAAGTACCAGGATTATAATTAAGTACGCCAGACGCGCGTTTCGTCTACTTGAGACTCATCAGTGACGCTCAGATCAAAATAGTGAAAAAGCCAAAACATATACAAAGTTGAAGAGCATTGAGGAACAAAAATTCCAAAAAATTGTGCCAAATACGGCTAAGGTAATCTACTCCTGGGGTAAGAAAATCCTTAGTTTTTCGAAAAGTTCCAAGTTTTGAAAACAGAAAATTTATAAAAATGACCATCTAATTGATATTCATGTCAACACCGAAGTGCTGACTACTGGGCTGGTGATACCCTCGGGGACGAAACGTCCACCAGCAGTGGCATCGATATAAATATTCTACTAAAACTCTACAAATTGATTAGATATTTTAACGTGCTTTTACGTTATGTTGGTGCCGTTACCAATAGTGATAAGGGAAATTGACAGAACTACACGACACACTTGACCAAACACAACAAATGCCTGAGTTAAACAAAGTTACATTTGTATTAGCAAGTGCCTGGATTAAAAAAAAACATGCGTTAACAAAGCGGAAAATTGAAAAAAAATGAAAAAAATACCAAATCTAGTCTTCCACGTCGATGCAGAAAAAAAAACAAAAAAAACAGGAGAACAAAAGGAATTTGTAGAGTACTTCTCTTTCAAAAAGTGGAATAAATTACCAGGAAAAAGACAAGAAAGAACACACACTGGAGGATTGTAATCCATGCAATACCGTTCATGGACACATATCCAAACTTCACAAATCTGCTCCTCTCAAAACATTATGTACCAATGCTACCAAAACTCTGATTGACATTACATTAAAAAATTGTCAACATCGTCAAGCCAGTAGTAGAAAAAGAAAGGAATATTTCATTTAACAAATTAATATGTGTTACAATGTCCGACATTCCAACACCACAAGACAGAAAAAAAGAGATTAATAAAAACATTGTGGAGTCTCGAAATAAGGAAGATTCTCAAAACAGAGTTTTACCACCCGATGCAACTGGGGTTTTCCTATTCAATAGATGTTAGGTTATGTGGGGTTATGCTGTTCAGCCGATAACATAGTATACTATGTTACTATATAGTATTGGGTTATCCTGTTGAATAGAATGATTTTATGCAGCAATTATAACCAATCAATTGCAGTTTCCCAGCATGCTTTTCAAAGAGTTCTAACATTAGCCATTTTCAAATAACATAAAAAGCACCTTCAAGTTTTATCAAGTTTTCCTTTTATTTCTCGTACATCTCAACTAGACATGTCGGTAAGCTATTTTAATGTTTTATCATCTGTCCGACTAGAGATATTTGAAATATTACAGGGCTGAACCTGTGCCCATCTTTATTGCAGACTGAAATGTGATGTTGCAGTGCTGCGTTATCCATACCCTATAATGGTACTATGAACTAAGCAGATTTTCTTGTTATAATAATGATATATGAACGTTGCTTCCTTTGTGCGTACTGGATGCACTATATATGCAGACTATGCAACTACTTTCTAGAAACTTCGTAGCAATTGAAATTGAAAAAAATAGACGCTTGCAACCAATGATGCTCTCATACAAAATCTATAATATTATATATATGAGATTTATTACATGATTTTAAAATGTTTTCAAGTAAATGTAAAATGCTAAGAATGTGTCCGCGGCGGGATTTTTACTTTTGTCACGTGACCGTTAAGTCAAAATGGCGGACATCCAGTAATAGGAAAGTGGCCGCTACAAAAAATATTAGTTGCGGTTTATCGGAGGACCTCCAATGGATTTTAAACGGGAAGCTTATTTTCCTATATACCTTTGAAAAATAACATATTAAACCATCAGATATAGAATTGACTACCGTTTACTCACAGACAGTAGTTTCTGTCAATGGAAAAAAAAGGGGGGGTACTATCCACATTCGTATGTTAGATCACTCGCACTTGTTTTTGTTAATGGGGGATGGGGGTGAAAAACTTTTCATTTCTTTAGTGTTAATTGTTTTCACTTATTATTCTTTATCTTGGATCTCCTGTAGTTGGTAATCGCAATACTGGTATACCACTATTGTCCACAATACTGGTATACAAATTTTGTACCAGTATTGTTACTTTTTTTTGGTAGATTAGTACCATAGTCACTTCAGAACCAAATATATGGGCAATACAATTTGTAACAGATATATCTTCTTCTTTAATTGCACTTGTAAATACTGAGCACGCAGGTTGACGTTTGCACAGCAGTATCTGCGTTATGGATTTCCACTCTGCAGATCAATAGTATAGATGTAGATGTAGATGTGGTACAAATACTTATACATTTTTGTACTTGGCAAGCACTCCGACAGTTAGAGAGCTGTTCAGGTGATATCTGAAAAAGTTTATAATCTAGTAAGAGGAAGTACACAAAGACTGAATACCTAAATATCAATATAGGAAGTGTGGAGGGAGGATTTGCAGAAATACCATCTTAATAAAATATAGACACTAAAATATACTACTGAGACCTGAAAAGAGATAGCTAAAAGAAAACATAGAAGAAAGTAAAGAGTTTGTTAAAATGCTGAGACAGTATGGTTTCCTTAAGCAATGTTAAGGAAAAAACATCAGAAAATTCAAAACTTCCTTTATGACAATCACAATGTTCCATCAGTTAAACATACAATTATTCCTTATTAAATTGTCATGTCATATTTCATTATGCATATATATTTGACACCTTTGATAAAAGATTAATTACCTATATATGTATTGTTTATTTAAGAAAACACAATACTGGTACAAATTTTTTATACCAGTATTGTGCACAATACTAGTATACCAGTATTGCGATCACCAACTACAGGAGATCCTTTATCTTTAAAACACTGGCTATTATGTAATCACATGAATTACTATTATCTTCAAATGATATTTTCTGTCCTTTATGTCCACCCACTTCATTATTTTTTTTCTTTTTTCCTATCCACATCCTCATAGGGATATAAGCCTTATTATAACAAACTGACCACTTAATAGGAACTATGGCTGTGTTGACATCTAAAATAATACTCAGAATTACCTGAGCAGAGGAAAAATCTTGACTCTTGAGGCCTTTATTTCTAATTGCTTTAATTATCTTAATTTACTCTTAAACTTGACACAATGACCAATGATATAATTTGTTGAATTTATAAAAATAAAGATTAGAACTACTACTGCACTAAGTGTGAAAATTAAGATTAAAACAAATTGCATCCATAGTATTCTAATAATGGTTAGAAAAACAGCAACTTCTTCTTCTTCTTTTTTTATACACATGAAAAATATTAAAAGAATGGACACGAGGAATGTTTAAAAGAGTCAACAAACCAACTATAAAGCACAAAACAGCCAAGGGCCATCAATGAATATGCTTAAGCTTGTAACAGAATTTTTTTATAGATGACCTTATCATGCTGATATTAGAAATATTATTTATATTATTTGATAACCATATTTCCTTTATAATTATGTAATATTCTTTTCATTGATAAAACCAGTAACAAATAAAGTTGAGAAAGGAAATGAGGAATGTGTCAAAGCGACAACAACCCGACCATAGAGCAGACAACAGCCAAAGGCCACCAATGGGTCTTCAATGTATCAAGAAACTCCCGCACCCAGAGGTGTCTTTCAGCTGGCCCCTTAATAAATATGTATACTAGTTCAGTGATAATGGACATCATACTAAACTCTGAAAGATACACAAGAAACTAAAATTAAATATCATACAAGACTAACAAAGGCCAGAGACTCCGGACTTGGGACAGGCGCAAAATTGCAGCAGGGTTAAACATGTTTATGAGATCTGAACCGTCTCCTTATACCTCTAGCCAATGTAGATAAGTGAACAAATGCTTGTTTAAAAGCATTACTTTAAGGTTCCTTTGACTAAAGGTTTCACCTCGATATGAAATGTATTTAGTATAAACATGATAAAGTTAATACTAAAACCGCTCACAGTGTAAATATATTTCAGAAAACAAACTTATCAGAGGAGACCAAGGATATTTTGAAGGAGCTGTTTGCCCAAGGCATGGACTGCAAAGGTATAAAAAGCAGTGTGCTGCACAACGAGGCAGTTGAAAGAACAGGACTGCCGTTACAGGTTATCAAGGTATTTTAATGTATATGCCAACTTGGCAATGGTGACTTTAAATTTTCATGTAATACATTGCATTATTAAATAGGCTTTCAAACTGTAACAAAGGATTTGGATTTGGATTAATACCAAAAACACTGTACATGGTGTATCCAGTCATATATATTAATTCAAAGTTTGTACATGTTAATAGTTTTTTCTGATTTTGATATCTTATTCAACTGTTTTGATGGAATTCACATGTATGTTGTATCATTGTGTCATTTTACAATACAGTGTACATGCATTTGCTCACATGCAATACCAATCTTGAACAAACAATTAATAAATTCATACCTATTAAATATTATCCCCGGCTTAATATACTTCTATGATTTTGATTGGTTAACGCACGTCATTACAAAACCCATAGCCCCTGGGTGTTGCTAACCCATATTCCTGGACATTGCTTACTATTATCCCAGGGAACTTCACGCTTGTGAAATATAAAATTCTGTAGATTATTCATGATGACTGTAATTTAAATATTTTAATAATTCATTAATGATTTGTCCTATTATGCCAATCATTTACACTCATTTCATTAAATGCATCACTTGACTGCCTCATTGAAGGAATGGGACTACTGACCTAGCTATGCAAATGACTCACTTTGACGTCAGTCACGTCACACCATCTATGACATAACTCTCACAACATTGAGCACCAAATTTGACTCCATCCAGTTTCTCTGTCTCAGGATTAAAAAACGTCTTATATTTGACTACCTGTAGGGTTTGACCAAAGGTAAGTACCCTACACCTTGTAAAAAAAATGTCAAATTTCCAAATTTCAATTAAACTATTTTAGATAATGAAAAAAACATTGATTTTATGCAACACTTTGTACCCAAATTTCCCTAAAACTCTTCCAATTCAAACTAAGACCGGGGATTAATTCGTTATCTACGTTCATATTGCATAGATAATTTATAGCGTCATTCTAATAAAATCAGGAAAAAAAAACTATAGTATAAAAATATCCATATGAATAAAATTGATTATGGACCTTATATACCTTGAATGATTCTACATATAACATGTAACCACTCAAATAAAATAGCTTAATAATTGTGAGATACTAAAAGTCTAATTTGATTTTTTTACAATTTCACCTTTGTCATTTTGGAGTCATATGTGCCTGATTGAATTTATTTTATACTAATAATTTAAGGACTGGATTGGCAATTATAAAAAAGTCGTGGAGGGAAGGAAATATGAAGCACAGCCACGGACATTATACCTCAAAGGAATGACTGGGTATAATTGTTTTGTTAGAGAGAAAAAAGGTAAACTGCATACATGTATGTTAATATATATAGCCTATCGTTATTTTAACTGGGGCTAAAATGGCAAGAGGTTAATCTAAAGGAAGTACACCACTAATTAATGGCCCCATTGCTTTCTATGTTAAATTCCTCAATTTCGAGTGGTCACAGCTCTTTTAACTTAAGTTCAAATAAAGTGACAATCATTACATGTCAAAGCAACACCTTCTGGTGTCCTGTACTGAAAAAATCAACATAAAACTACCCATAACACTTTGGTTTTGTTTGGTTTGTACATTTCATGAGCAGAAGATTAAATAATATAGTCAAACACATACTTATAACCTAATCAAAGTCTCATACTTTACATGAATTTCAAGAAAAATAACCAAAGACGGACCAAAAAAGATTCATTTTTGCAAGAGTTATCTCCCCTTCCAATGTCAATTTCCATGGGAAATTTAAAATGCTGATTTTGAGTTTTTCTCAAGTTACATTTTATGGGACTTTTTTCTTGTGTATAAAAAGGGCATAATGCTATAGATTAGAACTAAAACATTTTCTGTTGCAATTAGTTTGAGGTTAAATCTTAGTATGACTGGACTATGTGTACCTAAATATAGATTCATGACGTCTTGCAAGTTCCTGGTTTTATGATTTTTTTTTCGTTATGGTGTCAAAAAATATTATATCAACCTCATCAAAAGTTAATAATTGTATATTATTAGTACTGTTGTTCAAATCTTCAACCCTATATATATACTATATACATTAATTAATAAGTCTGTGTTGTAAAAAAAGATTTAAATTGTAAATTAGTCTTTTAATTCATTACTTTTTTTCCAATTAGTTTTACATTTTTGTGATAATATTTTATAGTAATGTTATATATGATTAACCATTGAAAAAGACAATCTATAGATAAATATATACATTGTACCACCTATACCTGCATATATATAAATAAAAAAGATGTGTTATGATTTGCCATGGAACAAATCTCCATGTTATCTCAAATCCTTTTGATATAAGCCATTATTAGTTATGGCTTTCTAAATGGGTTATTTTATATTGCTTTTGGTCGTGGATGGGATGAAGTCATGAACAGATATTTATATTAACATTGTAAGTGTGATTTTCTATGCAGTTTATTATATTTCTACAGCCTGCTATTTTTGCTACATCTGATGGATACAGTATACCTGAAGTCAATTTACATGTGGACATATTTATATATATAAATTCATGGTGATTTTATACTAAAAATTATTTCTGTACACCTATTATACTTTGTGTATAGTGATAAGTCAGCATGTACAAAATGAATTTACATCTGACAAAGTATGCATATGCAGGAGTTACTTTCACTCATGACTGTGCATTTAAAAGAAATCTAACGTTATTTCAACTCTAAAATAAGTTGAATTAAAAATTTGTTTAAAGAGAAAAGCATCCCAATTCCTTAAAAAAAGCAAATAACATATTATTGATCATGCAGTTACTTCTTACACTTGACTGCAGGGATGGGGTCAATTACTTTAACATGTAATCGATTAAATTACAATTACTTTGCTTATAAAATGTAATCCATTACATTACAATTACACCTTATTTCAAATGTAATTGATTACATGAGATTATTTTTCTTTAAAGTAATGATGATTACTTATGATTACATTGTATATGCAATACTAAAGAATTTCTAATAACTTTTTATCCTCAGGAAAAAGCTAATTTTTGTATCTTTTTTTAAAGCCATAATTTATTAATCTTATTTAAAAGAATTTGAAAAATGATTCCCAGAATTGTTAATGACGTAGATTGATTGTTGATTGCTTAACGTCCAGTGGCAAATATTTCATGCATATTCAGGACGAGAACAAGTTAACAATAAACACAATAGGTAGGTTTTTATAATAAAGGATGATGGTCGGGGAAATTTGGACTGCCAATGGAAAATGAGGGTATATTGGATAGAGACAGAACTTTTGCATTGCAACAGGCCACCTACGGACCCCTTAAAAAGTTGTTGCAAGGGTTCCTAACGTGCAAATAACGTGGCACTCTCTTTACATGAGGCATCGGATTTAACGGTCCCCTTCAGACCGGACGTCAGTGCGAACTTGATACATCCCGCACAGCCAATCGGACGCCCCACTTCGGAAAGCGTGTAACTGCCGGTCGGGAGTAGACCAAGTAACCATATTTCTATACCCCAGACACCCTTAAAAAAGCGAATGTATGTAGTATCTTTTATATCAATACATTTTTGTAACTTATATGTGTCTAAATGCAACAGTATGCTAAAGTTTATCGAGATTTAACATTTTTTTTCGGATGCAGCCTAGTTTTTAGGGTTTTGATTCTATAGATGCTGGTGTCGTTCAGCCAAACATTGTCTGTCAATCCTGTAACTTCCACATCACATATAGATTCTTTGATTTTTAAATGGTGAATATTTGTAAACACAATAGGCTAGTACTGTACTTCAGTAAAAGAGGGACGAAAGATACCAAAGGGACAGTCAAACTCGTAAATCTAAAACAAATTGACAACGCCATGGCTTAAAATGAAAAGGACAAACAAACAATAGCACGCACGACACAACATAGAAAACTAAAGAATAAACAACACGAACAGGACAACTATCAGTAAAAGATCTACAATATTTTCCTTTTTTTCTGAGTCTAAGTTTATTTGAGTCAAATATTGAAATTCTAATTAAACTTAACAGAATTATTTAATAACCTTGGATACAAACAAATATTTGTTTTAAGATTCATCAAATAAATACATTGGAACAAAGGGTTAAACTGCATTTTTTTTTGCTTATGAAGAAAATTTGACGGATAGAAAGAGCATTTCAATTGACTTTTTTTACCTTAAAACCCAGATTATGTTCAAAGTTTGGTAGTGTCACTTTTGTTTTTGTTGAGTTATGTTTCATCATAATCTATTATGTAGCATAAGGGGCATCATCTCATTTTTTTTATAGAATAAAATTAAGTTACAATATAGTCTCTATTTAACTCAGGATATACATGATAGAGGAAGACGAAAAATACAATGATCAACCAATTAAGAATTTCCAGATATTCATACAAAGTATCGCTGATTTAGAAGAAGAGTAGTAAAATGTTTGTTTCAGAAAAATGTTTGTTTTGATGCATTTCTCCGTACTTTTTGTACGTAACTCTAATCAGGTATATTTTTCATGAATGCAAGTCTTACGAGGTCGTAGAACCGGTTTGATCATTCGGAATCTTCAATAACATACAATTTATAGTGAACACGAGTTGAGTTGGAGTTGTAACGTGTAGCGAGCGTCGTTATAATAGGCGAGTGTAATATTTGAAAAAGACGTCTAGTTAAGGACTTTAATGCACCCACCTAACACACGGCTAATTTCTTTTTTAGATGAAAGAATAATGATTTAACTTTGATTTTTGCCCGGTCGTCACAAAATCGTACGGTGCAGTTTTTGTAAAATTGACGTTTATTTCAGAAATTAGTTGAAAAATTTAAAATTACGACATGTTTTTCAAGCAAAAGAAATTAGTCGTATCTCTTCTTTTAGATAGAATAATTAAGTGAATTAGATTCTTAAAATAATGAAAAACAATATTTAAAAATGTAAGTCCGCATGGTTTTGCATTCCTTCTAAATATTTGACATTTTGTACGAAAATTTTCATAATCCTGACCTTTTCGGATCTACAATTAAATTTTTAATAAATGCTTTTGCACTCTATCCGTTTTAGAACACACCAAATTACTCATCAGTTATCGTTTTTTCATTCAAGATCAAGATTTTATCTCAACATTTCTTAAAATCACAAATTTCTGTTATTTTATGATGTTGGGTAAAATCACTATAGTTTCCGGAATCCCTTATCCATTTCGTTATCGTTTTTTTCTGAATATATTAGTCGATTTCCGTGTACTTAATAGTGCTATTAGAGTACGATAAATCATATTTAAACGGTTTTATTTCTATCTTTAACTTCAGTGTAGCTTAAATAGATATAATATCGTCCGAATTTAAGATCAAATCAAAGTAAAACATAGTTTTTGAGTTCTGTAGAATTCACCCCTTTCTAAATAAGGAATCGTATCGGAAAATTGTAGAAAATCTCCCGAGTCGTGTCAAATTTTCACAGTCCAGTTCACGATGAAACCCTTTCTATGCTAAAAAGTAAAAACTAATCAAAAACTATCCATTGATTGAGATGCATAGTCTGTCATGTATTTACTACATAGAAACTATGTAGTTAAGGTGGCTCGGGACTATTCGACTGCGCATAATTTCACGCATGAATTACAAAAGTATTTGTCGTAAATTCTATATAATTTTTTTTAATATTTTGATTGATTAGAAATGTCAAATCATTGTAGTTATGTAACTAATAGAATATTTTCGTTATTGTCGGTATTTTTTAAAGGGTCAAAATGACAATTCACCCATTTTCACCATTTTCCCGCCAAAATTTGGGTTTTAAGGTAAAATATTTTTTTTCCTTATCGGTGACCTATGTTTTTTATTGGCTCATTCTTTGAAGCTATATTGCAGCTTTTCATATAACAGTTTTGGACCAATTGTCATAGAACGTTTTTTTGATATTCCGAAAAAAATATGTCAACAACTCTATTTCCTCTATCATTTCATTGAAAAATGGTCCCTTTTACATACCTGTTTAAAAGTAAAATTTTGAGCTTAAATGGTCCGTGACCCCCTATTTTTTTTTTTGACCAATTTGAATCATTTTCTTTAAAGAATAAAATAACCAAAAATACGGCACTTCTGATAGAAACTTCGAATACGCCCGAGCAACCTTAAACACTTAAATGAAGATACAGTTGTATTGCCGCATTGGGAAAACGAAAAGATGAAGTTCACAGTGAGCCTACAGAAGACTGGTCGATGAATATGAAAAAAATGAAAACATCCCATTTGAAAAAAAAAATATCATAAGAGTTGCTATAAATATTTCAAAAGTAAGCACAACCTATCATCTTCTGTTTTGTCTGTACAAAGACTTTGTACTACATGTACCAATTCTACCGACCAGTCTCTTCTCATATATCAACGAGGGCAGTAGATTTACAACTCATTCTGATTTGTCTCGGTTTGTTTATTTTGCAAATGTATAAAGCCTATAAGCAAGTTACACAACTTAATAAGGTATCCTCTAAGGAGCAAACTCAAGCTGTATTGAGTGTTACTACATATATCTCCTACAATGATCTGATTTACAAAATAACTCATGATAATTTTGTTATTAAATCTTTATACCATCGAGCTTGCATCGCTAAATTTTTGCTACAAAATTTGAAATCAGAAAGTAGAGCTTTGTAATTCTGAACAAAAACAGCTTTTACTAACATTTCGACGATTAAAGATGACATACCTGTACACAAGGAAGTATTCTGGTTAACAACTTTAATTACTTGATCAGTTACCCGGGCTTAATTTCTGCCCGAGGATCCGCCGAGAAAACTACACAACATTTTATCAGCTTCAACAAAAACTCATTATGATTTGAACAAGTGTCTTTTTAAATGAATTTCATCCCTCATTTAAGATGAAGACGAATAAACACTCAAATGCATATTTTTCTAGGGTATATACCTTGTCATTATGTGTGGCAGTGTATATAAAATATAAAACCACATATTCAGTCTTGCAATCTACTGAAACCTTCAATATAGCTGAATTGATTCACTTTTACCTCATATAACTCTTTCATCACTACGTCTGAAAGATCCTTCAGGTGTAAACCTTGTATAGAATCCTCTAAGATGTAGTATGTAACTGCCTCAGAAAAAATGCAGTCCAGGTCCATCTCCCAGAATGTACAGCGCTACATATATAGAAGAAGGTGTTCTTTTGTTCCATATAGTTCTTTCTAATTGTTGCACTTCCTGGTTTCCCTGTTAAAAGAAAATAACGAATAATTTCAATCTTTTAAAAGAGGGACGAAAGCTACCAAAGGGACAGTCAAACTCGTAAATCTAAAACAAACTGACAACGCCATGGCTAAAAATGAAAAAGACAAACAGAAAACAATAGTACACATGACACAACATAGAAAACTAAAAAATAAACAACACGAACCCCACCAAAAACTAGGGGTGATCTCAGGTGCTCCGGAAGGGTAGCAGATCCTGCTCCACATGCGGCACCCGTCGTGTTGCTTATGTGATTACAAATCCAGTACATAGTCTAATTCGGTAGGTCAAATTCATGAAAGGGAAGGGGATTGTAGTTACGACGTAAGGAACATATCCGATATCATTTGTGAAACGGTTATTCCATAACGGTCTGAAACGAGTCATATACAGAATATAAACACAAGACTTCATATCTAATGGACAATATATTACAAGTAAGGATATTTTGTCTTCAAATTATGGTAAAATTTCATCTAATTATACACTATTGACTCAGCTTTTTGTGTTATATAAAGGGGTCATGCAGGTAAGCTGAAGAATACAACTGAACAATATTTTACCTCATTTTATAAAACTTATTTTTTCAATCATTATTAGACTGCTATTCGTTTGGGAGGGTTAATATGTAGTTTCTGTTGTAATTGCTCTACCGTTGTTTAATTTATACCATCCTGGATCGGTAAGGACATTTTTGTTTTTGTTTGTTTGAGGACTGCCCTCAATGCAGTTATAACATCTCAACTGTCACAACCTTTGGAAATCTAGAGTTGTGCCAGTTCACAACGAAAAAACCTATTTTCATTTGGCATATCTTTGTAATCTTTGCGCCGTGTTTGGAAATTTTAAAATTGTATCAGCGTCTGTGGTGTTCGATTAAATTGTATAAATTCAAGATTTAGAAAAAAATATCTCAGTTTGAATATATTGACATGATTCATTTGACATTGGTCAAATATTAAAGATATATATATAGATATATGTCATTAATATCAACTTCACTTTTTTAAAACATTTATCATGTATTATGTTTCTTGTCATTTGTGTAAACAATGTACTATGTTTGCATTAACCCGTCAGGGTTTCATGTTTTTTGCAATAAAGATTATCATATACTTCGAGCCAAACAGTACTGATTTATTTTTTCATCCAGAAATTAGATGGTGACTGCATTTAATATTATAAAAGCAAAGTAATTTATAAGAATAAGAATACTTTATTAATCCAATTATGGACCCTTGCGGGTTTTAAATTTCATACAATGATTACACTTAAATTAAATTTTTGAATTTAAAATATATATATAGATAAACTAAAAGAGATTTAGCCGTTAACAGAATTTGTGGATCTCAATTCAAAACTCTGGATAAGAAAAATGCTTAAATTTTTCAGTATATGTTGATCTTCAGTGGTCATTAACCATAAAAATTTTGATTTGCAGTCTAAGTTATTGAAATTTTGACAGTGTTCATGAGCTTGTGCAAACAGTGATTCCATACATTGATAATACAATGGACAGTTAATTAAAACTGAAACTCATCTTCAATATCATTATGAGAACAAAAATTACAAGTCCTCTGTGACCTTTCTATAGGTTTGTTCTTATGTCGCTCTTTTTCTACTCTTAATTGGTGAGCACTTATGCGAAATTTACATAAAATTTGTCTTGATTGAAAACTTTGAATATCAAGATATTTTTCCATTTGGAAATTACTTTTATGAGAAAAATATGTATCTAGCTTTCCATTAACATTATCTTTCTCATTGAACCACGCTTTTAAAAATAATGTCTTTAACTTTTTCATAATAAGTTGTTTTAATCTATTAATTGAATAATCAATTCGATATGTTTCTTTCAATTCAAGCTTTTGTAAAATAAATTTAACAGAGGAATACCATGTCATAGTGTTATTTTCATGCATATCTTTGTTACATAAAAACGCTTCTTTCAATAAATTTAAGTTACAATGATGTAATCTATGCAGATAGCTTATCATAGATATAAAAATATTAAAATATATAGGAAATCTACCTAATTCTGATTGTACAGCAACATTTGTACTTTTATTATTTAAGCCTAGGATATGCTTACAGAACTTTAAGTTCATTTTATCAGCAACATTATTCTGGTATATTTTTTAGATAAAACCTACACAATATATCAAAGTTTGATGCAAGTTATCATTACTCTTTTCTCCTATTTTCTGTTTTGTTCAATGAATCTAAGTGATGAACTATACCTATCAAATAACAAATCTGCTTTACGTGACAATCCTTGACATCAATCTCTTCACTTGAACTTTAAACGCGAAATAACATTTGGTCAAGTCATTTTAATCTTTCACTCCGAGTTAATCCATGTTAACGGTTGGTGATATATATTGACCATGTTCCAGTGACAGACCAACAAAACGATCATTATCATAAATTTTTAAAGTTTTCAAGTTCTTAAAATATGCCGTATATTGACAGACAAAGAGAGGCAGATTCATGAACTTGGAAAGGATTGAGAAATTTCGTCTTTAAAAGAAATGAACACTAGTTTGACAATGTACCACTGTTAAAAACGAGTAGAAATTCTAAGAAATTAAAAACTAAAAGTAAGTTCCAACTTCTAGTTTGTAAAAGTCCTAAATTTAAACTGACACTATCTTTCTCTGCTTCTGTAGCTTAACTGATTTTGTCACAGAATAGAAAATATTTGAATGTGTTAAATTGTTTATTGCAGGGATCACCGTACATTTTGTATGAGACAATATTTCAATATTGCCAAATTGTATTATAAATCTCTAATATGTTGGCCATACTGGTCAATGTTGCTTTCTTTATGATATAGAACATTTGAAGACAAGTGTGGTGAAAATTAATTAATATATATTATAACTAAAAGTGGGCAAATGACATTCTATGATGCGTTTTTATAAATATACATGTATATTTCTATAAATCAAGAACAACATGCATACTGGTTTGTTTTTTAGCTCACCTGGCCCAAAGGGCCAAGTGAGCTTTTCTCATCACTTGGCGTCCGTCGTCGTCCGGCGTTAGGTTTTACAAAAATCTTCTTCTCTGAAACTACTGGGCCAAATTAAACCAAACTTGGCCACAATCATCATTGGGGTATCTAGTTTAAAAAATGTGTCCGGTGACCCCGCCAACCAACCACGATGGCCGCCATGGCTAAAAATAGAACAAAGGGGTAAAATGTTAAAGTTAAAATGACCGAAATGGTCAGTTGACCCCTTTAGGAGTTATTGCCCTTTATAGTCAATTTTTAACCAGTCCGGGAAATCCACTAATTCGACAACGTTGTTGAAATCGTAAACGTTGTCATATTCGACAACGTTTGATGTAAATGTCTTAAAACATGTTGAAAACATGTTAAAACTATATTTCAACATATATATATTTATGTTTATCATTAAATGTGTGTTCTTTTTATATTTCTATTGGTTATCTTTGTTTATCGACGCAATGAATTGAAGTTGTCGAATTCGGAAACTTCCGGTTGTCGAATTCGACAACTTCCTGCGCATTATTTGTTAAGATAGTATAGGACAAATGTGTTTTTGTAAGTTTCTACGTAATAACCAAACAAGGTTATGTTTTGTTATCATAAGTTTGCGATGACGGTATTTTTTATCTCGCTGCAAGGTCCGCCGGACGATTTTTCGCGCATTTTGTAGAGAAATCGGCGTTTTTTACGGGTTGTCGAATTCGACATCGCGGAAGTTGCGGAATACGGCAACTTCCTGGAATTCTGAATTTGTCCTTCATTCTTATTCCTTTTGACTTTCAAATAAAAGAACATATTTAAAACACATTTGAAGGTACGTATATTGTATTATTGCATTATATATAAATAAACTGTTCATCAACATATAATTTCAAGATATCAGCTGCTGATCTGGCAGATTCAAAACTGTCAAATTCTAAGCAATACACAGACTTCAGTTTTGGTCCTTGATGATCATGGATCATCTCTCCTGTAAAAAAGCATACTGCAGACTGTAGCGTTCTCCTATGCAGCATACAAATACTTAGTATACCACAAATGTTCCTGGGGACATGACCGATTGTGTGTCCTAGAAGATCCCTAACCGTCTGCCTCCTTGGAGGGGTGTGTGTTTCAATATCCAAAATGTTTGGGTCAACATCTGTAGGGGCTTTAACGAGCACAGCGTTTATGTCGTGCCTATTTGAAGGCTCTGGTTGACAGTTCATCATAAATCTGATTCCGTCCAACGGCTTCCTGTGATAACTGTGATAGCTGAAAGTAGAAATACAAATCGTATTTTTTTTTGTTCCTCTATTTTTAATGAAATATTTGGAAAAATAAAAATGATATTTAGACTAACGGCTTGAAATTCATAATTACCCATTTACTGTCGATATAAATGCCAAAGGCACAGTTCCTCCAACATCTAGTCCCTTCTGTGATCTGTATGCATGCAGCTCTCTTATGAAATTCATGTTGTCAACTTTTCGTCTCTAGCGTTGTAGGGGGCGATAAAGGGGGATCTGAACACGTGAAAAAAAAAATCGAAAAAAAAAAGTGGCACGAATAATAAATTCACAATTATTTGGATGGTTTGCACGCAAAAAATAACTCAGAATACACAAGATATATCAATCAAATACGTCCCACGTAAGGTTGGGTCTGGGTCCCCGGGAATGGCCTATTAGGGATTTCATAGTAGAGGGGTTTGATATCTATTGAGTGAGGTGGGAGAAACGGGGACGGGAGGTTGGCGGAGGAGCTGGAGGTGGGTGAAGGGGTAGGAGCTGGAAAAAGGGGGTTGGGGTGGGAAAGAAATTACTTTAAAAAAGTGGGAGGTGGGAGAAGGGTACCCCCTCCACCCCTTCATAGCACTTATTGACTACTTTTAAACATCTTTAATTGTGTATGTCTGGGTTTTTTTGTAGATGAAACGTAAAAGATGGGGAAGGTGAATGAAGAGAAAGGAAGGCGAACCAGGCAGAGTAGTAGTAAAGCACCATACACAAGAACGTGCAAATGTTTAGTGCACGATCCCACGCTCAATTCACCACTAGCTAAAACTAGCGGAAAAGACTTACGCAAGTCCGATTTAAACTATTTGATAGACAACAACCTTTTACCTAAAAGAGCCACTTGGGTGTGTAAAAACTGCTTGGCTTACAGTCAAAATAAGCTAGTTTCTAATACTGACAACGATGTCGAAGATGAAAAAGATTTGCACGAAAATGACCCGGACACTATTGAGTTGAAAGAAGACCAAGTCGAGCTTCGACCTTGTGTCTCAGACGTCATCAAACTTCTGAGAAATAAAACTTTAAATGAGTCAGAAAAAGATCTTATTTTATCGGAAGTAGGGAAATTTATCTGTGATGACATTACTAATGACACTAAAGAGTTCTCTTCATATAAAAACTTAGACCAGTTAAGCGAACTAAATGTGAAAGACTTCTTAACTTCTCGGCCTAACTCTTTGGTTACATTTCTCCGTTGTTGCACTAACATACCGCATACACTAGACAATGCCAGCAGCAAGAAGCAATACTCCTTGTGTTTGCTCATTGAGCAACTATACTTTGTTAGAAATAATAATTATATTGGCTCATTTTCGTTCTCACAATCTCTGATACAGTGGTGTCTACATGGAAGTAAAACGTCTATTGCTATATCGGGAAGCTCTTCTCCGTCGGGAAGCGTAACCACTTTAAAGAACGTACTTAAATCTGCTAGTAATGACTGTAACAAATGCCCCCCAAATGATGTTGACTGTTTCTTTGATAATACCCAACGGGTCGGGAAGACGCGACGTGTTCGTGAAGGAGGGGTTACACCCGTTAACGTAGCTACAAATGTTGTGTATTGTCAAAATGAAACACAGTCAGATATACAGTCAAAACTAGAATTGAAGCCAGGCTTATGGCGAGTACCTTTCTCCGAAAGCTCGGACCAAATAATCGCAAAAGATGAACAATTGTATAACAATATTTTTCGGCCTTATCGATTTGCCTTTATTGAAAAAACAATAAACGATGTTGTAAACGAGCTATCGTATGACGAGCTCAGTGATGAGTACAAGGATCATGTCACTTTCAGTCGGGTTATAGCAGAAAGACAACCGCTCTTTAGGATATGTAGCAACTGTCAGCGTGAGTGTTTAAAAACGCAGTCCGTTTGTCAAAATTGCAATTACGATTGCAGCACAATAGAACGGAAAGCGCTGTACTCCGACATCCCCAAAGGTGTAGAATCAAAGTCAATTATTAATGTGGGGGGAAATTATAGGAGTCAATCCCAATAGCAAAGAAAACGTACAAACAGTCCTTGATGCCTTGGCAATTGAGTGTGGTATTGATAAACAAAGAAAATGGGTGAGAGTCGGTAGCGACGGTGTTCCTTACAATCTAATCTTAAATATCATCAGCAATGTTTTCACTTGTAGTTCTTGTGGCGATAGAGTGGACAAAGCACATACTACATTTGAAAAACATTTATCAGAAAAACATAGATTGAATCATGATGGCATAACATTTAAACTGTTATATGATTTCGTTCTCCCTATTCCTGGGGCTGGTCATATGGAAATTAACTTATTTCGAGCTTTATTTTCTCTTACAAGATCCATGTTCATGGAATTTTTAGCAGAAAAACTAGGTTTTTCCTCTAAAAAGGCCAGGGAATTCATTATTGGCTGTGGTGACCACCACCTCACATGGCAAATATTTCAAGTCTCATTATATGCGATTTCGAGAGAACTATGTCGAATTTATGTCGTCACTTGTTTAAGACAAAACAGTGATCCATCTGCAGGTGGTTTTTTGCTCTGGGTTAACAATACAAAGAATCCAAAAATAGTGTTAATGTACCATATGGCATTTACATTTTTCTTGTCGATGAAATGTTTCCGGAGTGGGGTCAGAAATAACAATTCTGATTACATGCTTGCTGGTAGGCAAGCTGCTGTGCCCGTCATGTTTGTTAAAAGGCATACAATTTACCCAAAATTGATATGTAGTGATATGTCTGATAGGGTCAGTGCTCCAGATGAAGTGAAAGAATACATTGAAAAACATGAATCTTTCTCTTCGTCTGGACATTTCTTGCGCGCTGAAGGTGGAGATTACATAACCGAAAATGTGAATCGGTCCATAAAAAATCAACTGCCACCAGGTGTACCCACACTACAGTCATGGGTAACTGCCAGTCGGTGTAACGGTCGTCTTGACAAAATCAGACAAAAGGTATTTGAGAATACTGGTGTATATGAATCTTCTTCAGATCGAGGCATGATAAATGTGTCAAACGAAGTTCAGATGTTCAGAGGAGAAATACGTAAGTCGGGTTGGTTTGCTAACCCAGAGGCAGATGTGCCTTTGGTGTCCGTAACAAACGAGGAACTGCATCCGGAACTTGTAAATGTCACTCATAATAGTAAGAGTAACTATGTATCCTTCTTACGAGGAAATATTAAGGATCAGGTTCCAATTTTTATCACATATCAAGATGAAATCAATTTCAATGACGCAAATAACTGGACCATTAGCAAACTTAAATTAGAAATATTGTCTCTAATCAACAATATAGTTGATGAAGACTTAACACTATTCTATTCAAACCATTTTAAGAAAAACTTTACTAATGCAAACAAGACCAGTCATGTTAACCTTTACGAAGAACTTGCCGAGATTGTCAAGAATGGGGTACAAGAGGTAGACGCAGAGATAGACACAAATGAGCTTAATTAAATTTTCAAAAATGTCCCCAGTTGTACTATGTATATGAACTTTGTGTTGCTGCTTTTATCTTTTTGTGACAATTGAAATTTAATTTGAATTTGTTGTTAAATATAAATAAGAAGATGTGGTATGAGTGCCAATGAGACAACTCTCCATCCAAGTCACAATGTATAAAAAGGTAACAAGTATAGGTCAAAGTACGGCCTTCAACACGGAGCATTAGCTATAAGCTATAAAGGACCCCAAAATAACAAGTGTAACACAATTCAAACAGGAAAACCATAAGTTATTTTTGTATGTATTTGAATCTACAATGACCATGTTCACCACATTCAAAAAGGAAAAATTACAAAGAACAGATATGCGTTAATGGCACAAAGACATCACTTCCTCAATGTATAACAAATAGAAATGTTCACCCTTCCTGAGCACCTGAGGTCTTCCTATTTTTTTAGGGCCTGTGTTTTTCATTTAGTTTTTAGTTTTCAGTTTTCAATTTTCAATATGAAAAGGAACTGATATGGGTCAATGGCACGACAACATCACCAACTCACTAAATGTATTACACAAATAAATGAAATTGAGTGTTAACCACATGAACTTCAATAGACTAGGAGTTACCCACTATCAGGCAGCTAGCTTTGGATTTCCCCAAAACACAAAATGTTGTTTTTTGTCATTGAGGGTCTTAGATCTTGGCTTTAGTCTTTTGCCCTTTTTTATATTGCTTCAGTTGTTGAAGCTTCTCTTTGTTGTTCACCTCTGTTCTCAATAATAGATGTAATATGCACATATTTGCTAAAACTATCATTTAATTGCAAGAAAGATAAAAAAATATTTAAAGTGTAAAAATAATTTAATATTTATTAATAACAGAAGTAGAAATAGAATTTTGAAAGCTCAATGCACATATATTAATAATTTATTTAGACAGTCCATGTTTTGGACAGAAGAATGGTGTCTTTGATAACTCCTCTTTCTTCCTATGGTACAAACCAATGCACTTCTGATGGACCCAATAGCAACAGTCTTGCCTTTTGGAACGTGGGTTTGTATACCCACAACCAAGCCAAAAAGGTGTCTCTTTTGATATGGAGCATACCCTACATGCTTTCTTATTGGTTTTTGGCTTGGTTGTGGGAACTACTGCTTTCAATGATGGACCCACTTTCCTCTTTGCAGGACTTGCTGCTACTGGGTTCACCAGAAGTACACCGGTTTGTACTGGTGCTGGTGCCTCCCCTGCTGGAGCATCCCCTGCTGGTCCCAGTTCTGCCATTGGCTCTTCTTCCTCTTCATTTTTTGACTTGTAGGAATGGATACGGCCATTCCTCCATGTTGGTGCTATTTCCAAACTGACCGAACAGTGTGTCTGGATCTCCAACTCCATGGCCTAGAATAGAATAGATGAACATGTACACTTATCATTATATTAAGTAGTTTGATAGATTTATAGTTATGAATATTACATATGATATTTTGTTTGCATCTTTTTTTGCAGTCTTAATAGTTAATATATTCAAATGTGTTTACCAATTGTGGACATACAAACATACTTTATTGTAAAAAGAATTAATCATAGCAAATTACTTTAAATATTCAATCATGAATGAATATTATGCTTTCTATGGACATGTTTAATTAGGATTCACTTTACTTATTATTCTCATGAAAAGAAGATAATCAGATTACTACATTGCATTGGTTTAATATATACCAAATGTGAGGTAAGGTTGAAAACTTGACAACTTCTGGCAACAAAATGATAAGTCAAAATATAAGAAACTAACATGCTCAGCAACTTCTAGAAAAAAAGAAAACATGACAGAACAAATGATAACATCAATGCTTGAATGCATTACCGCTATTTTCAAAGATGTAGACCTTCTTGAATAAGTTGAACGTCTTGTGACGTCATTTTCAATAAAATTTGTATCTTTTTTTCCTTGTTTTCTTTCATTGTCATTTTTTTTTAATTTCATTAAATCCTCTTTTACTTTTTCATAATAAGCCATTGCTGAAACAAAACAGTGGTAAAGTATACACAACTGTGAGCTATATTATGAAATAAAGTGAGGGTATGGTATAAAGGGCGACAAGGGAAGAAAATAGGACAAAAAAACTTTCTAATCGCATTTTTTCAGTCCTTCCACCCCTTTCAGATATCAAATGGAACAGCCCATTTTGGCCCAATTTTTGTATAACTCTGAGAAAGACAATCAAGTACACATATATCGTTCTTTGTCACATGTTTATAAATTAAGACTTGAAAGGAGATATATGGTAGAACATGAAAACACGGTAAGGATTCTATCGTTCGAGAAAGCATTTCACATGGTTTTCATATTTTTACCCCTTCCACCCCTTTCAGATATCAAATGGAATGGTCCATACTTTCACATTTGTATATTCCTGTGAATGGTGTAAGAAAATAGATATCGTTTTATGCTATTGTATATACCACCAAAGACATGAAAGAGAATACATAAAAAAAAATTCTGGCAGTTAGTTATGTGTAAAAAATATGAAAACTCACCGATGAAATTCTACCAGTCAAAATAAAAGTTGAAGAAGAAGTGTTGGCGCCAATTTAAGACCGCTTAAGGTAATGCCGATCTTTGTTTGTAAATGCCGATTGCCGCTTAGGTGCATAGGTTGTTGAATTCGACAACGCCTTTTTGCTGAATTCGTAAACGTTGTCGAATTCGGAACACTGTCGTTTCCGAATTCGTAAACGTTGTCGAATTAGTGGATTTCCCGGACTGTAACAATTTTTTTGTAAATCTTAGTTATCTTTTACAAAAATCTTCTCCTCTAATACTACGTGGCAAAATTGAAACCTACGTATTAAAGCTCGGTAAGAAGGAATAGCCCTTTAACAAAAAGACATTAAACCAGTGATAGATTCCAGCTCTCTCAACATCATCTTTTTCTTCTGCAATAAAGAGCTTAACTCAGACTGCAGTTTTTCCAATTTCTCTTGAGGAATAATAACCATCATACGAACAGTATCAATTACAAAACCCAAAAAGGGAATGACTGTAGCAGGTCTAATTGTTTTGTTTTGTGCAATAGGAACCCCCAATTCAATACAAACCTTGCTAAAAGCCTCCATTAAAATACCACAATGGCCAGTTGATTTGGCACCAATAAAAATAAAGTCATCTAAGTAATGATCAACTGTATGTAACTTACTACGTTCTTCAACAAGCCACTGCAGGAACGTTGCAAACTTTTCAATAAAATACACGATATCGAACACCCAAAAGGAAGAGTTTTGTCAATGTAAAAGAGGTCATTGAATTTAATACCAAGCAAATCAAAATCAGCAGGATTCACTAACAAATTCACTATAACTGCTTACATCTCGATGATCAATTTCATCTACATCTGATATTTACAAATACATTAAAGACTATTAATGAAAAAAAAAATAAAAGATTTCATTATACACACAATTTTACAAACCTCTTAATATATTAACAGACATAAGACTGCAAAAATAGATTAAGGACAGACTAGAAATCATCTATTATCATAAAGCAAACGCATAAACACAATCATGAAGCTGATGAAGAACAGATTAAACGCCATATCATCTGTACACGAGCTATACGTAAAGTTGACGATGATATCTCACAAAGACTTCTTAAATCACGCTCAGATTTACAGAATATGGATGAGAAAAATTGGTGGTCTTAATAACTCAAACCCACCTGCTTCCTTGAGCTTAGGGAATCCATCTTCTGACATCAACTTTTTAGTCACTTCACTCTCGGTTTCTCCCCGAGTTTTTTTTCGACCCCAAGTCTGCCTTGTTCAGTATCTCCTTTTCTGAAGACTGGGATATCTTCAGTGTAAAATTCACATTGCGATAAGACGTGTCACGGTACTTGTCTATCCCAAATTCATGTATTATTCATGTATTTGGTTTATATTTGTTATTCTCGTGGGATTTTGTCTGAAGCTTTGTCCGTTTCTGTGTGTGTTACATTTCAGTGTTGTGTTGTTGTTCTCCTCTTATAATTAATGCTTTTCCCTCGGTTCATGGATTTATGAGTTTTGAACAGCGGTATACTCTGTTGCCTTTATTTTTTCTTTATTTACAGATCTAAAGCAAACAATGTAAATGTCCATCCTTTCTTACTCTTTTGTCTTTTGTTGTCTGGTCCAGTTGAACGACTAGATCCAAGTCCAAATAGCCTTGCTCGTTCCCTTTGAAGATTAAATGCAAGTTCTTGAACCGGTATCCCTTTCATTGTCATGTGATAATTGCAGCTTCTTTATTGAGTTAAACAGTCTGTAAGTAAAAGTATTAGTTATCTAAATATAGGGCAATTTCTATCATGGTTGTTGTTAGGACATGTGTAGGACACGGAACCGCGATGGTCACGCTGAAGTGCGATGGTCTACGCTAAACTGCGTTGGTTAACACGCTGAAGTGCGATGGTAACATTGTGACGTTGACTTGTTGATATCTACGCTGAAGTGCGATGGTCTAACTATGAAGCTGACTTTAATGAAACTATTCAGTGTGATGTATACCAGCTAAACACCCAATCCTATACTTTTTACCTTTTGATATAAGAAATATATTAGGTTTTTTAGCCTTCTTGTATAACTAACAAAATTCTGTTAATATCGTTTACAAAAACTCGACAGTGCGTTCAACCAATCACTAACGAAAGTGAGACCGTGAGATCGTGCGGTCTAACAAATGTCTTAAACAAGCAATAACGAGGATTTACGTGTATTAATAACACGTGTACTACGTGTCTACCCGACTTTTGTTTTAACTAGTTGCACTGCGAGTCATCCATTTTAATCAGGTTTAAATCTCAAATTATCAATATATCCAACCGCCAATATTGCCAGTTGATGAAATATAAGGTACGCCGTATAATATTGATTGATTGTTGGTTGCTTAACGTCTAGTGGCAAATATTTCATGCATATTCAGGACGAGAACAAGTTAACAATAAATACAATAGGTAGGTTGTTGTAATAGAGGCCATCTAGGATGATGGTCGGGGACATTTGGACTGCCACTAGAAAATGAGGGTATATTGGATGGGGACAGAAATTTTGCCTTGCAACAGGCCAAAGAGTTGTCGCAAGGGTTCTTAACGTGCAAAGAACGTGACACTCTCTTTACACGAGGCATCTGATTTAGCGTCCCCCTTCTGACCGGACGTGACTGCGAACTTGATACATCACGCACAGCCAAACGGACGCCCCACTTCGGCAAGCGTTTTACTGCCGGTCGGGAGAAGACCAAGTGACCATATTTCTATTCCCCAGTCAACCTTGGGGTGGCCGTATTATAAAATTTTAAAGTAAGTACACATTGATCACCGCCGGAAAACGATGGTATTATTTTTTGAATGACGAGTCGTCAAGTTATCGTCAACATGGAACGGAATCAACATGTTATCTTTTTTCTCAATACGTAAAGCTTGCAGGGTAGAAATCTAATAACTATATATACATTAAGTTGCATATCATTTTGTATAACACTGTTGGTGTAAACTAGCAGGCCGGAAAGCAGGCTTATACATATATTGTACGAAAATTGTTTAGATCTAGGTTCGCCAATAAATGTGTATATAATGAATTAAAGTAAACTTATGTATCCTTCCTCTTTCCATTCAAAATAAAGTCGTTTGTTCGGTAAGTTATTTTTATTTTATATATTTTTTTATTACGCCGAAATTACATGTTCACTCCGTGTCTGATCCATTTACTTTTGTATAATAAAAACAAGAGATTTTCGAATGTTTAATATCCGATGCCACAAATATTTGTGTTCTAATGACAATTGTGGCACATAACAATTACAAGTTCATCTGTTCATTCAACATGATTTACGCAAAGACTGGCATTTAAAAAGGTGCCATTGACATACAAAATTTCCGACGTTTACGAGGTGACATAAAACGGACGGTATTAAACTAAACAGAATTATATAAGCATTATATGATGAGAGAGTTACAAGTGATCATGAGTTATTAAAGATGCACACAACACATATAAATTAACAAGAGGACTTTCAATGAAACTGAAGAAACGACGAAAACGTCTAAATCTTAGCTTAAGCCTAAGAAAGTATTTTTCACCAAGAGTTGTTAACTTGTGGAACAACCACTCCGAAATAGAGAAATTGTTATAGGACTTAAATGTATTATGTAAAAAGGCATAGTATGAAATTTTAACTGGAAGTGAGAAATAAAACAGTTGAATTCACAATTAAGAAGAGAAGTAGAGTAGAATATAATGGTACAACGGTGCCAGCATTGTGAAGGTTTCCTGAGTTATCGAAAGGTGATGAACAAATAAAATAACTGAACAGACTATTACCAGTACAAGTTCATGATCAGACCGAAACATCATAAAGACAGCCAATTTGAAAAACATAAAAAAAGGAAATACTTTAATCTCAACATATGAGTATATAAATGGTCAAAATAAGGCTATTGAAGGTCTTCTCTGAAAATGTTAGTCATATCATGCTTTTTGTGATTTTAAATCCTTAAAAAGTTGATGTGATGATCCTGAATGTGTTTTTCTCTAAGGATATCTTTAATCAGTAAAATTCTAGTTTTATCACTCTAAACATACATTAAAGCAGAACGGTATATAATTGACAGATAAATGTATACTAACTTCTTTCAGGAACTATGCATCTCATGAGGAAAAGAGGTAGGCCATCTACATTTTACACATTTGAAAATGGCAGGAGTAGAAAACAGACAAAAATTATAAAAGTTGAAGACACCAAGTTACATGTACCACTTATTCCAGATGTTACAGAAGAACAGAAAATTGAGTCTGAGCCAGAACCAACTAGTTCAACTTCTTCTGATATAGAGGAAGTATCAGGTAAATCTACCACAAATTTATGTTTATTTCAGAAATGTTGACCACAGGTTTAAAAATGTTGGCATTAAATATATAAAATATATAATCTTTCTTCCTTAATGTGTTTTAGTGAAATCATGATGTTCTAGATGGAGTGCTCTTTTTCTTAGCACTCAATGATTACTTATAACACTAACTTAAACATCAAACCATCATCTCAACATTGACGAACATCTTTCATAAAAACGGAATCAACCCATCTTCACTCTGTAATGAACAAGAACTTATTAAAATTCGTGCTGGTCTTTTTGAACATGAGACTGACCAATTCACAATTTTTCCAAACCACCGCTACTATTTGGGGAAAGGATGGAAGGCATTAAAGCTGTGCATGCTAAAAACTCCACTTCAGACTTGTAATGGAAAGAGAAAAATAGAGAAAGCAACTGTCTCAGTTCAGCAGTCTAGAGATATTCTTGAACAGTTTGGAATTCTGATTGCTGTAGGAGCAGGTAAATGTATTTGATTTATTATTTCATATTTTTATCAGCTGTTTATTTCTTTATAGTACAAGGCCAAAAGTATGCCTCACCTGCATTATTTTTTTATTATTATGCCTGGTTAGATTTTCATAAACAAGTCATTAAAAAATTGTCTAAAGAATATTTGTTTATTTGGTCAAAGTTTTGTCTTCAGTTGCTTTTGCTTATGTGAGCATTGAATGATTGATAACAAATTTAGGATAATTTAATTTGTCTGAAAATCATATAGCATATTTCTAAGCAAAAACTGGTACTGATTTTTATCTGGTGAGAAAATGAAAATGATAAAAAAAAAACAAACATGTATACTAGACCATTAGTTTTCCCGTTTAAATGGTTTTACAGTAGTAATTTTGGGGCCTTTTATAGCTTGATGTTCGGTGTGAGCCAAGGCTCTGTGTTGAAGGCTAAATTCATGCTCTGAAAATCCTACTGTTATGATAAATTTGATGTACTTTTCTAATATAGTTGAACAGATGGAAATTAAAACAATTTTCTACATAAAAGTGATCAATTTGAGGTAACATTAAATAAAATAATCCCCAAAACGGGCGTATCAAAAATGAAAAGTATTTGAATAATTATTAAATATAGAAAATAATCAATAAAATAAGTGAACACTTGAATGTTACATCTAATACAATCAGTATTTAAATTAACTACCTTTTGACCTGTTAAGCATGATTACCCTACCAGGAGACGCAGCTACAGCTGGGATAGCTCTTGTGGTTAAGGAGACAGGCAAGCCCCCAACTACGGTAAGGATAGCGAGCAACCGGAGGTGTTAAAGGCAGATGATTGTCATTTTATGACTTTGGCTCAAAGAAAAAATCCTGCCAAGACACAGCAACATCTTTCAAGATAAAATATGCGTTCCTCAGAGAAGGACACGAAAGAACTGAGAAGAAAGAGCATTCAAATGATCCTCATTAGTGAGTAGTATTATGAAAAACTTGAATCAATAGAAAACAGAAAATGATGATTGGTTTTGAGTTAGTTCTTTCAATAATGCAATAGCAAAATAAAGAGCCGCAACCCACAGCATTTTCTTGCAAGCAAATTAACATATATTGTTATGCATTTATTGTGTATCATTGTCTGATTGGATGACAGTAAGTGTAAAATTCTCAATCTCCTTGTCTGTAACTAAGAAAGCTGACATTTTGAATTGCAGCATGTACTGACATGTATCTTTAAATAAGAGGTCATAAACAAGAAAGAATGTATAACCGCTTTATTTGGCGGATACCATAACTAAAAATAACAAAAAATATGAAAACACCAGCCTGCATGTTATGTGATATTTTCACCGTGCTCCAAAATGTGATTAAAAGACAAAATCAACTTGGTTTTGCCCCTTGAAGACTGAAATAAATCAATCAGTAACAAAAAAGTTCAAAAAATATAAAAAAAAGACACTGATCAATCTCCAAAGAAATTTGAATACAGCTGCATACAAAACACCATTGACTAATCATAAGTAGTTCTAAGATAAACCTCAACTAATACCTGTCAACTAAGCAAAATTTAAAGTAAAAAAAAACAACGACTGAGGGGGCCAAGTTTTATATAAATGCAAAATAATATTATCTGTAATTTTCGCAAATAAAATGATGTTTAAGCAAATGGAAAGATTGCTTTATTTTAAACCCGAAATCCTTAACCATGAAAGAAGTTGATTATTGCTCCATGTTATATGATAATCAGTTAAATTAATATTTGAATTATCGTATGACAACAAAAATGAATATGTAATAACTGAATCTCTTACTTTTTCAATGTTGTCATCATCACTAAAAAAATCCTCATAATTAAGGGTGTCGTCTAGTTCATCAATTTCATCTGTGGCCTTTTCATTATCGTTGTACGGTATTGTTTTATCCAAATCTTCTATTACAGTATATTATTGCAGGTTATTTCATATTAACGATTTGCTCTGATGAGTGTTTTAATAAATCAAGGTATCCAGTTCATTTATCAATATATAATCTGTGAAAGGACGGTTGTGTTTCACTACAGCATATATGTTTCTAAATTTCAGTTCTAGTTGCTTTCTTCTATGTTAATTTAAAGGTCATTAAAAACATAAAAATACACTAATTATGATGGCTTTCGTCGGTTACCACAGGTGAGACACACTTAAGTGTTTACTCTGTGTTATTAAATCTGTCCAGTAATACTTAAAGAAGGGCTTTTATTTTATCCATCACTTCAGTACCATATTTCACTGTGTTTTCTTTCGGATTGATTTCAATGTGGTAGTTATGATGGGTCTAGTGCATCTTACACCATTCGTCCCAGCCTATGGAGATCGCGTAGCATTAATGCAGTTCAGCGAGAGGTCACAAGGAAAAAAGAATAAATCAACGTTATTTACAAAGATGAAACATGCAAAGTAAGCACCAGGATCTTGAGTCGCCCATCTCACAACACAACATTGCAAAGTAAGCACCAGGATCTTGAGTCACCCATCTCACAACACAACATAAGTTGATTGGACTTCAGCTTTATCAAAAACTACCTTGACCAAAAACTTTAACCTGAAGTGGGATGAACAGACGCACAGACCAGAAAACATAATGCCCCTCTACTATTGTAGGTGTGGCATAAAAACAAATAAAAAAGGAAACAACTTATTCATCATTAAAAATGTAAAGTGTTTGATGCAAATTAATAATTTCATCTTCTCCGAAACTAAATGTCAAAGGAAGTGTCATTAATGGTACTACTACTTTCAATTAATTCATACCTTTTCTTTACTGCTAGAATTCTCAACTGTTGAGTGAGTGAACTGAACCATTCTGGCAGTTTGTGTCCTTTCCCTCTTTGATGATGCTTCTGTTCGGTCCTTCAGCTCCTTTTTAGCTCCTGCTTTAGTGCCTAAAACAAATATAACAGAATTCAGTTATTAGTTCTTAATAATTTAATGTATACAAAATGCACAGAAATGTAGAATAAATCAGTGATTTTATCTTAGGGCAGAGTATTGGCTACATTCCAAATCAGAAAATACAAATATTTTTTCTCAATTGTACCTGTAAAATTCCCAATTCAATCAAGTTGTAGCTGAAAGGTAATTGATAATTTTATTCTTCGTATCATTTGGTTCAAAATAAGGTTTTGTACTGTTCCCGATGAAATCATGTCGAATATAGACAGACAACTATCATATTTAGACTGTAAACCAGTTTTTACAAATTCAATGGGTAAGCTTAGTTCAGCATTTGGGTGACGTCTGGTTGTTTAAGGTAAGAATTTGGATAAATATGAAATAATGATGGTATGTTTAGTTGCAGATCCAGAAATGAGGGGGCCTTGCTCCTGCTGTCATGCTTAAGTAAAAACTGTAAAATACTGATTTTTTTTTACTAAATTTAAGTAGAAAGTAGTTAAATTCAATGTCATTTGGTCTCTTGTGGAGAGTTGTTTTATTGGCAATTATACCACATCTCCTTTTTTATATTCATAAATGTTGATACAAACCTTTCTGTGTTTTGGCTCTTTTTTATATTTATCATCCATGCACATAGAAAACATGATGCTGAGTTAGGTCACTGTCTATGAATTAAAACTCTCAAACATGCAACAAATAATCTATCAATAAAATTAAAATCATTAAAAACACATATTTTATTGTTAGACCAGAAATTAACATTTGTGTCCGGTTATTACATCTAAAACAACAGTGGGGTCCCCAGTATACCGCAGCTGGTGATATATATATCATTCATGTATATAAATGCTTTATTTGCCCGAAAGGACAGAAACATTATATCTAATAATTGATAACTGCAATCCAATAATTATCGATATTTACATGTAGCCAATTGTCATAAATAAAAATACAGTATCAGATATCATTTGTTTTGTTTAATCAAAATTGATGTCAGATTGAAATAAATTTTGCTCTGCATCCTTAGCAGACTGTTATATACTAAATTATTATAGTGTCATGATGCAGCATCACAAAAACAGCCCGGAGAGACAATTGAGCTTCTGTGCAAATTTCATAAAACTTCATGAAAGTTTAACATATAAACATTGTAGTTATCGATTTATGAAAAAAAGAAGTGTAAACCAGACTTAACATAACTGATAAATGTTGATGCTGCTGTCAACAGAAATTAGGATCAAATTCAATATGTCTCACTATCACAACATATTGATTGTCGCAAATTGTCACAAGCAGGTTCCTAAAAATTTAGTCATGATTACTGTTGTGTTTAACTTTACCAAATCTCCATCTTTTAGTGACATCCATGCACATTCAAACAACTATAATGCTATTAGTCTAAATTATATACATGTATATAGTAACTGCCAACTAAATCTATATAACATGCAACAAACAAGATTGTGTCCACAGTACACAAAATGCCCGTCTTGCACTGACTATGTTTTGCCCGACAAGCTGGAGATAAGGGGCTGTGGGTTCCTAGTGGCAGGTCTTAGGCAAAACAGCTGTTAGACGTCAGAGATAACATACACCTTATCGCTATTTGTCCGCCATTACTGGATATCATACAGGTTCCCGTAAAATTTAGATGTCATAAAACAAAATATCTCTGACGCCACAGTACATGTATGTATGTATGTATGCGTCAAAAGTTCAAGCAGCCAGGTTAGCCTGGATTAGCGATAAGGTGTATTGTATAGATACATGAATGTGTACTGTTCTATGGTCGGGTTGTCTCTTTGACACATTCCCCATTGGCATAATATTTTCCATTCCAATTTTATGTATATGAACTTAAATAATATTTTCATAATGACATTTTAAAATATATAGTTATATATATAAATTTTATGTATGACAAAAGCATGCAAATGCTAAAGTTTAACTTACTATGAAAGAATGCATTTTTCCCCATACACATTTCATTCTTCAACTGTTTAAGTACCCGACCAGTGATTCCATCGACAACAAGCTCGTCTTTCCTATAGCAGTCACCGGATCCATCATCCCAATCAATGTCGAAAAAGTTGTTCATATTAAGTCTTGTACTTTAAATATGTGAATTTTAACAGAATTTGAGACAATGGTAGAATAACTCAAAATACCGCGTATTCAAATATGCGATATGATTGGTCGGTTAGAACGAGATTATAAATTCAGTCATTACAGCGATTGAAAAGCTGATAATAACATTGATTTTAAAGTCGCATTTTTAAGCACCTCAAAGACATTGACGCAGAAAAGTAAACAGATGATGGCCGCTGATTGTAAACAATCACAACAAAGTCAACATTACAGATTAGTTATGTAGATATGGTACGTTTTTAAAATATTTTGTTGAAATGTGATTACTTTTAAGGAATGCCTATTTAGCCGATCTCGCTGATTAATTACAAGAAGAAAATATATGCGACAAGAAAGAGAAAACAGTAACGACAAGAAAGAGAAAACAATAACGACAGAAAGTTTATTATTTAGTAAATTTACTATTAAAATAATATATAGAAAATAAATCATTTAATTATACTTCGTGTATTAAGGGTCAATATAAAATAGAGCAAAATTGCAATTATTCTTTTTAACAAAATAAAATTTTCCCCCCTTTTTAGTCAAACATTCATGTTTATCTTTTTTTTTTTATATACACCTTATCGCTATTTTTCCGCCATTGCTGGATAATATGAGGCAGGCATTACCTGTAAATGGGGACGAAGTCTGTATGAATTGTTTTTTTGTAACTTTAATATTTGTTAAAAAAACCGGATTTTGGTTCTGTTGTTAGGGATTTTAGTTGTGACGTTATTTAAGTAATGACGTCATATACAATGTAAACAAAGAAACGCTATCATCAGGTAACGTTTTTACATATCTAGGAATTATTAAAAATGAAATTGGTATTGCGTTCTTTCCTATTTTATACAAGACTGATAAATATATATTTTACTCAAAGTTTCATACAAACGAGACCGGAAAAAGGAAGTACATTGTAGATTTCTGCGCAGATCCGGAAATTCAAAAACGCGACAAAAAAATTTCATTAGTACAATGAAAACAACGGGAAAATTTTCTCGTTTTTTTTTTTTTTAATTTTCTACTGTTATTGAGGACTTCGTCCCCATATAACACAGGTTCCTGTAAAATTTTGACGTCATAAAACAAAATATCTCATGCCTCAATTGAAAAGTGATTGTTGTATTGCGTCAAAATTTCAATTGATTGATTGTTTGTTGGTTGCTTTACGCCGCATTAGCACAAAAAGGCTATATCGCGGCGAGAGCTAATTCGAATATTTTTAAAATTTAAAGCATATTTTTAAAATAAGACAAAACGTCCTTCAATATACTAAAATTCTTGACTAAAGCAAATTGATTATATACAAATAAAAATCAACAGTAAAATAACGTGATAAAAATTAAAAACGATTTAAATATAATAACAGTTTTATATTCTATAATAAATTCCAATTTCTTTTAAAAATGCAACAATATTTCAAAATTTCAAGCAGCTGGGATTAGCGATAAGGTGTAATCATTGCTAATCCCAGCTGACATGGCCGCTTGAACTTTTGACGCATACAACAATCAATTTTCAATTGTGGCGTCAGATATTTTGTATTATGTATGTTAAATTGGTCACCAATTAAAATAGTGTCCTGTCAGTGTATCAGTTAATGACTTAAAAATAGTAACAATATTTCCTATTTCCTTGTAAATACAATTGATTGTACATGTGTGTAAAGCAATGTATACATATAAGGGATATATTTTATAATTTATCAGGACAAAAAGAAGATATCAGATGAAGAGCTAGAGGCTTGCTTAGTACAGGACGGATGTTGGTTATGTCCTGAAGAGTCTTGTCAACAAGTACTCAGTAGAAAACAAACATTAAAAACTCATCTTTGGTGTATTCATACAATTAAATCATTTTGATTGAATAATTCACATGCTTTGGACTTCTATTAGAGGAGCATAAAAATAGACGTTGATTAGATTGAGGGATAAAATTGGAAGGAAATCATATTGTGACGTCAGATTTGGACGTCTGAATCCAAATCTGGCATGTATATATATGTGAAAAGGTATTACCAGTTCAGAATCATAATCATCCCTAAATAATTTCTACATTATTAGGAATATACATGTATGTATCACAAACCTGTACTCATACTTGCCAGCAAAACAGAGAATATAATTAAATTAAGGATAATTTGATCTTACCAGACTTCTCATTTTTTTAATTTTTAATGCTTTAGGGATACCCATACATTATATTCTGTGGTGATGCTTGTAACACAGTGGTAAATATTTTTGCAATTTGTTTGATTTAATATTTAGAAGTATGTCTGTTAAAAATATTACCTTTCCTAACATCAACATGATCAAGTATGGCAAATTATGTAGAATATCCAATTATGTTTAATGGCATAATGACATTATGGTAGAATTGAACATTAAGCATGTTAAATGTGATAAAAATTAGAGGATCAGGTACTTGAATACATGTACAATGTATATGTATACATATACTAGTATTTATTGTTAACCCTCAGGCCTCCTTTAAATAGAATAGACATAAAAAATTATCATTAATTCAAGCATCATTTTTTTTAGCTGGAAATGCAGTGAAAAGGTACAAAGAGTATGAACAAGATGACAGTGCAAGTACACCAAAAACAACGAAATGGAGATCAAGGTACATGCATGTTGTATAAATATTATTTACATTTTACATGAATCATCCAGGTGTACAATAATTTGACATTTTGAATCATAGTTTTATGGGTGATTGACTTTATAATTATATAATATACACATGGAAAAAAGTATTGCAACACCTTGATTTTTTAAAATTTGAAAAATCAGCCTATTTTTTTTGATGGAATATAATAAAATATGTGGAAAATATTATTGAAACATAGTTCACGATAACATTGGCATTGAAACGAACAAAAAATGTTAAAAAAAAAAAGATTTATATAACCACAATTTCAATAACAAAATGAAGTGTTTTTTGTACAAAAAAACGCATTTGACAAGTTTCACTGTAGTCGAACTTTACAATGTCAGACATTTCAAAATTAATCTTCAGATGACTGTTCACATCATGGTTGATCGTTATACGCCAAAGAATTAGTACTTTGTGCGCAGCCTCCATTCAAACGGATAACCGCATCTTAACGTCTTCTGATTCCTGCCATAAATCGACTAATTTGTTACTAAGGTAGCAGCAACCATTTCTGATGAGGGGAATTGTTTCTTTCATGTTGTGTTTGAACTGGGGTGTCCTTTCGCTCACTTTCCGCCCAATAGTGTCCCATACAAGCTCAATATGGTTCAAAGCCGGGCTACGATCGGGCCAAGGAAGATGAACCGAATTCCATTTGAACATTGGATCTTCCTCCACGATGCTAATTTCCAACTTTGGCGAGCTCTGCACTACATTGGATACGGAAAACTGTAAGTCTGCTCGTTAGCAAAGGTCTCCGAAATGGTATTATCGCACGGTAACCAGTAGCGATGAGTTGATCTCGAACAGTTCTTGTTAAAAGGCTCTTGTATGGCCACCACTCTCATTTTAGGATTGTCTTGTATGCAATGGGTTTCCTTCTGACCAACCTTCATTATGCTTGATTTTCTCTAGCAAATGGTATAGGGGGTCTTCATTATCTCGGAAGGGCTTTTACAGCGTTTATTGCCTGATTTTTATTCTCAAAACGACTTCCGTGGAATGGTGATGACCAACAATGCGTGCAGTTTTTACAGCGACATCCCTGCTTCTCTTATGCTGATAATCTGCCATCTTGCTGCAGTTAAGAGTTGTCAAGGACCAATCACATAATTTTAAAAAACTTGGTTATTTAAAGTGCTGAAAACAATGAGGATCAAACCATCTTTTTTGCTGTTTACGGGTACAGTAGCTGCATGTGCAGATAAAAACTTATCGAGTCGATATTTATTGATTAAACTCAGGTGATACTTAAATAATGTTTAACTAGTTCAATTTTACCAAATTATATCACAAAAAAATAATGAGTGTTTTTTTTAATTCAATTTCAATTTGGTGTTGCAATACTTTTTTCCAGGTGTATAGATGAACATTGGTTAAGTTTTATAATCTGATTCTCTATGTACATTTGTGCAAATTGTAATGTCTTCTTTTAATGTTATGTTTTTGGTGACAGTGACTGATTCCTAGCTTTCTAACATGTCTTATATAAAATAGAAGACATTGTATGATTCATGTGATTGCCATGAAACAACTTTTGACAACAGACCAAATGACACAGAAATTAACAACTATTGTTAATCATATATATCTTTCAACAATGAGCAAAGCCCAGTGTTCTGAAGATAACAGACAAATTAATGACATTTAAACAGTAGGCCTCTTGTACAATGATTTGAGACAATGCGGCTGCTTCTAAGAATTTAATCAAGCCAATTGTATCAAGGTTGGCAAAAAAGCGGTCAATACTAGTATTGACCATGCCAGTGGTAAATACCGGTATTTACCGGGAAATACTGGCAAATACTGGGAAATACCGGCAAATACTGGTCGATTGAAATTTTTAGTGGTCATTCCTATAAAAACCACTATCTACTTGGTCAATTATAATTACAAGTATTATTTAATTTATATAGAAAGTGTTCAAATCATTTTTAATGCTTTCATTTCTAATTCTATTGTAAATTCAAACAGGGATCTACATTAATTAATGTGTACATAATATTATAGTAAATTTAAGATAACAACTTTTTGTCCCTGCTTCAAATTTCCATTTCAAGCATGAAGAAGGTTTTTATCTCACAGGTAAATAGCTATAGACAGGAAATAATTTATTGTTTAAGGGAGTCTTCATATATCAATTTTATTACTTTCAACCCATGTACTGTCAACTTTTATTGGAGGCTGTTGTTTTAGTAATTAAATTTTCACACCTAGCAATGCCAGGTGATAGGTAAAAAGACCCATGTAACTTCATTTACCTGTAGTTTTATTTACCTTTAATTTTAATTACCTGTAAAATCAAACATTTTGAATAAAAATATATTGATTTAAACATGTTGAAATAAAATATAAATTTGTATATATATACATGATATATCTTAAGTATAATGAAGTATGCAATATCATAATTCATAAAAACTAAATTTTAAATCAGTAAGAATAAGTGTTATAAATGAATAAAACATATCAAATTCATTAATTTTATAAGCTGACACATTAAATTTGACTTTTTATCAAGATTTTACTTCAATTAATAGTAGAAACAACCATGAAAATTTCAATTGACCAGTATTTGCCAGTATTGACCACTTGGAGAGTATTGTCCGGGGCGGTAAATACCGGTAAATACCACTGGTAAATACCGGGGGTGGTATTTACCGCCCAACCTTGAATTGTATAAGCCGAAGGTCAAATATATTTACTTTGGAAATGTTAAAGAAATATACATGTCTGTCTGACCGAGTTCAATTTGGTTAATTAAAATTGGTTCATTTGTACTCTGTGCTTATACTTGTCTGTTTCTTACTTACATTTGTACATGTTAAGCAGTAGGTCAATTATATCTGGTGTTCAGAACATACCTGGTTGACAGGATTGATCTGGGGGAAAAACAGGCAAGACAATTTGGTGTGTGTATAGTGACTGTTAAGTCTCAAATATCATTTTAATAATTCCTGGTATTTTTATTATAGAATTTCAGAAAGAAACAGTGTTCCAGATTTCCCCCCAAATGATGACTTGTCCTATGACAGTGAATCTGATCCTTTGTTTCATGGAGATGTCATTAATGAGGGAAGCGATAACTGTATAACTGAATCATTTGAGACTGAATATGGCACTCAAGAATTGCAACAAATCTTACAGTTGGATAATATAGAGACGGAAGATATGGAAATTGACACTTTTGATGAAAATGAGTCTGCTTCAGAAAGTGATAGTTCAGAGGAAGAAAGCACAGCTAATTATAATACATCAACAACAGATGAAGAAAAACACGGAAGCAGTGTTCCTTTATATGTTTTGCCACCTAACGAAAATATATATTCATCAGATATTTCACATAATGAGCATTTGCTTTCCCTCTGTGCATTTTCAACAAAAAACAATTTGTCTGGTACAGCCTTTTGTCAGCTGATGAAGTTGATTAACATTCATCTACCTGAGAAAAAATTATGTGAAACAAATGTCAATAGATTAAAAGAGAAGTTTGGATTTGGAGGCAATTTTATAAAATATTATGACTATTGTGATATATGTGGTGCACTCTTTCCAGAGGATAAAACTCATTGTTTTTGTGCAACACCTCATTGTAAAGGGAAAAGGTATGTTGATGATGAATTGAAAGGTCGAGGAAAAAATTTCTTCGTCAGTAAAGATTTAAGGTTGCAATTAAAAGAAATTTTGGAAAATAGTGAAAATTGGGAACAAGTCATGACTTCATTCAGAAGAGAAAATGTTAAAGATGGTATGCATGCCGTTAAAGTCGGAAACGACGTTGACATGAAGAAATCAATGAACTAGTTCGTCATCGAATAGTCTTAAATAGACGTTCGCTATGAAATTGTTGTGAAATGGAGTTTAAAAACATTTTGAAATAATTTGTCAAGTATTAGAGGTTCTAAATATAAAAAGGAATACAATATTAAATTATATTTATATGTTTGTTTTAAATTGCCATTCCCGTAGAGGAAGGTATGTCATGTACATTAAATGACAAAAATATTAAAACTGATAGACATTGTTACAGTACCGATCACGGCAAATATATTTTTCGATCGTTACTTCTTTGTTTGAAGCAGCAGACTAAATAAATCGATACATTGTATCTTTCGATGTCTGCGTTTCTATTTGCATTTAAAAAGTACATGAACAATTGAAATGTCATGCATTAGTCAATTGTTATATATCTAGAGAAGAAGAAGTTGGAAACGACGTTAGTATGAAATAAACCAGTGATGTGGTTATCAATGTGAGCCTTCATTGTTTTTCTTAACTTAGGGTTAACTTAGCATTTTAAATCAAATTTACTTCAATTAATGTATAATTAATCTTTCGTAGTGTTCTGGTAATTTTGTTTTATTGAAAATGGTCGTTCCCGTACAGGAAAGTATGTTTTATACATTGAATGATATAAATATTAAAAGCTGAATTAATTGTTACTATACTGATCACGGCAATAACATTTTACAATCATAAGTTCTTTGTTAGAAGCAGAATGAATTAATCTTGGAACAGTGGATCAATCAATATAAGTGTTCTTGATTGGAAGTACCATATAACCTGCATGCAATAATCCTTCATGATATTTCTACAGAAGAATAGCTAGGAAGCGACGTAAATATGAAAGGAATCATTAAATTAGTCATGTTTGTCTACGAATGGCCTGATATGGACATTGATAATTGCATTTAATTCAGCGTGAAACAAGTTTGGAACATGGAAACAGATCTATACTACAATGTAGATGATATTATCAGAAGAGAATTGGTGACGTTACATTCGCCATCACAAAAACGCCTATGGGCCAAACAACACCATCTATCGTCCCATCCCTTAATATCTGAACGACTTCGTTTAACCTGCGATCTCTGCGACAAAAGCTTCAACCGACCAGCAAAATTTTTAGCTCATAAACAAACCAAATGAACAGAGCAAACTTGTTGATTTTTTCTACAATTTATATGGTAATTTGCGAAACATTGAATACCATTTCCAGCTGCTTCCTGTCGAGTTCAATATTACTACTGATTGGTAGATAGTCTTGTAATTCGGATGAACTCGACTTTTATCCTGCCCGTATTCCACTTGCCAACTTTCACACAAAAAAATATCCTTATCGAAACCATGCATTGAACTGCTTAGTTTTTTATTTCTCACATGCTTTTGTAAGGTTCTCTTCTCCATTTATTTCCTGGTTTTCTTTTTAAATTGTATCGTTTAGTTGTACAACTATCATAATGTGATCCTCCAAAAACTTTACAACAGTCCATTCAATTAAAAGATAATTACAAAATTGGTGGTTGGTACAATATTTGGAAACATTGAAGTTAGCGACTTTCTTCCACGTTTTACAGGTTCGGAGCGTTGATCTCTGAGAGATGATACAGTTTTTTAATCTTAAATTGAATGGTGTGTCTGGTGTATTACCAGACGTAGATAAAATCCAAGCAGTTGGTGTTGATTTTTCTGTAGTAGTAGCTTCTTCCAACGGCTTGACTGGCAGTCAACTTCATCGTCACTTGATACAATATCCATTATTTAGTTCGTTCGGATTTATAAGAACAATGACATTCTGTATTTTATTTTCTATATAGTTTTCCCCATTGGAAGTAACAAGTGTGTAACACAAAATAAGAATTCTAATGTTTTTCAATTTTGCCAGTGTCTTGTAAGCATCAATAAGGACATCATCAGAAATAACAGAGTATGATGCATCAAAGTATTCAAGATTCAACAGACATAAAAGGATTGCTATGAAGTCATTACCAGAAATAATTATGCCATTTGATATGTCTAACATACTTAAAAATCTACATCCCTTTGCTATTTGCAAAATTCCTACATTTGTTATCAAGTTGTTTATGGATCCAATAATCAGTTTGCGCAAATATTTCAAGGATGATATTTGTGCACAAGACCTATTGGTGATATTTAAGCAATCATTTATGTTCAATGATTGTAAATTTTCTGCAGAATCTAGTAGTATTATTAGAAAAGTGTCAGTAACTGAAGTATGGCCTATGTTAAGACTTACTAGCTTCTTGATTTTTTCACAAAATCCAGTTTCATTTGCAAAGGATCCGTTAATGTATGTACAACGAAATGTATCAAAGTCCTTAAATCTGTAAACAGATTCTGTAATATTAATTAAATCAATGTCCGTAATGTGAATGTTACTCAACTGAAAAGATCCCAATGTATGTTGATTTAATGTTACACTTTTAAAAAATTTTCAAACTTTGAGAGGTGTCGGTGAATATGAAGAAGAGATAAATTTGAAAGTCACTCGTCTCCAATTGTCAATCTCATGTAGGATTTGACGCGTCTCATCGCGCTGAAGGATCTTTCACTAGTTGCAGATGAAACAGGCATTGTCAATAAAATCCAAATAATCATAGCAGCATGAGTAAGACCGCTTTCTGATCAAATACAAAACTCTGCGAAAAAAATCTTTTCTTTATTCAGACATTCAGCATACTCTGCTAACAATATTTATGAATATACAGTACTTACCGTGCGGGAAATTTAAAGCTGTGACTCTCCGTCCATTTTTGTGTTAAGATAGCTATCTTCTTGATGTCAGGCATTGTTTGTTGGTGGTGTAAAGACCAGATATCTGGGGGATGGTGTTGTGTACATGACGATGTATTACTTGTCGGAGAAGCTTCAGTCTTAGATGATTCTCCACTATCGTCAATTGCAGTTCTAGTCTGACAATTTGGACTCTCTTCATCTTTCTTTCGTTTCGAACGAACAACAAATTTATCCATGTTGAAATTTTGTTTACCTATACACGAGTTATCGTACTTAACCAGGATACCAGTATCGGGATTTGAATACGGGTTGGTTATGTATAAATAATAATACGAATTAGAATACACATGTTTATTTATTTATTTTTTCCGAAAGGGGTATAATCGGCAAATTTATGTATAGGCACGTGGCTAGTCGAGCCTTAGGTAGCTACGCCCCTGATGTTTGAAATTGAAAGAGACAGATATGTGGGGCTTCCAGTGGAGAATAGAATATGGAAATTATGTAACACTGAAGTTGAGGTTTAAACTCATGGGCCAGGTGAGCTAAAAAGTATATAGATACAGTTTAGTCACCATTAGTTTAAAAAAGCATATTTTTTGGCATGGACGCTTTTCAATGCACACAGAACAACATCTACAGGAAGAACAATCACAATGTTCCAAGGCGCATCCACTGCATATATTACTTTCAGACAGACTTGCAACTGTTTTCTGGTCTGAAATTAAAGAAGTGTTAGAACTTGCGTAGGAACACACATTGTCTTTGTCTGTTTATACCCATACCCAAAGCAACTGTAGCAATCACACATCGGATCCTACTTTTTTTAGTTTGAATTCTTTTTAAATTCTATCTTTTGAGTCTTAGTGTGTACTTTTATGGAACATTTCTATGAATATATTATTTGGGTAATACTAGTATATGCATTTACTCCAAGACAGAGCAAAAATTTTCTGATTTTTTCAGTAACTTTGGCATTAAGTTTTAATTGTCTGAAATACTTGCAACCGGACTTTAAGCACAAACAGTTATTATTTGTTATCTTTATTTGAATAATTGTAGATATCAAATATGTCTAATTAAATACATGCTACTTCGTGTATAATATGCATGAAATATTTCCGACTGGACAAACTGCAAGTCTATCTATTTTATTTCGCGAGAAAATTTGTCTACGATCTCAACATGGTCACCAGTTAAATAAGGCTTTTAACGGAAAATTACATGTGGCATTATTTTTACACAAAATGTCTTAATACGCAGTGCGTGGGCCATTCGACAGGTTTGATGGTGATTTTCAGAAAAAAATTGGTGGTCATCAAAGTAGGAAAGCCTTTTTTGACTGACAGTAAAGGGAACTATCTTTTGATGAATGTACAGCGCGATTATTAACTTGGTTGCGAAAAGGGGGGAGGTCTACAAGTAGGAACACCAAATTTGTAGAAGAATTTGAAGGTCGTATTGCAAGTTGGGAGTCGGAAAAGACGTTAGTAATGGTCTGGCTTGGAACTTTCGAGTTCACAAAAATGGGAGCTCGACGGTATATTTCGATCAATTAGTCTGAAACTATAGATGGCGTAATTTAATTGTATCTATAAAGACAACAATATTAGAGGTTATTTTTTTTTTTTCGCGTCCAATCTTTTCTATCAGATACTGGAATGAATACCAAGGACATGCTTTTATTTTGGCCTTTTAACTTTTTGGATTCGAACGTCACAGACGAAAAGCTGACAAAAAGGGATTAAAATGGTTTTTTTATATTTATGCTAGGCAGACGCTGCATAATTTTACATTTTGTCAAATTTGAGGAAACAATTGAAAGAATTTGTGTTTGAAGTTTACTGTCTGCTAATTTTTGCATACAATTTTAAAATGGTATAAGTGCGATTATGATGATTCCATGCTTTCATTCCAGTTCAATCCTATAAGGTTTTTTGTAAGGTTCACTTCATAATGACCATCACCACACATAAACAACACCTTATCGCATTCGTGAAGATAATGTGCATACTGTTGTTTATACTTTCTCTTCTTCCAGGAAATCAAAGACTTCCATATGTGTTGTGTCAAGAGGTAATGTTACATTGGATTTCTGTTTAGCTTCAGTTATTTCATGAAGTCTGAATGGCAAATGTTCTGCTGTTTCTGAAATTATTATTTAAATGTTCTATTCGCTATTTGCCAGTTATAAACATTTATTTGTTTGAACCAAAATGCAGTGGTTTTTTTTCTTCACAGCAGTGAAATGCTATAACATCATCTTGTTTAAACCAGGAGCTAATGGCCATCATAATTTGTTGTATTGTGTGCTATCGACATAATTTCAGGCGTCCATAAAAGGAAAGACAATGTATCTACTATTAAGTACTCACCGTTTGTTCTTCTTGGTTCATGGTAAGTTTTCACGAGTTCCCCTGACCTTCCATTGCATCATGTATTTACTTTGGATTCAAATTCACCGTCCACTTTCAACTCTTTGTTCTCTTTCCCAACCACACTGATGGATTTGTCCTCCTCAAAACAGATGCATGCAAACATGATGTTGACAAGTTTCAATAAGTTGAATACAATGGCGTCGATATTTGAGCGTGTTTTTGAAAATGCGACAGGATGTAAATTGATACTGAGGGACGCACATCCAGAAAATAGGTTCCAAAAGGGTAATGTGAAAAGCATTAATGAAAAAAAAATAATAAGTGCCCAGCCTAAATCGACCCTTGGGGACACCCTTTATCAGTATTTCCCAGTCACTCTAAGTGTTGCCAATCTTTATTCGTTGCCTTTCCCTTTCCTGAATGTGACCTACCGAATTGGACTATTTACCGGATTGTTTATCACATAAGCAACACGACGGGTGCCGCATGTGGAGCAGGATCTGCTTACCCTTCCGGAGCACCTGAGATCACCCCAAGTTTTTTGGTGGGGTTCGTGTTGTTTATTCTTTAGTTTTCTATGTTGTGTCGTGTGTGCCGTTGTTTGTATGTCTTTTTCATTTTAAGCCATGGCGTTGTCAGTTTGTTTTAGATTTATGAGTTTGACTGTCCCTTTGGTATCTTTCGTCCCGCTTTTATTTAAGATGGCCACCATGGCTAAAAATAGAACATAGGGGTAAAATTATTATTATTGGCTTATTACTCTGAAACCAAAGCATTTAGAGCAAATCTGACAAGGACTAATATTGTTTATCAAGTCAAGATCTATCTGCCCTGAAATTTTCTGATGAATCAGGTAGTTTGGATGCTGCCCCTGAATTAGTAATTTCAAGTAAATTTTGCCGTTTTCGTTTATTATCTTGAATATTATTATAGATATAGATAAACTGTAAACAGCAATTATGTTCAGCAAAGTAGGATCCACAAACAAGTCAACATGACCAAAATGGTCAGTTGACTGCTTAAAGAGTTATTGCCCTTTATAATCAATTTTTCGTAAATTTTATAATCTTTTACAAAAATCTTCTCTTCTGAAACCACTTGGCAAAATTTAACCATTCTTGGCCACAATCATCATTAGGGTAAATAGTTTTTTAAAAAATGTGTGCGGCGACCTGCCAAACCAACCAGAATGGCCACCATGGCTAAAAATAGAACATAGGGGTAAAATGTAGATTTTGGCTTATAACTCTGAAACCAAAGCATTAAGAGCAAATCTTACAAGGGGTTAAACTTGATCTAGTCAATATCTATCTACCCTGAACTTTTCAGATGAATTGGACAACTGGTTGTTGGGTTGCTGCCCTTTATAGGTATTTTTTTAAGGAAATTTTGCCGTTTTTGGTTATTATCGTGAATACTATTATAAATAGAGATAAACTGTAAACAGCAATAATGTTCAGCAAAATAAGATCACAAATAAGTCAACATGACCCAAATGGTCAGTGGACCCCTTACGGAGTTATTGCCGTTCATAGTAAATTTTTTTACAATTTTCAAAGTTTTTACCAAATATTGTCCTCTGAAACTAAAGGGCCAAGTTTATAACAGATACAGAAAATTGTAAGTAGCAAGAATGTTCAGTAAAGTAAGATCTACAAACACATCACCTTCACCAAATCACAATTTTGTTATGAATCCATCTGTGTCCTTTGTTTAATATGCACAAAGACCAAGGTGAGACACAGGCTCTTAAGAACCTATAGTTTATAAATACGGATATATCGGTAGCAATTCACATTGTTTAATGTAGCAGCAAGTACGATAGATTGTTTTAGATTTAATTACAAGGAAAGATACAAAATTCAATTATCCATCAGTCTGTCGTTCTAAGATTCATTCATCAATTTATCTTAAATGTGCTCTGATGGATACACAACATTTAATGCCAATGGAGGAATCTTCATTTCGATTTTAATGGAGAGCATTTCTGATTTATTTTTCTAAACAGGGTCACTGTATTCCGTCTGGATAAAGAGCGACGTTAAAGTATTTTCTTTTTATTATGAGGTTTTGCAGTTAGAAGCTCTATATAAATCGTAGGAAAAATCTGAGGAGTGTGTGCCATGAGAGGAATTGATGGATTTGACTTCTTTGTTTAATAATATGATAAATAATATTAATATTGATAAACTTTTCTCTAAGTCATTTTCAGAACACTTTTCAAGCATACATTGTTCTTTCAACCAAACAAAAATCACCTTTTCCATTATCCAAAACATCCCTCACTTATCCATCTCGACTACATGCAAGCTCTGGATATTCCGAATTAACACATAAACCACAGTGTGCAACTTCTAGCAAAGGAGATTGTTTTTTCTTCATTAATGTTCAATCTTTCAAAGCATCATTCTCATGCTCGATTCCATAAGTCATAGCTCTTGTTTTGACCGGATCAGTTTTATACATAATTTTCTTCAGTTTATTAAACACTGAATATTCTTTAGTGTGGACACAGACTCTGCATCTGATGCTGTTATCCTCATTCCTCTCGGGTGGAAGCATTCATCACTTCTCTGATTTTCAACTATTTCATATGGCACATCACTACCATATGCAGATAACTTGTGCAACAACTTTGTTCGTTTTTTCTCCAGTTACATTTTTGTGTCGATATTCATTTCATAGTCTTCATAATTGTAAGTAAGCACAGTGGATCACATAGTTTTTAAATTGCAAAGGAAAACTTCTTCAGATGAGTTGTCATCAGTTTTCAGTGAAGGATTAAATATTTTTGTCCACTTTTTTTTTCCCCAATGTATGAAGATTCCGTCACATTTTTAGGGTCTTTCTTTTTCTTTCGCCCTACGTTCCATTCACACCTTCTGGATGTGCAAGCTGCTTGATCTGTACCAAACTGCTGTACAGTCTAAAAGAGAGAATAAAACTGCTGCGACATGACTATGAACCATGGACGAACCTACACAGGTGGAAGATGCATCTTTCACAAATCCTGTGACCGATGACACTGTTACAGTTACGTTATAAAAAGCATCAATTCTATAAGATGCCATAACTGTTGATTTGAGAAAAAAAAAATTTTCAGTTTTACAATCTTTCATGTTTTGAACATGTTCACTTTTAAAGTACTGCCTGTCTTTTTTAAATGGTTTTGATGTGTGAAGGTTTATAAAAAACTTGGGAAGTTCTCTAAATCTAAATCTATCAAATCTTTATAGTTTTAAACCTTAGTTAAGGCAATCTTACTTGCAATATATTTCTTAAGTGTATAGTGCATTAATACGATTCTTAGTCACTTCGGCCTTATCGAAACATAAATCTTCGTCGGGCAGAGTTCTTTGACCTAGTGTCAGAGCGAGTATCAATCAATATTATACACGCGTTTATAGACATGAAACGCGATACACTGCTTCAAAATATTATGAAATACAATTTCCTGCACAATTCTGTCCTTTCTATAAACTAGCTTGTAAGATCCATGCCGTAAACAGATTTCAGTGTATGAAATTTTTCGAGTTTTTATTTAATGAATGGCTATTAAAAATATCTTTTTTCCCCAAAGAATATATATTTGATATATCAGAACTTAAAATTGAACTTGGAACTTTAACTATGTACAGTATATATTTGGAATTCAAACACTAAATATTCACTGAGCACTAATATTATATTAGCATAACAAATACCTCTTTTTTTTAAAGAAGCAACAAATGTATTTACATATATCTTAACATATCATGTTTTTAATAATATCTGTTATCCAAACTAAGCATTGAAGAATCTTGAGACTAGAAGCTTAAATATTCTTATCACATATTTCTACTATATACAGTTTACATGTATTAATTTCAAATGTCAACTTTGCCACTGAGCATTTTTTTTTTTTTCAGTTTCAAATTTATTTTTCTTTTATTTAAACAAACAGCAATAATGCATTCTTAATTTTTAAATCTTTATAAAAATAAAAGCAGATGAGAATTACAAGTTTCAAGGCAAAATTGTAAGGTTAACATAAATGTCAAAAACATGAAGTAATAATTTTAAGTGTCATTCATAGTAACAGACTTTTTTCTACAATACAATTTATATTGAGTCAAACAGTGCACTAGAACTATATGATAAATACATATTGAATTTTCTATAAGTTCGTCGGCAGAAAAATAAAAACGACTTATTTGAAGAATAGCTGAACAAGTGTTCGCAATAGGTCTTCTGTTGAAGCCTTGAGTTAAATTGAAAGAAACGTAAAGCCTGGGTATACATAAAATGTCACTTGATGTCCAAAATCTTTCAACATAAGTCTCCAACTTTTCTTCTAAGGAGCATAGGGTTTAGGTAATCTGATGTTGTGCAGGATATTAAGTTAGTGACTTTCAAATGTGTCGGTTTGTATTGATTAATTAAATTTATAATAACAGGTTCAGTAACACCGTTCCATAACAAATGGTAGCAGTCCATACCCACTTTCAGTTTTGAAATAGGAACACATGGGATAACAGTCATTGTTGTTTTTGCCAAGTCAAAGATACTCTGTGTATTCTCATTAGTTTTTGTTGGTACCTCAAAACCATCATATGTAGAGATGAGATTTACGATCTCTGCATGTAGGCCGTCCCAGTTAATGTTTGATAATAGTTGGTTGACAAGGTTACTATCTGTTTCAGTGATAAATGCTTAAAATGTTTGCAAGAGGAGTTCATCAGTATATATGCCATTGCCAGCAAAGATGTAAAGAAGCGGTGAAATTCCTTGAGGAAGATAATTACACAACACATATGCATGACATGATTTTACCGATCAACTGACGGGTCCCGTTAAATAAAGTTCTTGCATCTTACGTATACCTCACATTCTTATATATCTTTTATGAGCATAGAATATCGTTTTTTTTTTATTGTCTACATGTTTAAAGGGGCACTAGCTGTCAAATTCATTGTAACCGATTTGACTCAATTTCTCATATTTGGTTTATAACAATGTAAAACATTTATCCAAACTATCAAAAGTCTAAAATATACAGTGTACAGAGCATGGGGTAGATAATATATAGGTTCGTTTCGTGTGTATTTTAGTCCAGACGCCATCTAATTAACTATCGATTTGACCTCAGATGACCATATAAGCGATGTAAACAAAATAAAGATACGAATAGATTAAACCAACACGTGCAATTGGATTTTTATAGGTCTGTTTGATTTTATTTTATAGATTAAAAAAAGATGTTTCTCATTGTTTTTAACCATATAAGAATGATTTTATGTGCATCGAATTAGTAATCAAATGATTTACCGTAGTTTCACTTTCATTGTTGACATTCTTTTTCTTTAAATAACCAGTACACGTACAATGCATGCGTTGTCAATCTCTAGCTAGGGGTTAACTTGAAGTTCACATGAATACCGGTTAGAATGATGATGACGTTTTCACTTGCAAGTGAATCAGTCAAAAATTATGTTTAGTCGCTTATTTCAACAAAATTAAAGGAAATTGATTGCTAAAAGCAAATTATTATTTCATTATTCCAATTTGATTAATGATTGATCTAAAAAAAATCATACTTTATTTTTTTATATATATCGTAGCTAGTGCCCCTTTAACACTAGTCTTCACAGATGTTAATTACTTAAAATGATAAAAAAAATAAGATTATGATTGATTAATAAGTTATGTTAATAAGTCACAAAAACATATTTTTTATTATTATACTAAATATTGAACTATAAATGTTTTGTGTATTGATCAGTTTGCGTTGTCTTGTCTACTGAGGAGTCTCGTTGTTTTCCGAGTTTTTGTTTTGTGTTTCATATTGAATAAATTGTTGTCAAGATTAAACACTGAAAATCAACCAGATGAATTAAAATAGAGATATTTAAATATTGTCATACAAATAACGTATACGTAATAAGCGCACAGGAATATGCAGTTCAACAATAGATGGTATATTCCAAGCATATAATGCTGATTAAGTATAAAAAAAGAAGATGTGGTATGATTGCCAATGAGACAGTTCTCCACAAGAGACCAAACTGACACAGAAATTAAAAATAATAGGTCACCATACAACCTTCAACAATGAGCAAAGCCCATACCGCATAGTCAGCTGTAAAAGGCCCGAAATGACAACATTAAACAATTCAAACGAGAAAACTAACAGTCCTATTTATATGAAAAAATAAACGAAAAACAAATATATATATAACACGTACATAAACAAAGGACAACCACTGAATGATGATTGATGAAACAGACTATACTTAATAAAATTAGTGAGTGAACGTATTGAGTTATTCCTCTTAGTATAAGAAAATGTTAAAGAAAAACTATGGTTGTTCCCCTTGTATTCATTTGTTTGTTTATAAACAAAAACTAGAGGCTGTGTCGCTCACCTTGGTCTATTTGAAAATTAAACAAAGGAAGCAGATGGATTCATGACAAAACTGTGTTTTGGTGATGGTGATGTGTTTGTACATCTTACTTTACTGAACATTCTTGCTGCTTACAATTATCTCTATTTATAATGAACTTGGCCCAGTAGTTTCAGTGGAAAATGTTAGTAAAAATTTACAAATTTTATGAAAATTGTAAAAAATTGACTATAAAGGACAATACCTCGTTAGGGGGTCAACTCACCATTTCGGTCGTGTTGACTTATTTGTAAATCTTAGCCTTGGCAGCCATCTTTGGTTGGATAGCCAGGTCACCGGACAATTTTTTTTAACAAGATACCCCAAAGATGATTGTGGCCAAGTTTGGATTAATTTGGCCCAGTAGTTTCAGAGAAGATTTTAGTAAAGGATTAGTAAGATTTACGAAAAATTGTTAAAAATTGACTATATAGGGCAATAACTCCTAAAGGGGTCAACTGACCATTTCGGTCAAGTTGACTTATTTGTAAATCTTACTTTGCTGAACATAATTGCTGTTTACAGTTGATCTCTATCTATATTAATATTCAAGATAATAATCAAAAACAGCAGAATTTCCTTAAAATTACCAATTCAGGAGCAGCAACCCAACAACAGGTTGTACTATTCATCTGAAAATTTCAGGGCTGATAGATCTTGACCTGATAAACAATTTTACCTAAGTCAGATTTGCTCTAAATGCTTTGTTTTTTTTTAATTATAAGCCAAAAACTGCATTTTACCCCAATGTTCTATTTTTAGCCGTGGCGGCCATCTTGCTTGGATGGCAGGGTCACGCCACACATTTTTTTAAACTAGATACCCCAAAGATGATTGTGGCCAAGTTTAGACTAATTTGGCCTAGTAGTTTCAGAGGAGAAGATTTTTGTAAAGGATTACTAAGATTTACGAAAAATGGTTAATAATTGACTATAAGGGGCAATAACTCCTAAAGGAGTCAACTGACCATTTCGATTGTGTTGACTAATTTGTAAATCTTACTTTGCTGAACATTATTGCTGTTTACAGTTTATCTCTATCTATATTAATATTCAAGATAATAATCAAAAACAGCAGAATTTCCTTAAAATTACCAATTCAGGGGCAGCAACCCAACAACAGGTTGTCCGATTCATCTGAAAATTTCAGGACAGATAGATCTTGACCTGATAAACAAGTTTACTCTGTCAGATTTGCTCTAAATGCTTTTGTTTTTGAGTTATAAGCCAAAAACTGCATTTTACCCCTATGTTCTATTTTTAACCATGGCGGCCATCTTGGTTGGTTGGACGGGTCGCCGGACACATTTTTTAAACTAAATACTCCAATGATGATTGTGGCCAAGTTTGGTTTTATTTGGCCCAGTAGTTTCAGAGGAGAAGATGAATGAGTTCCTAAACAGAGAATTCAAAGGTCAATTAAGATATAAAGATATATAATGTACCACTTGAAACTTGCACTTTATATAGTTCACAACAAGTAAATTTAACACAAGTCGGACACGTAATTTCTGTACAGCATAGAATATCAAATTATAAATGTATAAATTATTTGTAGAACAGATGAAATTAAATAGTTACAATAAATATTTATATTTTGGTTTTCATCATTGTGACTCGATCATTAATCGAAACTTGAAGAAAGAAAACCAGTCGAAAGATCAATTAAGCTTAAACTTATGTGTGTATTTTAAAAATAAATCCGGTATTTTTTTATATGGTTTTACACTATGTATGTGATTGTATATATTATGTGTAAAACATTGTCATTATGATCCAATAAAATTCGGATTTGTCACTGAAAGTTTGTTGAATTTGCGTCATTTGGATTTCAGTTCGTCAGTTATCTTATTGACAATTAACGGTAACCACACCTCCTCTGACACAAAAAAAAAAAATGCGTGGACTCTCTGTTTGTTGAAGACTCTTTACTCTGGTGAAAAACACATTTGTTCAGTTATTCAGTCGAGAACATTATTATCTGCGACTGAACTTCAAACTTGCAATTTCCGTACTTGAAAAATGGGTATTCGATGGATTTTTATAACCATAGCCAAACAGGATAAAACTAAAAGCCTTTTTTTAATTAGAAAATGTTACAACACGAACATCAATTGTATAGTTCATTTCTGTGATCATCTGGTTATCCAAACTTGAATTTTTTAGGTGACCAGTGTTTTTTTCGTGCCTTAAGTATGACAACTTCTGTACAAGCCTATCAATGCAGTTGACAGACACGGATCTTCAGTTTGGCATTTTATATCTAGGCAATTATAACTGCAAATATACATTCAGGATAAAGCTGATCTGAATCCTACAAATATACAAAATATACATGGATTTTTTTGTTCAATAGTAGTTACAAATATATGTAATGTGACAACAGATACTTCAGTGTCCTTTTCTATGTTGTTTCTTTGGCCTCCTCTGTAGTTAACTGTCCTATTCCATATGAGGTCATTCTTTAGCCTCTCTGTAAGCCAACCACGTACACCTTAAACCAAAATGAAACAAGATTAAGCCTAAAGTTTGGGTTTTACGCTTGTGCAAAAATTTTCTCTAGTATCAATTCATTTATTTCCGTCATTTCAGTTTCAGTGTTAAATTTGTTTTCATCTTTCACAAACAATAGCATATATTTGACATGTCGTTATCCGCCAAAAAATAGGCATATATAGTACTATATACTTTTTACTTAGAACCCTGGTTGTAATTCAAATAATTATGACGCCTTGGACGGCTATTTTATAATTTGTAGAGTATGAATGATTCGTTCATTGTTGAGTTTTACATTTAACATTGGCACATTTTTTCTTTCAAAAACAATGAAAAAATATCAAGGATTTTCATAGATTTTCAAACATGACATTTTTAACTATATGTGATACAATTAAGGGGAAAAAGTCAGAGTTAGTGCGCAAAATGTTTAAATGGTAGTTCATGGATAAACTAAAAACAAAGCTAGAGGATTCCCAATTGCTGTCAAGTTTAAAATAGAAGAGGAGAGAATAGTCTTAAATGAATTAAATATATTTTAATTCAATTAGTACTTTATATTATATATTTAAATTGAAACCAAAAATAATTACATAAATAAATACAAAAAACAATCAGCTAGCTTAACCTATAACTAAAACTGTTAATTTATGTCTATATAAATTTTGATAAAATCTGAAAATAAAATTTCAATAACAATAAGATAACATATTTAAAAGTCAAACTTAACTTGTTTTTACCAAATTGTCTATTAAAAAAGGCTATTTTTTTTCTTTATTGTCTGCATTAGCTGACCCTCTACTTGATCTATTTTGCCCAAGCAAGGAAAGACACTGATCTTATGGATACTGTCTTTGTAAGGTTTACCACTGTCTAACTTCCATGTTGATAGCTTAGGCCAAGCATTTTTTTAGGTAGGTAATGTCCTCCCTCTCGTGAGCTCCATATTTTTTCCACGGTTGCAAAGTCATAAGTATTGTCGCCACTTGCAATGCAGACATCCTATACTGTTTGTCTGTGGAAGCTGTTCTGTCAATACTGGTGTAGGAGAAGGGACTGAAGAAGCAGGAGAAATCATCGTAGGTTGATTGGGTGAAGTTTCTGGAGTATGTGCAGGAGTAGATACAGGAGACGCAGCAGGAGAAGATACGGGTGATGTTGTTGAGGAACTCATAATAGAAATATTTCTTTGGTTGACGGATGCCCTGGGTTGTTTTGGTGGTATTACAGCCTCTCTGGCTTTCTTCCATTGCAATTTTCTTACACTACCGCCAGTTGCTAAGGCTAACTCTCTAAAATAAAAATAAAATAATTAGTATTTCTGTACATGTACTTCTATAAACTTAAGTTTGTAAATATTTATACAGATTTTCTTTGTACAAGTAATTTGTTTTTTTATATAGTTAACTCGTCAACTGATATGTTATTATTTTGTTTTAGCTGTTATGACTAATGCACAAACATTAAGCACATGATTCCATGGGCTTTCATACTTCATTGGACAAGGCTGTCGGTTATGATGATGTCTTTCCATTAGGTAACCCAAAGTAAATCTTTCACAATTATTGGTTTTAACTTTTGTGGTATTAATTCGAAGACCAAAAAGAAATTTCCAATTAGATGGTTCTGCAATGCATTACCCCCTCCCCCCCAAAAAAACCAAACCTTACAGCCATGCACCAACACCACACACACACCTTGACCAATCGACTAAGAGATATCTGTCTGAAAAACGAGATCAAATGTAGATATTTGATTTGCAACAACAAAAAATTGTATCAATAAAAAACATAAATCACTTGGGTATCAATGGTATCGTTTAGAAATGAAGCTTACTAGTATAACAGATTGTTCAATTATTTAACCGTTTCATTTATGAACTGTATTTCGGCAATTTGACTTACTCTTTTTTATCTGAAAGTAGATAGCATATTTTGTTGATGCCACCTTTTTTCTTTTTGGCTATTTCTTAGCTGTTTAAATGTATAGGCTGAATCAGTTTTATCTAAATTTCCTTTGCTGGTGGATATGTATGGATGTAGATCGGGTGATGGCTGGAAACAGGCACGAACAGATCTCATCCAGTCTCTGCAGGTACTATTCATTTGGACGTCAATCCTGACGTAACCCCGATCTATACCCAGACCATCCATAAAAGCTCTCTGCACCATCGTCATCTTTCCGTCCAAAATCTTAACATGAAGTGCCTGTAAAATTAGTATTTTTTTTTTATATATATGCACTCTTGTTACTTTGGTTAAAAAGAATCGGTTAATTTATCATTTACCGTTCCGTTGTATAAATTTGTAACTGTGTGTTCGTTCATAGATTTATTAAATCATATAAAAAAGAAAATGTGGTATCATTGACATTGAGACAACTCTCCACAGGAGACCAAAATGACACAGAACTAAACCAAAATACAGTAACTATTGGACTTATTACTTTAATTAAGTCTTATTGAAATAATAACATACCACTGTTTTTGTTGGTTCCTCTTTTTTCATACCAGTAAATACTCTTTTCTTGCTCATCCTCTGTACCGAAGCACCCCATTTCGTTTTCAGGGCCTCTAAACTGACTCTTGCCTCTTATGAATATAAACAAAAATTATCTTTTTTTTTGTAAATTCTGTGTGTCATTAACCAAATAAACGTTTATTTATATCAGAGTTATTCTTTTGTAAATTTATGAGATTTTAAATAGATAGAACTTTCAGTTGTCATAAATATTTCTGCAAGAGAATATTAAATAAGAATAAGAATGGAATACGACAACAGTAGTAGTAGTAGTAACCTTGTGACAAAAGGGGCAACTCTTGACGACCAGGTCTTTTGAGAATTCGCATACCCTCTACTTGTGCAACTTTTTGAGACTGTTGTTAATCTGTAATAAAATATTGCAATTGAATAACGGATCTTTTGTTTCGTTTGCTTTTAAATATCCTCTTTTTATCAAAACTCATTAAAAAGTTGCGTTCCGCCTGTAAAGTTACACATGTCCACATTTTCTGGGCATCGAATTAATATGTTATTCTCCATGGCAGCAGAAGTCTATTACCATAATGATCAGATCAAAGATTTTTTGTCGACATATTTTGAAGAAAAATGTAATGTCTATCATTATGTGAATAACAACGTCTATTTGGCTGGTTGCAGGGCATTGGGTATTATTGACGAGTTACTGACTGGTCCTCTACGGAAACAAATTGAAAGTGCAAAGCATATCATTGACCTTAATAATATGTGGCTAACTTTTGGTATTTTTTTAGATACATTTTCAAGGAATTCCTCTGATTTATTAAAAGGAACAATTTTATTTCCTGAATTTACCACACAGGATGAAATATTTAACCGATTATTTTCTGTTAAAGATGAACAATTAAATATTTTAACAGCTTAGGCATTACGAATATTATGCACAAATTTTATGATAATAGTAAGCCGTCAATTAGTAGACTATCTGCCAGGTGGGAAATTTAGTGTTGACTCCCCTTATTTTGAAAACTTAAAAGACAACTCGATTACTTGTTCCCCAACCAACATAGTTTCAGAAAGAGATTTTGCAAATCTAGATCGGCTTAGGCGTGAAAAACCGAATGCATATACAATCGCTTTGGAAGGCATCATACTTTTCACAAACAATAAAACATTATAAATTGGGTTGATAATTTGGATGCAGAAAAAAAACTGCAGTGTTCAAGATGGCGAGAGAAAATACACCAAAATACTCCAACATTATAAAGAACAAAAACATATTTTACATCAAAAACATAAAGAAATTTTACAGAAAAAGAAAGATGAAGCTATTTCAAAACAACAACTCAAAATTGATGAAATTCTAAAAATAAAAGGAGATATTGACACCTATGGAGGGCAGTGGGTTTTAGAGAAAGACATGGAAAGGGCTTTGGAAAATCTAAGCATGACACAAAAAGTTGACGCCGTAAAAGGTCAAATTAAATATCAAAAAGTTGTTTTGAAAAAAATCCTGAAGACAAAAACTTATTTAAATTTTCAGTTGAAGGAAACAAATTTACTCTCAATCAACTGCTTTTGAATTGGAGACAATTAGCTAATTTAACTATTTCTGGTGTCACATTTTCAGAGCACAATGCTTCGGTAGCAGATAGTGCATGCAGAACATTATATTATATTTCTGAAAATACAAAATAAAATGTATAAATTATGTATCTTTGTTACAAAAAGAAAATGTAAAGCTGAAGGTATATTGAAATATGCCCATTTTAGTGTCACTATTGTACAATACCTTACAATTGGTGTAATGGTGGCTGCGGTGCCATTCATCATTTTAATATCCAACAGAGAGAGCAAACAGAGAGCTTATTTTTTTTGTTCTTCTACATACTGGTTCAAATTTTCATATTTGTACCAACTGTAATGAGTTAAACTATAAAATTAATCTAGAATGTGTTATACATTGCATATTTTAGGTCTATTGATGGAGCAATACAGCTATCGTGGCCTATTATGCAAAACATAGAATAGCTTTTAAAGAAATTTGTGTATGGCAATTTTTTTTATTAGAGAAAAACATGTACACCTCTATACAGTATTATAATAAACTATGGTACACTCTGTTCTGTCAGAAAACAAGCAAAAAGGGATGAAGATATGTCTCTCTGACTTAATATTAGCCTTCAAAGATGGACTACAATGCCTTTAAATGGCGGCCATCTTGGATAAAAAAGGGAGGATGAATTGGAAATTTTGAACACTCAAATTTGCAATATATTCCCTGTAAATAAATGGGCCTGGCCTCTCTAAAAGATGTTGGTTCACGGGCAGAAACCAGTAGTGGTAGTGCTAATGCATCTTGTGCATCAAATGGAGAGAAAAGAGGTGCTTTTGCCATAAAAATAAATAAGATCATCAATAATTCTGAGAGTATTTCTTGTGCAATACAGTTTCCCTATTGGCTGTTAAATTATACATTTTTTGCAATCTTAATATAACAAGGGCCATTACTATCACAAATTTAACTTTATCAGCATGCAACTCAAATTTGATCTGTTGCTGGCAATTATATGATCACATACATGGTACCTAAAACAAAACTTTGAATAAAGCATTTAAAAATCGGTAACATTGTAGTGTTAATCAATACAACCTTGTTGGCAGAAATGAAAAAAATGATAAAATGTAACAAAAATGTTAAACTTTAAGTATTTTTCTTTTCACTAAAATGCTTTAACTATATTTGTATATTTTTAATAGCTGACATAAAGAAGATGCTTCCTCTGAGCGGTACTTCATACTTAAAGCAAGTACAATCCAAAAAGTAGAGCAGTATAGAGCCAAAAAGCAAAAGATTATGGAGTAGATGCTGGAGATGCAAAGGAGGTCTACTGTGGCCCTAGAAGTGTCACAGCACAGAGAACAGCAGTATGGGATAGATCTCCAGTGTTTGTCTCCAGTCATTAAATTTTCTGAAACTTATTTTGATTTTATTTTGGTATTGCCTTGTTATGTAGTCTAAAACAAGCCCCAATCAACTTTCAACACTTAGGAGGGTTGAATTGGAGTGACTCACCGGTTTTATGTAGACATCTGTAAATAAAAAAGGTTTTATATGTTTAAATTGGATAATAGTTTAAATTCTGAATTAATATTCCACTACTACTATTAAAGGTTTTTTTTTCAACAATTGTTTCATCTCCTGGTGTTGTAAGCAATAGTCCATTTGCCAATTACCAATTTGATTCTGTTATTACACACCCTTTTTGAACAAATTACTTCCCTTTGTCAATCTTAGACTGGTTCCATACTGGACTAAATGGGCTTTTGCCAATGAAAAGCATGATGAATTGAAAGTGATGTATCTGCGGCTTAACTAACTTTTCATGAAAAATAATTTCTGATGTCGGAGGTATTTAGCTAAACAACAAATTAATGTAATTAAAAGATTTCAAAACATTATAGATAATTATAGATTATGCACAGGTAAATTTGCTCTTTCTGCTAGCTCTCCATTGTAAATCAAAATTCATGTCCTCATCAGGGTGACAATTAAAAGGTATTCTAATTAACGGGAATTGGCAAATAGCCTATTAAGTGTCACAGCTTTGCCCATTGTTCAGAATTCATCTTCTTATCGCTTAAAATACATTTCTTACTTCGAACAATTAAATATATCATTTCTAGTATTACTTCGAACAATTAAATATATCATTTCTGGTATTTTCGTCAGTCTATTTTTTGATAAATTATCATATTAAGCTACTGAACTGAGATTGGATTACAGAAAAGCACAGGTTGTCTGGTTGGGTGGGAACATCCTCTTTCTCCTAAGTAACCAACCCTGTTATAGTGTTGTAAAAAGCAAGAATAACATTCCTGGATCAGCCACTGTTAGGATATTCTTTAATATGATTATAATATAAGCCTGGCGGAGATTCTTTAATATGATTATAATATAAGCCTGGCAAGTAGAGATGAATCGATACATACCCTCTCATCAAAGCCAAACATATTTTAAAATAAATCTGACACTTACCATGCTTTCCGCACTAAACCTCATTATGCAGATGATGACTACACATACAGTCCAGACTTTGCACATGAGATATATTCTTTTAGAAGAATGATAAGAAAACAAATGTTTTTACTAAAGGACAACGAATCACATCACATTAGGAGGGAAGAAATAAGATAGAGAATTAATAAATTTTGGCACAAAATGTTAGGAAAATAGATTAAATGTTATCATTGGTTTTGTTGAAAATGGTACATTTCTCAAAAAGTATGAGCCAATCTTCATTTTAGAAACTAAGAAGCATCATTTGAAAATAGTGCTAATAAGACAAAACTCGAAATTGCATTTGCGATTGAAGTTGAATTGCAGAGCACCGAGAACACAGAGATAACAATAAAAAGAAAAAGAAATAAACAATAGATGGAAATAGTTAAAAAAAAAAAAAAAAACCAAAAAAAAACCCCCAAGATTTGAAGAAAATACAAAATTTTGATTGATTGATTGGTGGTTGCGAGCCAAAAAAAGGTGTTTTAGATAGAAACAGATGATGAAGAAAATACCAAGATTTCACTTTTAGAGAGGGCGGAGACATTATTGAAGACAGGAGGGATGCCCCTATTTACACCAGTAAGGAGACAATTAAACCAACACCAATGTTCTGGCCACCTAGAGACTGGAGGAAACTCACAGCCGATCAATGTTATTTTGTGTTTTTAGTTTTAGTTCATTGCATATATATTAACATAACGTCTATCAACTTAATCAAGTTGACATAGCGATAACATTCATCTGTCGGGGAACAGTCACTTCGATCACAATTTTCACGGGTCTACATTAACTTCACGCTTTCAGGGGGTTATTGATTTATAATATGTTTGTCGTTACCTATTCATTCAGCCTCAATGTTATTTGACATATCATTGGGGTAGTTTTGGCACAACTTTTAGGAATTTTTGATCCTCAATGCTCTTCAACTTTGTATTTATTTGGCTTTTTAACTTTTTTGGTCTGAGCGTCACTGATGAGTCTTATGTAAACGAAACGCGCGTCTGGCGTATCAAATTATAATCCTGGTACTTTTGATAACTATTTGAACACCTGTCTAATAAACATGAATGATGAAACCATGTGATTGATTGTTGGTTTGCTTAACGTCTAGTGGCAAATATTTCATGCATATCCAGGACGAGAACAAGTTCACAATAAATACAATAGATAGGTCTTGTCATAATAGAGGCCATTTTGGGATGATGGTCGGGGAAATTGGGACTGCCACTGGGAAATGAGGGGTATTTCAACCATGTGGATTTATAACATAACATAAACTCCTTATTTTAAATTTAATTCGTTTAGTGATTTAAGGTGAGGTTTATTTAGAAATTTACTACTTTACTTATTTACTACTATAATATTAATTACGTTTATAACTTGAATTAAAACAATTGTCCTGATTGTTGCCCCCAAAAAAGCATTCCTTTTTTCTTTATTTATAATACGTTGGTACTAATTTGCAATCTTTGATTTAACAAAGGTTACCTCAAGTATGGTAAAATATCACTATACAATTTTCTGAGGGTCTTAGGGGGATTTACATAATTAGAGAACAAAAGACCTATTTCAAAATAGGTTAAATATTTGCATTGCATTAACTTCTTATGTTTTAATTGAAATAATATTTGTCAATTAAGATTGAGTATAAGCTAAATTTTAAACAATTTATTAGTCAGTAATTTCCATGAATACCCTTTGCATAAGCATTCACATCAACCAGTTTTAAATTCACTAAATCTGACTAAATATACCTACTTCTCAGATCTTCTTCAAATTTGTAAAATATTTGTTTTGTTTTGTCGAGTACAGTAGACTTAAAATCACAATATTTTTCATAATTATGTTATCATTAAAATTTGTATAAATTAAAATCATTTATCTTAAATAATACTTTTGAATGTTTTTTTGTTTTTTTTACATTTTAAAACTTTGTGTGATCCTCAACAGAACACCTTACTCAATTTTGTTAATGAAACCTCAATGAGTCCTATTCTTGTAAATATCCTGTCCTGGCAATTCCCTAATGGCTGATGCAGTCCTTATAAAATCAATGACAGTTTCGTGTTGTTCATTCTTTAGTTTTCTATGTTGTATCATGTGTACTATTGTTTGTTTGTCTTTTCATTTTCAGCAAAGGCGTTGTTAGTTTATTTTAGATTTAATGAATTTGACTGTCTATCTTTGGTATCTTTCGTCCCTCTTTCAACACATTAATATGAAAATCGGCTTTATTAAACTATGGATTTCTTAAACTCTATGTCCCAATTCTAGAAAGTGCATTGATCGTCCCAAAAGAGGGAGGTCCTAACCCAGGATAAAGAGGGAAGTTTTCTTAACGTGCAAAAAGCGTGGCACTCTCTTTACACGAGGCATCGGATTTAACGTCCCCCTTCTGACCGTACGTGACTGCGAACTTGATACATCCCGCACAGCCAAACGGACGCCCCACTTCGGCAAGCGTTTTACTGCCGGTCGGGAAAAGACCAAGTGACCATATTTCTATACCCCAGTCACCCTTGGGGATTAGGTGTTTCCAACTATAAGGGTTAAGGAGTGGCGTTCCAACTAAATGTCCTCATTTAAGTGCATGGGTCGTCAAAAAAAAGGTGTCCAAGCTATATGTTCCAATTTAAATGCCATGATTGTCAAAAAAAGGGTGATAACTTCAATTTTGGCTCTGTAGACATGTGTTTGTGTGTATGTGAGGGAGGGGAGTCTGGTTTTGCAATCTAATAAAGAGGATCTGTCTAGGATTATTATGACTTTCGTGCGGGGACATCAATTTGATTTCTTTGGGGGCTCCCCTAAATGGTACGATTTGGACGGAGTGGCTGCTTAATTACATTTCTATTTATTATATTTATTATAAAATCGTTTGAACTATAATGCTTTAGGTTTCCAAGGTATATGCTCGCTAATTTACAGAACTATTTGCTTCAGGTAACGAAGCTTACATTTTAAAATTAGTCAGTTTATGTACAGCTTATTCGAAAACAACAATAAAAAATATAGGTCACCGATGAGTTAAAAAGATCTTTCGATTTTAAGGCCAAACCAGATGCTCCGCAGGGCGGCACATCTTTATACGACCGCACAGGCCGAACCCTGAACGGTTGGGGCTAGTATGGACACAACATTCAAACTGGATACCGCTCTGTTTAATCACAACAGTTGCCATATTTCTATGTAAACTTACATCGGGCATGTCAAATAGATTTCTTTCTACAATTTTTTGTGTCAGCAAATCAAGTGTACGCCGTGCTTTTAATAGTGTTCGACAAGCTTTTATGTCAGAATTTGTTCCAGCTAACCTCGGATTTCAGCATACATCCCGAGAAGAGGTTACTCAAAAACATACCAGACCTTTAGCTCAGTCAATGTTTGGAGGAATTGCGAGTAACAATGCAATTCTTGTGCTAGATGGTACCTATATATATGTGGACAAGAGCAATAATTTCCATTTCCAGCGAAGGTCATACAGCACAAACAAAGGCAGACCTCTTGTAAAACCAATGATTGTTTGCACAACTACAGGATATTATGTATCAGTGCTTGGACCCTATTTAGCAGACTGTCGCAATAATGATGCATCAATCTTGACCCATATGTTGAAGACAAATATTGAAGAAATTCGTGATTGGGTAAATGAAGAAGACATTTTTGTTTTAGACAGAGGGTTCAGAGACGCCATACCACTGAAATGCCTAGGTTTCTTAAGGAGGGAGAAAAGCAGTTCTCGACATTAGATATAATGAATCGTATATTGACTCATGGTATTGCCTTTGCCGAGCTGGAGCTAGAGTTGTTGGAGCGTGTTCTCATGTTGCTGCTGTGTTGTGGTACCTTGGTAAAAAACTGTACAAAGACAAGTCAGTGTCATATGGTGTTAGGAACTGGGGAGAACACGTTTAAGATGCAAGTGTGCTGCCTGAATTGATAGATGTGTCTGACAGTGAGAGTGATGATGGTGTTGTTGAAGAGTAGGACATTGTATGCATGTAACTTGTAATTTGATATGATAATGTGTGTTTTATTATTAGCTGTAAGTTGTATGTGAGGATATTATTGCCATTGGTTGCATTTGAATTATTGTTACTTACTAGAAAACATTTAATAATTAATTTCAAAATACATGACATTAAGTGAATTTATCCTGAATTGATAGTGCAGGGATAAAGGCAACACCCTCTATCTGGTAAATGACGTCATAAAGGCGCGCATAATTGATGAGTTTTTTCCGGAGACGGATGAACTCGACAGTGGTCTATTGTATCATTGTGTTAATGTGAATGAATTTCTAAAGTTTTTAATCAAGAAATCAGTTTTGATATCATTCATGATATGAAACAGTATTTTGTAAATTTCTATCTTTTCAAATGACAGATGATATTGGAAAATTTTAAAACCAGCATTTATGTTACTGTAAACAATATTTGGGAATTTATACAAAAATATTTTGGATACAAAACATAATTTGCAGAACAGGATGCAACCCTCTGGCGCACTGTGAAAAGTCGTAAGGTTGTAAGTCACTGGCGTAGATGGAATAAGCTCGTAAACTTGACCTGCTGCAAATTAAAAATAGCTTGTCATATATGTTTTGTTATAAATTATTATTCATATGTCATTTGATAAGGTACAATGTACATGTATATTCTATGTGTATTTTATGTTTTTAAAGTCACTGATGGTTTTCTTAACTTGGTTAAAATCTGTGATTTTTTTCATTGTTTTGCCTTTTTGACCCAAAATATCAAAAACATAAATAAATGTACAGGGGATGAAACACGGGTAAATTCCATCAGCAATTACTAAGCTGAATAATACAAAAAAAATATTTGTAAATTCCAGAAATCTGGCATGTTTGATGATTGTTGGCATTTTTTAACCCAAAGTATCATAAGAGCCAAAAAATGAATAACGATTTATTTCAGAATATGATTTAAACATATTTAATCATCTGTTTCAATATCATCAAGAATGAAATTATAAAATATTTCCAGAAATCTGTAATTTTTTTTCACTTTTTGCCTTTTTGACCCCAAAATATCAATCGAAACATAAACAAATGTATGTTTTTTTTTTTTCTGAGAAATGACTTGTAACTAACACATAGTCAAATCTTATCAGTAATTACTTGAAAGATGAATCATAACGAAAAATAATTCTAAAATCCAGAAATCTATAATTTTTGATGATTTTTTGCATTTTTTTTAACCAAAAAAACCTGAAATCAGAAAGAAAATTAATAACTAATTATGTCAGAATATGATTTCAATATATTTAATCATCTATTTCAATATCTGTTTTACCTGAAATATCATCAACAATGAAATAATAAAACATTTCCAGAAAACTGTGATATTTGTTGATTTTTTGCCTTTTCAGCCCAAAATATCAACCAGAAACATATAAATATATTTTTTTTCATTGGTAAATGACTTATAGCTTATACAATATTGATTTTGATATCATATTACCTTAATATTGAATCAGAACAAAATATACATGTAAATTCCTGAAATCTGTGATTTTTGTCGAGCCTGCAACTTTTGTTGCAGAAAGCTCGACATAGGGATAGTGTTCCGGCGGCGGTGTTAGCTCACTTCTTAAAAGCGATATATTTTAGAAGGTGGAAGACCTGGATGCTTCATATTTTGTATATAGATGCCTCATGTTACGAAGTTTCCGTCAGTCACATGTCCATTGTCCTTGACCTCATTTTCATGGTTCAGTGACCACTTGAAAAAAAAGTTCAAATTTTTTGTAATGTTAAATTCTCTCTTACTGTAAGTAATAGGATAACTATATTTAGTATGTGCGTACCTTGCAAGGTCCTCATGCCCGTCAGACAGTTTTCACTTGACCTCGACCTCATTTCATGGATCAGTGAACAAGGTTAAGTTTTGGTGGTCAAGTCCATATCTCAGATACTATGAGCAATAGGTCTAGTATATTCGTTGTATGGAAGGACTGTAAGGTGTACATGTCCAACTGGCATGTGTCATCTGACCTTGACCTCATTTTCATGGTTCAGTGGTTATAGTTACGTTTTTGTGTTTTGGTCTGTTTTTCTCATACTTTATGCAATAGGTTTACTATATTTGTTGTATGGAATGATTGTAAGGTGTACATGTCTAGCGGGCAGATGTCATCTGACCTTGACCTCATTTTCATGGTTCAGTGGTCAAAGTTAAGTTTTTAAGTTTTGGTCTTTTTATCTAATACTATATGTCATAGGTCAACTATATTTGGTGTAGGGAAATATTTTATGATCTATATGTCAGTCGTGCAGGTTTTATTTGACCTTGACCTGGTTTTCACGGTTCATTGCTCAGTGTAAAGTTTTTGTGTTTTGGTCTATTTTCTTAAACTATAATCAATAGGTCAACTATATTTGTTGTATGGAAGCATTGTTAGCTGTACATGTCTGCCTGGCATATGGTTCAACTGACCTTGACCTCATTTTCATGGTTCATGTTAAGTTTATGTGACAGTCGTAATAAAGCTTTGTATTTAGGATTATCAACATAATATCAATGATTAGTAAAGAAGGCGAGACATTTCAGTGTGTGCACTCTTGTTTTAGATTTTCTGCATTTTTACCCAAAAAATGCAGAATTAGTGAAATATTGAATTTTGAAACTTGTTTTCGTATAGCAAACATGCAGATAGTCAATAATTTACTAATGAAATAATTTTTTGGGACAGGGCCATTTTTGGTACTTGGTGAACCTAGTCCTTTACCCGGAACTCCCAACATGACATCATCTGAATTACCTCAATCTATATCAAATGAACTTTAATTGTCAATCAAAACTTGTAATCATTCATCAAACGAGTTTGATAGGAAGAACCAATCAAGAAGTTGTTTTAGTGGCGAAAATGATTGTCTTACTCATGATTTCAAAAGATGTAATAAGAGGTCATTTGAAGAGATTAATGAGACATTTGACAATGAAAGTGATGAGTCATGCAGTGATTATGAGTCTGATTTACATGATCAAGATTACCAAAATGAAAGTGAAGCATTATCGACATTACCTCTGCAAATGACAAATCCATCTTATGACTCTGGTGTTGATCACATAACATTTGGTGATGCAGTTGCTCATATATTAGATACTCTTTTATCTCAAAGACATATTCCAAAAGATAATCTATTTTCAAACTTATTGATAACATCAGTAAATATGTTCAGCAACTCTGGTGTTTAATTTGAAATGTCCTATTGGAACATATAGAAATGTCACAGGCTCGACAAAAATGGAAACCACATATCGAATCACAGAATATAATGAATTCATTTAAATAGCAGGAAAGTTGGTAGAATTCTCTGAAGATTCACAACTAGTAGATTCAGACTTTGAGAAACAAATCTATATAATATGATACCTTTTGTTTGAAAAGTAAAATTCGTCACTTTAATTCGAAATTGAAAAAAAAATTTTACAGGGCTGATGTACTATTTATAAGTTATTTGTATTTTATTGAGATTAAAATTCAAGTGTACGCCTGGGCGTTTTGACGTAAACGTAGCTACGCGCATGAATAAGACACCACTCGGTACAATAACAGTACAAAGTTGAGTAAATCTGACTAGACTATTAAAAAACCCGGTAAATAATATAAATTGAATTTAGATACAAGACATTAACGAATATTTCAGTGTTTTCCATAGCTACAAAAGATGCGTTGAAAGTTCAGCATAACTGAGATTTTATTTGTATTTATAAATCAAAATTGTTAGAACCGAGTACGGTAACTTGTATACTTTTCAAATAGTCACAAGAACTTAAAAACAAACAAATTAATTCTAAAAGTGTCCATGTCGTATGAACTAAGCCCTCGGCAGTTTTCTACGGGGATAAGTTTGACAAGTGTGTATATTCCCGCTGGGTTTATAGTATATTGACCGTTATTATGAAGTTATGTGATTCGTAAATCTACGGGTATTGGAGGTAAAACCTTACATGCATGAATGATTTCACAACAAGGTTATAAAAATTAAAACGTTGTCATTATGATAATTTCGAAAAGTGTCTTATAAGATACATTTTTATGCCCCACCTACGATAGTAGAGGGGCATTATGTTTTCTGGTCTGTGCGTCCGTTCGTTCGTCCGTCCGTCTGTTCGTTCGTTCGTCCGTCTGTCCCGCTTCAGGTTAAAGTTTTTGGTCAAGGTAGTTTTTGATGAAGTTGAAGTCCAATCAACTTGAAACTTAGTACACATGTTCCTTATGATATGATCTTTCTAATTTTAAAGCCAAATTAAACTTTTGACCCCAATTTCACGGTCCACTGAACAAAGAAAATGAAAGTGCATGTTTCAGGTTAAAGTTTTTGGTCAAAGTAGTTTTTGATGAAGTTGAAGTCCAATCAACTTGAAACTTAGTACAAATGTTCCCTATGATATTTTCTTTCTAATTTTAATGCCTAATTATATTTTTTATCCAATTTCACGGTCCATTGAACATGGAAAATGATAGTGGGAGTGGGGCATCCGTGTACTTTGGACACATTCTTGTTTTACAAATAAATTGAGACACCTTGTTCAATTTATCTAACAGGTGCATGTAACTGTGTTTAAGCACTAAATGCGCATAAACCAGTCCCATGTGAAATTGCAGGTATCTCTTACGGTGGTCTGATTTTTTTTCGAAGAGATGCGAAACAAGGGAGTGTCAATTGAGTTATTAATTTACAACATTTACCAGATAAGCGGTGAATCCCAAAATTTTCAGCGGCAGATATTTCAATATGTTTTTGTTTTTACAATCAGTTTCTATTTATACTAATGTATTAAATGGGTATGGCAGTTGTGTCTTTTTTTTTTTTATAACAACCTTTTTAAAAAATTGCACACGATGTAATTGTATTTAAAATTATTTAACCTATCCCGGACTGTCAGATAGAAATTTGGTATCCTTAACTTTTAAGTCTATAAAATGACTACCAATATTTGAAAGTTGCGACACTTATGGATTATTAAACTGTTGCTGTATAATGGTTGTAGCAATCATATTTTAACTGTAACAACCTTTTCGACGTTTAAACAGTTTATTTACGACTGTTTCAACGTTTTGCGTGTTGGAACAGTTATTAAATAACTGTAACAACTTTCAAAAGGTTGCAACAGTCGTATTATAACCGTGACAACATTTTCTGCGTTTTAACAGTGTATTTATGACTGTTACAACGTTTTTCGAGTTGGGACAGTTGTAAACCAACTGTTACAACTTGAAATTAGTTGTATCAGTCCTTTAATGTTTGTGACAGCTATTTCTATCGTTGTTGCAGTCGATTTATGTTGGAGACAAACACTTTAAAAGTTGGGACAGTCATAAAATAACTGAAACAGTAAAATTTTACAACTGTTACAACTTTAACAAACAATTACAGTCTTAGAACGACGGTTACTGGTATGGACAGTTGTTATTTCGTCCAGTAGTGTAAGAACTAATCAATAAATTTAAAAAGGGGGTTTAAAAATGAAAATTCAAAAACTAAATGTTATTAATAGTACAACTATTATCACAGGGTTCAAGCCTTATCAGATGTAAGGAAGTTATCCACCACAAAGGAAATTTAATCATTTTTAGGCCAAAAAACAGATGGGGCAGAATTATTGACAGCAAATCTTATAAAGGCAGAAAGATCTCTTAACAGAAAAGTGTTCAAAAGGGACATACCTGATGAAATTAAGAATGCTGCCTTACTCTAAACTACTGAGACTGGCTTTATTTTTTGATTCATTTATTTTCAAATGTTGTTAAAGTTATATCAGATTCTACAGAGAAAAATTTCATTTTGATTATAAATGGTCTTATAAATGTCATAAGACAGATTAATTCATTACATCTCTAGGACATTACTCAAATCAAATTAACCTCAGTAATATACAGCATTATTTTGTTTTACTCCGATTCCTGTTGCACACACATTTATACAAACTTGTATGAGAGAACTCTGTCTTACAGGGCTTCAGACATATCTTTGTCAGATAGAGTTGATGAGTTGGATAATTTGTCTACAATTGTTTCCTATGCTACAGAGTTAAATGCATCTCTTGAATCAGACACCAGTCCTTGGATGCCTGACTCTTCATCCTTCAAAAATATTGATACTACGATTCTGATGATTTTTCAAAAAAATCTCTTGGCAAACGATGTAGTTGATTGATTGATTGTTGGTTGCGTAACGTCCAGTGGCAGATATTTCATGCATATTCAGGACGAGAACAAGTTCACAATAGATGCATTAGGTAGGTTGATACAATAGAGGCCATCTGGGATGATGGTCGGAGAAATTAGGACTGCCACCGGAAAAGGAGGGTATATTGGATAGGGACAGAAATTTTGCCTTGCAACAGGCCACCTACGGACCCCTCAGAGAGTTGTTGCAAGGGTTCTTAACGTGCTAACAGCGTGGCTCTATCTTTACACGAGGCATCGGATTTAACGCCCCCCTTCTGACTGGACGTGACTGCGAACTTGATACATCCCGCACAGCCAAACGGACGCCCCACTTCGGCAAGCGTTTTACTGCCGGTCGGGAGAAGACCAAGTGACCATATTTCTCTACCCCTGTCACCCTTGTGGATTAAACGATGTAAAGGAAACGCAAGTTATGTTGATCAGCCGCCTTTGAAGGACTACATGTACTTAAATAATTTTAATGAGATAAATGAAATAACACAAATATAACGTGCCTAGAACAGGGTGTTTTTCAATATTTCTGTTAGAACAGGGAATGATTTGGTAAGTGCTGTCGCCATAGTTCTACTTCGGCTTTAAAGGGCCCTCAAATGATGTTTGTAACGGAACGGAACGGAAAACAAATATGCAACAAATCAACAATTTCAATAAGTGCATTACAAGATATTGACTTGCACATTTTTCATTTTATTCGAGAAATGATCAAGATAAAAAAAGACGTAAATTATGTGAAGTGCCAATATCCCTCAGTTCTTATCCAAAAAGCCAAAATGTACCCGAGAGAGGGAGGAAAACCAAATCAATCACAGTAGGAAGACCGTTAGATATTGTCAATGAGTTCAAAAGATTAGAGAACATTGGGGATTCATCATTCCAGTCAATACTAGTAAGAATTTTATCAGAGTTGTTCTCCTATTAACCAGCACAGGCAACTCATCGTTATTTGAACTTCAAAATCACAACGTTGGGGCACAGGGGCATGTGTAATAGATGGTTTGGGGCGGAAATATATGCCAGTCGGCTATTCGTATTGAAACAATGTATAACTTTCACCAGTCGAATGGCATATCAGTGGCCTAACCAGAACTTTTGATAATGGGGGCCCTTATAATAACCTTTAAAGGAAAGGGGGCTCAAATCATGCTTTAGTGATTCCTGATATAATTAAACATTTTTTTTTCTTAAAAAAGGCGTGGTCCTACAGTGCAAAGTAGAAGTTAACAATTGCCTAATTTTAAAGTAGAATCCCTCATGTCCATTATAAGTTCAGGGGAAAATCGAGAAAATTATTGTGTAAAATATTGTAAGTTAAAAATGGTAAGGACATTTCATGTCAATAAAAGGAGGTGGGGGTTATGATTCTAGATTCTGATTACTGTTGTGTCAGATTCTCGTATCCCGCTTACCATTTTTTTGCTTTTTTGTCCATTTCCAAGCAAGTTCAAAGGGAAAAATGTGTGACCATGCATAATCATGGCAACAGCATAGAATTTGTTTAAATTTAATTTATTTTTCTTATATTTAGGTTAAGTCCAAGATATAAAACAAAAATTCCTTTAATCAGAAAATATCAGTGGCCATCAATTTTCCTAATCCTTTGATGCTTACAGAGAATGTCTCTTATATTTGTTGGTTTGAATGAACAGAAATTTAAAAATCTATCAGAACTACTTTGGTCAAATCAAAATAATGATTAATCATTTAATCATCTCATGTAATTTTGGTTTTTACTCTTATGTCACATGCAGACCATCGCATTTCCGTGTAACCACCATCGCTCATCCGTGTCGTTATCAACAAATTGGAGGCATAATGTCACCATCGCACTTAAGCTTAACCGTCGGCGTTTAATTGCGGTTCCGAGTCCTATATGTATATACATATACAAGAAGTTGCAGAAAACTTAGCAGATACAAATTATAGATGTAATCAGATTGTGGTGGAGAGTTCGACTAAAATATTACTAATCAGCTGATGTCAATTATATGCTATAGACACCTATACCTAATTCTGTTCCGAGATATACCACATTCCATTGAATGAAAGAATATTATTTAGAATTCTGAACCTATATGCTGCCTCTAAAAGAAAGAATTTGGCTGGATTAGATAGTATGATGCATGTTGAAACTGAAGCATTTTAAAGCTTTAGGAGAACTATTCAAACTACATTAAATCATAATAATGGCTGTTATAAATATATGGTACGATAAAACAACCTAGAGTATTTTGTCCCTGTGCTTACATTTTAGGGTGTTTAAAAGACTTACACATCTTTGTGATGATTACAAAAGACTACAAAAGACTAAGAAGTAAGTAACTGTTACGAAGGAACGTTTTAAACGTTTAAAACTGCGATTGTTTGTCAAAAAATCAACAGCTTGTATCAATGTAATGTGTTTTGGTACCGTATTTTACTGAGGGACGCCTTGGTTTTTACATTGATTATTTAGATAAATCCAAGTTTATTATATGTTCTGATTCACTATCATGCTTACAAGCTAGACAAAATACTAAAATTAACAAGAGTGTACACGCTGAAATGTCTCCCCTTCTATACTAATCATTGATATTATGTTGATAGTCCTAAGTATAAAGCTAAGCTTTATTACAACTGTCACATAAACTTAACATTAACCAAGATAACTAAACAAAGACCAATGAACCTTGAAAAAGAGGTCCAGGTCAGATGAACCATGCCAGGCAGACAGGTACAGCTAACAATGCTTCTATTCAACATACATAGTTGACACATTACTTATAGTTTAAGAAAAATAGACCAAAACACAAAAACTTAACACTGTGCAATGAACCGTGAAAATGAGGTTAAATAAAACTTGCTCGACTGACATAAAGATCATAAAATATTTCCATACACCAAATATAGTTGACCTATGGCATATATCATTAGCTAAAAAGACCAAAACTCAAAAACTTAACTTTGACCACTGAACCATGAAAATGAGGTCAAGGTCACATGACATCTGCCCGCTAGACATGTACACTTAACAATCATGCCATACAACAAATATAGTAGACCTATTGCATATGGTATGAGAAAAACAGACCAAAACACAAAAATTTAACTATAACCACTGAACCATGAAAATGAGGTCAAGGTCAGATGACACCTGCCAGTTAGACATGTACACCTTACAGTCCTTCCATACACCGAATATACTAGCCCTATTGCTTATAGTATCTGAGACATGGACTTGACCACCAAAACTTTACCTTGTTCACTGATCCATGAAATGAGGTCGAGGTCAAGTGAAAACTGTCTGACAGACACGAGGACCTTGCAAGGTACGCACATATCAAATATAGTTATCCTATTACTTATAATAAGAGAGAATTCAACATTACAAAACATTTGAACTTTTTTTTTCAAGTGGTCACTAAACCATGAAAATGAGGTCAAGGACATTGGACATGTGACTGACGGAAACTTCGTAACATGAAGCATCTATATACAAAGTATGAAGCATCCAGGTCTTCCACCTTCTAAAATATAAAGCTTTTAAGAAGTGAGCTAACGCCGCCGCCGTAGGATCACTATCCCTATGTCGAGCTTTCTGCAACAAAAGTTGCAGGCTCGACAAAAACCCTACAATTCTCAAAAATTTATATGTAATGCGGAATTTAAAAATTCTTTTGAAAGAAATATTATTTCTATGAGTTCCGAGTCTTATTGCCCTGTCGTGCAGTTTTAACAAACATTTAGCATGATATCTGCTCCTGAAATATTAATCTCCAGCACTGAGTTTTTCTAAAAGAACAATGGTTAGTAGTTCAAGTGACAGTCACATACTCTATTGTCGATCATAATTGTCGAGGCTTAATGATAGTCAGATACCTCATCACAATGAAAGAAAAAAAAAATCCTGCAATCACATTGTTCTTGTTAATTCATCACAACCGTGGCTGGTTATTTTACTGGTATTTTCAATCCGTGACTCATCTTAGACTTTTTTCCTGACAAAATATATTCGATCTTAAGATTTGCTTTGACATGATAAGTACCTTTTGCCTTGTGATTCTGGAGTGTTTCCCCCATTACATGGCCTTCTTCAACATGGAACAGTTGTATGCTTACAAAAATGACTGATTACCAGCTCAAATGTCTATGTCTGCTCTTTTTGTATTTGATTGGCATTGTAAATCCTCATGTGTCCTCACTTGGCGTTACGGAATTCTTTCCAGTCTATTTATGAATTTTACAGCTCCATTGACTTAATAAATATGTAATATTCCTTTTCAACATACAGTGGTCATAACTTATATTGTACAGAGTATATACGCATTTCTTGGTGGTAAAAAAGTAACTAAGCCATCGGAGTGCCTACAAGGGCGATGCTGTGTTTCCATGGCGAACCGGGATCAAGTGCTAATGCTGAAAACGAGCTCCAAATATAATGTAGCTGGTCCTCAAAATCAGCACCTAAGATCCACTGCGGAAAGCACCAGATGTTCCAAGAATAGTATACTCAAGCAGAGCGTATCCATCAAGCGAAAAAGAAAGCGTACCACTTGATTGACCCATGACCCATCGCCTTCCTCAGTTATCCGGAATATAAATAGCTTAATTTAAAATACATGTGTATATTATGAAAATTGTTACAAGAAAGCTTATTATTGAGGATTAACTGAAGGGCTCGACATGACCAGCCGATTGATCGAACCGGGTCCATCCAACCTCCCGTTTAGATGATATCGAAGCCAAAGCAGCTTATTGAACTATAGTCTCGTCCGTCCGGGTATTTTCTGACCGTAAGGAGTCTGGCTATAGCCCTTATCCACAAGAATCTCGTCCGTCAACCACCGACACGGGTAGCAACCCACGGCAAACGGGTTGGAGAGCCTATTTTATTTAAAACATCGGGCATCTCACGATGTTCGGGTCACTTTAATCTGGTCTCTACCCTTCGACCTGTCCAGCATGGGTAACCCTACCAGGAGACGAGGCTCCAGCTGGCATAGCTCTTGGGGTCACTAAGACACGCAAGCCCCCCCCCCCCCCCCCCCCCGACCACGGCAAGGATAGCGATCCATCGGAGGGAAAAATATGAAGGAAGATTCCCCTTGAACATATTAGAGGGAACCACATCTGCAAGCATAAAGGCAGAGTGTCATAGATGAAAGATATATGTTCTACCTGATAAACAGGTACATTTATGAAATATTGACATTAGTTTAAGATTGACAGGTGACCCCCTACAGGTCAATGCATAAAGCCAACAGCCTTTGTGCCATCCATTTAGGTCCACACTGAAATCTTAATCTATATGTCACATGATAACCTTCTATTAATAGACACATCAGGAAAAAGCATAAAATGGTTCACACTAAATTTTGTAAACCTTACACTGTTTTTCCATCCTTACTCATGTTTATTGGATGTTTTTGTTAAGTTATGTGTTAGGAACAAATATTTTTTCAGTTGACATGGTTGATGCTGAATTTTATTTGACAAGGTTTACCTTAAAATATATTAACATCTACAGGTTGATTTTATTTATCACAAAAACTTGCACCAAAGTTATTGGGACCGTAAACACCTCTTTAGGGGTTAAAAATCCACAATCGGGACACCCAGGATTAAATCATTTACGCCTTGGGCAATCAAAATTTACCCAAGATGCCCCACAGATTAGTATTAAAACATTCTCAGATATCATTGGTAATTTGCAAATTGAAAAGCTTCAAGTAACTGTGCATATTAATAAAGTTGGGAGACCATGTCTTGAATTTCGAAATGCCAATTCTCATCAGGTTAACTTTGGAATCAAAATAAAACTGTAAACTTGTATAGAAAGAGAAAAGAGCATAAAGTCAAGAGGTTGTCTAAGCCATATCAATTAAGACACAAATGGAGGAGTAAACTGATGGACTATTTAGAACAACATTCCAGGGTTAAGCCAATTAAAAAAAGATACAGTCCTCATCAATCGTCGCAAATTAAAAAAAAATGAAACGTTTAAGAGGTTTAAGAAAGAAAACCCTTTATTTCATAAAAGTTCCCAACCTTTGATAAAATGATTCCAAAGAACTTTAAATGTCTGTACGAGACTTTGTATTTACACACGTGATTATAATATGGAGCAAACAGTAAATGCACTGAACAGAAATATTAAGTTTGTTGCACATGATGAAGTTCTACCCAAGTCCCCTTAAGAACTGTCAGACATATCAGTATGTAAGTATTCAGAATATTCAGCTAGAGAGCGTATTGATAGAAATGTAACCTGTGTGATACACAGAATATAAAAGATTACTGTATGCCCTTGTTCACAGCATGAACAGATAGTAATAACAATCACTGGTATTAAAGTGATTAAAGTAACTGGAATTACGACTATCCCAATATGAATGACCACGGCAGATATAGGTAAAATTTTTACAGTCATTTTCTCAAATGTAGTATGTTTTTGTCAATAGTTACTCCAGCTGCAAGGTTTTTCTATACCATTACATCATATTTGAATCGTAACGGTGCACTGGAATTGTGTAGGCGCTTTGAAAATTGCCTTTGAAAAATTCGGGATGATATTCGTAGTTATGTTTTTGAAAAATGAGAAGATAATTGTAAGTGGATATTGTTTTATTAGTTTAAACATATTTATTTATAGTGAATTGGGAAACAAGTTTTGCAACTTATATTAATCCCTTTCCACTTTGCGGGTGTGAGTGCTGCTTTGTAGCGGCATTAGCCTACTCTTTCTCGAAATCTACAAGGGTGTCTTTAACGTGCAGGAGATATGGCTCTCTCTTAACACGGATCAGCCATTTATCGTCCCCTTCCGAAGGAATATCATCGTTTCCTCAAGACCATACTCGCAGATGGTGTCAAGGCAGAACCGAAAATTGAGTTCCTGACATTTTCATCCCAAACGGGAATCGAACCAGGAACCTTTGTGTTAGTGGTCCGATGCACACACGTGGTATCCAGCTGTCAGTGGATTCATCTATCTGTCTGTCCGTCCGTCTCAGAATAATTTTCTTCCCATTTTTCTCAGGAACTATATCATAATGATTCGTGAGACTTGTAATCATGGTTTATATATAAGTCAGTTATATCCTCAGTCATTACTCAACAACTTCCTGTTAAGCACAATAATTTGGGACGGGGTAACATTAGTGAGTAGAAGCTCAAACTTCTACTTGTTTTCTTTGTAAATTAGTAAGACTTGGAATGAAAATTAAAAAAAATCAGAACTGGTTCAGTAAGCAGTGGCTGAACAAGCATGAGGTATTTTAGTTGTTATAAAATTATAATAGAATGATATGCCTTTTATTTAATTTATGATTTTCACTTAGGGCCCATTCATTAAGCCTCTGTACAACAACATTAAGGTCAATACAAAAATAATCACGTGATAATATCATAACAATCAATCATGCGATGCTTCTCATATGGAGTTTAATATTATATTTTATATTCACGGTTATTCTAGAATATTCAACAATTCAAATGTATATTCATGGTTATTCTAGAATATTCAACCCTTATTTAGCATTCAATATTGGGATAGATATATATTTCACATTCATGGTGACTGGGGAATAGAAATATGGTCACTTGGTCTTCTCCCGACCGGCGGTAAAACGCTTGCCGAAGTGGGGCGTCCGTTTGGCTGTGCGGGATGTATCAAGTTCGCAGTCACGTCCGTGCCGTTAAATCCGATGCCTCGTGTACAGAGAGTGCCACGCTCTTTGCACGTTAAGAACCCTTGCAACAACTCTTTGAGGGGTCCGTAGGTGGCCTGTTGCAAGGCTAAATTTCTGTCCCTATCCACTATACCCTCATTTTCCAGTGGCAGTCCAAATTTCCCCGACCATCATCCCAGATGGCCTCTATTGTATCAACCTACCTATTGTATTTATTTTGAACTTGTTCTCGTCCTGAATATGCATGAAATATTTGCCCCTGGACGTTAAGCAACCAACAATCGATCAATCAATCAATCACATTCATGGTGATTCTAGAATATTCTATCATTCATAATTCATCCTATAGATAATTATTCATGTATATTCAAGCTTATTCAGTTCGTACAATATTCATGTACATTCAGAGTGCCATTTAAGATTCGCGAATTGTTACCTTGAATATTATTTATGATTTTTTCAATGAGGTCATGTGTTTTCGCAGATGAGGAAAAAGCTGGAGAAAAGGTTAAATCTAAAAGTGGCTTTTTGGTTAAACAGCCATTTGTGAGGGTCTGGATTGGATCCTTATTTGTTATGTAGATGTATTGAGGACATTTTACTTTTAACCTTTAGAAAAGTGTTTATTCTGTTTTTTTAATATTAGACATGAGTTTCCTTTACTTTTGCAAACTTTTTCTCCCTTTTTTGTTCATGGAATCTATTATTCATTTTGGTTATTAATCTATATGAACCTGCCTAGCACCTAATGTAGATATTTTATTACCAAGACTTCTTTCCACCTTAGTGTCACTGGAATGATGATTTTTGTATACATAAAAGTAAAATTAATCAGAAGATTGCAATTAGAACATAAGAAGGAAATAATGAGATATTTTATTTGCAGATGGATTCATTATTGCCAGGTATCAATGTACTCATACCGATACAAGTGAAGACAATAGTTCTCAGTGGGGCAACCAGCAGATCAGATATGGCAACGAAACTCATAAGAGCCTTTTACTCAACAAAAGAAATGAAAATGGCAAAATCTCTGTCAAAACTGATTATAATCCACAAAAACTGTTACCCAAGAAAAGAAGTGAATTTACAAGCACAGTATAACGTATATTTTATAAAGAAGCTGAGAAATTGTTAATTAATTCTGTAAACTTTCTAATCTGATTATAGCTATGGCGTTTGGCAAAACTTCAGTTTCTTTGTGAAATCGTAATCTTTTTAAGTTTTATGTATATAAAGTTAATCTTAGTACTAACCAAAAGTTCTTTTCTGTTTCCAGGAGAAACAATGAATTTGCATCTACTGAAGCACTTTTTGTGCTGACATGAATTATCATTGATATGCTTTTATTTATAAATTAACAGTTTACAAAATTAGGAACTTTTGAAATACTAAGGCTTTTCTACCTCAGGCATAGATTAATTTAGCTGGATTTGGCAAAACTTTTAGGAATTTTGGTCCTGAATGCTCTTCAACTTCGTACTTTATCTGGCCTTTTAAACTTTTTTGGATTCGAGCGTCTTTTGTAGACGAAACGCGCGTCTGGCGTATAAACAAAATTTAGAAGTGGTATCTATGACGAGTTTATTTACCTGATTTTGTGAATATTGTGGATATTCTTGTTTTGGGTTTGAGTCAATGAATAGCTATTTGAAGAATATGGTACATGGAACTCGGCATATCAATAAACAGGTTCATATTTGTATTTTTACACAATAAGTGTTTGCGTGTATCTTAATCTTGGCTTTGTTTGTCAATTTATATATTTGCTATTCAAATTTAAACATCTGATATATAGAACATTTGACTTAAATATGTGCAGTATAGACAATTTAAAGTAATTTATTTTGCAAATTAAACTTTTTTTATTGGGTTAGTGTTTATATTAATATAAACTTTCACATGTAGCTAAATACGGTCCTAGAATGAGAAGTTTGGAATTTTGTCTAGTTCAGGAAAGCCAAATACAGTCTAAAGAAAGACAACAGTAGTATACCGCTGTTCAAACTCATAAATCCATGAACAAAAAACAAAATCGGGGTAACAAACTAAAACTGAGGAAAACGCATAAATAGAAGAGGAGAACAACGACACAACACTACAATGTAACACACACAGAAACGGACCAAGCATCAGACAAAATCCCACGAGAATCAGAAATATAACATCAAAACCAAATACAAGAATTTGGGATAGACAAGTACCGTGACACGTCTTATCGCAATGTCAATTTACACTAAAAAATAAGAGAAAACAAACGACGCAACGTTAAATTGTAACACACACAGATACGAACTATAATATAACAATGGCCATATTCCTGACTTGGTACAGGACATTTTTAAAGGAAAAAATGGTGGGTTGAACCTGGTTTTGTGGCATGCCAAACCTCACACTTTAATGCAATGTTAAATATAACATTGAAATGGCAGCATAATATTACAGGACTACAATACAAATAAATAGGAGAACGTATTAGATAAAGAAATTCATGATTAATGAATAACAAAAAGCATCAGGTTTAAAATTCAATACGCCAAAAACGCGCCTTGTCCACACAAGACTCACCAGTGACGCCCAGATAAAAAAGATCGAAAGCGAAAAAAAGTACAAAGTTGTACAGCACTGAAGATCAAAAGTTGAAAAAGGTTGTGTCAAATATGGCTATGTTTTTATGCTTGGGATAAGAACATCCTTATTATTTAGAACAATTAATGCTATTGCAAACAGTAAATTTTATCAAATGAATATAACAGATATACATATTGAAACTGAAGTATTAACTCATTACATAAAACAAACACGAATGCATAATGCAAAAAGACCAAAACAGAAAAGACACACCCGACTCAGTCCAGGCCTCAACGCAGTAAATTATGAAAATGACGTCACATACGATGGTGAAAAGACATTAAAAATTACGTCACATTTGAATATATGAAATTTGTGAAACAGCAGAAAAATGACGTCACATATGAAAAACTATATCTCAAAAGTAAGATAGAATTAGGATTGATTAAAGATTATAATAGAACTAAATACTGATATTGCATTTAACACAAGGCATATTGCAAATACTTGTTAATAGCAATTAACTATAATATATATATGTCCAGTTTGTTATGAATCCAACTTCAAACGTAAATTATCGTAGATTACGTTGACCAAAATTAAATCTAATAAATGACGGCGGTGATTAATTTTTCTTTTCATAACACATATATATAATAGAAAAGGCGTCAACACATTTGACAAAATCCGATGAGAATTACAAATATAACTTTAAACATTTAAACTAAATACATGAATTTGGGATAGACAAGTACCGTACCACGTCTTATAGTAATGCGAATTCACACTCAGCAAAATCGAGATGGGTATGACATGGTTTGTAGATGCCTTAGAAAACAAGAAAGAAGATTTCCCAAGAACCACAATTTCCTGTTATCAAGAAATGACACCTCAAAATTATATCAATACATTACTACTAAATTTCCCAGTAGCACAAAGTATGTAGAGATGTTTCATTCTGATACACAAGATAGCAATAAGAACATAATAATACATTTTTCTTCCGTTTTTCCAAATCTACGGCTTTTAATTCAAATCTTCGGCATTTCAATATCTTCGGCTGGTGGTGTCTTCTCTTGGTGTTGCCCATAGGTCCGCCAAGGAGTGTAAAGATAAATGGGGCAACACCAAGAAAGAGGAAAAGAAGATATTTTTCGTAAAAAAGAGGACCATATATCAATTTAAAGTTTCTGTACATCTTTCTCTCGAAATTTCTATACAGTTGTGCTATTAATATGCACTAGTTGAAGGAATATCATCGATGTATGGCAAAAATTTATGTACGCCAATATCACTATGGACCCAAATAATCGTTTAAAACTGTTGAAATAAAGTTTTTCCTTGTTCATGTGCTACATTCTAACCCAAATACTTTCTATACAAGGATATTTTTATAGTTATTCATATATTTTTTAAAGGTATTTAACCAATATTTATTTCTTAAATGATCAAATCGTCTACATCGCCTTCGATGTTTATGCACTTAAATGTACTAAATATTGACCTTGTCCTCACAATCAGTGACAATGTAAACATTACAAATTCCGCACGTTAGGAGGGGTCCGTAGTTGGCCTGTTGCAAGGCAAAATTTCTGTCCCTATCCAAGATACCCTCATTTTCCAGAGGCAGTCAAAATTTCCCCTAACATCATCCCAAATGGCCTCTATCGTATCAACCTACCTATTGTATTTATTGTGAACTTGTTCTCGTCATGAAAATGCATGATATATTTGCCACTGGACGTTAAGCAACCAACAATCAATCAATCAAATCAGTCAGATGTTGCTGGATGCAGACACATGAATGCTGAGTATCCTTTTAAGTAACTCTTTTTAACAGACACATGCAAAGTAATGTTCTCTTAAATGGCGTCCAAGCAAACATTCAAAAAGTCGATTACGAATGGTTACCTTGATTGTGAAATACGACCTTCCTTTACATATTGTTGAAGAATTTGGCCCTTTCCTCTTAATGAAGTTTCGAAATTTTGAGTCATTGGGTTACTATATCCCACACCTTTTTATATAATTTTTCTATGATGATCGGTTTTCTTGAAATGCATTGTATTCATTCAGCTGCACAGGAGCTTGTAATCTTTTTACAAATTAGTCGTGTACAATTGTTGATTAATTCATATCATTAACATTTCTGTTTTGTCCAACAGGTTGTGTATTTAAGAGGTGAAATTGAAAAGCAGAAGGAGATGAAAAAGCTTGACTTGCAGATAGAACTGCTAGAAAGAATCAAGTCAAAGGAGTACCAGCCAATGTCGTTATCACAGTGTCTTGAGGCACTTGGTTCTACCAATATTCTACTAATAATATAATTTGTTATCTTCTCATGTTAAAGAAAAAAAATGATATATATTTCCCATTATTATATATTTGAATGAATGAAAGGAGGTCTCAACTATTAATCTCAATGATCTACATGTAACAGTTATCAATAAAACTTCTAGAAATTATTGAACAACACAGAACAGAATCAAGCACCTGTTTTTATATCATGTTGAACTTGGTAGTTAAAAGTTTAAAGCAACACTACTAAAAGGCCCACCTCAAAGTCGAGACCTGACGCGCATACAAAAGAAGGCCTACAGTTTATCATTACTCATCCAAGTAGCATTGACCTTTAAACTGTCTAAAAATTTGAATTAGTTATAATTAAATGTTTATATATAATATAATTTCAGTCGGTTGATTTTATGAATTAGAATGAAATTATTTTCTTCTGAATTGTCTGCCCATAGATGGCGTTTAGGTTAAGTGTTTTGTGTGATTTGGCGGTTAAATCATTCGGCACGACAGGGTCTACTCGATAGGTCACGTTAATTTTTCTAGGGGTGTATTTGTTTGCTCTCTTCTGACGACATCCAGAAGACCTCCAGGTTTGGGAAGCAAACAAATAGAAATGGAGTGCTTCTGTAGAATCACGTGTTACCTCCAGAAGTTTGAAGCAAACAAACACAAACAGATCGCTTCTGGACTATTGTGTATGTATTTGATAAACAAATAATTTTCGTATTAAAAAAATGGAAACAGTTTTTACAGAGTTTCTTTTATCAGACGATGATAGTGACAATGACTGTGACTCAGAAAGTACAGTTATATTTGGTGCAGTACTACAGACCTTTCTGTAAGTTTCTGTAAGTTTTCCAGCAAACACAAATGTATGATTGTTGTGACGTTGAAAAATTATTTAGTAGAGACATACGGTCCTTCGATACTTCCGACAAATGAACACATTTACTAACTATTGTTTATTATACAAGTAGTTTTAAAAAGGACTGACTTTTTATACGCCTGTTTACGGGACGTATTATGGTATACCGTTGTCCGTCCGTCTGTCCGTCCGTCGTCCACATGTCGGACAATAACTCAAAATCGCTTTATCCAGTTTGTATGAAACTTTGGTGAATTGTTTATATCTATTGACTTAAGCTTCCTTTCGATTTTTATAAATTTCAGACTTTACGTTTCCGAGTTATAAGATTTTATTCATAAAAAGGGGGGGGGGGGGGGACACTGCCTATTTTTCTTAAGTGCATGGATAAAGTACATTAAATGTTAAAAAATATATGAAATCAGATATCTTATGACATTATAAAAATGTTTATCATTCATTTATTTTGTAGCTAATTCTCTTCTTTTTTTTAGGCAAAGAGAAAGTCGTGTTCGAATAGACAATTATATATCTGATGTTGTTGCCCAATTTACAGCTGTTGAATTCAGGAGAATATATAGAATATCAGTTGACTGTTTTCAGCACCTTTGCCAGTTATTGTCTACATGCCCAGAAATGTCAGTCAGGTCACCTCAGTTTGGCGGTAGGGGGAGAATTTCTTTGGAGAAAACCGTTCTAATAGCCTTGAGATATCTTGGACATCAGGAAAATGTGCGCATTATATCAAATATCTTTGATGTGGCCGACTCGTCTGTAATTGTTAGTAGAGATAGGTTTATTTCGGCTATTTTGAATAACCTTAAGGACAGATTTATACGATGGCCCTCGGGTGCTGCTGAAAAAAATGATGTCGTAAGAAAATTTAGAGAAAAGAGGGGATTTCCTGGAATCGTCGGATGTATAGATGGAACACATATCCATATTAAACCCCCAACAGAACACCCACAAAGTTATGTCAATAGAAAAAGTTTCCACAGTGTTATTCTGCAAGCAGTTTGCCTTCAAGATATGAAGATTTCGAATTGTTTTGCGGGTTTTCCTGGAAGTGTTCATGACTCCAGGGTGCTACGACAATCAGATTTATGGGACGAAGCAAACATGGCTTGTGGTCAAAATCACATTTTAGGAGACGGTGCCTACCCGATTAAGACCTGGCTCATGACGCCATACAGGAACACTGGTAATTTGACACAAATTCAAAAGAGATATAATGCAGCTCATTCTGCCACACGTAGTATCATAGAAAGAGTTTTTGCCATGTTGAAAGGACGATTCCGCAGACTACGGTATATCGAAGTCCAGCAGATTAAAACAGTGAACGAAATAATTATCACCTGTTGTGTTCTCCACAAGATATCAATACTTGATGGGGACGCTGCTCTTGATATGATGGATGACGATGAAGAAGATAACATTCAACAAAACGCAGTCAACAATCTTCAAGGACCAGACCAACAAGGAATTTTAAAACGCGATCAAATAGCTGCAAATTTGCAATAAAATAACTTACTATATTTTTTTTATTTTATTAATTGGTTTCCCTAATTTTTTCCAAACCGTATCCCTTTTAACTTTAAAATTGGAACGTCATGACGAAAACCTTTTTATAGTGGTGGTCTTGTGGTGCCTAGCATGACTTGGGATGTCGGTAGTTTGTTAGTTAGATATCCAACTGGGTCAAACCAAAGACTTGAAAATTTGATTTTTTTTCTTCTCTGCCAAGCACACGCATTTAGGAGTAAGCATGCCAAGAAATTGCCTTCGATGAAATTCTGCAAACACCCCACTGAGCCATGCAATTATATGGATGAGTTTTAGTGCGATTTACTGCATGACCATGTGCTAAGTGACACATGTCATTAACTTCAATATTTGTTGAAATCACATATTTTTTATTCTATGGAAGTCCCTAGGACTACGCTGGTATACAAGAATTTTAAGCTATGATTTCTTTCGGCATGAGCAAGTCTGGCATGATCAGAGTCAGAATAATGTGTCCCGAGTAAGGTTATTTGTGTCTTCCTTCGGACTTTTACCTTGTGAACTAGCACGTTAAAAATCCGGCTCGTCGGCGGTCTTGAAATTAACAGGATTCATACTTCTATCTCATTACCATGTTCTCGTCCCGATATGCATGTAATATTTCTCACTGGACGTTAAACACCAATCCGTCATCATCTTCTATTGAATGGAATTAAAATGAATAGTTGACCTAAAGCATTTTGCAACAATTTCTTATGTATTCATAAAATCAAAAAGTATTGGGTGTAATGCATTGCTGTTGAAGACAATTATGATTAAACAGGTCAAAACTTATATTTCTGTAAAATTTAGCCTGAAAGGACGGCATGTCCTTGATCAAAATAAAATATCTTCATTGTTAATTAATATATCTTAAAGATAATAATATTGTTTAAAAAGAACGACACTGATGAAGGAAATTTGTTGTGCCAAAAGATTTGTACGTCTTAATTGGTTTACTTGTACATTAAGCTTAGCTCGCCCGGACCAAGGGGCCAGTGTGAGCTATTGCCATCACTTCTTGTTCTTCGTCGTAGTCGTCCGTAAAACGTCTTAGTCAGTTGGAACCAAAATTGGCCACAATCATCCTTGGTGTATCTAGTTTTAAAAAAAATATATTACTTCAATCTCTAAACGTAGAAAAAAGGTGTAAAATACAAGTATCGTCTATAAAGATAAGATAAGACACAATATATCTTTATTCCAATTAAAGGACCCATGATGAGCAAAGCAATTTATTACAATGATTTTTTATAATTGAGAGACACAAATAATTTTGACAATCTTATATAAATATGAATATAATCAACTTTATAAGTTTATGCCGGATTTTAAGCCACAGCCAGACCAGAGCCAAAGAATATGTGTAAAAAAGCAGTAATAAAACAGATTGTATAAAATATTAACATGCAAATATTCTCAATGGGTTATATATAAACATATCTGTACTTTAATGATAGTTTTCTGTGTTCAAAACATTTATTAATATAAGTTCAAAATTTTTTTAATACCTATAGGTTTTCTTGAATAAAAAGTCAATTGAACTTGGCACTTGTGTTTAACACTTCGAAATTTTGACAACTTATCAAAATTTTATCACAGAACTCTTTTCTCAAAAGATAAAGGGGACATTCACATATAAAATGTTCTTCATCTTCAACTTTATCCAGCATGCATTTTTTACATAACCTTTGTGTTTTATCTAGTATATAGTTTGTTTTTTTTAAACTTGAATACCGTTATAGACAGTGAAAATCTGATTGGGATAGAAATGTCAATATTTACTTACTGTCCATTTTAACCAAAGTTGTCAGACCAATTCTTATTTGAGTTATTGTCTGAAATGACGATTAGCATCATTTAAAAAAAAAACACTGTAATAAATAGAGAGAAGCTGTATCTGAGGACAAAATCGTCAGTATACTTGTATACGAGTTATTGCCCTTGAATGACAATTTTTACCCGTTTTTGCGGATTTTTTCTTTTTTTTTCTGTATTAATGAAAACTATAATAGAAAAGAAAGAAAATGGGTCCAACAAGACAAGATTTGGGCCCACAAAAATTTCCATTCAAGACAACTATTCTTTTTGCATTGTATCAGTTTTATGCCAAACTGTCAGGTGAACACTACAGGCTCCTTGAAGGCTCTGCTTTTTGTTGGTGTAAATTTGAAAAGGGGGAATTAATATATAACTACCATATTTTATATGTAAATAGAGAAGTGTATATAGTTACTGCATTTTACCTTTTAAAGATTGACAATATTTTACCGTGTTCAGATATATTCTACTTGGATTTATCCTTGATGTTCCTTAAACTAACCTTATAAAGGAAACTTAAACAGAGAGGTGTAGCTACCTAGGTTGTCTCCTGGTAGTGTGGTTACTTGTTCCCTTAGGAGCTAGTATTAAAAAAAAACATGTCTACTACAAAGAAGGGTATATTTATTTCCCCAAATTATCTTCCTGAATATGCATGTAAATTTTTTCCTGGATTTTTTTGGCAGCAATCACTCAATCTTGTGCAACATCCTAATTTCCTGCCAATTCGATGTGTGGCTTGCTGATTGGTTGTTTGCATATTTTATTTTTGACGTTAGGTTGCTGTCTCATTGATTTATACTTCATATTTCTTTTAACTTCTATTCAAAAATCAATAAAATCCAGATTGACAGAAAAACAAGCAAAAACTGAAAAATATAAGTAACAGACTCACACAAAAATGTAAGGTGTTCTGGAGGAATAAGCATACTATAAGCATACCCACACCTACAGTATAAATTCTGATTTAATGTACATGGTGGCCTAAAATTGCTTACTACCACTTCATTTTAACTCTTGTGGTTAGTTGTCTCATGGGCAATCATATCACATCTCATTTTTATATGGATCCATTTTAAGTGGCCTCTATCAGTACCCTACAAAAGGCATTTCAATTTGAAGAAAAAAAATCATACTAATACATCTGCCAATTTCATTCAGACTGCTGTGTGTTCTATATAAAGTAAGATAGTTTCCAAAACATATGTAGGAGTGCCACTTCTTTTGAATTTTACACTTCTCATATTTGATTATAAAGAAATAAGTGATATGGGGCAAGTTTTCAAGTGACAACTTTACTCATAATAAGAGAAAAAAGTGCTTTTGTTATTCATCTTAACAAGTACTGTACTGGAAAACGTGAACAATGTACAAATACGTCATACCCTGCATCAAGGTCAGGCTGGAATTTAGATAAATATAAACAACTTTCTGGTATGCCTGATATTCATTAGTTTCCCAATAAATATATCTGGTGTGCAAATAAGATTGCACCAACTATGGTTTTACTGACAACTTGAGAAAAGTTATTGATTGCACAATCTAAATCTATCTTTTAATTAACATGAAGTTATTACCTTTTTCTGAAATCTTCTTGAATGTTGCATTTTATGTAACATAAGGTTCATTGACCAATTTTACTTCAAAACACTAAAAAAGAGAGGGGGGATACCTAAGGGACATTCAAAGTCGATGAAAAACTGACAAAGCCATGGCAAAATAAAATGAAAAATGACGAAAGACAAACAACAGTCCACAAAACACAACAAAGAAAGCTCAAGACTGTCAGAGCAACAAGACCTCCTTCAAAAACAGGACTTTTTCAGTAGTATCCTGCTCCACATGTGGCACCCATCATGTTGCTCATGTATAGCCTCAGGTACAAAATCAGTGATATGTCTCATTCGCAACAAGGCCTCATGTAGTATAACAAAAACAAGACTTTGATATATAAATCTTTAATCAATAACAAATTAAAAAGGTAACAATCGATAACAACTGACTGTTGTAAAAAAGTATCACAAATTTAAAACAAAAATACTGTAAACCAAGTACTCTAAACATGTTAAAATAAATACAAATACATTGCTGTCTTGCAAAATTAGAATATACACTTTTTTTTTAAATTGTCTTGTGCACAACATAAAACATCTAGTACAATTCCTTGTAAAGTATAATATTGTCTCTATTAGGTTTAAGTTCATACTCCGCTTTCAAACTTTAATAAACAAAAAGAACTAATCTTGTTATTACTATAACATTGATCTCTTAAATGAAACAGAGCACATTTAAAAGTCTTGTCTATATACTTTAAAAACAACTATAAACCAACACAAATCTAATCTCAGAAGATAGCTAATTTGACATCCTTGAAATTTTGTATCATGTAAATAAAAGATTTAGCATTTGACTCATCTTCTTTTGAAATAAAAGAAGTATGAATGTATTGCAATGTAGGGCATTTCACAAAACACTCGCGAAACTTCACAAAACTGAATTTCACTTGACAAGCATTCAAATTTTTTAAAGGCATATAACCCAAAATGCTTACAATTGAGTTTACAGACAAAGCTGTAATTTATCAGATTTTTTAAATATTTCAACTCATCATCAATAATTTGGGTGTTTGAAATATCCAAAGATGTCAAGGTTACCAAGTTTTGCAAAAATGAAAAATCGAACAATGGGCTTTCACATAAATTGAGCCTTTTCAAATGGTAACCTCCTGCAAGTCTTGATATGATTTGATTAAATTCTAGTTTTGTCATATCAAAAATTTGACTCCCTACTTCAAATGTATGTAGTTTTCCCACTGACATTGTTGATAATTTTAGAGTTTGCTTATCAATGACAAAACAATCTTCATTAAATGATACTTCAACAAACACTCCACAATTTCTCTCAATGATGTCATGCAATTTTTTATTGACTTTAGAAACAGTCATTAACAATTCAGTGACACTAATAAATTTTAAGACCCCTTTAATTAATTCTTCTGTTAAATCCATAAATCCTACAAAAGAGAATAAAAATCTCTGAACAGTTTGTAATTAAATACTACATGTATAAAAATGTATGGATACACAATGTATACACTTCACTCAAACATTATTTCTGTATTGTAAAAAAACTAACTGTTAAGCATGATGTTGTTTTGTTGCTTTATCTTCTAAATGATGTACATAAAAAAAAACAATGTTAACCCACTTATTTACACATGCAACAACCCTGATCACCTACATGTCGACTTATTTTTTAACAGCATTAATGAATTCTCTTAACAAGTCCATTTTTTCATTATGCATTTCTTTTCTTTCTTTCATATTTGAAGCCCTCTCCTCTTTCTGATTTCCTGTGTAATCTTTGAGAAATTCAACAATCTCAGTAGCTGCAGATTTTTTTTTTTTTGATTGACGTACATGTGCCAGCTTTTTCAGTACTCTTTTTATTCTTATCATCTTCATCATCTGATATACCGGTACTACTTTCCAAAGAATCCTCACTGCATTGCTTTCTCTTGTTTGAAATAGATGTGCCCAAGGTTGATTTGGGTTTTATAACGGGATTTCCTTGAAACAATTCACTCATTTCTTCCATATATGGACATGTTTTTCTGTCATTACCTGATTTTGAATTGTGGTCATTGATTTTCTTCAGGTTGGTAGTAAGAGTCTTCATCCTCCCTTGCACCTGCTCCCATGTAAACCGGAAACCATTTCCAGCCAATACTTTTGAAATATCCTCCCACATTCTCTTTTTAGTTTGCTTCCCTTTGTTTGTAAGAACTTCTCTTTGTTTCACCTCATTGATAAGAATCTTCGTTGCTGAATCGCTCCAGAAAGACGGTGAGTTGGATGTTGAGCATGATGATGAGGCTGAATCATCACGGGAATCACCAGTCTCTGTACATGTAGACTGTTGGGAGTTTAGGCCTACAATTAAAAATTATTTAAACATGTAAATAAAGGTCACCATTGGAAAAATGGGATTAGATATTGCATGTACATGTAGCTTCTTTACTTTAAGCTAAAATGGCTGTTTACACCTCAAAATTTACTGTGAGCACAGACAAACCTGTGCAGCTGGAAAAGTTTTAAGGCATGACATGACCTACATGTAGATATATAAAATTCAAATGTATTTAATGTTTCAGAAAATTAAAAACTTAACTGGATTTTGCTGTGCACTTTTTTTGGTCCCTGCAGATATGAAGTTTAGACACAGTCATTTTAGCCTCAAGGTAAAGATGTTTATTTAAGAATTGAATGCTTCTTTTTTTAATTTTATTGGGAGTCAGTACAAGCGTTGACCGAAGCACATTTTGTATAAAGTGTGGAAGCGCTTCATATTAAAAATGTGCGCATGATCAACACTTTTACACCCTTATAAAATTATAAAAAGAAGCATTCAATTCTTATAATTACATTTTTATGCTACAACCATGAAATTAAGAGTTATATCAAGCTTTCTGGGTTTTTTTGTTTTTTTTTAATACATGTAAATGCATTGTTTTGACATTGTCAGGGATAGCACGTGCAGTCATAGCTGCTGTATTTTATATGGAAATAAAATGTGATATGGGAGTGCCTCACGATTGTTTTCAGCCAATCAAAAATTACGAAATGTAATGAAACATACATGTAATGTCATTATGTATAAATATAATGTCTTTACTGTAGTAGTTGTTCAATTTATTTCCATTCATTTTGTTTAAGACATGGACCATACATCTTTTGGGTGGGAAGCATGGTTTTTTTCTCAGGATAAACAAATGTTTTTCGACATTCGTAAAAATACAAACTATATTTTTTAATAACATACAGGAACAATATTATTTTTTCCTAAGTTCAACGTTGTATTTTTACCCCTTTTTTAAAAAGAAAAAGAAACCACTTTTCCCACTTCCTTTTACCCTTTTGAAACAAACTATTTTCCAAGAAAATTTAGAATCAAATTATTTTTTTTAAAAGCCCATTGTTTTAATACCATTTGGTTCTTCTTAAAATTTTCTTACAACTCAGCACATATGAATTATTATATATTTTTTTTAAACTTTATGATGACATTCCTATGAATTAATTATGATATTTATCATTTAGTGATTATTATAACCAAATTCAGTCATCTGTATATAATTATTTGTTTCCTTATGTTTTAAGGTGTACATAGTTGCTAAAACTATACCCTTTGGGTAGTGCTCCACAATTAATGGAGGAATATACAAGAAACTGAACTGAACTTCTTTACTTTTTGGGGGGAGGGTGGCATGCCAAGAGGTAAATTTGGCTTTTGAACCAATTATTAAACTTTGTTGGATATTGCATACATTTCTTTTGTTTAATAAGATAAAAAGAAACGATTGTGTACCATTAAATCAACCTGTCTACCATTTTTAATATGTTATATATATATATATATATACGTGCCATCAACGAGATCAGCTGAAATTCATATAAGGGCCGAAACATATAAAGGGGACGATTGAAAGTCAATGCTTGAGTAAAATATACATTTAAAGAATATGGGAAAATGCTTGAATATGATGCATTACACATTTGTGCATATTGTTATCGAATCATTTACCTGCACTGATACAAGAATGGCGTAAAAATTCGTCCATATTGCTGTAAAGAGATTTGCAAGATTCACACTGCAAATGCACGCTTTCTGTTTCGGCCATGGTGAATGAAGTTGTCACGTGGTCTCTCCACTTGCTACCTGGGTCTCGAAATGGAGAAGCGGTAGCTCTCCAGTAGACCAGCTGTTCCCAAACGAACTATCGCGGAGCGATCCAGTAGCGATCCTGCAGACCAAACAAATACGCCCTAGGTTACCCGAGGGTATCACCAGCCCAGTAGTCAGCACTTCGATGTTGACATGAATATCAATTATATGGTCATTTTTATAAATTTTCTGTATACAAAACTTTGAATTTTTCGAAAAACTAAGGATTTTCTTTCCCAAGGAGTAGATTACCTTAGCCGTATTTGGCACAACTTTTTGGAATTTTGGGTCCTCAATGCTCTTCAACTTTGTATTTGTTTGGCTTTTTAACTATTTTGATCTGAGCGTCACTGATGAGTCTTATGAAGACGAAACGCGCGTCTGGCGTATAAAATTATAATCCTGGTACTTTTGATAACTAATTACCAACCATTATCTTTTCTTACATGTAGTGATAGGCAAACTTACACACTAGGAATTGTTGGTTATGTATATTTACACCTTAGGAATGCTTATATGCTAGTTTGTAGTCATGGTTGAGGCATGCATATATAAGCATGAAAATATTTAGAGGCACAGGTTTTATAGGACACTTGCAAGTGTTTAACTAGGATTTCGATGTGTGAGCTTTTGACTGATTGATTGATTTAGGTGTGTGTTTTCATATACTGTTAGTGCATGTGTAATAACCTGATACTTACCTAATTTGTGTATTTTTGTTTATTATACTAAGACATATTGTAATAGGAACGTTTTATTAATTTCCGCTTTCTACCTTCCCCTGGGAAGTATGTAATGTATGGAAATAAAGAACATTTATAGAACATTAGGCTTTCATATATAGTTATAGAACCCCAGAACACTACACTTACGTAATAAACTTCTTGTTTTCACGGGTTTTGCTACATCTGGGAGTTGCTGCATTGAGCCGGCTTGTATCAAGCCACCCTCAAACACTCCAGACTGCATTAGTCAACTTAGGATGAACACGTTTTTGTGTAAAAACAATCAAGTGACCTTGACCTTTAAGGTATGTAATTATTGATAGTTAAATGTGAGGGACCGTCTCAAGAGACATAGGTATACTTTTCCGGTGCTAAATTTTAATAAAGTCCGTTTATTACAGAAAATAGGTAGTTACTATTGATTTGAGGATATGTTCATAAAGTGAATTTGTGATTAAATAAAGTTTAAGACATTTAATAGCTCCATCTCAAGACAGGCTATAAGTCATAAGTTATAACAGTTATCTGTTGTATGTTTTGTTACTTTACTTTTGCAAATTGTTTATAAATAACAAGTATCGACTTCTCAAATAATACACGATGGTCTTGATGTATAGATTCTGCGCACTGATGTTGTTTATAATCTTAACCACGTGTTTTGTTGTTCTTTTATTTGTCTCTGTTCTATTATTAATATTACTTTTACTGTTGAATGGATTTATGCGATATCCGTTTGACGTGGCTCGGTACTTATACATCTCCTCAACGTGTTTGTATTGGCTTTCATTTTTTAGAGGTTTGATTTGAATATGCGACTTTTTGTATTACTTATGTTCTTATAACGTGACTCTGTACTTTAAAAAATCCCGTCAGTTTGATATTGTTCTATTATATGTCATTATGATATATTTCTTTTATGAAGTTCTATGTACGTTGAACCACAAATGTCAAAATCATTCAATGACGTAGCGGAATCAACTGTTTTTGGATTCTTATAAATTCTATATATAACTTTTGGACTGATTTTAATATCGGTCAATTTCTGAAGTTTATTCTTACATTCTATTGATTTTCTAACCCTGTATGCTAACATTGCCTATGTAAATTTTAAAATTGTTTGTATGTACATTGAACGACAAATTTGATTGACGTATAAAATTTTCTGACGTCAGACACTCAAATCAATTAATGTATTCGTAGATAGTAGATGTGTTCTGTTAAATTGTTCCTTTTCTTGTTAGTCATCTGCGTTCTATTATAATGATTTCCGTCTTTCATTCTGACAGAGGCCTTTCTAATAGGATTTAATAGAATAACAGTGAAGCAGAATAAGATAAAAGCGGCATGTGATATGTTAAAACAAAGCCAGATTAGCTAACCAATACTTTAATAATAATAAAATTCTTTATTTAACGAAGGTAACACATTTAACAATTACATGTTAATCTTCCATGAGGCCTTCACAAACTATTAATACAAATAGAAAACGGACAAAAATACATACAAAATAAAATACATAATACAGTTAAATATAGCACGTTTGATATTGAATAAGCACATATATGAATTCAGTAGAAGAAAAAATATGCATTAGTTTCGTGCATCTTTATTCTGTTCAGTTAGAGAATAGTTTGAACAGTTGGTCTTAAATGTATCTAAATTATCTATTTCTTTAATATTATTTGGTAAATTATTCCAGGTAATAAGACCAGAATATTTAAAAGTTCTTTTTAAAAAATCGGAATTAGGTCTTGTTACATGAAGAAGTCCTGATGTTGTCGATCTCAGACAATAATTATAAAGATCAGCACAAGCAGTAAATTTAATAGATAGATAGTCAGGTGCTAGACCATTCATACACTTAAACATTAACCTGTAACCTCACTGGTATCCTTCTTGGATGTCATGGTTCCAGATCTGTAAAATAAAAAAAAAGGAATTCTCTGAGGAGCTGCGTTGATTTTTATTCTCAAAATACCTTTATACATGAAAACTCCTTAATTTTATATTACCTGTAATTAATTTCTACTAAATGTCTACCTTCCATTCAGTTGTTTCAGACATACATCACTACATAATTGTCTTTCACAGGCCCATCTCTACTGTCTCTCAATACAGGATATTTGATAGCCATAGCCTTTGCCATCATTAATATAGTAGACTCATTTAGTCTTCTTTCACAGCCCGCTACCATGGAATCCATCGCCTGTCTTACTATCTTTGCTCGTTCCATTCCTCGTGTAAAGTGAGTGTCGCGCTCCTGATACGTTAAGACCCTTGCAACAACTCTTTGAGGGGTCCGTAGGTGGCCTGTTGCAAGGCAAAATTTCCGTCTCTATCCAAAAAAACTTCCTTTTCCGGTGGCAGTCTAAATTTCCCCGACCATATTCCCAGGTTGTCTTATTGTAACAACCTACCTATTGTATTTATTGTGTACTTATTCTCGTCCTGAATATGCATGAAATATTTGCCACTGAACGTAAAGAAAACAATAAATCAATTAATACAAAATGGTGAATACTTGATACTAGCATGCTTAGAGGTATTGTAGGCAAAGGCACATTTTGGTACAAACTTTTCCCATTCACTCGCTTTTTCCTCAACAGTTTAATTCAACATTGACTTTCATGGTTGATTGTATCTCTCACAGCTTCCGTTAGATGGTAAGGAGTTGTAAATTCACACCCGTTGTCACTGAGAACGACATTGCCTTCGAAATAAATCATATAATCTACCACTACCCTTAGATTTATTTCCTTTTAAGCGGAAACTTTTTACATGGTTAAAAAAAAGTAATCAAATAAATCCTGGGACCCTGTTCAGGCCATTTCAGAATCTTATCTGACAATCTAGCCTCAATTGTGCCAGCTAAAACAAAGACAAAATAGCTCTTAAGTTTAATGTCGTAAGCCAATTCATGCGCAAAATTTTTAGTTTCTAGTTTTTGATAACCATCATAATACATGTTGATTCCCTGAAAAACTTCCTACAAGGAAGTCTTAATAAGAACAAAGTTAGTATGATGTTTTTTTGGAAAGTTGTAAAATTCTAGCAATACAGGATATAGGGACGAATATTTTTATGGTATGATCTTCATTCATATCAGCATGGGACAGTGATGTAGATTCATAAGAAATTATAGGGTTAAAATCTTGTCTTTATTCGCATATTGACATGGTAAACACAAATACGATTGAATTACATTTCAAGAAGTTATAATTTTTTTCATAACATGCGGAACTTGTAATGTTTACATTGTCATTGATTGTGAGAGCAAGGTCAACATTTTAAATTGATAAGACAAAATAGTACATACCTTACATACCAATAATGTCCTTGAAGGAAGCAGAGGTTTATTGTCCTGTTAACTGCCAGACTCACTGGTTTAGCTTGTGTTCCACCAGCCGTCTTTCCATGTTCTCTGTTAATACTGAGAAGATCTTCTTTGCCTCTTTCTTGGTGTTGCCCCACTTATCTTTACACTCCTTTGCTGACCTATGGGTAACACCAAGAGAAGACACCATCATGGAAATCCTTGCCTAGACTGCTGCTTTTCTTTTGTTGGTCAACAGCACTACCTAATTTGTCATTTGGTTCTTAACGTGTAAAGAGCGTGCACCCTCTTTACACAAGGTATCGGATTAAATGTCCCTATTCTAACCGGACGTGGCTGCGAACTTGATATATCCCTCAGACCAAAACGGACGCCCCATTCGACAAGCGTTTTTTGTTAATGATGGTTTGGAGAAGACCGAAGTGACCATATTTCGCAGATACACGATCCAAAATATGGTTTTTCGCCAGAAATTGGGAAAGAAACAAATGGGTTCAATAGTTAAAACCCTGAAGATTGAAGGAGGGTTAGATGAAAACTAGCGTTTAACAAATCACAGTGCCCGAAAGTATCTTGTTCAGAATCTAAGATCAAATGAAAATGCTTACACGGACATTATACAATTTTCGGGCACAAACAGAGAAAGAAATCAAATGTGTTAATTATTGCAATCAGGGAATGATTTGAAACTCCACAGCATTGTTGCTGATTTTGGGGTTTCCCATAGCAAAACTTCACAATTTATTTTATGGGAAAAGGGAAATTTATAATGTTTTTTGAGACTTGCATTTTACTTCGATATGATTTGAAACTCCACAGAATTGTAACAAAAGAATTGATATGAAGTAAATGTTCATGAGAGAAAATCTTATGATTTTTTTGGGGAGTTTTCTTACATATAGTTCACTAAGGAATAAATTGAACTTTACATAACAATATCGTGTATATTGCATTTTGAGGGGACACTTGGGGTATGTGAGCTTGCTTACTAAAGTTCTATATTTTGAGAGAGCACCGCAAATCGGGATTCTTAATTACAATGTACCGATACTGACTAATGAGACACTGCATATGTTTAACATCTGGTGCTTGTTTGGAGAAATATCAGAAAACATGGCCATGATTAATAAAATGTTTGTTTCCCATATCGTGACCCTACCCAAATTGCATTATGTAGTTTGGTAGGTATTTTTTTCTTCTTCTAATGAGCAGACATAGTTGTTTTAGTAGGTATGCTAAAGGTAGTATTTAGGCAAATACATGTAAGGCAATGTTAAGTTGAGAGAACATCACATATAAAAAAGATCACAATTCACAGAAATCCGTTAACCATTCACAAGTTTCTGGCCCATTACCACTTGGCGTCTGTCGCCGTCTGTCCGTCATAAACTTTTAAAATTTTCTCTGAAACTACCAGGCCAATATAAACTAAAGTTGGCCTGAATGATCATTTAGGGTGTCTACTTCCCAAATTATATCTGATGACTCCGCCCATCAACCAACATTGATTGATTGTTGGTTGCTTAACGTCCAGTGACAAATATTTCATGCATATTCAGGACGAGAACAAGTTCACAATAAATACAATAGGTAGATTGACACGACAGAGGCCATCTGGGATGATAGTCGGGGAAATTTGGACTGCAACTGGAAAATGAGGGATCTTGGATAGGGACAGAAATTTTGCCTTGCAACAGGCCCCCTACGGACCCCTCAAAAGAGTTGTTGCAAGGGTTCTTAACGTGCAAAGCGTGGCACTCTCTTTATACGAGGCATCGGATTTAACGTCCCCCTTCTGACCGGACGTGACTGCAAACTTGATACATCCCGCACAGCCAAACGGACGCCCCACTTCGGCAAGCGTTTTACTACCGGCCGGGAGAAGACGAAGTGACCATATTTCTATACCCCAGTCACCCGTGGGGAACCATCAACCAACATCCAACATGCTGTCGTTACTGTAAATAGAATGTGGGCGCAAAACCAATAAAAAAATCAATTAAAAAATCCTTAAAATTACTGTAAAGAGCGAATAGCTACCAAATTTTGGGGAAATGGTACATTTGTGATCCCCTTTAAGAATTATGGTTGATGACGTCAACTGCCTTGTTGGTTTTACTGATTTATGCAAATTAGGTGTAATTTTACAAAAAAATACTTTGAAAATTAGTAACTATTTAAAAAATCTTCTCTATCCGACTCCCCTTTTACAAATTTGTTCTTGATTACCGCAAGATCGAAATCAAAAACAACTATACAGAACCACCGAGCCATGGCCAAAAACATTCAAGTCCTTTCTTACATCGATCGCTAAATTCCTATTCTTTCAAGCACTGTGCAGAGTAGAATAGAAAAATACAACTAAAAACCAAATTATTATTTTATTACAGCAAAGCACTGCTTTTTCGCATCGTTGTTTTCCAATTTTTTAATTTTTTTTCCAATTCGGCAAGAGTTGGGGTCTGCGGATTCGTAAAACTAGCCAAATTGAACCAAAACTAGTCTAAATCTTCCTTGGAGTATCAACTTTCAAAATTGTATCCTGATGGCCCCGCCTGTCAACCGTTACTATAAATAGAAAATAGGGGTAAATTAAAAAAAAATCAATTTAAAAATCCGAATAAAGGGCACGTATCTGCCAAACTTTAGGGAAATGGTACATTAGCGACCCCCTTTAAGAATTATAGTTAGCAACCGCAAACATATATGGCTGCCAACAAAAAAAATGAAAAAAGGGAAGCTTGAGGCTTTACTAACTGTAGGTAATGTCGCCCTACTCCCAAACTGTTCAGTTGACTTGTCGAATCATGTTGGGCTTTTGTAGCTTTTAAAGCTTCAGCTACACGTATCTAAGTTTTCATACTAAATGTCGATTTAAATTTGTATATTGCAGCTGTTCAACATGTTTTAAGCCAGTAAAGTTGGGCCAGAAGTTCTGCTGCAACTGTGTGGTGCTAAAGTTGAATTGCATGATGTGTGTAGTGATTGTGGGCAGATCTGTCCCCACGGACAGATTTTGCAGCTTATGTGGCTGCAAGGTTGTCAAAGGTATATTTATATATATTATAGTGCCCAACAAAATTAGTACCTGAGCTAAAAACTAAAAAAATCTATTGAATCTGTTGAATAGCATGTGTATACAATAAATTCATTTCACCTTGTACTGAAAACAACAAATGTATACAGTTTAATAGTGATAATTATACTGATTTTTACCAAGATAGATCACACTGATGCAATTTCTTCAAATCAACTGCCACTTTTACCGGTACATGTAAAACAAAAGAAAACATAGAACCTGCCTTGCTGACCAATATACTGTATTTTCACGGCTAGTAATTTACGCATTATGATGACCATATAATATTCACGATTTGATATCTACATGCGAAAGTTAATCACGTGCACAAATTTATTATTTTACAGTAGTCCCTCTCCCCTTTTTAACAAGTCTGAATCTACTAAAAATGTCATGGGGTTTCAACTTCTAACATACATGTTCAGTCATTTAAAGATCATAAGAAGTAAAAATATGAAGGCTTTTGATGCTTCAAAATTTGTACAATACAGTAGATGGTGACCATTAATACTAGTTGTTAAATAAAATATTTCATTTTAAATTTCTTTCGTTTCCAGTGTTCATTTTTAAAAACTATGATGTTATATTGCACTTCAGATTTTGCAGACCAACCAAGTAGAAACAGAAAGCTTTATGAAACAGCTGATTCAGATGTTGACATACGAAAAAAAAGGAGTTTCCATCAGGCAACACTTCTGTCGTTGAGTGACAATAACCAGCAAACAGAATAAAAAACTTATTATTGGTTCAAGACTATAGTATGCCCTTAGGAAAACATCTATTCCGATCCCTTCGGCTTTTTGGGGACGATTGGGCGTCATAATTGACAATAAAAAACTTATTATTGGTTCAAAACTATAGTATGCCCTTAGGAAAACATCTATTCCGATCCCTTCGGCTTTTTGGGGACGATCTGATAGATGGCTCTCCGATTGTCCTCTTTGATTCCAACCGTTTCCCCTAAACATTAAGCATTCTGTAATATTTTCTGTCTAATCTTTGAATGAGCTGCGTAAATTCTGATGAAACACGAGACAGAGGACGTGTGACAAAAACTGAGTCATCCTCTGAACGCTGCAAGCAAAATCAGTGCCATACCTCTTAAAATATCGCCCTCTGTCTGGGGATTTACTGCATATCAATAAAAGAACTGGACAAACGTTCTTTCCATATTTTCATTGAAAGAAGTGTTGCCTTATAGAGATTTGCAAGTCATACAATCGCTTTTAATTAAATGAAACGGAATATTAACACAAAAAAGCCAAATAAAAGGTTCCATACTATAATAACTTTGTCCTTCGTTTGAAGCGGTGAAACAAGTTAAAAAGAAAGTATGTAAATAATAAAATTGGGAATGGAAATAGGGAATGTGCCAATGAGACAACAACCCAAACAAAGAAAAAAAAACAGTAGAAGATACACGGTGGCCGACCAAAGTAAAATCAAACACAGTTTGACGTATAATAAGTGATCTTATTTTCCTGGTCATGTTTTATATTAAAATTGTCTATTTGATGATATAAATAGACAAGTAGTACTTAGCTCATTTTCGTAAATTAATGTAAGTTAGTACACTTATCACATCTGATTTAGTGATGGAAATGAAATTGTGGTATGAATCAGACTCAGCATATTGCACTACAATAATAAAAAATGAACAGTTCATCATGGGACTTTTCTATGAAATAAAAAGTGCGCATCATATCTTATATTTTTCCTTGCTTTAAATAAAATTGAGAAAGGAAATGGTGAATATATTAAAGCGACAACCACCCGACTGTAGAGCAGGCAACAAATGGGTCTTCAATGTAGCGAGAATTCCCGCACCCGTAGGTGTCCCTCAGCTGGGCCCTAAAAATATGCATAAAAGTACAGTGATAATGGACGTCATACTAAACTCCGAATTATACACAAACTAAAATTTAAAATCATACAAGACTAACAAAGGCCAGAATCAACAACAAATGATAATTCCTTGTGTGTCTATCAAATTAAGCAACAACAAATTAGATGAAATTTGAAGGTTAATTTATGATTGTAAGTTAGAACATGTATACGTCATTCTGGAAGCAATGAATTGAAAATAGTTGTAATTTTTGTGGTTTTTTTCAGATTAAGAAGCTATTCTATTATGTTCACGACACCTTTGGGGTTTGATCCTTGCCCATCAGAACTTCTTGAAGGAACAATTTCCGAAAGCATCAACATGTACCAACACTTTCGTTCTGCTAATATTATGTACTAGTTACGACTCTTTTGTGCAAAACATGAAGTTCGGTATTTAAAATACACAAGGCTTCAAGTTGAAGTGAATTTAAAAGTTATAATTGTGTGTGTGCGTGACTTGATATGTATGTTTTTCTAGTTCTGCTCTGTTTCTTACGGTTTTTAAGTAATTAAACCAAGGGAATTGTTGGCAGTCAACTAAATAAATATAAAACATAAATCATTATGCTTATTCTAATTTCTTAGGCTTTAACACCTCTTTTCTTTATTACTGAGCCCTGATCGATGATACTCATTATTTCAGCTGGAACTTCATGCACCGCAAGAGGGTTTTCAAGTCCAACATCATCTAAAGTAAGCGCAAATCTTTTGAAGACTAACATCTACTTTATCCCCAATTAATTCGGATTTTGGTGTATATACCGAGTTCATGTTATCCAACATTCCCTTCATCCATATCTGTGAATGGAATATGTGTCCCTCACATCCAATCTTGTGACCATTCCAACCATTTCTGAATTCTTCAATACTTCTGTTTATTGCCAGCAAGTACACAAGGTTCAAGGAGAACAGAGTACTAGAGGAAACTAAAAGCTGTGAAAGACAATGCTGATAATTTAACTGCTGTGGTCACAGTGGACAGTGACCGAGTCTATTCATGATATTGAAAATGTTGACATGGACCAAGAGCTTGCAGATAAGAAATGGTAATTAATTATCAGTGTGATATAGGACTACATGTTTGTAAAAACATCAGAACTAAACCCGTCACGCAAAAAAAAATAAGAAAGAGAACAAACAAATGCATAGCGCTCGTATACTTTGAATATATATTTTTCAAATTAAAGCCTTTCGGTAACTTAAAATTTCAAATAAACCATACCTGTAGCTGTCATGAGGAGGTTGAACAAAATCTTCTTCCATAATTTCAAACTTCTAAATTGGGGTTCAAACTGTCGATAAACTGGTCACCTAGATCAACGCCACCCATCGTCTCATTGTATTTGTGTACCAAAGCTGGTGCCTTCACAACTTTCCCCTTACTATTAGGTTTCCGGGTCATTCTGAAAAAATATATATATATATAGTTTTTTTTAAATATAGCCTAGATCTTGATAAAAAAAAACATATATTCTGATTTCTTCAATGCATGAACTTACAAGTATGAATGATTATAATTTTAAATCCTTTTTTACTCATAGATATTCTATGAAAACGCGATCACGGGTTTTTAAATTGTGAACTTTTGGAATGAATTGTGAATACAGCTACCCAACACTCTGCTTAGTTTTCGCGGAACCATACATATTAATATATGAATACGGTTCCTTATTTGGAAGAAGAAAAAGAAGAATAGTACAATACCTTCAATATAAAAATTTACTTTGCACTTCCAGCTGTTGTTAACAAGGACACTTGTCGGCGATCACTATATAGAACAGACATAACTGGTCCTTGGGACTTTGCAAGAATTGCCCTCTTTGGAAGTTTTGCTTTTCTAAAACTTTGAGGCCTGCCTTTTCTTGTGGTAATGACTGTACCAGTACAATATGTACCCCTATTTCTGAAATCGTGTACTTATTTTGGACTGGTAAACCAACTGTCGGTGGTCAAATGGTGCTGGTTTCCAAAGTGGGGTCGCATCAGATCCATAACAACTTTGTATCTAAAATATACATGACATTGCATTCAATATTTTTATTTGGCTAGTGGGAAATGAAGATAAAAACATTTTGATAATAATTTGTCATTTATTAGAGGTTTTAAATATGAACAGAAATACAATATTAAAATAGATTTCTATTGAGATATATTTATACAGGAGCTAAAATAATTACAAGTAAAATCTTACGTCTAATATTTATTTATTCCCTTCATTTTCTGAGCAACACTTGCGGCTATTCCATATTTCAAGGAACCAGACACACTGTAGTGTTGTTGTTTATGGGCCTTCGAAGCCACAATTCTGTTAAAACTTTCGTTTGCCTGTGTACTTCCTAGTGACGAAAGTTTACTAGAATTCTCAGCATAAGTGGTGAACACACTACTTGAAGCATTCTGAAGAGCTCCATCTGAAAGTGGTTTACCATGTGGCAATGAGTTGTAGTTCCTCATGACAACATTATTTAAAAATAAAAGAAGAATGTGTCCATGATGCCCCAGCTTGTAATTATTTACATGGGGAAAATTTTACTTCTTAAAATTTTTTTTTTTTTTTTTATAAAAATTACATAGCGCCATGCCGTAAGATCACTTGTGTTTAGTTTCAGTGAAATAGTATACTGTGAGAGGCAACTTTAGTATTCAATTCATTTTCAAGTGGTTGACATTAAAAAGATTGTCACCCTTTCAGCCATATGTTTAGAGTAAATGATTACTCTGTTATTAGCTAATCATGATATGGCATTTTAGTGTGTAGTTTGATAATTTGTTTCCATATATTTTTAAATGCATTACCCATCATCAGGACAATTTTCTTTTGCTAACAGCTTCCTGCTGAAGACTGGACCAAATGTGTGAATACTATCTTCTGTTGCATACGTCTCTTGCTAATGTCTTTTGAATACATTAATAAACATGTTTTAAAGCATATCAATTGTACATTTTGAAGAAACAAAATGTGTATTTTTATTTTTACAAGGGTATATAATATTTAATTATCAAAACCAACTTTTAAGTGTAAAGTAATCTTCCTTGTCCAAATTTTTTTAACACAATTTATTGCTATATTCCTGTTTATTTTATTTATTCCAGTTACATATACTACTGAATAATTCTGATAACAAAATCATTTCCTAATGGTGAATGCTTCATATAAGCAGAACAGTCATGTACAGTAATCACCTTATTGCAACTTAAACAATGGTGTCATCCAACCAAAGACCCTTTGACAGTCTATTTAAGTCTTCCTGTCAGACTTCATGTCCATATCGCCGAAAAATTCTGTTCCAATAAAATATAATAATTTATTTATTTATTTATTAATGAAATGCACATTTATACCCCTGGGGGTTGAAGGCATATACAATACAATACAATATACACAATAGAAAAATTAACATATCAAACATCATATATAAAGTGGTAAAACAGTAATATTTATGCAGGCGTTGTGTCCACTCCCCTCAGTGCAAATGACTTTTTAATGAACGGAACAGTAAGCTGCACAATAACAAATGAAGACAGAATTAATTGTAATCTATCTGTTTCAGACAAATTAAAGTATTCTGGACATATATTATTTATATCTTTTTCAAGCTGATTACGTAAAGATTTATTAATTTTACATTTTAAGAAAAAGTGGGTTTCATCTTCAACCGCATTTATATTACAATGTTTACATATTCTATTTTCTCTTTGAATTCTTTTATATCTACCCCTCTCTATTTCCAAGAAATGGTCACTTACTCGCATTTTACATAATATTTTTCTATTTTCAAAACTATTTTTAGAAATGTATTTGTCTATTTCATATTTTGTTTTTATTTTACTGTACAAGAATATTTTACTGGTTTCATTAGTTAATTTTAATTTTTCAAAGCTATCTTTAAGTTAACTTTTTTAATATTTTTTGAGAAAGAACTCTTCTCTTGTTTATAGTTTATATCCTGAATTTTATTTATGTCTAATTTATTTACATTGGCTATATTTTCTACATATGAAAACCATGAAAATATACCGTTAGTGCTAAGCCATTTAGATAAACAAAATGCATCATATAATAAAGGGTTATTTTCATCACTAGAAATTCTTGCTAAGTACTTCAATAATTGTACTTTAATAAAGACATCTATGGGATACTGAGCTAGTTCTGCTCTTGCAGCTATATTGACAGATTGTTTACTAAGCCCAAGTATATATTTGCAAAATTTTAAATGTGTCTTCTCCACTTGGCTACTATCAATCATTGATAAAATATCAAATTTACTCATGTCTTTAATTTGAGCTCGTCTTTCAGCTCTTATTATTTTTTCATAAAAATCCATATACCAAATTTCAGAGTTATACATGAGAATAGGTTTAACTAGTGATTCGAACAATTTTTTGTATACTTTTATAGACACATTTTCTAAAGGAGAAAGATACTTAAAAATAGAAAACAAAACTTTAGTACCTTTCTTAGCCAATTCAGTGTGTGATGAAGTCAAATAATGACTTTGTTGTTATAACAATTGTATAGATTAAGTGTTTATGACTTTTATATGCACAAGATTGAAAATTTCTTTCATCTGAGAATTAGGTAATATTACAATATCTTTTTAATTTGTATTCACTTTTAGCTCAGCTTATAATGAAATTGCATATCACAGCTTTATGACGTCAAACACCCAGCCTTAATTACTTATATTAGGGCATATCAGCCACGTTACAATTTTGGATCTGACGTTTATTAGTTTGACCCTAATTTATCAAGTCAACAAAAAGATAAAAAGCACTTAAAAATCAATTATCAGGTTATCTGTATATTGAGACTGAGATTGAGATTGTAAGATCACTCAACAAAAAAGCTTCATATTGTGACTCTCAGCTGTTAATTTACAATACTAGTAGCAATATGCAGACAACCTGCTCATTAATAGCATTTACACTACTTGATATATTACTTTATTGATACACCAATGGATTTTTGTAGTATACATGGCACACATCATATATTTATTTTTTAATTCTTACACTAAATCTGGTTCCATTCCTGGTAAGCATCTGAAATATAGAAAATGAGTGTAACAGTTTTAAATTTGCCTTTTTGATTGAATCATATTAAATTAAGAATTCAACTATGCAAACATTGAAATCCGCTATAACAGACCCGAAATAAAACAAGAAAACAAAAGACCATAATTAGGCATATAAAAAGATTCAACTTACAATAAGGAAAAAATATAATAAACAGTCAAACTGGCAATCACTAAATTAATTCCAGGCTCCTGACATCAGATGGGCATTTATATATATATATTTACCTTCCTCAAAGATGCAATAAATTTACCACGGGAGCCATTCATCGTCTTTTAAATATGATTGATTGATTTCAACTGACAGGATAGTTGATTATATTTTATTTGAAATAAGTGATATACAGCCTAATAAAGATTCAATAAATAAAAAGATGCATAGCTAAGTACCCTTTATTATCCTCTTCCAATGTCTGGTAATTGTCTATGATTCTGGAACGGGTACTCGGGCCATCAGCTGTAGAATATGAACAAGTTGTTTATCAATCTGGCAGATAATCATTTCGTGTATAATGTAGACAAAATAAAGAAAAGTCTACAGCAATGTTAATATGGAGAAATACTTGTCTAGCCTAGGAATCAACCTTCTACAAGAACAATTTAAACTCTAATAAATAAAGATCAAAAGAAATGCCATAAATAATAATAAGTAAAATAGTACAAGAGTTGTCTCCCATTGGAATTGAACCAACCTACAATAAATGTATTCTCCTTCCGATAAAGACTTTTTTGTATCTGTTAGTGGTTAGCTAAGTCATATTTCCATCACAATAGGATTACATAAGATAAAGGAAAATGTTAATAAGTAATATAGTACAAGAGTTGTCTCCCGTTGGAATTGAACCAACCTACAATAAATGTGTTCTCCTTCAGATGAACTTTCATGTTCCACTCTAGTTGGTCAAAATAATACTTCCATTACCAGGATTAAATTAATTCTAGGTTTAAGTAAAAAAGCAGTTAACATTGCATCAAGGGCAGAGTTAGGACAATATCCAATAGATGTATATGTAAAGGTTCAAGCACTAAAATATATGGCAAGAGTATCTAACACAGAAATTAATCCGTTGTTATATGATGCATACTGCACAACTAAATTTTGGATGAAACAGGAACCTATTCTTGGTATACTTTTGTAAAAAATATTACTCATGAAAATAATTTAAATATATCTGATATTCAAAAAATTGACTTCATAAAAGAAAAATATAAAATGAATAAACACATGAAAGATGTTATGCAAGAAAACTATAAAAAGCTGTTCTTTAACAAATTAAATTCTTTAACAGAAAATAATAAATTATTTATCTATAGTAAAATCAAAAAGAAATATGAAACTGAGCCTTATTTACTTAAAGAGAATAACTTTGAAATAAGGAAACAATTTACTAAATTAAGGGTAAGTGACCATATTTTGGAAATTGAAAGGGGTAGGTACAAAAATATAAAAAGGGAAGAACGTTTATGTCAACATTGTTGTCTAAATAAAATAGATGATGAAGAACATTTTTTATTTACATGTATTAAAAATAAAGATTTGAGACTTGAATTTTTGCAGAATGTTAGAAATACCTATTCTGATATAGATAATATGGATGATGTGGATAAATTGGTTTTATGTCTTTCGTGTCCGTCAATTATGCAGTATACGGCTCCATTTGTTAAAAAGTCATGGTCACTGAGGAGAGTGGACTCAACAACTGCATGATAGATACTTATATGTATATAATGTTTGTTCTTTTGTTGCTATTTTTGTATTATGTATTGTGTTCATTTATATATGCCTTCAACCCCATTGGGGTATAAATGTGCATTTATTCAATAAACTTATTAAACAACAGCCAAAATATATATACAGCATTTATAACTGATCTCTTCGTGTTAATTTTTGTGTAATTCTCCTGAAACCGATGAAAAGATGAAAAGGCAAGAAACACAGAATGAAGAATGTAACGTTTATTAAAAAAATGCATTTTGTCTATACCTGTTTAATAATATCGGAAAAAGACAGAATTTACATACCTCTCAATAGTTCCTTACGAGATAAGGGGTAGAAGTTGACTCCTTTATCATGATAGATGTGCTGCACTTCTACCCCTTCAGCACAAGGACAGGCACACAAGTAGCCATTAACCCCCTCTTCGATGTATATCACCAGCTCTTTCATTAGGTATCCTGCAGTAGACATTAATGCTGCAGGACCTATAAGGAAACAATAATTTCTTAAAATAATGACTTATGCACATGTAAGAGACAACTACAAGTAATTCCTATTTAGTAATGAAAATCAATTGACTTACTGACAAACATTTTATTATTTCATAACTTCAAACTTGTGAAGTTATGCCATCAAAATAACAACTTCATCTTTTTTTTTAGTATTGTATTGTTTATCATTTTTATAAGGCAACAACCATTTGATTTTCTTGGGGGAGGGGGGGGGGGTGGTCTATGGATTTTTTTGGAAAACAAAGTTTGTTTCCAGTTTTTGGAGAGGAAAATAATTTGTTTTTCATTCTGATTAAAACAAAAATTGTTTGTTTCACCCTCAGCAGCCACTATATGTAATGCTAAAATTGAAAGAAAAAAAGTTAAACCTGAAAATAAATCCGTAGCCGCCAACCCCCACCCCCCGTGAATCAAATGGTTGCTGCCTAAGATTCATAATATTTGGTTGATGGAAACCAAAGCTTGAGAACAGAAACGAAACATTCATCAAATTTTCAAATCATTCAAACTGTAAAGGGATATAAACAAGGGACGAAAGATTGATGGTCACAAGAAATAGGATTTATTATAATTTTAATAATAAGATAACTATTTACACCACTGGGTCGATACCACTGTTAGTGGACGTTTCGTCCCCGAGGGTATTACCAGCCCAGTAGTCAACATTTCGGTGTTGACATGAATATCAATAACGTGGTCATTTTTATAAATTTCCTGTTAACAAAACTTTGAATTTTTTGAAAAACTAATGATTTTTTTATCCCATGCATAGATTACCTTAGCCGTATTTGGCACAACGTTTTGGAATTTTTGATCCTCAATGCTCTTCAACTTTGTAATTCTTTGGCTTTATAAATATTTTGATATGAGCGTCACTGATGAGTCTCATGTAGACGAAACGCGCGTCTGGCGTACTGAATTATAATTCTGGTACCTTTAATAACTAATAAAAAATCTTCTAGTATCACAATTTGTTGAAGCCCCCAAGGGTGACTGGGGCATAGAAATATGGTCACTTGGTCTTCTCCCGACCGGCAGTAAACGCTTGCCGAAGTAGGGCGTCCGTTTGGCTGTGCGGCATGTATCAAGTTCGCATTTACGTCCGGTCAGAAGGGGACGTTAAATCCGATGCCTCGTGTAAAGAGTGCCACGCTCTTTGTACGTTAAGAACCCTTGCAACAACTCTTTGATGGGTCCGTAGGTGGCCTGTTGCAAGGTTTCGGTCCCTATCCAATATACCCTAATTTTCCTGTGGCAGTTCAAATTTCCCCATCATCCTGAATAGCCTCTATTATGACCAAACCTACCTATTGTATTTATTGTGAACTTTTTCTCGTCCTGAATATGCATGAAATATTTGCCAATGGACGTTAAGCAACCAACAATCAATCAATCAATTTGTTGAAACATTTAATTCTGTTTAACTTTCTGAAGGCTATCATCATTTTGTAGCACTTATTAATACTGAATAGATGTGTTTTAAGCAAATATACTAGACTTTGTATGAATATATGGCACACTCACTAATGAAGGTTCGTCTGATTTCCTATCAACTGTCATGTAACAAAATAAACACCAAGATCATACTTGGTGTTTTCAACTACCGCCTCTTTCTGAATCTTTCCACCTGTCATTTTGTTGAAATTTGTTTTGTCCTATCTTCTCCCTATCTCAACAGCTTTTAGATAACTGAGCCAGCGAGTTTATCTGGTACTGAACATCTCCTAAAATGAATATATGTTAGATCATGTATTTAAACACTAAATAGTAGCAATAATACTGCCAATCAAAAATAGTGATACATGTGTGTCAACTACGCCAAGGAGAAATAGCACAAAAGTAAAGAAAAAACTTTCAGAAAATGTCTTGTACAATTGAAGGAAACCAGTATATAGTTTGAAAAGATTACTGGTTTTGATAACTCTACAGTTTTACACATCTTACTTTCACTGAAATATAACAATCAGTCCGGATTACAAGGGTAGTCAAGTGTTATTTGTGTTCTTAAAATAGCTTGTTATATTCTTAATCCAAGTATTTAGTTTTTCACTTGTTCCATATTTTGACAGGATACGATTTTTTGTATTTCAATATTCATTGCTTGTGTTGAATCTACCAGAATTTTTCAAATTCCATTTTTTTGTATAACAGTGTACACTGAATAATTAAATACAATGTACAAACCTCAGAGCCCACGACAAGATTTCTCTTGGCCAATCAGAGCCTTGAGCCCTATTCCACATACTTTGAATGTTTATTGTACATTCGGTTTAAATAAAAAAAAATATGTGTGCATGCTAAACTAGAGGCTCTAAAGAGCCTGTGTCGCTCACCTAGGTTTTTCTGAATATTAAACAAAGGACATAGATGGATTCAAAACAAACTTGGTGATGGTGATGTGTTTGTTAATCTTACTTTACTGAACATTCTAGCTGCTTGCAATTATCTCTATCTATAATTAACTTGGTCAAGTAGTTTCAGAGAAGATTTTTGTATAAGATTGCTAAGATTTACGAAAAAATGGTTTAAACTTGACTATAAAGGGCAATAACTCTTAAAGGGGTCAACTTTACTTTGCCAACATTTATTGTATTTTAAAGTTTATCTCTATCTGTCATAATATTCAAGATAATAACCGAAAACAGCAAAATTTCCTTAAAATCACCAGTTCAGGGGCAGTAACCTAACAGGTTGTCTGATTCATCTTAAAATTTCAGGGCAGATATATTTTTACTTTTAAACAATTTTACTTCATGTCAGATTTGCTTTAAATGCTTTGGTTTTTGAGTTATAAGCCAAAAACTGAATTTTACCCCTATGTTCTATTTTTAACCGTGGCGGCCATCATGGTTAGTTGACCGGCTCACGCCACACATTTTTAAAAATAGATACCCAAATGATGATTGTGGCCAAGTTTGGTTTAATTTGGCCACGTAGTATCAGAGGAGAAGATTTTTGTAAAAGATAACTAAGATTTTCCAAAAATTGTTAAAAATGGACTATAAAGGGCAAAAACTCCTAAAGGGGTCAACTGACCATTTCGATCATGTTAATTTATTTGTAGATCTTACTTTGCTGAACATTATTGCTGTTTACAGTTTATCTCTATCTATAATAATATTCAAGATAATAACCAAAAACAGCAAAATTTCTTTGAAATTGCCAATTCAGTGGCAGCTACCCAACAACGGGTTGTCCAATTCACCTGAAAAATTCAGGGCAGAAAGATCTTGACCTGATGAATAATTTGTCCCTGTCAGATTTGCTCTAAATGCTTTTTTAGTTTTTTGAGTTATAAGCCAAAAACTGCATTTTACCCCTATGTTCAGTTTTAGTTGTGGCGGCCATCTTGGTTGGTTGGAGGGGTCACGCCACACATTTTTTAAACTAGATACCCCAATGATAGTTGTGCCCAAGTTGTTTCAGAGGAGAAGATTTTTGTAAAAGATAACTAAGATCTACAAAATATGGTAAAAAAAAATTGACCATAAAGGGCAATAACTCCTAAAGGGGTCATTTTACCATTTCGGTCATGTAAACTTATTTGTAGATCTTACTTTGCTGAACATTATTGCTGTTTACAGTTTGTTTCTATCTATAATAATATTCAAGATAATAACCAAAAACAGCAAAATTTCCTTAAAATTACCAATTTAGGGGCAGCAACCCAACAACGGGTTGTCTGATTCATTTGAAAATTTCAGGGCAGATAGATCTTCACCTAATGAACATTTATATGTCAAATTTGCTCTAAATGCTTTGGTTTTTGAGTTATAAGCCAAAAACTGCATTTTACCCCTATGTTCTATTTTTAGCCGTGGCGGCCATCTTGGTTGGTTGGCGGAGTCACGCCACACAATTTTTAAACTAGATACTCCAATGATGATTATGGCCAAGTTTGTATTAATTTGGCCCAGCAGTCTCAGAGGAGAAGATTTTTGTAAAAGTTAATGACGACGAACGACGCCGGACGCCCGGAGATGAGAAAAGCTCACTTGGTCCTTCAGGTGAGCTAAAAACAGAGCTTGGTGGGGTCTTTGTCTTCAATGTCATATATGTCTAGTAAATTGTCTTTAATTGTGTCTTCTGTGTCTTCCGAATTTATGTTAATCAGTCCTCTGTCCTTGATGTACTTCAAATACTAGATGTGTTTTGCAATCGAAATATAACGTGTAAACGGGCGTTGATATCACAAACGTCCGTTCCAGTAAAAACTTGCATCCAAGTTGTCCACAAACAATGCGGTAATACTAAATTCTACAACTACAATAAAGCACATGCCTTACTTTCATTAGTTGTGATGCAGTCACAATATCGTTACCCTGGTTAAGGAAATGTCTTACTCCAGACTTCAGTGTATACAATTTTTACTGAAAATGAGGCAATTTCTTAATAATTGTGTGGTTGGTTCAAGTTTATTTCTTATACAATTGTCAATATATATCAGAAAATATCTTGATCAAATGACCGATTATAGGTTACACCAAATACAAACATAAAACAAGTTTTAATTAAACAGTAAAACGTGTTTATAATTTTCATTAACTGTTATCTGATTTAAGGAATTTAATTCTCTGTTTAATGTCAGTTTAACCATTTTTTGGATCATTGTATCAGATGAAACTTAAATGGACCATAAATATAAAATATACACTTAACCTACCATCGGTGTATTAATATTTTGTTTTCTCATTTTACTGTTAATTTGTCCAATTCTTTTTTTATCAATGTATATAATGTTCCCTTAAATCGGTCATTTGATCCAGATAATTTTCTCATATGTATTGAAACTTTCACTAGAAGTAAAGTTGAACCAACCACAGCTTTTTTGAAAAATTGCAACATTTTCAGTACATTTTGCATTTTCTTGGATATTTATTTAGATGTTTCCTCTATTGATAGTTTTTCAACATTTTATTGATAATTGTGTACGATGTTACCTTAAATCGGTCATTAAATCGAGACAATTTTCTAATATGTATTGAAAATTGTATTTTGAAGTAAAATTGAACCAATCATGGGTCTACTATTTATTTAAATATTTTTCAGTTTTGGATAATTGTACAAGATGAAACCATAACTCGATCAATTTTTCTAATCTTTTTGTATATAATGTACACTAAATCTGCCATCGGAGAATTTGATTTATTTTTACATTTTACTGTGAATTTATCAATTTTTTTTCTACTTGTATATGATGTTTCCCTAAATCGGATATTCGATCAAGATAATTTTCTAATATGTATTGACAGTTGCAATAGAAGTCAACTTGAACCAACCATAGCTTCACTAAATTTTTTGACAGTTTTCAGTTAGTTAAACCACTTTTTGATCAAGATGAACCTTAAATTGACCATATTTTAAAAATATAGAATATACCTTTAGCTCCTGTTACAAATACTTTCGACGACAATTTTTTGTTTATTCCTGTGAGCCGTTTTCAGTGTCAAAAGATGTAAACTAGTTGAGTAGATGTATTGTTTACTATCTATAGTATTATGTCAAATATGAAGTACCCGCTATTAATAAATTTTATATGAATTACAATATTTAGTATAATCAGTAGTTATAAAAGGATTATAATAACTCCTAGAAAAAAATCGTAATTTCCTTTCTGCACAACTACATTATATGTCCTTTTTATCTAAAGAGATTTCGTGAAATTCTGTTGTGTAGTTTCGCCCCCAAGGGGGACTGGGGTATAGAAATATGGTCACTTGGTCTTCTCCCGACCGGCAGTAAAACGCTTTCCGAAGTGGGGCGTCTGTTTGGCTGTGCGGGATGTATCAAGTTCGCAGTCACGTCCGGTCAGAAGGTGGACGTTAAATCCGATGTCTTGTGTAAAGAGAGTGCCACGCTGTTTGCACGTTAAGAACCCTTGCAACAACTCTTTTGAGGGGTTCGTATGTGACCTGTTGCAAGGCAACATTTCTGCCCCTATCCAATATACCCTCATTTCCAGTGGCAGTCCAAATTTTCCCGACCATCATCCCAGATATCGTATCAACCTTAAATTTGAACAGTTTCAATCAACAGACTAAAACACAACTTTTTGCAGAGCTAGGGCTTATACATTGTGACTCCAATCCTCATGATATTATAAAAACTAACATTTGTCAAAACCATTTAAATTTGATTCACCATATATCAGCAAACAGAAGTAGTTAACAATCTTGTGAGATTCCAGAGTCAATAAATGCAAAATACGGGGTATATATCTCCCAATTGATACGATATTCTCGTGCTAGCATTTCCAATTATGATTGTCTTGATAAAGAGTTGCTGCTCATACGAAAGCAATTAAACCAAGAGTTCCAAATGGTGAAGATGGAATCATCCTTTCGTAAATTTTACGGACGCCATCACGAGTTGATTGACCGTTAGGGCATAACCGTTTCACAAGTGAACTACAATCTCTTTCCCTTTTATCAATGTGACTCACTGAGTTGAGACTATTTACCGGCTGTGTTATCACGTAAGCAACACGACCAAATACATGAAAGAATGCATCGACTACATTTTGAAAACAAGAGATCATGCTGTCAGAGTAAATGGCATTGAAAGTGAGAGCAAGTTCTTTTGTCAACATTATTGGAAGAAAAGGGGAAAACAAAGCAGCTGACCTGCAAAAAGAAAATCAAGTAATGGTACTTAAAGACTTGATCAGGGGTTTAGGGTCAAACAAAACAGAAAATTCAATTATAACAATATCCAAAGCAGCACCTGTTGTGAAATAAATTTGTGAAAATGTAGATACTAGGTGTGATTGATTAGAAAACTAGACATAAAAAAAAGATTTGTTGAAGACGATGTTAAGCAAATTATTAAAGAACTTGAACCATTGAAATCATGGGTAAAACAAACAGGTCGCCAATTGTATTGTTTCAAGGATATAAAGAAATCACCATTTTTCGTCAATCGAACATGCTTTGAAACCAGTGTTACAAGAACAATCAATCGACTGAAAAGAGACCTTCCACCATTACAAAATGAAGGAGATGAAGATGAAGAAGATAGTGATGAGCAATAAATGTTTTTTTAATAAATAAAAGCACTCAATACATCAAAGTAGACATACAAACATTTGTTAATATTACATTCTGAAATAAGAGACTTTTGTTTAAGTGTAATATACATGTATATTAATCATTTTCTGAATTAAATCAAGGACTTTCTGTACAAACAAGACTGGTAACTTCTAACGATGTCTATACAAATTATGAGACTTATCTCGTCGCATGACTTTATAGCAATAGTTATCAAAGGTATAATAAAATCAAAGGTACCAGGATTATAATTTAATACGCCAGACGCGCGTTTCGTCTACATTAGACTTATCAGTGACGCTCAGAAAGCCAAACAACATACAAAGTTGAAAAAAGTCGCAGGCGAGACAAAACAAAGCATTTCCCCCTATCTTCTGTTTTAGCCCTAGCAGTTGTTTCTTGACGTACAAGGTAATAAAATATAAAATTTATACTAGATACTCTAAGTTTGGCTGAAATTGTTACAGCAGTTTCAAAGGAAGATTTTCTAAAAGTAAGCCAATATATAGCCGACAATGCCGTTTGATCTTTGTTGTTCATGTGTTTACATTTGGAAATCAAGTTATTAATTTTGCTAAGATTTTACTGCTATTACTGTTAAAAACAATTGATCAGTTGACATTATTTTTAAAAATGGATTTAGAAATAAAGAAACAATTGGTCATGTTTTATAAAATGGAAGTACATTCTAAAATATATCTTGAGGTTTTTTAAACAAGGGTAAAAAAATTATCTGTTGATCGAACAGTATGATCAATTTGTGGAATATTTGGTGATCATATTCTTTAATATTGTTTAAAGTTTTTCACTACTACAACTTAAATTATTACAGTACGGTCTCTTCTGTAACTGAAATGACAATAAAGTCATACACACAGCCTCATTATTAGAACCTGATACAAAAAAAGTAATATCACAAAAATATTGAACTCAGAGGAAAATCAGTTTGGAAAGTCCATAATCACATGGCAAAATCAGATAACAAAACTTATCAAAAACGAATGGACAAGACCTGTCATATTCCTGATTTGGTACAGGCACTAGTTACATTCATATTAGCTGTGTAGCCAGTAGTTATTTTTGACCGTTCTGATATTTGGATGTCCACAGTTTGTTAGCTTTATCATAAGAAGAATCCATCATGAGGTTTTTTTATCATATTTTCCAACATATATGTGATTTTCAAGTTTATTGTAGGACTTGTAAATCTTTTTTCAGGGCAATAAAAACATATATATTATTATATACCTTCAAATAACACAAGGTACTTTACCATTTTATTTTGTATTGCACCCAGACCAATTTTCGTTTTATTCCTCGAGTATAAGCACAGTTTATATTAAGTCGTTCTAGTGAGGAGAAGCTACGGGCTGTTAGTCTATAACCAGCTATTATCTTACTTTCGATAACAGTTTGTTGCGAAGTTATTGTCGATAAGCTGAGTCTGATAGGTTCACACGGTAATGGCAGTGATGCGGATGTGTCATCTAGGATAAAGGTTGTATCGCTCTGCGTGTCTAGCAATGCATATGTAATAATCCCTCTAGAGGGCATATCTTTGTGAGACACCCACAAAAGAACGATCATCGAAGTACTCTGGATGATATTCTGACTAACCCTTAAAGAACTTGCTGTTTTAATACGATCGCAAACATTGACATTTCTGGTCGTATATTGGTATCACGTTGGCGTCGTCGTCGTCCGAATACTTTTAGTTTTCGCACTCTAACTTAGTTTAAGTCAATAGAAATTTATGTAATTTAAACACAAGGTTTTGACCACAAAAGGAAGGTTGGGATTGATTTTGGAAGTTTTGGTCCAAACAGTTTAGGAATAAGGGGATGGCCGTCAGCTGAATCAAAGGGTAATCAAGGCAGGACGTCTGGCTGGTATTTTCGGTAAAAGCGATAGCAGAATACCCAAAGGAGGTATTATAATTCCTAACTGTAGCTGTAGAAGTAGTATGTGATCCTTTATGATATTGACAGAGAAATATCAGAAAACATGGTAGGGTATTTGCTGGGAACTGAGACTGTAAGCTCTGGTCTATTATCCTCCGTTACTGACTGGGGAATAGAAATATGGTCACTTGGTCTTCTGCCGAATGGCAGTAACACGCTTGCGGATATGGGGCGTCCGTTTGGCTGTGCGGGATGTATCAATTTCGCAGTCACGTCCGGTCAGTGCTACGCTCTTTGCACGTGAAGAACCCTTGCAACAACTCTTTGATGGTTCTGAAGGTGGCCTGTTGCGAGGCAAAATTTCTGTCCCTATCCAATTTACCATCATTTTCCTGTGGCAGTATAAATTTCCCCGACCATCATCCCAGATGGCCTCTATCATTTCCAGACCTACCTATAGTATTTATTGTGAACTTGTTTCGTCCTGAATATGCATGTAATATTTGCCACTGGACGTTAAACAACCAACAAGCAATCAATCAATTATCCTCCTTAGGGTTACATGAAGTAATAACATTAACGGTACCAACTGTCCTGCACCAGATGCGCATTTCGACAATACATGTCTCTTCAGTGATGCTCGTGGCCAAATTATTTGAAATCCAAAGCTTATATAAAAGATGAAGAGCTATAATCCAAAAAGTAATGCCAAAAACTAAGAGCTGCTAAAACAGATAAATAAAGGAGATAGACGGGACGGAGTAGGTGATGATACCAGCCGGCCTGAACATTCTTAATCAGAACCTAGCTGCTTGGTCGACTTTACAACGGCCGGTAACTGCTTGGTAGACTTTACAACGGACTATATAAAAAAAGAAGGTATGGTATGATTACCAATGAGACAACTATCCACAAAAGACCAAAATGACACTAACATTAACAATTATCGATGAAAACTAACTATGGCATGAATATTTGATACTGATGTCGCCTATACATTACAAAGTTTATTGTAACAGTTTTTATGTATATTTGATAAATATCTAATAATTTATATCATATAATTTAAATGTAATTGCTTTTTTAGCTAACCTGGCCCAAATGCCAAGTAAGCTTTTCTCATCACTTGGCGTCCGGCGTCGTTAACTTTTACAAAAAAAATTCTGGGCCAAATTAAACCAAACTTAGCCACAATCATCATTGGGGTATCTAGTTTAAAAAAATGTGTTCGATGACCCGGCCATCCCACCAAGATGACCGCCATGACTAAAAATAGAAAATAAGGGTAAAGTGTTGTTTTTGGCTTACAATTCAAATACCAAAGCATTCAGAGCAAATCTGACATTAGATGAAATTGTTTATCAGGTCAAGATCTATCTGCCCTGAAATATTCTGATGAAGCGGACAACCCGCCGTGGGTTGCTGCCCCTGAATTGGTAATTTTTAGAATATTTTGCTGTTTTTGGTTATTATCTTGAATATTATTATAGATAGAGATAAACTGTAAACAGCCATTATATTATGTTCAGCATGTGGGATTTGTGTACGCTTCTTTATTTTCAAATTATTCTTCGTTAAGGTATGTTTACCTCTGTCGTGGTGGTTACATATTTGTCCATATCTTAAAATTTTTGCAATGCAACCGTCTTCAGGACATGTAAATACATTGCTACAAATGTTGTCTTCTTCCTCGAGCTCTTCATTTCTAGTTACGGAGACTGGAATGCGAGCTCTTCATTTCTAGTATGCTTGTTTTCATTGATGATTGAGCAATGGTTTTCCCATATAACTGTACTTTCCCATTTTTTAACAAGAGATGGAATTTCATTCAAAGATTTCGAATACAAATATGGTCACTTGGTCTTCACCCGACCGGCAGTAAAACGCTTGCCGAAATGGGGCGTCCGTTTGGCTGTGCGGGATGTATCAAGTTCGTAGTAACGTCCGGTCAGAAGAGGGACGTTAAATCCGATGCCTCGTGTAAAGAGAGTGCCACTCTTTGCACGTTCAGAACCCTTGTGACAACTCTTTGAGGCGTCCGTAGCCGGCCTGTTGCAAGGCAAAACTTATGTCTCTATCCAATACACCCTCATTTTCCATTGGCAGTCCAAATTTCCCCGACCATCATCCTACATGGCCTTTATTTCAACAACCTACCTATTGTATTTATTATTAACTTGTTCTCGTCCTGAATTTGCATGAAATATTTGCCACTGAAATGTAACAGACAAGCAAAAGCAAGCTTTTTTAAAAGCCACTAGCTTTGGTTACTTGTGGATAGTATCAATAAGAAATAACTTGCTCCAGGACCAATTACTAAAATGATTTTTCTAAGCCAAAAGCTTATTTCTAACTTAAATTAGATTCCCAGGATAACTGGGGAAACGAAATACGTTTACTTGGTCTTTTCCCGACCGGCAGTTAAAGCCTTACCGAAGTTTGGATGTGCGAGATGTATCAAGTTCGCAGTCACGTCTGGTCAGAATAGGGACGTTAAATTCCTATCCCTCCTGAAAAAGAGTGCCACACTCTTTGCATGATAAGAACCCTTGCAACAAGTCTTTGAGGGGTCCGTAGGATGCCTGTTGCAAGGCTAAATTTCATTCCTTTTTGAATATATCATCACTTTCAAGTGGCAGTTCAAGTTTCCCCATCCATCATCCAAAATGGCTTCCATAATGACTACTTACTGTTAACTTGTTCTCTATCTGAACATGCAAGACATTTTGCCACTGGACGTTAAGCAACCGACAATCAATCAATCTGTACATTGTAAGTAGTGAGAAAATAAATAAAATCAATATAGTGTGGAATATGTAATCAAAGCTGGTTTTCAAAAGCATGTTACTTTATGGCTGTTAGTTTGAACCTCTAGACAATGTAATGCATGACCTTTTCTGTGACATTTCTCTTTAAGGTTTATGTACCCTTCTGTAGCCATTTTTGTACGAATTTTTCAAACCTCAATTGTATCAAAACTACAGATATAATGATTAATAGAGATAGGTCATTTAGTACATATACCAAGGGGAAACTTGACTCAAAGCATTGTTTTTTACTGTGTCATTGCATTTAATAGAAAAAGAGGACTTTGTGGCAAATAAATCAAGATTTTTATAGAAAATCCACAGCCTTTAATACAGAGAATTTTGTAACAAAATTTGAAACATAGATTAATCACTTGCTTTTCTATGATGTGCTAGTGGTTATTTTTTACAAAAAGTTCTTAGCAACCTGTAAATTCCAAATCACCTCGTGCTGAGTCACTAAAGTCGAGCGCACCCTAAAAGGTGTACTTGATTTTGGCCATATTTATATTTGTTTTAACCAATGACTACAATTATAAACTTGTTTAAAGGAAATCAATGCTAGCACTGCATACAATTATCCTATATCTATCAGTCATCAAATTGCCAAATATGAGAGTACAAGGATAAAGGCTGTGGATTTTCTATAAAAATCTTGATTTATTTGCCACAAAGTCCTCTTTTTCTATTAAATGCAATGAACCAGAAAAAAATAATGCTTTGCATCAAGTTTCCCCTTGGAATATGTACAAAATGGTTTATATCTATTATTCATTTTATCTCTGTAGTTTTAATACAAATGAAGTGTGAAAAGTTCGTACAAAAGGCTACAGAAGGGTACATAAACCATAATAGTACTTTTATTGCAAACGTTGTTGGGGAAATAACTTTTTTTGGTAGACGTTTACAGAACACATCTTAGCCTATCTCAAAATTTGAGATGCCTGTCCTGATATTTACTTGGTTGATTGTTGATCTTACAACCACTCGTGTGTGCCAGTTAATTTCTAATGTCTTCTCTGTGAACCCTGTTTCTTCGTGATGATAAAGGTATCTGCTTCTTACTCTTTAACTGTGCTCCTTAATTTGATCAATGCTTTCCAATACTGTAAATGTGATTGTACAGAGTGAACCTAAAAAAAAGTTAGCACTAAAATTCACCTCCCTAGTGAAAGAGTCTTTTAACTCTTCAAATGCAGATTCAGGTTTTAAGCATATGGTAAACTAACATTACCATTTTGATCAATTACTTCTTTGTACTTTTTGTTCATAGTCTTCCATTTGTTAATATTTTGAGCTTTTGTTTCATTTACTTTTAATGCATTCATTTCTTGTGTAACTTTATTCCATAGAGTTTCACAGTTCTTTGCTTTCGTGAAGCAATTGTATTCTTCCAGTCGTAATTCTCTTCTTCTTTCCAAATATGAACCTGTTAATAACTTTTGGTGGATTTACTGCCGGGCGCCTACATTAAATATCTTCAAGTTCGATTCAATATCTAGAAGTTGTTCTGCCATTTCCACTCAATGTGTTGCTGTTCTTTGCATTTATGTAGTTTCTTTTAAGTGTTTTAATTCTGTCTACATTCCGGTTACTTCAGAAGATATCACAAGCCACCAATTGTTCTTATAATAGAAGAAAATACATAGAGGTTTCTTGTTGAATTGTCCAGTTCTGGCAATTTCTTTCTCCCCACGTTGAAAGTAAAGCCTTCGTCTCCTAGATACTCCAGGTTAAACCTTTCTTGTTTGAAGAATTATCGTGTTCGCATCCATGGCTATCCTGGTATTGACAGACGGCAGAAAACGTCACTTAACGCTATGGCAACAACCCCTCATTAACTCCAGTTTGCGTTCACACTAGAATGAGAGGTAGCTAATCCGGGTTCGTCTCACATTAACTCCACCTCAGATGAAGGGTTTTTTTCAATCCGGATTCGCCCAAGTTTAACGTGTTCACATTATTAGAATTTACTTAAATCGAAGTCAGTTTAAAAATTTATACACAGTGTGAACGGGGTATGTACACAAGGTCGTTGTGGGAGCATTTCTATTAAGATTTGCTGATCCAATTTTTAGAAATCATTACAAATTAAGGAATGTATCTCCCTCATTGGAAAGCTCGTTTCCTTTGACAGATTTGGCTGTACTTTTAGATCTTTGACTAGAAAAAAATATCCTGATATTCAAAAATACATTTTTCTAACTGCTGTCTTTTTTCACTAGTTAACTCGGGTGACGCATTATCAATAAGACATTTTAAATGTTCTGGTTAATATATTTGTTCTATATTTTCTTCTATTTTATTTTTCCTTTTTAATAGACTGTATACTTATCACAGTATCTAACTTCCCTATAATGTTTCTTTTGGCAAAAGTATAGCCTGACTTGTCAAGTTAATTGCATTTACAAAAGTATGCCTATCAGATTCATGACATAAAATTCTAGTCATTAACAAACCATCTTTATAAAAATCCTTTCTAGATTCTAAAATAGAAGGTGTATTTAATTTCTGTCCAAACACATTGCCTTTTATAGTTAGTTCCGACTCAGGGGGACACAGGTAGTAAACCCTAATTTATAAAGTCTAATGTTATGACCAGCAATTATCATGTGTGATTTTGAAACAAATAAAATTGCATCATATTATTCTAAAAAAAAATCCATGCCAAAAATTCCAGATGTTTTATTAACTTCTGCTACCACACAAGTATGAACAAAAACTTTATTTGATATAGTCAATTTTTATTTATTTTGTCCATAAACATATATCTCCTCACCATCTACAGCTGTCAAGGTCATTTGAACCTCTTTTAACAGAGCTGTAGACAGTTTAAATTTATCAAATGCAAATTTGGAAATCACACTTGCTACTGCTGTTATATATACATATTTCGTTATTAATAATGGTTGCTAGTTCACAGTCTGGTATCTGTATCACTGCGGAATCGGAAAGGGTTATTCCGTATCCGGACTGATATTAGCTCTCTCTCTTTTTCTTGTTACTGCGGGTGGCAGACGTAATTTTATATTGAGAGGAAAATATTACAACTAAATCTATTTAATACGTATTTGTTTGTGTCCTTTATATACAAAAGTCCCCCAAGGATACAGAATGGTGGAGGTCCCTTAAACTAGTTGAAATTACAGTGCTGTGACCTGTACATTGTTTTTCACGCGTGGTACTGAAGAACAAGAGAAAAACAAGTCGCATTTTTTTTAATTTTTAAACATATTTATTTATAGTGGATTGGGAAACAAGTTTTACAACTTATATTAATCCCTTTCCACTTTGCGGGTGCGAGTGCTGCCTTGTAGCGGCATTAGCCTACTCTTTTTCGAAATCTACAAGGGTGTCTTTAACGTGCAAGAGATATGGCTCTCTCTTAACACGGGTCAGCCATTTATCGTCCCCTTCCGACGGACTATCATCGTTTCAACAAGACCATACTCGCAAATGGTGTCAAGGGAGAGCCGAAAATTGATTCCCTGAAATTTTCATCCCAGACGCGAATCGAACCTTGAACCTTTGTGTAAGTAGTCCGATGCACTAACCACTACACCACGGCTCTCTTCGCATTTTGACATCGTCACCAAATTATATATTTGTTTGTTGGTATGACTCTAAGCAGATTTATACGGAGTCAGATTGAGTATAATACAAACGCCTTGGACACTAGTATTAGACTACATTAAACCCCCATTATTTTATTTGACAGCAAGGCCAGATATCCCCGTGACGAGGTTATCCGAGGCGTAGAAAGGGATATTGTCTGGTGGTTTGAAGGAGGTGCTACTGTAGAAAAACAATTTATTTTTTTGCAAGCGAACCTTGAAATTGAGTTGCATCGTCATCCTCGTATTGTACTGTATTTATGGCTGGGTACATGTAATTTGACAGTAAAAGACGGTGGTCTAATACAATTAAAATCGACAGATAATTCGTCTGCAAATGAGCTGATCACAAAATTCAGAGAAATTTATGCTTTTGTTAGAGTTTACCTACCGTAGAACTTGTATTATTGGAGCTACTCCCGTATTCAATTTTTGAAAACAACAAATATAAAGGTTGTGAAGATCCTAAATATAAAGAAGATGACAAAAAGTTGAATGAGCAAATAGGAGTCGTTAATACCTTTGTAAGAGAAACAAATCTCATGTAAAGGAAAGAATCGCCAAAATTTTCACTTGATATTGAAAATACGAGAAAAGCTAGAAATAATCATGGTAGATACTCTTTCCGATTTACACTGATTTACCTTTGCCATGTTCTGAGGCACGTACTCGTGACTGGTCTATGCAGTATGTACTTACTCCAGTAATCATGTCCTGCAGTTCTTACTTGGTGTATTTGCATGATATTTGGCTTAAATTGTCACTCTGGGTAGACGCAGACAGTTGATGAAAAAAATCAAAACTTTTGAAGGATTTGTTTCCCACTTTCATAGGGTGACAGACATAACAATAATTATTGAGAATAACGTATGTATTTTATAGAGAGCTTAGAATTACTATTTTTGGTTAATTGTTAGCCGAAACCTTCATCTTTTTTCACTGTTTAATATTTCATATAATATTGTTATATATTGTTATGTAAATTTGTGAAAGGGTAAATTAATTTAGCTTGTATCTATGATGAGTTTATTTAATACACTTTTTGTATATTCCAATTGAGTAAGTTTGGGAAGGGTCATATTTGACTCCAATAAAACAAGTCAATGCAATAAGATAAAACTTAAAGTATATGTCATGTAAGAAAGTTTTTCAGAACAGTTTGTGTCAAAGTTTTATTCTTAAGCGTTAAATTTTAATTTCTAGTTAGTTAAAATTCAGGGACTTTGGCCAAATTTGACAAATTATGCAGGATTTCAGAGAAATAAGGGGTCAAAACGGACCAAAAAGAAAGATCTATTAGTGTCTCATCATTTAAAAGTTTATATATTTCAGTTAATTCTAATGGTTTTTTGGAGAAAAAAACTTTGTTTCAAGTTTTTTGAGAAAAAAATAATTGGTTTTTTGATTCTGAGAAAAAAAATTGTTTGTTTTACCCTCAGCTGCCACTATATGTAATGCTAAAATTGAAAGAAAAAAATTGTTTTCGACTTGTTGCGAAAAAAATAGATTGTAAAAAATTTGTTCAGAAAAAAAAAACATAGCCCCCCCCCCGAAAATCAAATGGTTGCTGCCTTAACAAATGTGCTTGAATGCTTGAGTTCCGTACACATATCAAGTGCACATTTTGTTACATAATCAAAATTATCTTTCAACCCTTTCCTCCTCCGTTTCTGAAATTTCTTCAACCCTTTCGTCCATTGTTTCTTAATTTTCTTCACCCTTTCCTTACTCTGTTGTTGAATTTCTGCTCTGTTTCTTATATTTCACCAACCCTTTCCTCCTTTGATTCTAAGTTAATTACACCCTTCATTCTTTTTTCTGTCCGCCTTTATATTTTGCCTTTTTCTCCCTTTTGCATCTAAGCTTGAGACTCTTAATTTAAAAAAAAAGACAAAAGTTTAGTGCTTATGGTAATGTTTAAAGCAGGGTTGGCAAATACTACTCGGGCAGGAAAACCCTAAGCTGGACACTAATGATATACATGGGTAATACTGGGCAATATGATGTTTAAGCTTATTTTACACACATGTGTAAAGACTTGTTGTAGTTTAATAGTAATATTGCTACATACGATCAAAAGACAAAGTTATTGCCTGGTTGTGTTCTTGCAAACAAATTCTTTAAGTTGACCTTGATGACAAATTTGAAGTTCATCATGATGGAAGATCCTTAACCTCATAACTATACATCCACATGCCAAATATGTAAGGCCTAGATCATAAGACAAAAACGTTATTGTCCATATGTACTGTTGACGTATGATTGCTCTTATTTATTGAGGTTGGGTGTATATTTATACCCCCGCTTAAAAAAAGGGGGGGTATACTGTTTTATCTCTGTCTGTCCGTCCGTCCCATGAATATTTTTCGTCGCATTTTTCTCAGGAACTACAATACTAGGATTTCTGAAATTTGGTTTCAGGGTTTATCTAAGTCAGCTATACCGTGTGATGCGTTTTCAGATTCATCACTCGACAACTTCCTGTTTACCGAACACTTGTATATTTTTGCACTATTTATTTTTTCGTCCCATTTTTCTCAGGAACTACAATACAAGGATTTCTGAAATTTGGTTTCAGGGTTTATCTAAGTGAGCTATACCGTGTGATGCGTTTTCAGATTGATCACTTGACAACTTCCTGTTTACCGAACACTTGTATGATTTTACACATGATAGCCAAGTTGAAAATTTTCGTCACACTTTTCTCAGGAACTACAATACAAGGATTTCTGAAATTTGGTTTCAGGTACCGTGTGATGCGTTTTCAGATTCATTACTCGACAACTTCCTGTTAAACGAACACTTGCATATTTTTAATATATTTATATTATCCACTTGTGGCGGGGCTATCATCAGTGAGCAGTAGCTCACAGTTTCACTTGTTTTTTTGTTTTTTTTATCTTGAATTGAAAACATTTTTTTTTTTTTTATCTTGAATTGAAAACAATCTGACGGTTATAAATTTTTGCAAGAATAACTGACCGATATAGTACAACAAATACCACATTATTTTTAAGAACATTTTTATCTAAAAATATTTGTCAAATCATAGTTAATTTTGGAAACTTCATGTTAGAACCCCCTCCCCCCTTCCATCCCTTTTTTAAAATTTCAGACTAAAAAAAATAAATTCAGAAACACTAACTTGCAAGTAAAGGGTATCAATCAATCAACTCAACATTGTCTGATTCATCGCTATAAACTATGTTTCTGTCAATTTATGCTTAATGTCCATAAAGAATAACTTGTATACTCCTATACCAGTAAAAAAGAGAAAAGATCTTGTTACACATCTTTTAATTTTTCGAAAAATACGGATTTTCTTCTCTCAGATATATTACGTTTTTGGCACAACAATATGGATCCTCAATGCTCTTCAACTTTGTACTTGTTAAACTTTATAATTATTTGGATCTGAGCGTCACTGATGAGTTTTATCTTGACGAAACGCGCAACTGGCGTACTGAATTAAAATCCTGGTTACCTTTGATAACTACTTAGGAATCTATGGAGAAAAAAGAAGGAGTAAAGTATATGTTATTCACCTCTGTAACTTGTGATGCAAGTATAAACCAGATTTATCAGAAATTGCTAGTTTTGAAGATAATCATCGTCTTCGACTTGGAGACATCTTCGTAAGCCTTAGATTGTGACAGTTTACAATTTGCGCCATCACATTTACGAAAAAGTTCGCAATACAGCACTTGCATTCAGCCAAGTAAACTAATGTCATCACAGTTGTTACTGGTTCAACTAGTAAATAAATATGTTTTTATAATGGAGACCCTGTTTAAATACTTTCACAAGATGCTGCATTTTAAGTATGAACATACTAAACGCTTATGTCTTGCTTTTGCACTGCAAACAAAGGGCAACATTCCACCATTTTACATGATTCATCTCCCCTGCAGACCTGATGTTAGTAGAAAAGCAATTTATAGGGAGTAACAGGAGATGAAAATGTCCAAAAAATCCCCAATTAGTGCAAACCTGCTGAATGAAACAATGAAGTCTTTGACGGGAAATTGGTTAGTGTCACGGTTAAAATTCAAAAACAAAATAGTCATTGCTAAAGAAGTTGTAGGTATCGTGAGCAAAAATGCAGGTGAAGCGCGTAAGGAGCTAAGAAAAAGATTTCTAGAAATGAAGGAAAACCAAGAAAAAACGCTTCTAGGGTTCAGCAGGAAGAATTTTCGGAGAAGCGTACCTAACTTAAAAAAAATACATCCAGATCTCATGTCTCAAATAAACTGAACCGAGCTTGGCCATTTTACACAAACATGGTTATAATTAAATTAAACAGAACTAATATGATCAATCAACAACTATTAGTAAGATGAAACCATAAAAGCAACCTAGTTTTTGATACATATTTCATAAAGCAATTATATGCTTGTATCTTCAAACTTTATTAAACAATTGGGTTGTCATTAGACAAACAATTTTATCAATTTCAGGAATTCTCACTCAAAAGATCTGCTTTTCTAAATTACAGGTCGATTTTACATGGTTTTTCTTCAAATCTTACCATCTATTTCTCAAACACATGTAAATGTGGAAATTCATGTCTAATTTCCAGACAACTTTCACATATAACCGGCCACGATATACAGTCTAGGCATCGGAAAAGATCAACGTTTTCATTTCCACAATCCTGCCATTTAAACCGACTACAGCTTCTTTTTCTTTTGCTGTAGATACATTTGTACACATTTCTTGCATATTTCTGACCAATGATTTAATCGTTGAAAATGTACTAAGCATAAAACAACCTTTAAATATCAAAATTGAATTATAATTATACAATCTTTTGAATGAAATTTATACTGAATGATAAATTACAACATATATTTTACAGTCACTTCCATCAATGATGTTTAACACATTTGCACCTTTATCAAAGATTATCAACAAAATAAATGAGTTCTTTCAGGCTTGAAAAGAATTCAATGTTATATGCCTGTTTGCAGGATATTTGTTTAATTGTATCATGTTGTATATCTCAAATAGTAATCAACACATCTGAGAATATTGCAAGTTTGGTAAATGGTTTATATCCATTAAAATAGGCTTCCTTTATTTTTAAATACATTTCTGATATGAAATTCAAAAAAGGAAGGCAATATATGCGCTCATAGCACCCCCCTCTTTATTTATCTTGTAACCCATAATTATTCTAAGGAGATAACAAATGCCACTTTAGAATAATTACACTGTACATACTATTTTTAGGTTCTATCGTCACAGGTGTTTCATGTTCATTGTTAAGCTGCACATCGCCATTTCTTTCTAGTTCAATGTTCACCACCTCTGTATTTATAGTTTTATAGTCATCTTTATCGTTGATCATCGTTTGTGGCACCTGCAGTTTTATAAATCGTTGATAAAGGTTTGTATAACTTGGTTATATTTGTCTTTTTTCTATTTTGACGGACTACACAAGTGCATGGAACCTTTCTTTTCTTTATATGAACCATCTAAAAAATAAATCATTTTTTGGAGCAAACATGTTTTCAGCAAGAGTAAGGACATTCATTATCTGCACATAATGTGGGAAAAGAAGGTGTGTTTATCGCAAACAAAAGATCACAAAACAGATGTATATGTGTATTGAACGTCTCCAAGAAGAACTTATTTACAATTGTGGGAATAGCTTGTTACCAGATATTACCAATTTGCTTTAGTCAAGAATTTTAGTATATTGAAGGACTTTTTGTCTTATTTTAAAAATATGCTTTAAATTGTAAAAAATATTCAAATTAGCTCTCGCCGCGATATAGCCTTTTTGTGCTAATATGGCGTAAAGCAACCAACAATCAATCATGTTACCAGATTTTGAAGAGATTTTGATAGTCAGACAGAGCCTATCATGTGCATCACCTATTGAAGCTACTTATTATGGAGGTATTGTGTTTATAGTGTGCCCATCTTTTATATGCCTCTTTCAGTTTCTAATTGGTTTTTATTAAATACCTTTGTTTGAAAAGAGCTAATTGTTTTTATTGAACAATAAGAAACTGAAAGAGGTATTGCAAATTTATAAAAGATTTGCACAATAACACACTTTATAGCTCTTTAATTTAATATTATCTTATTTAATATTATTTAATATACAAAGTATACTGATATCTGACATTTTCTAATGTTATTATGTTAGATGTACTGAAATGATGAAAATTAGGTCCACAGTCTTGTGAATGATTCTCATGGGGGCCATCTAAAAATTCAACATGACCTTCTGATGTCTTCCACTATTGATTGATTCATTGATTGATTGATTGATGCTTAACGTCAAGTGTCAAATATTTCATGCATATTCAGGACGAGCACAAGTTCACAATAAATACAATAAGTAGGTCTAGTCAAAAAAGAGGTCAATGGTCGGGGAATTTTGGACTGCCACTAAAAATTGAGGGAGTATTGGATAGGAACAGAAACTTTGATTGCAACAGGCCACCTACGGACCCCTCAGGGAGTTGTTGCAAGGGTTCTTAACGTGCATTGAGCGTGGCACTCTCTTTACACGAGACATCGGATTAAACGTCCCTATTCTGACCTGACGCGACTGCGAACTTGATCCATCTCGAACAGCCAAACGGACGCCCCACTTCGGCAAGCGTTTTACTGCCGGTCGGGAGAAGACCAAGTGACCATATTTCTATTCCCAGTCACTTTTAAAGCACAATGATTTGTTTATATGTAATTCAAATGATTTTGAGCATTCCTAATATAAAGACAGCAATAACACCATAAAACAAACAATTTTTCAAAATATAAAACATAACAAAAATAAAAACTGAACAAGTCATTGATTAAACATGTAGAAATGTTTAAAATAAAGAAAATAAACCATAAATATGTAAAAAGTGTATTCAAATATAATTGAAATAGAACTGAAAGCAACAAATGTAAAATTAAAACAAACAAAACAATTTCAGCACTATCTTTATGTTAAAAGTACAATTAAACTTTCAGGGTTATGATATGCTTTTAAGAACAGAACAGAACAGTTCATAAGAATAACAAAATAAATAATAACATATATTAAAAAAAAACCAGTATAAATGTTAAAATAATTATATAAAAAAAAACGCAACAAAATAAATTTGTACTTCTATAATAAATACTACTGAGTAGATTATAGTAAGTTGTAAAAAAATCTACCGGTATTTAATTGTATGATAATATTTTGTAAAAGGTAATTTGTATGTATATGACTGGGGTATAGAAATATGGTCACTTGGTCTTCTCCCGACCGGCAGTAAAACGCTTGCCGAAGTGGGGCGTCCGTTTGGCTGTGCGGGATGTATCAAGTTCGCAGTCACGTCCGGTCAGAAGGGGGACGTTAAATCCGATGCCTCGTGTAAAGAGAGTGCCACGCTCTTTGCACGTTAAGAACCCTTGCAACAACTCTTTGAGGGGTCCGTAGGTGGCCTGTTGCAAGGCAAAATTTCTGTCTCTATCCAATATATCCTCATTTTCCAGTGGCAGTCCAAATTTCCCCGACCATCATCCCAGATGGCCTCTATTGTAGCAACCTACCTATTGTATTTATTGTGGACTTGTTCTCGTCCTGAATATGCATGAAATATTTGCCACTGGACGTTAAGCAACCAACAATCAATCAATCAATTGTATGTATATGGAGAACTACATAATCAAATCAATCTAACAAATCTTTAAAATAAGAAAATTGAAAAAAAATATACTCAATGTAAACAGATTATTTGAGGAGCTGTTTCATCAGTGACTCAAATAATCTGTTTACATTCAGATTGTGAAACAGCTACTCAATTATAAAAGCCTGTATGCAAAAATACTTAAAATAGACAAACAAGAGAATAAATCATAATAATCAAACAAATTTTTTAAAAAATCTACATTTCAATATCAGATTAAAAAATCTTCAACAAAGTCTCAAAACATTGCTTAAAGCTATCAGATTCATTAGGGTTCTAGAAAAAATCTACTTTAAGAAACACAATCAAATTTACTACTCCTCCTGTTCTAGAAACAGTTCTGCATCTTCTAGTGCCTTCCCTCTTAGGCATCCTGCTTTAAGCAATGTTTTGAGACTTTGGAGAAGATTTTTTCTTGGAAGATCACTTAAAGGTAACGGTAAATCAGTAATTTGAGGAACGCCCTCTTCTGGTGTAAAAGCATCCCCACACATTGACCATTTATTGTTCTGTGCAAATTCAGTTTTGTATTCATTGTTTTTTCTTTTTTTTTGCTCCTGAGACTATTCTTTCTTTCTGCCCACACAGATTCACACAGCTCTTTGTTGCTCTTATTCTTTATCCAATTGTTGTAACTTCAATTTCATCTCAACTGTTGTGCATCTTTTATTACTGTTGAAGTCATGCATGCTTTGCCTTCCAGATTTTAATTTTCTCCCTCCAATTAAAAACAGGGAATCATCATGTGATTCTAGAGTGGATTTATTTATTTACACAGGGATTAAAAAATCCACTAGACCGACGCCCGTGACTACAGCATTTAGGGCAACCAAATTTGTTACCCAATATGCCCGACGGACTAGTGACAAGAAATTCTTGGCGTTTCTAAAATAGAAAGGGGAAACTCTCCTCATCACTTTTCTATCTAAGTCAATCAGATTCGACTACGTCATCAGAATGTTATCTTATAATATTTTGCACAAGTTTTAAAATAGAAGAAATAACTCTAAATGGATCTCGAACTTTCAATATCGATGTATCAGTACAGGCTTTATATGTAACCGGATTGCACCTTCTTCTGAATAATTTATTGCAATATAAATGTGAATCCTTTTAGACAGCAGAAACCTGACTTTTGTCAGATATCATTTTTGAAACATGAGCACATGTTATGGACGCCATTTTGTTATCGTTTACAGACTGTAAAGAAGCCTCCAGAACCATGATCTAAACATCACCAGTCTCTGAAAACGTAAATAAAGGCAACAATAGTATACCGCTGTTCAAAACTCATAAATCCATTGACCAAAAACAAAATCGGGGTAATAAACTTAAACCGAGGGAACGCATTAAATATAAGAGAACAACTTCACAACACTGAAATGTTAAACACACAGAAACGGACCAATCATCAGACAAGGTCCAACTAGAATAACAAATATAACATCAAAACTAAATACATGAATTTGGGATAGACAAGTACCGTGACACATCTAATCGCAATGTGAATGTACACTCAAAAATAAGAGAAAACAAACGACGCAACGTTAAAATGTAACACACACAGAAAAGAACAATAATATAACAATAGCATGCGAGTATCTACTTCATCGGGCGTTCAAAATAGTTCTTAAAACCTAAATACTATTTCTGTCACATTCATGCAAGTTCTGATTAAATCAATAGTCATGTACATGATGTACGAAAGCATTAACAGTTTGAAGGTAAACTAATAATTGCTTAATCCAATCAAAAGTGTTGCTATCATTTCATAAACATATCGAACTGTATTGGTACAGTTTTTAAATCTTTTATATATAGATTAAAGGCAATACAAAGTTTTGGCTTCAAAAGTCCATATCATTATTGACTTTATACAGACAATTCGCGCTTTTAAAACATAAAATGTTTCATATAGAAATATGTGACTACAAATGTAAACCATTTCTCAAAACACTTCATTTTGGTTGGTATAGTGGTATGAAATGTGGTATAGCAAACATTGAATTCCCGAACAGAATCTTGTTAGGCTTTATAGACATGATAGAAGAGTTTCTTTGTTATATTATCTGTCATTTTTATATTTTAGGAGTTGGTTTCCAGCACCTATCTTATACATTGCTTTACAAGACGGATAGAAAAAAAAATTATTATATAAGCTGAACATGTTATATTCAAGTGGCATACAATGCAAATGTGAGTATAATTGTAAATTTTTACCATGCACATACATGTATAGAGTCATCTTGAATTTAGGCTTCTCAATTTCTCAAGATGTATTATCCCCAAAATTGGAAAACCTGTAGTGTATAAATGAAATGAAAAAAATACATCAAATTTAATCAAGGGTGTTGAGTAGAAGACTTTTTTCCTCCTGAAATGTGGCGGTTAGAACGCAGATCCTAGATGGCCTCTATTACAACAACCTACCTATTGTATTTATTGTTAACTTATTCTCGTCCTGAATATGCATGAAATATTTGCCACTGGACGTTAAGCAACCAACAATCAATCAATACAACGCAGCAGATGTTCATATTTATCTTTGCATTCACCTCTAGACGGTCACCAATTGTAACCGTCTCTCCCCAGTGGGTGACATTTGCCTCCTCTTCATTGTTTTCAATGGTTATAATGCGCCACCTACGCTTGTTAGAAATGTGCGTTTCTCCAATCTGAGATGTAAAAAAGATGATCTGAACATGTTGAAATCATCAAGATATACTGAACACAGACATTTATGAATCGTATGATTTTAATTAAATTTAAAAAAAAACAACTAATTGAAATGATTTCTTTTTTGATAATATAATAATATAACAATATCAATAAAGTTAAAAGTGGTTGATTGTCATTATTGTTTGAAAATTTTAAGTACTTGATCTAAATAATAATTAAAAGAATTATTGTCAGGTGAAAACACAACAGCTTTGTAACTTAGGAAAGTATATATATTTCTCTTTAAATTAAGAAACAGTTTATTGTAATAAGATATTTTGTATTGATGTTACTTCTGACGTCATCTATTGTTTACTATGCATATTGTTTGTAATATTATGCCATATGTATACACTGTACATGTACTTGTCTATACTGATATGCAATAAGAATCAAAGTTAATAAAGAATAAAAATTAGAATGCACATATTATACACAAATTTATAGACCAAAATGTATTCAATTTTTCAATAAATGAAATCTGGTTTTAACTTCCATTTTGAAATAAGTGGGCTCATATATTTATGTCAACCATCAAAGTCAAATGGGAACTATATGTTTTCTGCATTTGATTTTCAATGTATTTATGTTAAAATATTTGTTTAACTTATATGAAATAAGTGTTAATATCAGAAGTTTTCAATCAAGGAAAAACATGCTTTCAAGGCATATTGTTGTATCATAAGAGCTCAATCTCACTAAGAAATATTAGAGAGGCAAACTGTTATCAAAATAAAACACTCGGTTATACAAATTTGTTATGTAGCTGATACAATTCATCACATTAAACAAGATCCCATCATAGTTTCATGATTTTTCTTTCAAGCTTTACATTTTCTTATTTTTAAAATTTGTCTATCAAAAATTATTTTCATATATATAAATTTGTAATCAGCAAGTAATCATATAAATGTAATCATAAAGTAATCAAAGTAATCATGTTTTTGGCAATATAATCGATTATATTATTTACTTGTAATCAGAAATGGCATGAATACTGATTACATAGGATTACAGCTGATTACGATTACCCCATGCCTGCTCTGAAACCAATGGGCAAAATTTAACCAAATCATCATTTGGGTAACTTGTTTAAAAAATGTGTCCGGTGACCTGGCCAACCACCCAAAATGGCTATCCATAATTATAATCAAGATAATAACAAAACACAATTTGTACAGGTGCTTTCAATTTTTTCTTTATATTTCTTCGATTTATATTATTATTGACAAGAACTTCTGACCCCATAGGGTGACCGGGGTATAGAAATATGGTCACTTGGTCTTCTCCCGACCGGCAGTAAAACCCTTGCCGAAGTGGGGCGTCCTTTTGGCTGTGCGGGATGTATCAAATTCGCAGTCACGTCCGGTCAGAAGAGGACGTTAAATCCAATGCCACGTTCTTTGAACGTTAAGAACCCTCGAAGGGTTCGTAAGTTGCCTGTTGCAACTCAGGTAGGTTAATGCTGTTGTGTGGTAATTAGTCAAATTTTGAGTAAAAAAAACGACGGAAATTGAATTTTGCCTTTTCTACTCATGGATAGCAATAGAAGGGGAAAAAAAGATCAGTCTTGCGATACAGCATTGAAACTTTAATTTGCGGTTGTACTTTTGCGTGTTCATCGCGTAACTATGGTAACGGGGCATATGCAAGCACGTACTTGGGCCCACATCTTAAACAGCCTGGCGCACCCCGAAGACCTACACGAAACTCATAAAATAAAGTTGGGTTTTGTTCATTAAAGTCTCATCTTTCATATGCTTGCTGTTTCTTCGTTAAATTTGAACATGTACGTTTATTATATACAAACACAAACTGAAGTTGTACCAAAAAAGCAGTAAACATTGAAGTCGTTGAATATTTGCAATGCTTATCGCAAAGTTTTAAAATTAGAAACAGCAATATTATTAATTATCATCATCATTAGAAGGGGTGTGCAAAGTTTTAAAAAGGTAATCGAACATTAACGGGGTGCGCCAATGCGTTTTTATACGCGAATCACACAAAAATCCATATTTGTACACAAATAAAACATTTCATTGATAAGTTTTCTCAGTAACATTTTTTCAGTAAATTTTTCCACTTTATAGATATTCATTCCGATTTAACCTTTATTGGTAATTTTTTTTTAACATTTTACTGTAAATTTGACATGTTTTGTGATAATTGTGAACGATGTTACTTTAAATCGGTCATTTGAAAACAATTTTTTATATGTATTGACAAATGTATTAGAAGTTAAATTGAAACAACCACCTCTTTATTTTAAAATTACACCATTTTCTCAGTAACATTTTTTCAGTAAATTTTTCTACTTTTTGATAATCATTCAGATTTGACCTTTATTGGTAATTTTTCAACATTTTACTATAAATTTGACATTTTTGGGGATAATTGTATACGATGTGACTTTAAATCGGTGATTTGATCAAGACAATTTTCTAATATGTATTGACAAATGTATAAGAAAAAAAATTGAAACAACCACAGGTTTATTTAAAAATTACACCATTTTCTCAGTATTATTTTTGAGTAATTTTTTCTACTTGTTGATATTCATTCAGATTTGACATTTTTTGGATAATTGTAAACGAAGTTACTATAAATCGGTCATTTGATCAAGACAATTTTCTAATACCTATTGACAAATGTTTCAGAAATAAAATTGAAACAACCACAGGTTTATTTAAAAATTGCAACGTTTTCTCAGTAACATTTTTTAGTAAATTTTTCTACTTTATGGATATTCATTCCGATTTGACCTTTAATGATAATTTTTTCAACATTTTACTGTAAAATTGATATTTGTTTTGATAATTGTATACGATGTGACTTTAAATCGGTCATTTGATCAAGACAAGTTCTAATATTTACTGATAAATGTATTAGAAGTAAAATTGAAACAACCACAGCTTTATTTAAAAATTAAACACTTTTCTCATTATTATTTTTACAGTAAATTTTTCTTCTTTTTGATATTCATTCAGATTTAACCTTTATTGGTAATTTTTAAAACATTCTACCGTAAATTTGACATTTTTTTGGATAATTGTATACGATGTTACCTAAAATCGGTCATTTGATGAAGACAATTTTCTACTATGTATTGACAAATGTACTAGAAGTATAATTGAAACAACCACAGGTTTATTCCAAAATTGCAATGTTTTCTCAGTAACATTTTTTCAGTAAATTTTTCTACTTTATAGATATTCATTCCGATTTGACCTTTAATGATAATTTGTTCAACATTTTACTGTAAATTTGACATTTTTTGTGATAATTGTGTACGATGTTACTTTAAATCGGTCATTTGAAGACAATTGTTTATATATATTGACAAATGTATTAGAAGTAAAATGGAAACAACCACCTCTTTATTTTAAAATTACACCATTTTCTCAGTAATTTTTTCTACTTTTTGATATTCATTCAGAAATGACCTTTATTGGTAATTTTTCAACATTTTACTGTAAAATTGACACTTTTTTGGATAATTGTACACGATGTTACTTTAAATCGGTCATTTGATCAAGACAAGTTTCTTATATGTATTGACAAATGTGTTAGAAGTAAAATTGAAACAACCACAGCTTTATTTAAAAATTACACCATTTTCTCAGTACTATTTTTTCAGTAATTTTTTCTTCTTTTTGATATTCATTCAGATTTGACCTTTATTGGTAATTTTTTCAACATTTTACTGTTAATTTGACATGTTTTTGGATAATTGTAAACGATGTTACCTTAAATCGGTCATTTAATCAAGATGAATTTCTTTTATATATTGCCAAATGTGTAAGAAATAAAATTGAAACAACCACAGGTTTATTTAAAGATTGCAACGTTTTCTCAGTAATATTTTTTCAGTAAATTTTACTCCTTTTTGGATATTCATTCAGGTTTGACCTTTATTTGGTTTTTTTTTTAACATTTTACTGTTAATTTGACATTTTTCTGAATAATTGTATACAATGTTACTTTAAACCGGTCATTTGATCAAGACAAGTTTCTATTATGTATTGACAAATGTATTAGAAGTAAAATTGAAACATCCACAGCTTTATTTAAAAATTACACCTTTTTCTCAGTATTATATTTTCAGTAAATTATTCTACTTTTTTATATTCATTCAGATTTGAACTTTATTGGTAATTTATAAATATTTTACTGTAAATTTGACATTTTTTTGGATTATTAAAAACGATGTTACCTTAAATCGGTCTTTTGATCAAGATGAATTTCTTATATGTATTGACAAATGTGTTAGAAGTAAAATTGAAACAACCACAACTTTATTTAAAAATTACACCATTATCTCAGTATTATTTTTTCAGTAATTTTTTCTACTTGTTGATATTCATTCAGATTTGACCTTTATTGGTAATTTTTCAACATTTTACTGTTAATTTGACATTTGTTTTGGATAAATGTAAACGATGTTACCTTAATTCGGTCATTTGATCACGATAATTTTCTAATATGTAATGACAAATGTATTAGAAGTTATATTGAAATAACCACAACTTTATTTAAAAAATTACACCATTATCTCAGTATTATTTTTTCAGTAAATTTTTCTACTTGTTGATATTCATTCAGATTTGACCTTTATTGGTAATTTTTCAACATTTTACTGTTAATTTAACATTTTTTTGGAAAATTGTATACGAAGTTACTTTAAATCAGTCATTTGATCATTTTTAATATGTAATGACAAATGTATTAGAAGTAATATTGAAACAACCACAGCTTAGTTTTAAAATTACACCATTATCTCAGTATTATTTTTTCAGTAAATTTTACTCCTCTTTGGATATTCATTCAGATTTGACCTTTATTGGTAATTTTCCAACATTTTAATGTAAATTTGTCATTTTTTGTGATAATTGTGTACGATGTTACCGTAAATCGGTCATTTGAAGACAATTTTTTTATATGTATTGACAAATGTATTAGAAGTAAAATTGAAACAACCACCTTTTTCTTTTAAAATTACACCATTTTCTCACTAACATTTTTTTAGGTAATTTTTCTACTTTTTGATATTCATTCAGAATTGACCTTATTGGTAATTTTTTCGACATTTTTACTGTAAATTTGACATTTTTTGTGATAATTGTGTACGATGTTACCGTAAATCGGTCATTTGAAGACAATTTTTTTATATGTATTGACAAATGTATTAGAAGTAAAATTGAAACAACCACCTCTTTATTTTAAAATTACACCATTTTCTCAGTAACATGTTTTCTGTAAATTTTTCTACTTTTTGATATTCATTCAGATTTGACCTTTATTGGTAATTTTTCAACATTTTACTGTACATTTGAAATTTTTTGGGATCACTGTATACGATGTGACTTTAAATCGGTTATTTAATCAAGACAAGTTTCTAATATGTATTGACAAATGTGTTAGTAGTAAAATTGAAACAACCACAGGTTTATTTAATAATTGCAACCTTTTCTCAGTAACATTTTTTCAGTAAATTTTACTCCTTTTTGGATATTGATTCAGATTTGACCTTTATAGGTAATTTTTCAACATTTTACTGTAGATTCGATATTTTTTGGGATAATTGTATACGATGTGACTTTAAATCAGTCATTTGATCAAGACAATTTTCTAATAAGTATTGACAAATGTATTAGAAGAAAAATTGAAACAACCACAGGTTTATTTAAAATTACACCATTTTCTCAGTACTATTTTTTCAGTAATTTTTTCTTCTTTTTGATATTCATTCAGATTTTACCTTTATTGGTAATTTTTCAACATTTTACTGTAAATTTGAAATTTTTTGGTATTACTGTATACGATGTGACTTTAAATCGGTCATTTGATCAAGACACTTTTCTAATATGTATTGACAAATGTATTAGAAGAAAAATTGTAACAACCACAGCTTTATTTAAAAATTACACCATTTTCTTAGTACTATTTTTTCAGTAATTTTATCTACTTGTTGATATTCATCCAGATTTTACCTTTATTGGTAATTTTTCAACATTTTACTGTTAATTTGACATTTTTTTGGATAATTGTATACGGTGTTACTTGACATCGGTCATTTGATCAAGACAATTTTCTAATATCTATTGACAAATGTTTTAGAAATTAAATTGAAACAACCACAGGTTTATTTAAAAATTGCAACCTTTTCTCAGTATCATTTTTTCAGTAAATTTTACACCTTTTTGGGTATTCATTCCGATTTGACTTTTATTGGTAATTTTTCAACATTTTACTGTAAATTCGATATTTTTTGGGATAATTGTATACGATGTGACTTTAAATCAGTCATTTGATCAAGACAATTTTCTAATATGTATTGACAAATGTATTAGAAGAAAAATTGAAACAACCACAGGTTTATTTAAAATTACACCATTTTCTCATTACTATTTTTTCAGTAATTTTTTCTACTTTTTGATATTCATTCCGATTTCACCTTTATTGGTAATTTTTTCAACATTTTACTGTAAATTTGACATTTTTTGTGATCATTGTGTACGATGTTACCGTAAATTTGTCATATGAAGACAATTTTTGTATATGTATTGACAAATGTATTAGAAGTAAAATTGAAACAACCACCTCTTTATTTTAAAATTACACCATTTTCTCAGTAACATTTTTTCTGTAAATTTTTCTACTTTTTGATATTCATTTAGATTTGACCTTTATTGGTAATTTTTCAACATTTTACTGTACATTTGAAATTTTTTGGGATCACTGTATACGATGTGACTTTAAATCGGTTATTTAATATAGACAAGTTTCTAATATGTATTGACAAATGTGTTAGTAGTAAAATTGAAACAACCACAGCTTTATTTAAAAATTACACCATTTTCTTAGTACTATTATTTTCAGTAATTTTTTCTACTTGTTGATATTCAATCAGATTTGAACTTTATTGGTTATTTTCCAACATTTTACTGTAAAATTGACACTTTTTTTGATAATTGTATACGATGTTACTTTAAATCGGTCATTTGATCAAGACAAGTTTCTAATATGTATTGACAAATGTTTTAGAAATAAAATTGAAACAACCACAGGTTTATTTAATAATTGCAACCTTTTCTCAGTAACATTTTTTCAGTAAATTTTACTCCTTTTTGGATATTGATTCAGATTTGACCTTTATAGGTAATTTTTCAACATTTTACTGTAGATTCGATATTTTTTGGGATAATTGTATACGATGTGACTTTAAATCAGTCATTTGATCAAGACAATTTTCTAATAAGTATTGACAAATGTATTAGAAGAAAAATTGAAACAACCACAGGTTTATTTAAAATTACACCATTTTCTCAGTACTATTTTTTCAGTAATTTTTTCTTCTTTTTGATATTCATTCAGATTTTACCTTTATTGGTAATTTTTCAACATTTTACTGTAAATTTGAATTTTTTTGGTATTACTGTATACGATGTGACTTTAAATCGGTCATTTGATCAAGACACTTTTCTAATATGTATTGACAAATGTATTAGAAGAAAAATTGTAACAACCACAGCTTTATTTAAAAATTACACCATTTTCTTAGTACTATTTTTTCAGTAATTTTATCTACTTGTTGATATTCATCCAGATTTTACCTTTATTGGTAATTTTTCAACATTTTACTGTTAATTTGACATTTTTATGGATAATTGTATACGTTGTTACTTGAAATCGGTCATTTGATCAAGACAATTTTCTAATATCTATTGACAAATGTTTTAGAAATAAAATTTAAACAACCACAGGTTTATTTAAAAATTGCAACCTTTTCTCAGTAACATTTTTTCAGTAAATTTTACTTCTTTTTGGAGTTCATTCAGATTTGACCTTTATTGGTAATTTTTCAACATTTAACTGTAAATTTGAAATTTTTTGGGTTAACTGTATACGATGTGACTTTATATCGGTCAGTTGATCAAGACAATTTTTTAATATGTATTGACAAATGTATTAGAAGAAAAATTGAAACAACCACAGGTTTATTTAAAAATTACACCATTTTCTCTACTATTTTTTCAGTAATTTGTTCTACTTTTTGATATTCATTCCGATTTGACCTTTATTGGTAATTTTTTCAACATTTTACTGTAAATTTGACATTTTTTGTGATCATTGTGTACGATGTTACCGTAAATTTGTCATTTGAAGACAATTTTTGTATATGTATTGACAAATGTATTAGAAGTAAAATTGAAACAACCACCTCTTTATTTTAAAATTACACCATTTTCTCAGTAACATTTTTTCTGTAAATTTTTCTACTTTTTGATATTCATTCATATTTGACCGTTGTTGGTAATTTTTCAACATTTTACTGTACATTTGAAATTTTTTGGGATCACAGAATACGATGTGACTTTAAATCGGTCATTTAATCAAGACAAGTTTCTAATATGTATTGACAAATGTGTTAGTAGTAAAATTGAAACAACCACAGCTTTATTTAAAAATTACACCATTTTCTTAGTACTATTTTTTTCAGTAATTTTTTCTACTTGTTGATATTCAATCAGATTTGAACTTTATTGGTTATTTTCTCAGTAACATTTTTTCAGTAAATTTTACTCCTTTTTGGATATTGATTCAGATTTGACCTTTATAGGTAATTTTTCAACATTTTACTGTAGATTCGATATTTTTTGGGATAATTGTATACGATGTGACTTTAAATCAGTCATTTGATCAAGACAATTTTCTAATAAGTATTGACAAATGTATTAGAAGAAAAATTGAAACAACCACAGGTTTATTTAAAATTACACCATTTTCTCAGTACTATTTTTTCAGTAATTTTTTCTTCTTTTTGATATTCATTCAGATTTTACCTTTATTGGTAATTTTTCAACATTTTACTGTAAATTTGAATTTTTTTGTGAATACTGTATACGATGTGACTTTAAATCGGTCATTTGATCAAGACAATTTTCTAATATGTATTGACAAATGTATTAGAAGAAAAATTGAAACAACCACCTCTTTATTTTAAAATTACACCATTTTCTCATTAACATTTTTTCAGTTAATTTTTCTACTTTTTGATATTCATTCAGATTTGACCTTTATTGGTAATTTTTCAACATTTTACTGTAAATTTGAAATTTTTTTGGATTACTCTATACGATGTGACTTTAAATCGGTCATTTGATCACGACAAGTTTCTAATATGTATTGACAAATGTGTTAGAACTAAAATTGAAATAACCACAGCTTTATTTAAAAATTATACCATTTTCTTAGTACTATTTTTTTCAGTAATTTTTTTCTACTTGTTGATATTCAATCAGATTTGAACTTTATTGGTAATTTTTCAACATTTTACTGTTAATTTGACATTTTTATGGATAATTGTATACGGTGTTACTTGAAATCGGTCATTTGATCAAGACAATTTTCTAATATCTATTGACAAATGTTTTAGAAATAAAATTGAAATAACCACAGCTTTATTTAAAAATTATACCATTTTCTTAGTACTATTTTTTTCAGTAATTTTTTTCTACTTGTTGATATTCAATCAGATTTTACCTTTATTGGTAATTTTTCAACATTTTACTGTTAATTTGACATTTTTATGGATAATTGTATACGGTGTTACTTGAAATCGGTCATTTGATCAAGACAATTTTCTAATATCTATTGACAAATGTTTTAGAAATAAAATTGAAATAACCACAGCTTTATTTAAAAATTATACCATTTTCTTAGTACTATTTTTTTCAGTAATTTTTTTCTACTTGTTGATATTCAATCAGATTTTACCTTTATTGGTAATTTTTCAACATTTTACTGTTAATTTGACATTTTTATGGATAATTGTATACGGTGTTACTTGAAATCGGTCATTTGATCAAGACAATTTTCTAATATCTATTGACAAATGTTTTAGAAATAAAATTGAAACAACCACAGGTTTATTTAAAAATTGCAACCTTTTCTCAGTAACATTTTTTCAGTAAATTTTACTTCTTTTTGGAGTTCATTCAGATTTGACCTTTATTGGTAATTTTTCAACATTTTACTGTAAATTTGAAATTTTTTGGGTTAACTGTATACGATGTGACTTTATATCGGTCAGTTGATCAAGACAATTTTTTAATATGTATTGACAAATGTATTAGAAGAAAAATTGAAACAACCACAGGTTTATTTAAAAATTACACCATTTTCTCTACTATTTTTTCAGTAATTTGTTCTACTTTTTGATATTCATTCCGATTTGACCTTTATTGGTAATTTTTTCAACATTTTACTGTAAATTTGACATTTTTTGTGATCATTGTGTACGATGTTACCGTAAATTTGTCATTTGAAGACAATTTTTGTATATGTATTGACAAATGTATTAGAAGTAAAATTGAAACAACCACCTCTTTATTTTAAAATTACACCATTTTCTCAGTAACATTTTTTCTGTAAATTTTTCTACTTTTTGATATTCATTCAGATTTGACCTTTATTGGTAATTTTTCAACATTTTACTGTACATTTGAAATTTTTTGGGATCACTGTATACGATGTGACTTTAAATCGGTCATTTAATCAAGACAAGTTTCTAATATGTATTGACAAATGTGTTAGTAGTAAAATTGAAACAACCACAGCTTTATTTAAAAATTACACCATTTTCTTAGTACTATTTTTTTCAGTAATTTTTTTCTACTTGTTGATATTCAATCAGATTTGAACTTTATTGGTTATTTTCTCAGTAACATTTTTTCAGTAAATTTTACTCCTTTTTGGATATTGATTCAGATTTGACCTTTATAGGTAATTTTTCAACATTTTACTGTAGATTCGATATTTTTTGGGATAATTGTATACGATGTGACTTTAAATCAGTCATTTGATCAAGACAATTTTCTAATAAGTATTGACAAATGTATTAGAAGAAAAATTGAAACAACCACAGGTTTATTTAAAATTACACCATTTTCTCAGTACTATTTTTTCAGTAATTTTTTCTTCTTTTTGATATTCATTCAGATTTTACCTTTATTGGTAATTTTTCAACATTTTACTGTAAATTTGAATTTTTTTGTGAATACTGTATACGATGTGACTTTAAATCGGTCATTTGATCAAGACAATTTTCTAATATGTATTGACAAATGTATTAGAAGAAAAATTGAAACAACCGCAGGTTTATTTAAAAATTGCAAAGTTTTCTCAGTAACATTTTTTCAGTATTTTTTTCTACTTTTTGATATTCATTCCGATTTGACCTTTATTTGTGATTTTTTCAACATTTTACTGTAAATTTGACATTTTTTGTGATAATTGTGTACGATGTTACCGTAAATCGGTCATTTGAAGACAATTTAGGTATATGTATTGACAAATGTATTAGAAGTAAAATTGAAACAACCACCTCTTTATTTTAAAATTACACCATTTTCTCAGTAACATTTTTTCAGTAATTTTTCTACTTGTTGATATTCATCCAGATTTGACCTTTATTGGTAATTTTTCAACATTTTACTGTTAATTTGACATTTTTTTGGATAATTGTAAACAATGTTACCTTAAATTGGTCATTTGACCAAGATGAATTTCTAATATGTATTGACAAATGTTTTAGAAGTAAAATTGAAACAACCACAGCTTTATTTAAAAATTACACCATTTTCTCAGTACTATTTTTTCAGTAATTTTTCTACGTGTTGATATTCATCCACATTTGACCTTTATTGGTAATTTTTCAACATTTTACTGTAAAATTGACCCTTTTTTGGATAATTGTAAACGATGTTACCTCAAATCGGTCATTTGATGAAGATGCATTTCTTATATGTATTGACAAATCTGTTAGAAGTAAAATTGGCAATAACTCCTAAAGGGGTTAACTGACCATTTTGGTCATTTTTACTTATTTGTAAATCTTACTTTACTGAACATTATTACTGTTTACAGTTTATCTCTATCTATAATAATAATCATAAGTGAAAACGGACAAAATTTCCAAACAAATATCAATTCAGGGGCAGCAACCCAACAACGGGTTGTCCGATTCATCTGAAAATTTCAGGACAGATAGATCTTGGCCTGATAAACAATTATACCCCATTTCAGATTTGCTCTAAATGCTTTGGTTTTTGAGTTATCAGCCAAACCTGGATTTTATCCCTATGTTCTATTTTTAGCCATGGCGGCCATCTTGGGTGGGTTGACGGGTCACGCCACACATTTTTAAACAAGATACCCCAATGATGATTATGGCCAAGTTTGGTTTAATTTGGCCCAGTAGTTTCAGAGGAGAAGATTTTTGTAAAAGTTAACAACGACGGACGCCGGACGCCAAGTGATGAGAAAAGCTCACTTGGCACTTCGGGCCAGGTGAGCTTAAAATTGCAACGTTTTCTCAGTAACATTTTTTAGTAAATTTTTCTACTTTATAGATATTCGTTCCGATTTGACCTTTAATGATATTTTTTTCAACATTTTACTGTAAATTTGACATTTTTGGGGATAATTGTATACGATGTTACCTTAAATCGGTCATTTGAAGACGATTTTTTTTATATGTATTGACAAATGTTTTAGAAGTAAAATTGAAACAACCACCTCTTTATTTCAAGATTACATCATTTTCTCAGTTTTATTTTTTAGTAAATTTTTCTACTTTTTGATATTCATTCAGATTTGACCTTAAGTTTATTGATAATTTTTCAACATTTAACTGTAAATTTGACATGTTTTGGGATAATTGTATACGATGTTACCTTAAATCGCTCATTTGAAGACAATTTTTTTTTTATGTATTGACCTTTATTGGTAATTTTAAAGACATTCTACTGTAAATTTGAATTTTTTTTTGATAATTGTAAACGATGTTACCTTATATCGGTTATTTGATCAAGATGAATTTTTTACATGTATTGCCAAATGTGTTAGAAGTAGAATTGAAACAACCACCTCTTTATTTTTTAATTACACCATTTTCTCAGTAACATTTTTTTCAGTAAAATTTTCTACTTTTTGATATTCTTTCAGACTTGGCCTCAAGTTTATTGATAATTTTTCAACGTTTTACTGTAAATTTGACATTTTTTGGGATAATTTTATACCATGTTACCTTAAATCGGTCATTTGAAGACAACTTTTTTATATGTATTGACAAATGTATTAGAAGTGAAATTGAAACAATCACCTCTTTATTTTAAAATAACACCATTTTCTCAGTAACATTCTTTCAGTCAATTTTTCTACTTTTTGATATTCAATCATATTTGACCTTTATTGGTAATTTTTCAACATTTTAGATTATAGCTCTTCATCTTTTATATAAGCTTTGGATTTCAAAATTTTGGCCACGAGCATCACTGAAGAGACACGTATTGTCGAAATGCGCATCTGGTGCAAGAAAATTGGAACCGTTAATTTTTTTACTGTAAAATTGACACTTTTTTGGATAATTGTATACGATGTTACTTAAAATCGGTCAAGTGATCCAGACAAGTTTCTAATATGTATTGACAAATGTATTAGAAGTAAAATTAAAACAACCACAGCTTTATTTAAAAATTACACCATTTTCTAAGTATCATTTTTTCAGTAAATTATTCTACTTTTTGATATTCAATCATATTTGACCTTTATTGGTAATTTTTCAACATTTTACTGTAAAATTGACACTTTTTTTGGATAATTGCATACGATTTTACTTTAAATCGGTCAAGTGATCCAGACAAGTTTCTTATATGTATTGACAAATGTTTAAGAAATAAAATTAAAACAACCACAGGTTTATTCAAAAATTGCAACGTTTTCTCAGTAATATTTTTTCAGTAAATTTTTCTACTTTATAGATATTCATTCCGATTTGACCTTTAATGATAATTTTTTCAACATTTTACTGTATATTTGACATTTTTGGGATAATTGTAAACGATGTTACCTTAAATCGCTCATTTAAAGACCATTTATTTTATATGTACTGACAAATGTATCAGAAGTAAAATTGAAACAACCACCTCTTTCTTTTAAAATTACATCATTTTCCTAAAAATTTCAACGTTTTCTCAGTAACATTTTTTAGTAAATTTTTCTACCTTTTGATATTCATTCAGATTTGACCTTTATTTGTATTTTTTCAACATTTTACTGTAAATTTGACACTTTTTTTGGGATAATTGTTTACAATGTGACTTTGAATCGGTCGTTTGATCAAGCCAATTTTCTAATATGTATTGACAAATGTACTAGAAGAAAAATTGAAACAACCACAGCTTTATTTAAAAATTACACCTTTTTCGCAGTACTATTTTTTCAGTAATTTATTCTACTTTTTTATATTCATTTAGATTTGACCTTTATTGGTAATTTTTATCATTTTACTGTTAATTTGACATTTTTTTTGGGATAATTGTATACGGTGTTACTTTAAATCGGTCATTTGATGAAGACAATTTTTTAATATTTATTGACAGATGTTTGAGAAATAAAATTAAAACAATCACAGGTTTATTTAAAAATTACACCTTTTTCTCAGTACTATTTTTTCAGTAATTTATTCTACTTTTTTATATTCATTTAGATTTGACCTTTATTGGTAATTTTTATCATTTTACTGTTAATTTGACATTTTTTTGGGGATAATTGTATACAGTGTTACTTTAAATCGGTCATTTGATGAAGACAATTTTTTAATATCTATTGACAAATGTTTGAGAAATAAAATTAAAACAATCACAGGTTTATTTAAAAATTGCAACGTTTTCTCAGTAACCTTTTTTAGTAATTATTTTCTATTTTATAGATATTTATTCCTATTTGACCTTTAATGATAATTTTTTCAACATTTTACTGTAAATTTGACATTTTTCGGGATAATTGTATACGATGTTACCTTAAATCGGTCATTTAAAGACATTTTTTTATATGTATTGACAAATGTGTTAGAAGTAAAATTGAAACAACCACCTCTTTTTTTTAAATAACATCATTTTCTCAGTAAATTTTTCCACTTTTTGATATTCATTCAGATTCGACCTTTGTTGGTACTTTTTCAACATTTTACTGTAAATTTGACATTTTTTTGGGATAATTGTATACGGTGTTACTTCAAATCGGTCATTTGATGAAGACAATTTTCTAATATCTATTGACAAATGTTTTAGAAATAAAATTACAACAATCACAGGTTTATTTAAAAATTGCAACGTTTTCTCAGTAACATTTTTTATTAAATTTTTCTACTTTATAGATATTCATTTCAATTTGACCTTTAATGATAATTTTTTTTACTGTAAATTTGCGGATAATTTTACTCCTTTTTGGATATTTATTCAGATTAGACCTTTATTGGCAATTTTTCATCATTTTACTGTTAATATGACATTTTTGGGGATAATTGTATACGATGTTACTTTAAATCGGTCATTTGATCAAGACAATTTTCTAATATGTATTGACAAATGTATTAGAAGTAAAATTGAAACAACCAAAGCTTTATTTAAAAATTACACCATTTTTTCAGTACTTTTTTTTCGGTAATTTTTTCTACTTGTTGATATTCATTCAGATTTGACCTTTATTGGTAATTTTTCAACATTTTACTGTTAATTTGACATTTTTTTGGATAATTGTATACCGTGGTTACTTTACATCGGTCATTTGATCAAAATAATTTTCTAATATCTATTGACAAAAGTTTAAGAAATAAAATTGAAACAACCACAGGTTTATTTAAAAATTGCAAAGTTTTCTCAGTAACATTTTTTTCAGTAAATTTTACTACTTTTTGGATATTCATTCAGATTTAACCATTATTGGTAATTTTTCAACATTTTACTGTAAATTTGACATTTTTTGGATAATTGTATACGGTGGTTACTTTGAATCGGTCATTTGATCAAGACAATTTTCTAATATCTATTGACAAATGTTTTAGAAATAAAATTGAAACAACCACAGGTTTATTTAAAAATTACGACGTTTTCTCAGTTACATTTTTTCAGTAAATTTTACTCCTTTTTGGATATTCATTCAGATTAGACCTTTATTGGTAATTTTTGAACATTTTACTGTTAATTTGACATTTTTTTGAATAATGATTGTTAACGATGTCACCTTAATTTGGTCATTTGGTCAAGATAAATTTTTTATATGTATTGACAAATGTATTAGAAGAAAAATTAAAACAACCACAGCTTTATTTAAAAATTACACCATTTTCTCAGTAATTTTTTCTACTTTTTGATATTCATTCAGATTTGACCTTTATTGGTAATTGCAACGTGTTCTCAGTAACATTTTTTCAGTATATCTTACTCCTTTTTGGATATTTATTCAGATTATACCTTTATTGGTAATTTTTCATCATTTTACTGTTAATATGACATTTTTTTGGATAATTGTATACGATGTTACTTTAAATCGGTCATTTGATCAAGTCAAGTTTCTAATATGTATTGACAAATGTATTAGAAGTAAAATTGAAACAACCACAGGTTTATTTAAAAATTACACCATTTTTTCAGTACTATTTTTTCGGTAATTTTTTCTACTTGTTGATATTCATTCAGATTTGACCTTTATTGGTAATTTTTCAACATTTTACTGTTAATTTGACATTTTTTTGGATAATTGTATACCGTGGTTACTTTACATCGGTCATTTGATCAAAATAATTTTCTAATATCTATTGACAAAAGTTTAAGAAATAAAATTAAAACAACCACAGGTTTATTTAAAAATTGCAACGTTTTCTCAGTAACATTTTTGCAGTAAATTTTACTACTTTTTGGATATTCATTCAGATTTGACCTTTATTGGTAATTTTTCAACATTTTACTGTAAATTTGACATTTTTTTGAATAATTGTATACGATGTTAATTTAAATCGGTCATTTGATCAAGACAAGTTTCTAATATGCATTGACAAATGTATTAGAAGTAAAATTGAAACAACCACAGCTTTATTTAAAAATTACACATTTTCTCAGTACTATGTTTTCGGTAATTTTTTCGACTTTTTGATATTCATTCAGATTTGACCTTAATTGGTAATTTTTCAACATTTTACTGTAAATTTGACATTTTTTGGAATAATTGTAAACGATGTTACCTTAAATCAGTCATTTAATCAAAATGAATTTCTTATATGTATTGACAAATGTGTTAGCAGTAAAATTGAAACAACCACAGCTTTATTTAAAAAAAACACAATTTTCTCAGTACTATTTTTTCAGTAACATTTTCTACTTGTTGATATTCATTCAGATTTGAGCTTTATTGGTAATTGTTCAATATTTGACTGTTAATTTTAAATTTTTTTGGGCTAATTGTATACGGTGGTTACTTTAAATCGGTAATTTGAAGACAATTTTTTTATATGTGTTGACAAATGTATTAAAAGTAAAATTTAAACAACCACCACTTTGTTTTAAAATTACACCATTTTCTCAGTAACCTTTTTTAGTAAATTTTCCTACTTTTTCATATTCATTCAGATTTGACCTTTATTGGTAATTTTTCAACAGTTTACTGTTAATTTGACACTTTTTTTGATAATTGTATACGATGTTACTTTAAATCGGTCATTTAATCAAGATAATTTTCTTATATGTATTGAAAAATGTATTAGAAGTAAAATTGAAACAACCACCGCTTTATTTCAAAATTACACCATTTCCTCAGTAACCTTTTTTAGTAAATTTTCCTACTTTTTGATATTCATTCAGATTTGACCTTTATTGGTAATTTTTCAACATTTTACTGTAAAATGACCCTTTTTTGGATAATTGTAAACGATGTTACCTCAAATCGGTCATTTGATGAAGATGCATTTCTTATATGTATTGAAAAATCTGTTAGAAGTAAAATTGGCAATAACTCCTAAAGGGGTCAACTGACCATTTTGGTCATTTTTACTTATTTGTAAATCTTACTTTACTGAACATTATTACTGTTTACAGTTTATCTCTATCTATAATAATAATCATAAGTGAAAACGGACAAAATTTCCAAAAAAATATCAATTCAGGGGCAGCAACCCAACAACGGGTTGTCCGATTCATCTGAAAATTTCAGGACAGATAGATCTTGGCCTGATAAACAATTATACCTCATTTCAGATTTGCTCTAAATGCTTTGGTTTTTGAGTTATCAGCCAAACCAGGATTTTATCCCTATGTTCTATTTTTAGCCATGGCGGCCATCTTGGGTGGGTTGACGGGTCACGCCACACATTTTTAAACAAGATACCCCAATGATGATTGTGGCCAAGTTTGGTTTAATTTGGCCCAGTAGTTTCAGAGGAGAAGATTTTTGTAAAAGTTAACAACGACGGACGCCGGACGCCAAGTGATGAGAAAAGCTCACTTGGCACTTCGGGCCAGGTGAGCTTAAAATTGCAACGTTTTCTCAGTAACATTTTTTAGTAAATTTTTCTACTTTATAGATATTCATTCCGATTTGACCTTTAATGATATTTTTTCAACATTTTAATGTAAATTTGACATTTTCGGGGACAATTGTATACGATGTTACCTTAAATCGGTCATTTGAAGACAATTTTTTTTATATGTATTGACAAATGTATTAGAAGTAAAATTGAAACAACCACCTCTTTATTTCAAGATTACATCATTTTCTCAGTTTTATTTTTTAGTAAATTTTTCTACTTTTTGATATTCATTCAGATTTGACCTTAAGTTTATTGATAATTTTTCAACATTTAACTGTAAATTTGACATGTTTTGGGATAATTGTATACGATGTTACCTTAAATCGCTCATTTGAAGACAATTTTTTTTATATGTATTGACCTTTATTGGTAATTTTTAAAGACATTCTACTGTAAATTTGAATTTTTTTTTGATAATTGTAAACGATGTTACCTTAAATCGGTTATTTGATCAAGATGAATTTTTTACATGTATTGCCAAATGTGTTAGAATTAAAATTGAAACAACCACCTCTTTATTTTTTAATTACACCATTTTCTCAGTAACATTTTTTTCAGTAAAATTTTCTACTTTTTGATATTCTTTCAGACTTGGCCTAAAGTTTATTAATAATTTTTCAACATTTTACTGTAAATTTGACATTTTTTGGGATAATTTTATACCATGTTACCTTAAATCGGTCATTTGAAGTCACCTTTTTTATATGTATTGACAAATGTATTAGAAGTGAAATTGAAACAATCACCTCTTTATTTTAAAATAACACCATTTTCTCAGTAACATTCTTTCAGTCAATTTTTCTACTTTTTGATATTCAATCATATTTGACCTTTATTGGTAATTTTTCAACATTTTAGATTATAGCTCTTCATCTTTTATATAAGCTTTGGATTTCAAAATTTTGGCCACGAGCATCACTGAAGAGACATGTATTGTCGAAATGCGCATCTGGTGCAAGAAAATTGGTACCGTTATTTTTTTTACTGTAAAATTGACACTTTTTTGGATAATTGTATACGATGTTACTTGAAATCGGTCAAGTGATCCAGACAAGTTTCTAATATGTATTGACAAATGTATAAGAAGTAAAAGTGAAACAACCACCTCTTTCTTTTAAAATTACATCATTTTCCTAAAAATTGCAACGTTTTCTCAGTAACATTTTTTAGTAAATTTTTCTACCTTTTGATATTCATTCAGATTTGACCTTTATTTGTATTTTTTCAACATTTTACTGTAAATTTGACACTTTTTTGGGATAATTGTTTACAATGTGACTTTGAATCGATCGTTTGATCAAGCCAATTTTCTAATATGTATTGACAAATGTACTAGAAGAAAAATTGAAACAACCACAGCTTTATTTAAAAATTACACCTTTTTCTCAGTACCATTTTTTCAGTAATTTATTCTACTTTTTTATATTCATTTAGATTTGACCTTTATTGGTAATTTTTATCATTTTACTGTTAATTTGACATTTTTTTGGGGATAATTGTATACGGTGTTACTTTAAATCGGTCATTTGATGAAGACAATTTTTTAATATCTATTGACAAATGTTTGAGAAATAAAATTAAAACAATCACAGGTTTATTTAAAAATTGCAACGTTTTCTCAGTAACCTTTTTTAGTAATTTTTTTCTATTTTATAGATATTCATTCCTATTTGATCTTTAATGATAATTTTTTCAACATTTTACTGTAAATTTGACATTTTTCGGGATAATTGTATACGATGTTACCTTAAATCGGTCATTTGAAGACATTTTTTTATATGTATTGACAAATGTGTTAGAAGTAAAATTGAAACAACCACCTCTTTTTTTTAAATTACATCATTTTCTCAGTAAATTTTTCCACTTTTTTGATATTCATTCAGATTCGACCTTTCTTGGTACTTTTTCAACATTTTACTGTAAATTTGACATTTTTTTGGGATAATTGTATACGGTGTTACTTCAAATCGGTCATTTGATGAAGACAATTTTCTAATATCTATTGACAAATGTTTTAGAAATAAAATTACAACAATCACAGGTTTATTTAAAAATTGCAACGTTTTCTCAGTAAGATTTTTTAGTAAATTTTTCTACTTTATAGATATTCATTTCAATTTGACCTTTAACGATAATTTTTTTTATTGAAAATTTGCGGATAATTTTACTCCTTTTTGGATATTTATTCAGATTAGAGCTTTATTGGCAATTTTTCATTATTTTACTGTTAATATGACATTTTTAGGGATAATTGTATACGATGTTACTTTAAATCGGTCATTTGATCAAGACAATTTTCTAATATGTATTGACAAATGTATTAGAAGTAAAATTGAAACAACCACAGCTTTATTTGAAAATTACACCATTTTTTCAGTACTTTTTTTCGGTAAATTTTACTACTTTTTGGATATTCATTCAGATTTAACCATTATTGGTAATTTTTCAACATTTTACTGTTAATTTGACATTTTTTGTGATAATTGTATACGGTGTTACCTTAAGTCGGTCATTTGATCAAGATGAATTTCTTATATGTATTGACAAATGTTTTAGAAGTAAAATTGAAACAACCACAGCTTTATTTAAAAATTACAACATTTTCTCAGTACTATTTTTTAAGTAATTTTTTCTACTTGTTTATATTCATCCACATTTGACTTTATTGGTAATTTTCCAACATTTTATTGTTAATTTGACATTTTTTTGGATAATTGTATACGATGGTTACTTTAAATCGGTCATTTGATCAAGACAATTTTGTAATATTTATTGACAAAAGTTTAAGAAATAAAATTGAAACAACCACAGCTTTATTTAAAAATTGCAACGTTTTCTCAGTAACATTTTTTCAGTAAATTTTACTACTTTTTGGATATTCATTCAGATTTAACCATTATTGGTAATTTTTGAACATTTTACTGTAAATTTGACATTTTTTGGATAATTGTATACGGTGGTTACTTTGAATCGGTCATTTGATCAAGACAATTTTCTAATATCTATTGACAAATGTTTTAGAAATAAAATTGAAACAACCACAGGTTTATTTAAAAATTACAACGTTTTCTCAGTTACATTTTTTTCAGTAAATTTTACTCCTTTTTGGATATTCATTCAGATTAGACCTTTATTCGTAATTTTTGAACATTTTACTGTTAATTTGACATTTTTTTGAATAATTGTTAACGATGTCACCTTAATTTGGTCATTTGATCAAGATAAATTTCTTATATGTATTGACAAATGTATTAGAAGAAAAATTGAAACAACCACAGCTTTATTTAAAAATTACACCATTTTCTCAGTACTATTTTTCAGTAATTTTTTCTACTTTTTGATATTCATTCAGATTTGACCTTTATTGGTAATTTTTCACAATTTACTGTTAATTTGACATTTTTTTGGATAATTGTAAACGATGTTACCTTAAGTCGGTCATTTGATCAAGATGAATTTCTTATATGTATTGACAAATGTTTTAGAAGTAAAATTGAAACAACCACAGCTTTATTTAAAAATTACATCATTTTCTCAGTACTATTTTTTAAGTAATTTTTTCTACTTGTTTATATTCATCCACATTTGACTTTATTTGTAATTTTCCAACATTTTACTGTTAATTTGACATTTTTTTTGATAATTGTATACGATGGTTACTTTAAATCGGTCATTTGATCAAGACAATTTTGTAATATTTATTGACAAATGTTTTAGAAATAAAATTGAAACAACCACAGGTTTAATTAAAAATTGCAACGTTTTCTCAGTAACATTGTTTCAGTATATTTTACTCCTTTTTGGATATTTATTCAGATTATACCTTTATTGGTAATTTTTCATCATTTTACTGTTAATATGACATTTTTTTGGATAATTGTATACGATGTTACTTTAAATCGGTCATTTGATCAAGACAAGTTTCTAATATGTATTGACAAATGTATTAGAAGTAAAATTGAAACAACCACAGGTTTATTTTAAAATTACACCATTTTTTCAGTATTATTTTTTCGGTAATTTTTTCTACTTGTTGATATTCATTCAGATTTGACCTTTATTGGTAATTTTTCAACATTTTACTGTTAATTTGACATTTTTTTTGATATTTGTATACCGTGGTTACTTTACATCGGTCATTTGATCAAAATAATTTTCTATTATCTATTGACAAAAGTTTAAGAAATAAAATTAAAACAACCACAGGTTTATTTAAAAATTGCAACGTTTTCTCAGTAACATTTTTGCAGTAAATTTTACTACTTTTTGGATATTCATTCAGATTTGACCTTTATTGGTAATTTTTCAACATTTTACTGTAAATTTGACATTTTTTTGAATAATTGTATACGATGTTAATTTAAATCGGTCATTTGATCAAGACAAGTTTCTAATATGTATTGACAAATGTATTAGAAGTAAAATTGAAACAACCACAGCTTTATTTAAAAATTACACCATTTTCTCAGTACTATGTTTTCGGTAATTTTTTCGACTTTTTGATATTCATTCAGATTTGACCTTAATTGGTAATTTTTCAACATTTTACTGTAAATTTGACATTTTTTGGAATAATTGTAAACGATGTTACCTTAAATCAGTCATTTAATCAAAATGAATTTCTTATATGTATTGACAAATGTGTTAGCAGTAAAATTGAAACAACCACAGCTTTATTTAAAAAAAAAAAACACAATTTTCTCAGTACTATTTTTTCAGTAACATTTTCTACTTGTTGATTTTCATTCAGATTTGACCTTTATTGGTAATTGTTCAATATTTGACTGTTAATTTTAAATTTTTTGGGCTAATTGTATACGGTGGTTACTTTAAATCGGTAATTTGAAGACAATTTTTTTATATGTGTTGACAAATGTATTAAAAGTAAAATTTAAACAACCACCACTTTGTTTTAAAATTACACCATTTTCTCAGTAACCTTTTTTAGTAAATTTTCCTACTTTTTCATATTCATTCAGATTTGACCTTTATTGGTAATTTTTCAACAGTTTACTGTTAATTTGACACTTTTTTTGATAATTGTATACGATGTTACTTTAAATCGGTCATTTAATCAAGATAATTTTCTTATATGTATTGAAAAATGTATTAGAAGTAAAATTGAAACAACCACAGCTTTATTTCAAAATTACACCATTTTCTCAGTAACCTTTTTTAGTAAATTTTCCTACTTTTTGATATTCATTCAGATTTTACCTTTATTGGTAATTTTTCAACAGTTTACTGTTAATTTGACACTTTTTGTGATAATTGTATACGGTGGTTACTTTAAATCGGTAATTTGAAGACAATTTTTTTATATGTGTTGACAAATGTATTAAAAGTAAAATTTAAACAACCACCACTTTATTTTAAAATTACAGCATTTTCTCAGTAACCTTTTACAGTAAATTTTTCTTCTTTTTGATATTCTTTCAGGATGTTACTTTAAATCGGTCATTTGATCAAGATGAATTTCTTATATGTATTGACAAATGTTTTAGAAGTAAAATTGAAACAACCACAGCTTTATTTAAAATTATATAATTTTCTCAGTACTATTTTTTCAGTAATGTTGTCTACTGGTTGATATTCATCCACATTTGACCTTTATTGGTAATTTTCCAACATTTTACTGTTAATTGGACATTTTTTTGGATAATTTTATACGATGTTACTTTAAATCGGTCATTTGATCAAGACAAGTTTCTAATATGTATTGACAAATGTATTAGAAGTAAAATTGAAACAACCACAGGTTTATTTAAAAATAACACCATTTTCTCAGTACTAATATTTCGGTATTTTTTTCTACTTGTTGATATTCATTCAGATTTGACTTTTATTGGTAATTTTTCAACATTTTACTGTTAATTTGACATTTTTTTGGATAATTGTATACCGTGGTTACTTTCCATCGGTCATTTGATCAAAATAATTTTCTAATATCTATTGACAAAAGTTTAAGAAATAAAATTGAAACAACCACAGGTTTATTTAAAAATTGCAACGTTTTCTCAGTAAAAAATTTTCAGTAAATATTACTACTTTTTGGATATTTATTCAGATCTGACATTTATTGGTAATTTTTCATGATTTTTTCTGTTAATTTGACCTTTTTTAAAAATAATTGTAAACGATTTTACCTTAAATCAGTCATTTGATCAAGATGAATTTCCTATATGTATTGACAAATGTGTTAGAAGTAAAATTGAAACAACCACAGCTTTATTTAAAAAAATAACACCATTTTCTCAGTACCATTTTTTCAGTAACATTTTCTACTTGTCAAGACAATTTTCTAATATGTATTGGCAAATGTATTAGAAGTAAACTTTAAACTCCACAGCTTTATTTAAAAATTGCAACATTTCCTCAATAACAATTTTTTTTAGTAAATTTCACTTTTTTTGGATATTCATTCATTTTTACCAATATTGATATTTTTTCAACATTTAACTATATATTTGACATTTTTTTTGATAATTGTATATAATGCTAACATAAATCGGTCATTTGACCAAGATAATTTTCTACTATGTATTGAAAAAATGTTTAAGAAATAAAATTGAAACACCACAGCTTTATTTAAAAACTGCAACATTTCCTCGGTAACATTTTTTCAGTTAATTCACTTCATTTTGGATATGCTATCATTTTGTACCAATAATGAGATATTTTTGAACATTTTAATGTAAATTTGACACCTAGTGTGTGTTTGGATATACGCCTGAGGCAGCCTATGGTTATCCATAGGTACCTATGGTTTGATATTTTGTGTATAAAATATCAAACCATAGGTACCTATGGGTAACCATAGGCCGCCTCAGGCGTATATCCAAACACACCCAAGATTGTATATGATGTTACCTTAAATCGGTCATTTGATCAAGATAATTCTCTACTTTGTATTGAAAAATGTATTGGAAGAAAAATTGAAACACCACAGCTTTATTTAAAAATTGCAACATTTCTTTGGTAAAACTTTTTTCAGTAAATTTGGATATTCATTCATTTTTACCAATACTGAGATATTTTTCAACATTTTAATGTAAATTTGACAATTCTTTTGATTACTGTCTTTGATATTACCATAAATCGGTCATTTGATCAAGATGATTTTCTACTATGTATTAAAAAATGTATAAGTAGTAAATTGAAACACCACAGCTTTATTTAAAAATTGCAACATTTCTTTGGTAAAACTTTTTTCAGTAAATTTGGATATTCATTCATTTTTACCAATATTGAGATATTTTTCAACATTTTAATGTAAATTTGACAATTTTTTTGATAACTGTATTTGATGTTACCATAAATCGGTCATTTGATCAAAATAATTTTCTACTATGTATTGAAAAATGTATTAGAAATAAAATTGAAACATCACAGCTTTATTTAAAAATTGCAACATTTCCTCAGTAAACTTTTTTTCAGTAAATTTCACTACTTTTTAGATATTCATTCATTTTAACCAATATTGATATATTTTTCAACATTTTAATGTAAATTTGACAACTTTTTTGATAACTGTATTTGATATTACCTTAAATCGGTCATTTGATCAAGATAATTTTCTACTAATATATATTTAAAAATGTATTAAAAGTAAATTTGAAACACCACAGTTTTATTTAAAAATTGCAACATTTCCTAGGTTAACTTTTTTTAGTAAATTTCACTTCTTTTTGGGTATTTATTCATTTTTAACCAATATTGATATATTTTTCAACATTTTAATGTAAATTTGACAACTTTTTTGATAACTGTATTTGATAAACCCTTAAATCGGTCATTCGATCAAGATAATTTTCCACTAATATGTATTTAAAAATGTATTAAAAGTAAAATTGAAACACCACAGTTTTATTAAGAAATTGCGACATTTCCTTGGTAAACATTTTTTTAGTAAATTTCACTTCTTTTTGGATATTCATTCCTTTTTAACCAATATTGAGATATTTTTCAACATTTTAATGTAAATTTGACAACTTTTTTTATGACTGTATTTGATGTTACCATAAATCGGTCATTTGATCAAGAAAATTTTCTACTATGTATTTAAAAATGTATTAAAAGTAAAATTGAAACACCACAGTTTTATTTAAAAATTGCAACATTTCCTTGGTAAACTTTTTATAGTAAATTTCACTTCTTTTAGGATATTCATTCCTTTTTAACCAATATTGAGATATTTTTCTACATCTTAATGAAAATTTGACAACTTTTTTGATAACTGTATTTGATGTTACCATAAATTGGTCATTTGATCAAGATAATTTTCCACTAATATGTATTTAAAAATGTATTAAAAGTAAAATTGAAACACCACAGTTTTATTAAGAAATTGCGACATTTCCTTGGTAAACATTTTTTTAGTAAATTTCACTTCTTTTTGGATATTCATTCCTTTTTAACCAATATTGAGATATTTTTCAACATTTTAATGTAAATTTGACAACTTTTTTTATGACTGTATTTGATGTTACCATAAATCGGTCATTTGATCAAGAAAATTTTCTACTATGTATTTAAAAATGTATTAAAAGTAAAATTGAAACACCACAGTTTTATTTAAAAATTGCAACATTTCCTTGGTAAACTTTTTATAGTAAATTTCACTTCTTTTAGGATATTCATTCCTTTTTAACCAATATTGAGATATTTTTCTACATCTTAATGAAAATTTGACAACTTTTTTGATAACTGTATTTGATGTTACCATAAATTGGTCATTTGATCAAGATAATTTTCCACTAATATGTATTTAAAAATGTATTAAAAGTAAAATTGAAACACCACAGTTTTATTAAGAAATTGCGACATTTCCTTGGTAAACATTTTTTTAGTAAATTTCACTTCTTTTTGGATATTCATTCCTTTTTAACCAATATTGAGATATTTTTCAACATTTTAATGTAAATTTGACAACTTTTTTTATGACTGTATTTGATGTTACCATAAATCGGTCATTTGATCAAGAAAATTTTCTACTATGTATTTAAAAATGTATTAAAAGTAAAATTGAAACACCACAAGTTTATTTAAAAATTGCAACATTTCCTTGGTAAACTTTTTATAGTAAATTTCACTTCTTTTTGGATATTCATTCCTTTTTAACCAATATTGAGATATTTTTCTACATCTTAATGAAAATTTGACAACTTTTTTGATAACTGTATTTGATGTTACCATAAATTGGTCATTTGATCAAGATAATTTTCTACTATGTATTAAAAAATGTATTAGAAGTAAAATTGAAACATTACAGCTTTATTTAAAAAATTGCAACATTTCCTCGGTAAACTTTTCTCAGTAAATTTCACTACTTTTTAGATATTCATTCATTTTAACCAATATGGAGATATTTTTCAACATTATAATGTAAATTTGACAACTTTTTTGATAACTGTTTTGATGTTACCTTAAATCGGTCATTTGATCAAGATAATTTTCTAATATGTATTGGCAAATTTATTAGAAGCCAAAGTGAAACAACTACAGCTTTATTTAAAAATTGCACCTTTTTCTCAATAATATTTTTTCAGTAAATTTTACTACTTTATAGATATTCATTCAGATTCTTTATTGATAATTTTTCAACATTTTACTGTAAATTTAAAATGGTGCAATTTTAAAATAAAGCTGTGGTGTTTCAATTTTACATCTAATACATTTTTCAATGCATGGTAGAAAATTGTCTTGATCAAATGACCGATTTAAGGTAACATCATATACAATTATCCAAAAAAATGTTAAATTTATAGTATAATGTTGAAAAATTAACAAGAAAGGTAAAATCTGAATGAATATCCAAAAACTAGTAAAATTAACTGAAAAAAAGATATTAAGAAAATGGTGCAATTTTCAAATAAAGCTGTGGTTGTTTCAATTTTGCTTCTAATACATTTGCCAATACATATTAGAAAATTGTCTTGATAAAATGACCAATTTAAGGTAACATCAAATATAGTTATCAAGAAAGTTGTTAAATTAATATTAAAATGTTCAAAAATCATCAATATTGGTTAAAAAGAAATGAATATCCAAAAAGTAGTGAAATTTACTGAAAAAAGTTTACGAAGGAAATGTTGCAATTTTTAAATAAAGCTGCGGTGTTTCAATTTTACTTCTAATACATTTTTCAATACATAGTAGAAAATTATCTTGATCAAATGACCGATTTAAGGTAACATCATATACAATTATCATCAAAAGGTGTCAAAACTACATTAAAATGTGGAAAAATATCTCGATATTGATAAAAATAAATGAATATCCAAAAAGTAGTGAAAAAACTCCCTCAGGCAAAGTTGGCTTTAGATGAATTTGGCTATTTATTTTAGGTATTTTTTATATATAGCTCTTCAACGGTTTCGGTACTTATACATCTTCGGATTTCAAATGTTTGGCTTTGAGCGTTCCTGATGAAGGTAAATCCAGAAAAGCGCTTCGGACGCAAGAAATTAATAACGTGTTGTTTTCAATATTTTACATCACTGGGTCGATACCTCTGCTGGTGGACTATCAGTCCCCGAGGGTATCATCAGCTCAGTAGTCAGTATTTCGGTACTGACATGATTTAACAAACTTTACTAAAATTGTCCGTTTATAAATTTAGAAATTATTAAGAAACTAAGGTGTCAACTCCCTCAGGCAAAGTTGGCTTTAGATGAATTTGGCTATTTATTTTAGGTATTTTTTATATATAGCTCTTCAACGGTTTCGGTACTTATACATCTTCGGATTTCAAATGTTTGGCTTTGAGCGTTCCTGATGAAGGTAAATCCAGAAAAGCGCTTCGGACGCAAGAAATTAATAACGTGTTGTTTTCAATATTTTACTAAAAAATGGTACCGAGGAAATGTTGCAATTTTTAAATAAAGCTGTGGTGTTTCAATTTTTTCATTATTTTTTCTACTTTTTGATATTCATTCAGATTTGACCTTTATTGGTTATTTTTCAACATTTTACTTTTAATTTGACATTTTTTTGGATAATAGTATACGATGTTACTTTAAATCGGTCATTTGATCTAGATAATTTTCTAATTTGTATTGACAAATGTATTAGAAGTAAAATTGAAACAACCACAGCTTTATTTATAAAATAACACCCTTTTCTCAGTAACATTTTTTCAGTAAATTTTTTCTACTTTTTAATATTCATTCAGATTTGACATTTATTGGTAATTTTTCAACAATTTACTGTTAATTTGACTTTTTTGCCGATAATTGTAAGTGATGTTACCTTAAATCAGTCATTTGATCAAGATAATTTTCTGATATATATTGGCAAATGTATTAGAAGTAAAATTGAAACAACCACTGCTTTATTTTAAAATCACACCATTTTTTAAGTACTATTTTTTCAGTATTATTTTTTCAGTAATTTTTTCTACCTTTTGATATTCATTCAGATTTGACATTTATTGGTAATTTTTCAACATTTTACTGTTAATTTGACTTTTTTTGGGATAATTGTATATGATGTTACCTTAAATCGGTCATTTGATCAGGACAATTTTCTAATATGTATTGCCAAATGTATTAAGTAAAATTGAAACAACCACAGCTTTATTTAAAAAATAACACCATTTTCTTAGTAACATTTTTTCTGTAAATTTTGTCTTCTTTTAGATATTCATTCAGATTTGACCTTTATTGGTAATTTTTCAACAATTTACTGTTAATTTGACCTTTTTGCCGATAATTGTATACGGTGTTACTTTGAATCGGTCATTTGATCAGGACAATTTTCTAATATGTATTGACAAATGTATTGAAGTAAAATTGAAACAACCATAGCTTTATTTAAAAAATAACACCATTTTCTCAGTAACATTTTTTCAGTAAATTTTTTCTACTTTTTGATATTCATTCAGATTTGACCTTTATTGTTAATTTTTCAACAATTTACTGTTAATTTGACTTTTTTGCCGATAATTGTATATGAAGTTACCTTAAATCAGTCATTTGATCTAGATAATTTTCTAATATGTTTTGACAAATGTATTAGAAGTAAAATTGAAACAACTTCTGCTTTATTTAAAAATTACACCATTGTCTCAGTAACATTTTTTCAGTAATTTTTTCTACTTTTGATATTCATTCAGATTTGACCTTTATTGGTAATTTGTCAACAATTTTATGTTAATGTGACATTGTTTTGGATCATTGTATACGATGTTACTTTAAATCGGTCATTTGATCAAGATAATTTTCTAATATGTATTGACAAATGTATTAGAAGTAAAATTGAAACAACCACAGCTTTATTTTAAAATAACACCATTTTCTCAGTACTATTTTTTCAGTAATTTTTTCTACTTTTTGATATTCATTCAGATTTGACATTTATTTGTTATTTTTCAACATTTTACTGTTAATTTGACTTTTTTATTATAATTGTATATGATGTTACCTTAAATCAGTCATTTGATCAAGATAATTGTCTAATTTGTATTGACAAATGTATTAGAAATAAAATTGAAACAACCACAGCTTTATTTAAAAATTACACCATTTTCTCAGTAGTATTTTTTCAGTATTTTGTTTACTTTTGGATATTCATTTTCTTTTTTTACTAATATTAATATTTTTTAATACATTTGACTGTAAATTTGACAACATTCTTGATTACTCTATTTGATGTTACCTAAAATGGGTCATTTTATCAAGATAATTTTCTACTATGTATTGAAAAATGTATAAGAAGTAAAATTGAAACACCACAGCTTTATTCAAAAATTTCCTTCGTAAACTTTTTTCAGTAAATTTCACTTCTTTTTGGATATTCTTTCCTTAAACCAATATTGATAATTTTTTAACATTTTAATGTAAATTTAACAACTTTCTTGATAACTATATTTGATGTTACCTTAAATCGGTCCTTTTATCAAGACAATTTTCTATTATGTACTGAAAAAGGTATTCGAAGTAAAATTGAAACAAAATTGAAACAACCACAGCTTTTTTTGAAAATTGCACCATTTTCTAAATATTATTTTTTCAGTTAATTTTACTACTTTTTGGATATTCATTCAGATTTGACCTTTATTGATATTTTTTCAACATTTTAATGAAAATGTTTTGGATAATTGTATATGATGTTACCTTAAATCGGTCATTTGATCAAGATAATTTTCTACTATGTACTGAAAAAGGTATTCGAAGTAAAATTGAAACACTACAGCTATATTTAAAAATTGCAACATTTCCTCGGTGACATTTTTTCAGTAATTTTGCTACTTTTTGGATATTCATTAATTTATACCAATATGGAAATATTTTTCAACATTTTAATGTAAATTTGTCAATTTTGTTGATAACTGTATTTGATGTCATCTTAAATCGGTCATTTGATTAAGACAATTTTCTAAAATGTATTGAAAAATGTATTAGAAGTAAAATCGAAACACCACAGCTTTATTTTAAAATTCCAAAATTTCCTCGGTACCATTTTTTTTCGTAAATTTAACTAGTTTTTGGATATTCATTCATTTTTACCAATATTGAAATATATTTTAACATCTTTATGTAAATTTGACATCTAATTGTATCTGATGTTACCTTAAATCGGTCATTTGATTAAGATAATTTTCTACTTTGTATTGAAAAGTATATTAGAGGTAAAATTGAAACACCACAGCTTTATTTAAAAATTGCAACATTTCCTCGGTTATATTTTTTCAGTATATTTTACTACTAATTGGATATTCATTCAGATTTTACCTTTCTTGTTAATTTTTCAACATTTTACTGTAAATTTGACATTTTTTTGGATAATTGTATATGATGTTACCTTTAATCGGTCATTTGATCAAGACAATTTTCTACCATGTATTGAAAAATGTATTAGAAGTAAAATTGAAACACCACAGCTTTATTTGAAAATTGCAACATTTCCTCCGTATTATTTTTTTTATAAATTTCACTACTTTTTGGATATTCATTCAGATTTGACCTTTCTTGTTAACTTTTCAACATTTTACTGTAAATTTGACATTTTTTTGTATAATTGTATATGATGTTACCTTTAATCGGTCATTTGATCAAGACAATTTTCTACCATGTATTGAAAAATGTATTAGAAGTAAAATTGAAACACCAGAGCTTTATTTGAAAATTGCAACATTTCCTCCGTAATATTTTTTTTATAAATTTTACTACTTTTTGGATATTCATTCAGATTTGACCTTTCTTGTTAACTTTTCAACATTTTACTGTAAATTTTACATTTTTTTGAGATAATTGTGTATGATGTTACCTTAAATCGGTCATTTGGTCAAGACAATTTTTCACCATGTTTTGAAAAATGCATTAGAAGTAAAATTGAAACACCACAGCTTTATTTGAAAATTGCAACATTTCCTCGGTACCATTTTTTCAATAAATTTCACTACTTTTAGGATATTCATTCATTTTTACCAATATTGAGATATTTTTCAACATTTTAAAGGAAATTTGACATCTAATTGTATCAATGTTTCAATACATTTGCCAATACATATTAGAAAAATATCTTGATCACGACTGATTTAAGGTAACATCATATACAATTATCCCAAAAAAGTCAAATTAACAGTAAATTGTTGAAAAATTACCAATAAAGGTCAAATCTGAATGCATATCAAAAAGTAGAAAAAAATTTACTGAAAAAATGTTACTGTGAAAATTGTTTTATTTTTTAAATAAAAGCTGTGGTTGTTACAATTTTACTTCTAATACATTTGTCAATTGTCTTTTCGGATCCAGGAATTCTTTTCTCGAATTATGTGATTTAAATGTCTTTAAATTTGGGACCTCAGGAAGCAAGGGGATTTCAGTATTAGCATCCCTTTACCATATATCTATATTGGTCATATCATTCAATTTTTCTCAAATTAAATTGAGGAAAGTGGGGTGGGGTCTGTGAAAAAACTGGTTTAACTTTTTGATATCCTACATTGGACTTTTTATGTTGTCGCTAATGGTAACAAACATTTTGATTGTATCTAATAATTAGAATAGAAATAATTCCTGAAAGCTTTAAATTTGCTATAAATACACACATGGCCTGGCTTGATTTTTTTTATGCTTATGATGTATTTAAACATGATGGGCATGTGAAAATTAAGAACAAACCACCACAGCTTCTATGTGGTTTTTAAAATAAACAATAGAAGTGGTGCCAAAGAGAAGATTTATTTTGGAACTATACCTTTAATGGTTGCAATTGAATAACATGTATACTTTTTTTTTATACTTGAAATCTCTTTTAGATTAATTATTGTATAAATCATACAAGATAAACATACATATAAAACTTACATTGTTTATTTATTTTAAAATAGATTCCATTAGAGCTGGAACCTTCAGAGGGTGCAGAAAACCCCTACAGGTGGTTGCGGCTGACCAATACAATTATGAGGCCTCGCTTCATCAAAGTAAAGTTGTGGAGGGAGAAGGCCTCTATGACCAATGGTTTCTCTGTTGTGGACAAGATTGTGGTCAAGAATTTGAAGGTCATGGAGTTTAGGGGGTCAATCTTCCTGAACTCCATGTCCGACCAACATACTGGTGAGCTGGATTTTCTTTCAAGATCTCCATTCCTATGAAATATAAAAAAAAAAACCTAAAACAAAGTTTTATCTTTTCAAAATAACCAGAACTTTCACTTTAATACTAATTAAATATATTGTAAAAACAAATAAATATTAACTGATGTTTGAAATGATAAATATGTCAAATATATTTCTTTGGATTGTACCACATGTTTATCGATTGATTGTTGGTTGCTTAACGTCCAGTGGCAAATATTTCATGCATATTCAGGACGAGAACAAGTTCACAATACATACAATAGGTAGGTTGATACAATAGAGGCCATCTGGGATGATGGTTGGGGAAATTTGGACTGCCACTGGAAATTTAGGTATATTGGATAGGGACAGAAATTTTGCATTGCAACAGGCCACCAACGGATCCCTCAAAGAGTTGTTGCAAGGGTCTACCACATGTTTAAAAATCTAATCTATTAATATATAAACTTGAACACATTTTAAGCTAAAACTCAGTAACATTTGGAATTATTATATATAATGTATATTGGATCTCTATTTTTAATTATAAAGTAACTATTAAAAAACAACCTGAAGATCAAAAAAGAGGAAATATTTTCCATTCAACTTTGCAATTTTACAATTATATAAAAGCATAAAATAAACCACATACCATTGTTTTTTGATAAGCCAATTTAAATTCAATTATATTGCAGAATGACACAGAATCCCAGGAAACCGTTGAAGGGTTGGTATTTGGAGTATCCTTCGTTAGGTAATTAATACATTTTAAACATTAAGTCAAATCCTTTCATGTCTTTTAAGACTGAAACACAAATTAAGAAATGGTAAAATGAACTTAAAAGCAAATATTTTGAAATGTACACTGGACATCTATATGAAGCTACGATAATTCCATATAATATATTCATTACCTTAAATACAATGAAGGTCTCCTTTTTGTATCGTTTATATCAAAAACAATGTAGATTAATGACATATCCATAAAGTTGGCTCCCCTCACATTCACCAACATCCAATCATCTCCTAAAAAATGTATAAATGCCTTACTGGCAAGAGCTAAAGTTAAAATATGTATAAATGCCTTACTGGCAAGAGCTAAAAGAGAAGAACTGTCCATATATATTGAAGATTTCGGAATGGTCACCACATCGTTTCAACAAATGAGCAATATATTTGCAACCAACGCCTTTGAGGAAGGAATCATCCTCCGCTGCGCAGTCAACAACGGGGAACTAACCTACATTGTAAGTTTACTTATTATGTCATTTAGTATTTTAAGTTCTTATCATGAATTGGAACCTTCTTCTTCTCTAGATCTTTATACCCTTTTCCAACAGTTCCATCACTGAAAAATTATATTGACATGTCTTTATGTGTTTTTACAAAGAGGTTTAAATGTCTTATTTTGACTTTTCCATGGGAGGTTTACAGTTTTTAATACTTTTAACATATCATTAAATGAACAATTATGATTTCACTTTTAGCAGTTATTTTCCATATATTTTTAGATAATTAATAAGATGATAGTAAAAGAAAAGATTTTTATCTTTGTCCTTTAGGAATTCGCCTTTATATATATTTATCTTTAGAGTTAATTTGACACTAATTTATTCACTGTGTATAACCAAATTGGTTTGCTCGAAAGTCTTGCATATTAATTTGGTTGTACAATCCCAATTTTAGTTCCTAAAACTTTTCAAAATAGTATGTCAATTTCAGATTGATATTAGAAATGAATCTGAAGTTGACAAAGTTTTGAAAGTTTTTCAAATGACACAAGTTCAGATATTTGCATTTTCTGATATAACAGAAAATGAGACCATAGTGTCTTTGAACAGACATTAGACTATTGTTTTTTTGTTTTTTTGTGACGGGATTGCTTCCTTAAGTAAATGTGGTAGATACTTAGTCTGGCAATAGCTAAAGTACAAAAAAACTAGTCTTATTTTGTTCAGTGAAGAATTGTCTTTTCAAAAAGAGGGTGTGGGCATGTTCACCACTACCCAAAAATTGATGAGAAGCATATCCCCAAATCTTTGTCTTTGAGGAAGTCATAAAAATCAGATACGCTGTTAACAACGGGGAATTCACCTTTATTTTAAGTTTACTTTTTATGTCATTTAGTATTTTGAGTTGTTATCATGAAAAGGAACAAAATTGGTTTGCTCGAAAGTCTTGCATATTAAGATTGTACTATCCCTATTTTATATCCATGAAATTAGCTCTCAAAGAGACATTTACCAACACCCAACCATCTCCTAAATGTATCAATGCCTAACTGACAAGAGCTAACGTACAAAAAAAAAAGAAAACCTGCAAGAAGTCTCACTTTTTCAGTAAAGAACTGTCTATATATAGAGGACGTGGGGATGTTTAGCAAAAACCCAAGAGATGAGAAACATCTTCCCAACCTTTATGTTTGAAGATGGCATTTCCATCATTTGTACTGTAAAGAACGGGGAACTGACCTGCATTATGAAGACAAAATTGGTTTGCTCGAAAGTCTTTCTAATTAAGTTTGTACTATCCCCATTTTAGTTCCTTCGAATTTTTAAAATAAGAAGGCAAATTCAGATTCATATTAGAAATATTTCTGAAGTTGACAAAGTTTTGTAAGTTTTTCAAATGAAACAAGTTACTAGTAACATAGTGTCTGATAACACAGATAATGAGGCCCTAGTGTGGTGTCAGCAGTGTCAACATTGACCTTCAATGGGTTACTTTTTTAAACTGTTACTTTGATAGAGGGTTGTTTGTTGGCACCACTAAAACCACATCTATCTATTGAACATGAATGAAATAATCCTATACCTATCAGTCATCAAATTACCATAAACGAGAGTAGCGGGATTAAGGCTGTGGATTTTGTATCAAATTTCCATATGTTTAGCAATGAGTTAACACAAGGGTACATAATCCTTAAGGTTAATGATCATTTCTGTGGCCTGTAAATTACAAAATTCTCATACTGCCATTATATTAAAACAGCCAAGATAATGAAAAATAGATATAGACCATTAGGTACATATATCACAGGGAAAATTTGTGCAAAGTATTTTTATTCATAAATTAATTGCATTATGTAGAAAAAAAGAAAAAATGAAGAAAAGTTATCAAAGGTACCATGATGATCAAAAATTCCAAATATACAGTCCGCCAAAAGTTAAGCACCACCGAAATATAACTGGCAATATTTTTATTAACTATTGCGAAAAAAATATTAATGTTTGGTGTTATGAATTACCTTCAACATACACTAAGAAAATCAATTACGACCAAAAAGATTGAACTCCGATAAAGCAGTCAAGCACCCTCTTATCAAATGTCATCTGCGCGTTTACAAATACACAGTTTCTCCAGGTGGTCGTGTAAGTGTTCGTACATTGGTCAGTCGACTTCTCAGAGGCAACTGAAGAGCAAGTCATGGTGTATAGAGACCTGTACTTACAGGAAGGCACTCCACCGTCAGGTTTTAATGGGATAATGACTATATATGCTTGAACATAAGAAGCTGACAACACACTCATTGTTCAGATGGTAGTCAGTTTCTTGTACTGCCAGTAGACGCCAACATACGAATTTCGCAGGGAAACAAAACGGCCTATGACCAAAAACAATGTTTGCACACTGACTGCATTCAGTGCTGGTGGTGTTCCAGTACGGGGTTGCTTCTCATACCGTTATAAGCTGGGTATGCATGTTCTGCAGGGTAGCATAAACGGACAGACAAACAGAGATTTGGAGCCTTAAAACATTGTAGTCCCTTATTTTAATAACCCCCCCCCCCCCCCCCCCCCCACTTGCGTCTACATTGCCAAGACTCGTGTACATGGACAACAACTCTAGAACACACAGAGCAAGGATTTTAACCGAGTCCAAAGAGCAACAAGCCATTTCCACTATTTTTTAGCCTTCCATGTCCCCATACATAAACCCTATCAAACATGTCTGAGATGCCATTGGTGGAAATCTCAATCACAGAGATCCACTTTTACAATATTTTGTCGATTTAAAAGTGGTATTTGTTGTTTAATGCAACAGATTTCCTAAACTAAAGCTTGAAGGCTTATACCGAGAATGAAACGTCGTGTTTTGAAACTCTACCGGAAGTGAGGTTGTTATGCATGCTATTGACTCAAATGTTGTCATTAAAATTGCCAAATATACCAAAGCTTATGTGCAGAAAGTTTTAATAATATTGGGTGATCATTTTTTGTAAAAAAATAAAATCAAAGTGAAACTTAATTCTGTTTCTGAATTCAGTAATTTACACTATTTCTATGAACGGAAAACATACATGCATAGAACCTTCATAAGTGACTAAAATTACATTTCTGGTTTGTTTATGGTATACATTAGCAAAATTGCTATATGATTGTTTTATTTTTTTCATGGAATAATTGATTTTTTAAATTTGAAAAAAAATCTGTGCAATAAAAACAGGTGGTGCTTAACTTTTGGCGGACTGTATAGTTGTGCCAAATACGGCTAAGGACTTAGGTAATGTATGCCTGGGATAAGAAAATCCTTAGTGTTCCGAAAAAGTCAAAGTTTTGTAAACAGGAAATTTAAAAAATGACCACATTATTGATATTCATGACAACACCGGAGTGTCGACTACTGGGCTGATGATACCCTCGGGGACGAAACGTCCACCAGCAGTGACATCGACCAAGAAGTGTTAAAGTTATCAAAGGTACCAGGATTATAATTTAGTACGCCAGACGTGCGTTTCGTCTACATTAGACTCATCAGTAACAATGTCTGACATTGAATCAATACAAGGGTACATAAAATTGAGGAATTCAACTAACAAGTGCTAGTTCACAATTGACATATATATAGAACTAAAAGTCTGACCATGTGAAAACAATAAACGAATATAAGCAGTGGTTTTTATAGAATTTGACAGACATATCTGATTAATCAACTTGCTCCTATTTCAAGTTTAAGTGTAAAAAGGAAAATTGTCAACCACTACAATGCCGTAGGTTTTCGAAATCAAAGAACCGGTTTTATGATTCGGAATCTTGAACGACATACAATTTTAAGTGATCACGAATTTAATCGTCTTGTTAAGTTTCTGCTCTTAAATCTTCTCTAGAGTTTCATATTATTATTATTACTATTTTTTTTTCTTCCGCCAACTTTTTTTTCATTCGCTGTTTTTTTTTGTTTTGCAAGATGTTGCTCAGATAAATAAAATATGATATCGAACAGTTTTTGTTTGTTACCCCGATTTTGTTTTTTGTCCATGGATTTATGAGTTTTGAACAGCGGTATACTACTGTTGCCTTTATTTTGCGCTTTTGAAACTGACACCGCGAAACCGAATACGCAGTCACACGTTAGATACATAGAGAATAATACATGGCAAAATCCGTATCATATGTCGTATCATCCCGAGACATCAATATCCGCCCGAGGGATGATATTGGTCGAGGTTGTTGAACCCTTCAATGGACAATTGCATTTGGTTTTCTATTATTTGTATTGCGTGATCACGTAAATACGCAGCTTATCGTGAGCTCTTGACTCACTACATATATAGAAGTTCATGATGGTGTGTAAAACAAAACTATTATGCCGCATCATCAAAGTACCAAAACTGACATGTCTGAATATAACTTATACATGTTATAGCTAATCCAGGCTGACCCAGCCGATTGAACTTTCGAAGCATACAACAATCACTTTTCCATTAAATGAGTATAACACTGTTTTCTTATATCTTTAATTGACATCAGAAATGATGGAGATCTGAAACAATAAATCAAATAATTAATAACAATCATAAGGATGCTTTCGATATCACAAACTAGTCAAAACTTTTACTAAATTTTATCATCGGTATAAAGACATCATTCGTAAATATAGCTCAACATGCAGACTTCTTATACGTTCAGGTATTTCACATCCAATTTTTTATGGAAATATTCTTTATAAAGCACAAAGGTGTCAGTATTCACCTCATAAACTTACAAAACCTTTAAATAGACTGATTAAGAAGGGATATAATTACGATACTGTTGTCAAGTCATTAAAGATTGCATATTTTGGCGTTAATATTTAGTCACTGATAAGGTCTTTGCGTCGGAACTAAACACATTTATTCTAAAAACAGTTGTTGGCATGACACGGGTTATGTTCTTCTCATATATGTTATGATGGTATGATACTAAACCCCTAACGGGAAGGATTGTGCCTGATGTTCATATGATGAAATCATAATCTTTCAGTCAGTTTAATTGAAGTCTGGAGCTGGCATGTCAGTTAACTGCTAGTAGTCTGTTGTTATTTATGTATTATTGTCATTTTGTTTATTTTCTTTGGTTACATCTTCTGACATGAGACTGGGACTTCTCTTGAACTGAATTTTAATGTGCGTATTGTTATGCGTTTATTTTTCTACATTGGTTAGAGGTATAGGGGGAGGGTTGAGATCTCGCAAACATGTTTAACCCCGCCGCATTTTTGCGCCTGTCCCAAGTCAGGAGCCTCTGGCCTTTGTTAGTCTTGTATTATTTTTATATTAGTTTCTTGTGTACAATTTGGAAATTAGTATGGCGTTCATTATCACTGAACTAGTATATATTTGTTTAGGGGCCAGCTGAAGGACGCCTCCGGGTGCGGGAATTTCTCGCTACATTGAAGACCTGTTGGTGACCTCCTGCTGTTGTTTTTTATTTGGTCGGGTTGTTGTCTCTTTGCTCCCCAAGGGTGACTGGGGAATAGAAATATGGTCACTTGGTCTTCTCCCGACCGGCATTAAAACGCTTGATGAAGTGGGGCGTCCGTTTGGCTGTGCGGGATGTATCAAGTTCGCAGTCACGTCAGGTCAGAAGGGGGACGTTAAATCCGATGCCTCGTGTAAGGAGAGTGCCACGCTCTTTGCACGTTAAGAACCCTTGCAACAACTCTTTGAGGGGTCCGTAGCTGGCCTGTTGCAAGGCCAAATTTCTGTCCCTATCCAATATACCCTCTTTCCGGTGGCAGTCCAAATTTCTCCGACCATCATCCCAGATGGCCTCTATTGGATCAACCTACCTATTGTATTTATTGTGAACTTGTTCTCGTCCTGAATATGCATGAAATATTTGCCACTGGACGTTAAGCAACCAACAATCAATCAATCAATGTTGTCTCTTTGACACATTCCCCATTTCCATTCTCAATTTTATTTTCATGCTTTTCACTAACAGTCAAATTACAAATCCATTTAAAGGGTTTGTAGCTTCCCTTTCATGAATTTGTCCTACCGAATTAGACTATTTACCGGATTTGTAATCACATAAGCAACACGACGGGTGCCGCATGTGGAGCAGGATCTGCTTACCCTTCCGGAGCACCTGAGATCACCCCTAGTTTTTGGTGGGGTTCATGTTGTTTATTCTTTAGTTTTCTATGTTGTGTCATGTGTACTATTGTTTGTCTTTTTCATTTTTAGCCATGGCGTGGTCAAATTGTTTTAGATTTATGAGTTTGACTGTCCCTTTGGTATCTTTCGTCCCTCTTTTGTCCATATAAGCACCGTTGCTAGATTGAAGGAGTTTTATTTGAATAATGTTTCAAGTTTATTTTATCGAGATTGATAACCTGTCACCAAATTAGGAATATTAAAAACATTTATCATTTGTTTTATTCACAAGATATTTACTTTTGAAATTGGCAATTACAACGAAACTATCCAGATCATGTACAATTTTATTTCTTCGTAGACATCCATACACTAATTGAGGCACAGAGATGATAATAAGGAATAAATAAGGAGCAATTAGAAAAAAAAAGAAGTGAAGCGTACAAGTTAAACATAAACATAACATATTAATCACTTCTTGTTCTCGTCCTGAATATGCATGAAATATTTGCCACTGGACGTTAAGCAACCAACGATCATTCAATTGAATTTGAAAATCAAGATTTATTTAATTATTATCATGCTTAAAACATATTTTTTGGCACCATGAAGCCATTCAAGTACCAAACCACTTTAAAATTTTGTTTATTTAAATAAATAAAATCCATTGCTAAAAGTGAAACAAGAATTATGCTTGTAGGTTTAATATAAAGCATTTTTATGCCCCACCTACGATAGTAGAGGGGCATTATGTTTTCTGGTCTGTGCCTCTGTTCGTTCGTTCGTCTGTGCGTCCGTTCGTCCCGCTTCAGGTTAAAGTTTTTGGTCGAGGTAGTTTTTGATGAAGTTGAAGTCCAATCAATTTGAAACTTAGTACACATGTTCCCCCTGATATGATCTTTCTAATTTTAATGCCTAATTATAGTTTTGACCCCAATTACATGGTCCACTGAACATAGAAAATGATAGTGCACAGTTCAGGTTAAAGTTTTTGGTCAAGGTTTTTGATGAAGTTAAATTTACATCAACTTGAAACTTAGTACACATGTTCCCTATGACATGATATTTATAATTTTAATTCTAAATTAAAGTTCTGACCCCAATTTTCGCGGTCCACTGAACACAGAAAATGATAGTGCGAGTGGGGCATCCGTGTACTATGGACACATTCTTGTTTTGAGGGTTTTAAAGATAACAAGCAAATATTATGTTCTTTTTTATTTTCTGAAATAGTTTCCTTTCTTCATTCCCAGTGCTTCATAATCACACCCCATGTAGTATTATCTCGGACAATTTTTCCTCGGATCCAGTGGCTTCGATAAAATCCTACAAAACAAATCTTGCATGTTATCTTTGATTTTAACTGAAAACTGCATGATGCAACTTTTTTTTTTTGAGAAATTACTTAAGTTTAGAAGTTATTTTATAGTTAAAGTTTTGTAAGAATTTGATATGTTACTGTACAACACTATATATTGATCACAAATAGTTATTAGTTTTTGTCAGACGCAAGAACTCGTCACTATTATAAACGTATTCGTATATAAGCATGCAGTTTCAAAAATCAAGAACAAACGGTCGATGTCGATGGTCCGTTTTCTAACTGTTCAGAGTTAGACATGTCACTTGTTCATTCTTGGAAGCCTTCATATTCCCCGTCCAACGATGGGAACTCTTTCTGGTTGTGTCGACTAAAAATGATAATTCTGTCGTTTATCTATACAAGTGGTTGCATTTCCTCTCCTTTCCCAACAAACAAACCAACAAAATGCTACTAGTCTGCTTTCTCTGCAGCTCATCCTCAATACGTTAAATTTATGCTTCACAGATAACATATGATATAATTTAACATTTTTAGGCTAGAAATGATTGAAACTCGGGAGAAGCAGGCCAAGAGATGTCCAGAGCTACTTACCCCTGCCATGATTAAAGCGGTAGAATGCCTTGATGCAAACAAGGAAAGATGGCAAGCTTCTTGTAAGTTCATTTGTATAAGCAGGCGGAAACCCAGTTGAAATAGAACAAAAGAATCGAAAAATGTTTCATGTAATGTTTACTATAGTAACAAAATCTTAAAAGTTTTAGAAGTTTTGAAACAAATTAAACAATTTTCTTCTCAATTACGAAGATAATTAAAATATTTAAATCTGAAGTAATAAATAAAAAGAAACCATCCATATTATGTCTGTCTTATATCGAAACACACAAGAAACAGAATATACTAAACTACAATATCAAAAAGTCTCATTTTTACATGGTAAAAGTTCGTCATATAGTCCACCAAATTTTTATTTTTTTTATTTTTCAACTCAGCCAATACATTCAAAAGGTTCTTGTTTAAGCAGGTATCTCCATCAACTAATCCAATAGGTGTCGTTATAATTTTTATAGATTGTGGCGCGGGCTATGTTATTTTACAATGTAAGAGTAGCAGTTCAGACTTGTTTCGCCACAAAACCTTCTCTCCTCCTCGGTTAGCATTTCCCTACAGTATTTGAAGGTACACCCGTCTGTCTGCCGAAGGATCATGCTCACCTTGTTGGGTGTCGTCTTTGTTCAGGACATGAAATACAAGCAAAAGGTCTTGTGTGAATATGATACTCACAAGTCTCATCAGGTCTTCCTCCGTCAAACGATAAACGCCAAAATATAATAAAAAGTATGGGTCGCCGTGCTTTTATTCAAGCTATGAGTTTTGAAAATTTTGTTTGATTGTTCGTGATAAAAAAAAAACATTTGTGCGTTGTTGCGAATTTTGTTGCTTCTCTTCGTTTGGTTGTAACTGTTGAGCTACTCTTTATTGGTTTGGCTGTTGTGTTGCCTGGTGTTTCTTGCATCGGCTGATATCAGTCCGGTTTCCGGCTCTTTGTCATTTATTGTAGTTTATTTTATTGCTTTGGTGTCGAGTATCTTTTAAGATTCTTTTTACTCAATATTGAATTAATATCTTTTACCATAGACACATTTTCCTATGTGTTCGGTAATGTCCAGTATTAGATGTTCAAAGACTGAGAGATAACCTGAAAGACACTATTGAAGAAGTATATATTCAATTACTCAAATGAAGACATCCTTTGAAATTGTCAGAAGAAATCTTAAACACTTGGTGGAAAGGGTCAGCGATGCAAAGAACGAAATCTACGTGACATCAGCTTTGAGGGAAATATTTTAAAAAGATGTCATGTGTGCACTGAAGATCTATGTAGTCATTTAGCTTCTGTCAACTTACAGTGCTCTAAGATGTTGTGTATACGTTTATTCTTTCCAATAGTCATGTCTTTTTTTACCTATGGAAATAGTACAGTTGCAGTAAAAGTATATAGAAGTGAATAATGGCATGATGAAGTACGCATCATTCAGTGGAAGATATTTTTTGTTAAAAACTATTGTTTTTTATATTTTAAGACACCAGTTACTCTGATATTGAACCACCTGCTTCACTGAATGTACAGTTTGAGGTATATTATTATATAGATTAAAACAGAAAACAAGATATTTACGATTATTTATTTGCCTTTGGCAATGAAAGTTAATAGTAAATTGATATCAAACTAAATATGATTTTGTTTTATATATTTCCCACATAGCTACAGCTGTTTTGTATTCGAAGATCTAACTAATTTAACCCAGTCATATCCTTTAATGTACATATTATTGATTGATTGTTGGTTGTTTTGTACCGCATTAGCACTAAAAGGCTATATCGCGGAGAGGTAAAAAATTAAATTAAAAAAACATACTCATAAAGGTCAATTGAAATATGAAATAAAAAACAAAAATCCCCTGGTAAACCATAACTTTATTTTCATTCCAAAATATTGAACAAATACGCAATTTAATCTTCTTCAATTATTATTTTAATCAGTTTTATAGCTCTCGAGAAAGAAAAAAAAACTAACAGTTCTATTTTTTTGAATCAGGATTAAAATTAGATTCAGTAAGTACAGATTTATTTAGTAAACATATTACATACATACTATTAGGTATAAAACAAAGAATGTATGACAGTCCAGAAAAAAAGTAGTACATGTACACATTTTAAACAATTTCTCATAGGTTAAGTTGGGTGACCCTCTATCTAACTGTGATATACCATATACTGATTTTAAATCTAATATTAGAGAATACGTTTTTGATATATTGAAAAATAAATGGAGTAAAAAAGATGATAATAAATTGCATGAAATTAAACCTAATTTAGGCAAACCTTTTAATAATATTATGTGCAGAAAAGATCAGTGTGTTATTACTAGATGTCGTATTGGTCATACTAGAATAACACACGAGTATCTTTTAAAAAATGAAGATGAACCACAATGTGTTCCTTGCAACTGCAAGTATACTATTAAACATGTTTTAATTAATTGTATTGACTTTGCTGATATTCGTAAGAAGCATTTCAATGTCAATAATATGTATGATTTATTTAATAATGTTCCATTTACAAAAATTGTTGCTTTTTTAAAAGAAATTGGAATTTATTATAAAATATAAAAATGTTATTATATTTAAATCGATTTTAATTTTTATCACGTTATTTTACTGTTGATTTTTATTTGTATATACTCAATTTGCTTTAGTCAAGAATTTTAGTATATTGAAGGACTTTTTGGTCTTATTTTAAAAATATGCTTTAAATTGTAAAAATATTCGAATTAGCTCTCACCGCGATATAGCCTTTTTGTGCTAATGCGGCGTAAAGCAACCAACAATCAATCAATCATAGGTTAAGTTTGCTTCAGCCAAATTTTTTAAAACTTTTAAAAACACTGCTTATTATCACTAAATACATACCATGTTTCCATTCGTTCTCTTACTTTAATTTATAGAAAAGAAGATACGGTATGATTGCCAATGAGACAACTCTCACCAAGAGATCAAATGACACATAAACTATATGTCACCTTATGACCTTTAACAATGAGCTTTTTTTTCACACTATACGGACTTCATGTACAGGAGTGTGCTCCTTACGCAGAAACTGCTCCAACAAAGTTAAGAGGAGGACATTAAAATTGACACTCCGTAAATTTTATGGACACCATCACGAATTGGTGGATCTACACGATGCGTCTTTTACCAAACTAGCTAGGACATTTTAACCACATGGTAGATTGTGGTTTGTCATTATGTCGTCTAATCTTTTAATTACCAAACGTGACTTATTCCCGATTGTGACTGTTTTGCTGAATGTGAATTTGCATTACTATAAGACGTGTTTCGGTACTTGTTTATCCCAAATTCATGTATTTAGTTTAATTGTTTAACGTTACATTAGTAATTCTCATCGGATTTTGTCAAATGTGTTGACGTCTTTTTATTATATTTAGGTGTTACGGAAAGAAAAAATAATCACCGCCTTTTGTAATTATATTTGATTTTGTACGATTATTTACGTTTGAAGTTGGATTTATAACAAACTGGACATATATATAACAGTTAATTGCTATTAATAAGCATTGCAATATACATTTTGTTTAAATGTAATATCAGTATTTAGTTCTAATATAATCTTAAATCAATCCTAATTTTATCTTACTTTTGAATTATAGTTTTTCATATGTGACGTCATGCTTTTTCTAAATTTCATAAATTCAAATGTGGCGTAACGTTTGATTATGTGGTAATTTTTATAAATTTCCTGTTTACAAAACTGTGAATTTTTCGAAAAACTAAGGATTTTCTTATCCCAGGCATAGATTACCTTAGCCGTATTTGGCACAACTTTTTGGAATTTTGATCCTCAATGCTCTTCAACTTTGTATTTGTTTGGTTTATAACTATTTCGATATGAGCGTCACTGTAGACGAAACGCGCGTCTGGCGTACTAAATTATAATCCTGGTACCTTTGACAACTATTATGCCTTTTCGCCATCGTATGTGACGTCATTTTTATGATTTATTGCGTTGACGCCTGGATTGATTCGGGTGTGTCTATTCTGTGTTGGTCTTAGCATTATGTATTCGGGTTTAGTTTTCTGTAATTAGTTAATACTTTCATTATGTATATCTCTTTCATATTCATTTGATAAAATTTACTGTTTGCAATAGCATGTTCGTATCCCGGGCATAAAAATAATGCCGTATTTGGCACAACCTTTTTCAACTTTTGATCTTCGGTGCTGTACATCTTTGTACTTTTTTCACCACGATCTTTTATATCTGGGCGTAACTGGTGAGTCTTGTGTGGACGAGGCGCGTTTTTTGGCCATATTGAATTTTAAACCTGATGCGTTTTGTTATCTATTAATCATGTGTTTCTTTGTCTAATATGTTCTATTTATTTGTTTTGTATTCCTGTAATAGTATGTTGTCATTTCAATGTTATATTTAACTTTGCCATTAAAGTGCGAGGTTTGTCATGCCACAAGACCAGGTTCAATCCACCATTTTTATTCCCCTTTACAAATGTCCTGTACCATGTCAGGAATATGGTCATTGTTATATTATTGTTCGTTTCTGTGTGTGTTGCATGTTTACATTGTGTCGTTTGTTTTCTCTTATATTTGAGATATTAAGATAAGACGTGGCACGGTACTTGTCTATATCAAATTCTTGTATTTGATTTTGATGTTATATTTGTTATTCTCGTGGTATTTTGTCTGATGCTTGGTCCGTTTCTGTGTGTGTTGCATTTCGGTGTTGTATCGTTGTTCCCCTCTTACAATGCGTTTCCCTCGGTTTTAGGTTGTTAACCCGATTTTGTTTTTTGTCCATGTGTTTATGAGTTTTGAACAGTGGTTTACTACTGTTGCCTTTATTTATGTACCAAAATAGAGTGAAAAACGAATAAATGTAACAAATCAACAAAAGACAAACACTGGGTTACAGGCTCATAACTTTGGACAGGCACATACATGAACAGGGTTAACATGTTCAGCAGGTCACAACGTTCCCCCTAAACTGGGACAGTGGCATATCAGTATGAAATAAGAACTCGTCAGATAGATGAAAATAGAAATTCATCTTTTCAAACACAGAGTGGAATTGGCCAGGTTCTTGTATTATCCCGACATAAAAAAGACACCAAGTATATTGATCTGAGAGCACTAGCATTTACAGCTAGTACAAAGCCGTTAACAACAATTAACAACAATGAACAAAAGATAAACAATAATGCAACTAAGACTTAATTTAGTTTGCTTCAACAAACTGATATGAAAATTGTGCCAAATGCTTATAACAACAAAACACCTTTCAATTTTTAGGGCTTCATTTTTACCATTCTTTGGTTACGCCCCTTAAAAAATGGAAAAACAAAGATTTTTTGGTTTCCTTTCGCCAAATAATATGCGACTTATACTCAGTATGTCTGTCACCCTATGAAAGTGAGGAACAAAGCCTTCTATAGTTTTGATTTTTTTCAATCAACTGTCTGCATCTACCCAGAGTGAAAATTTAAGCCAGATATCAACATGGAGTGATGAGATGGACACTAAACTCTCCTAATTTTTTTTTATCAATCTCTGATCACCATATCTTATCAAAGATTATTAGATACTGTTCAAAGGGGAATAATCTTATATACTTAGGGATTATCTCCCATATTTACTTTCTTCCATGTGCATGCATTAACTATTCAGTGTTCTATTGTGTGGTATTTCATTTTTAGCAGTATTTAATTGTCTTAACAACAAACAAACAAAATGTAGTCATCATTATCACTGAACTAGTATATATTTGTTTAGGGGCCAGCTGAAGAACGCCTCCGGGTGCGGGAATTTCTCGCTACATTGAAGACCTGTTGGTGACCTTCTGCTGTTGTTTTTTATTTGGTCGGGTTGTTGTCTCTTTGACACATTCCCCCTTTCCATTCTCAATTTTATTGTATAAAATATCAAATAAAATACTATATTTCAAATTTTATACTATTTCAATAGCTGTCTTAGAACCCTTATTTTATTTTATTGTATTTTTCTATTTCTGACTAAATGTCTTACAGATAACAAATCCTGCTTGACATGCCAATGTTCAATTACTATTGGATTCAGGTGTTCAAATCTCCCCTCAGGTGTTAATGCTAAAAACCTTATATTTTTTACATTCTGTAGCCTTTCCCTTATTAGCTGGTCACCACCCAGGACAGCCCCATGTTTTTGCATCATATCAGTATTTCCTACAACATTGATTGTGTTATGTATTATGATGTACTACGTTAATTTCTGATATTACCACAGTATAATACATATAAACCAATAAAAAAATTATCACCACCTTAATTTGAAATGTTTGTGTTGCCACATGCTAATCGAAATGATTTGCCACATATCTTGCATTTTGGTGGTGTAAAAAGAAGAAAAATTGAAATGTCTTTCTAAATGGTTAAATCAGTTGTAAGACAGAAACACAAAGTTCAATAGGAAGACACACCAAAAGGGACATCAGTACATCAAGGAAAAGATCAGGCCATCAGTTTTCTCGTTTGAATTGTTTCATTGTTGTAATATTTGGGTCTTTTATGGCTCAATATGCGATATAGCTTTAACTCATTATCTTGATTTTGGAAGGCCGTGTAGTGATATATTGTTGTTGCTATTTTCCATTTCATTTCCACTCTTGTGGAGGGTTGTTCTAACATTTTTATAACAACAAAAAAAGCCAAATACTTGGTGTCCAGCTGTATCGAGGATGTCACAATACTAGTAAATCGTCCTCTCTATTTTGATAGAATCTTGTTTACTGATTTTTTGAAATATGAAACATAAACAATTACATTTTGGAGCATGCTTAAGCAATTGTATAATTATTTTTTTTTTATATAAAATATACCAGTGGATGTCCTTGTTATCATTGTCTTGCCTTTGGTGATTTGTCTTAATGTACAAATCTAAGTTATCACCTGTTATCTTCATTCTGGGGTTTATCTTTAATTTTTCTACCAACAGGTTCTTTGATGTTTATCCAGCTGTTTCCTAGATACGCAACTTACTTGTATAAGATAATGATATTCCCATCTGTCAAGTACATATACCATATTTTTTATCCACTACAATTTCACTGTGTTAATAAAAAATATAATATTAGGCACTTTTATCATTAATTGAATCAGAAATTACAAGTTGATTATAAGAAATTATTGGAGGCACAACAGGGTGGCAAAATCCTGAGAGGGTGTTCGATGATTTGTCACATTGCTCTTGGTCAACCAAATTAACTCATTAGTGTACATATAATCTGATTGTAATATAAGAGTTGCACTATACATATATATACAATTAAGTACAATGTCGGCAATTTCCTGTGCCGTTTTTTTGTGGCACATTAAAATTAAAATTTCTATAACATCATTTTTCTCAAGTCGTCTGTCATCGACTATTTAGGTAAGTGGCTGGAAATGATATTCTAGTCCTTATTGTTTCAGGAAGTTCCACAGCTGCATTTCATGTCAAAATTGCTTGTGTTAGCTTACAGTCAGGGGTACTCCTTTTCAAGATATTTTTAATTACTTGACGAAGTAATATTAATATACTTATATATTATACATCACACGCGAGATAGGTTAACTGAACTGTTAATTGGTGTTGATTTTCAAATTAATGGGCTATATTGTTAAATTGTGTTTTGTGTACATAATATGTGAGAAGTGAATTAAACTGAAAAATTTTTACGAGTGCAAGTTGTCAACTGATAATAGATAGGTGTTGGTTTTCAAATTGATGGGATATCTTGTTATATTGCGATTTAAATACATTACACGTGAGATAGGTTAACTGAACTGTTAATTGGTGTTGATTTTCAAATTAATGGGCTATATTGTTAAATTGTGTTTTGGATACACAATACGTGAGAGGTGAATTGAACTGAAATTTTTTATGAGTGCAAGTTGTCAACTGATAATAGGTGTTGATTTTCAAAGTTATGGGGATATCTTGTTATATTGTGATTTAAAATACATTACACGCGAGATAGGTGAACTGAACTGTTAATTGGTGTTGATTTTCAAATTAATGGGATATCTTGTTATATTGTGATTTAAATACATTACATGCGAGATAGGTGAATTGAACTGGTAATTTTTATGACCATAAGTTTTGACCCTGACGTGTTAATTGGTGTTGATTTTCAAATTAATGGGATATATTGTGATTTAAATACTTTACATGCGAGATAGGTTAATTGAACTGGTAATTTTTATAAGCAGACGATGTGAACTGAGCTGTTAATAGCTAGGTGTTGATTTTCAAATTAATGGCATAAAAATGCGATTTATGATTTAAATACATTACATGCGAGATAGGTAAATTCAACTGGTAATTTTTTATGAGCAGACATTGTGAACTGAGCTGTTAATATGTGGTGATTTTCAAATTAATGGGATATATTATGATTTAAATACATTACACGTGAGATAGGTGAATAAGTTGTGTACTGAACTGTCGATAGGTGTTAATTTTCAAATTAATGGGATATCTTGTTATATTGCGATTTAAATACATTACACGTGAGATAGTTGAACTGAACTATTGATTTCAAATTAATGGGATATATTGTTAAATTGTGTTTTTAATACATGATACGTGAGAGGTGAATTGAACTGAACATTTTTTATGAGTGCAAGTTGTCAACTGATAATAGGTGTTGGTTTTCAAATTAATGGGATGTCTAGTTATATTGAGATTTGAATACATTGCACACAAGATAGGTGAACTGAACTGATATGTATCATTTAACTTCTTTTTTTTTTACTTGCTAGAAATAAAGTATATTTCATATTTGAAAGCACATTGTATTCAAGTTTTATTTTGCCAGTTGGTTTGTCAAGTTCATTCTTCAAGTGTTCCCACCTCATTATTTTGTAGAAACCAGACCAGCTTAAAGTAATCAAGTGGTGGACCTCTCCACAGCGTCGAATTACAGATTCGCTGATCTGAGATTCATTTTTAACATTGAAATTGGTGACACATTTGTATACATGCTGTATTATTGTGGTTGGTCCAGTGATAAACTAAGAGTTATAAAAGGGACAATGGGTATCAGCTATCCCAGGCCAATCATATTGATTCTGTGAAGATAAGTTATTAATATGATGGCAACTGCTTGTATGTTGGTGGTACATGTATTCCAGAAACTAGACAGAAAGAATCACCATATGATGTTTGCCGTTCAGAGGAAGACTAATATTGATCATATTTATATTCCCCCGTCACCCTTCAGGAATTGTTAATGTGTCACCAATCAGTTGTTTTGCTAGCATAAACAAATTCTAAATTCATAGCCATATTGTATTTACTTGATATAGTTATTATCAAATAATTCGCAAGTATGGAATTAAGGGGCAACAATTATTCGTTCAAAAAATACAAAAGGGTCAGATGTTCCAACCGATTTTTACGGTTAGAAGCAAGAAGACGACATCTTGAAAATTTTGTGATATAAGTAGAAACAAAGCAATTGTGACAACACACATTATTTAAAAACATATAAATTAATTGAAATACATTTTATGACATAAATATTTCCATAAATTACCATAAATTTGTGTAAATAACCGATTTTTCGGATATCCATTGTTACGGGCCGGTAGAACTACTGGGTTAATATCTATCAAGGTAACATTTTTACTTAAGGGCAAACTCTTTTCCTCTATACTGTTTCCTAAATTTTATTGTAAAAATATAATTAAATACTGTAATACTGTAATTATTCACTGGTAAATTCAATTACAATTTAAATTTGAGTAAAGTCTGGCAGAGAACGCTGTCCGCCTCCCCTTCCCCTTCCCCAGAAGTGAAGATAACTGGTATGTCAACAACAAAACTCAATAAATACTTACGTCAGCCAACCACTCCAATAACTGGAAAGAAGAAATTAACACCTGTACTCTTTGCAGACAGTAAAGGCAACTACCTGGAAAAGCAAATCAAACCAGGCATTGACCACCACATTAAATTTTGGTGTGCAAAGTCCAGAACAACATCTAAAGGACTTCACTGGCTACAGCAAAAATTAGCCCATAACATTGGCCACCTGGATAATATATCAATATATATATGGTTGGGTACATGCGATTTGACAGCATTCGATCCAAAGACAAGATACGTCACTCTACATCCTAAACCTGAAGAAGCCGTCGAAACAACCACTCAAGATTTTCGAAATATTGCAGAACTTCTACGTCCATATGCCAACTGTAAATTAACCTTCATTGAAACTCCTCCATACTCAATTCAACAGTGGAATATTAAACAGAAACATCCTGATACCAACCAATTCATTAATCAGGACAGTGCCTTAAGCAGATACATCTACCAACTAAATCAAAACATCAGGACTATAAATTAGGGACTAAGAGTTGTATCACCGTCACTATCCGTTGACCTAAGTCACTGCAAAAGCAAAAACTCGCCACAAAAGGCTAGCAGACAAGTACAACTTTACTCTATACAAGGACGGAGTACATCCAGATCCCCTCCTGGCTCAAGTGTGGATGTGTAAAGTTGGCAAACTTATGCAAACTGACTGTTTCACCCAAATTTAAATAAAGAATACAACTCTAAAAACCATTATCAACAAGAACTTTAAAGCAATATCAACAAATACTTTAAACCAATATCAACAAGAACTTTAAAGCAATACCAACTATATTATTCTTAACTTTCTGTTTCCATAACAACTTCAGGCCACAAGTAGACACAGAGTGCGTTTGATTAGTAATTTGCAGTCGACAGTGGGATTATCCACGACGTACCTTATTGCTGATCAATCGTAATCTAGTGCATTGGACCCATATATCCCAACCTGAAGAAACAAGGATAAAACAAAAAACATGGCTTAAAGAGTTAAAAAGTGCCATCCATTATACTGACATAATACCATATAAAAATAGTGCATACAAAACAGCTGGGAACCAAAAATCAACAATCAAAGGAAATAATCTTGACTTAAACATTCTCTTTGTACGTATAGACTCTCGCATATTATATTCTGAATAAAGACTGCTGGTCAGTGAATTGCAGTCGATAGTGGGATTATCCACGACGTACCTTTTTGCTGATCAGTAGTAAGAGTTTTTTTTTCTCCAAGTTAGGCTTTAAAGAAGTTAAACTTCATGCACAATTTAATATTGTTAACAACTGATTTGTTTTACTAAAATCCACTATTAGTAATTTGAACTATCAATAGCACATGCTTTGTTGTTGTAGAGAGATGTTACTGCAAGAGAAGTCAGCGCGGTTTTAAGTACAAGCATCCTAAATGCTAGTGCGATGGAACAATGATAAGATAAATAAAGCTTATTGAGAACCAGTTAATCTTATTCTCATCAATCTTTCGCCGTTTAAATTTTGAAACATATAACAAAGTTTTCCCCGCAGAAGCCAATTTTTTACAAGACCAACTCTTATCGCTACTCCCCGCTCATTTCGTATAATGTCCTGTATTCGCCTCCGATTCGTATGCTTTTTGTGAAATGGTTTTAATGGGTATAACGTTCTTCAAATACAGAAAAATTAATCGGTTCATATACATAATATACTGTCAGTGATAGTTTCGTACGTGTACTAAGCTGAAAACAATATCTATAGAAAACACTATATATTGAAAACACTTTTTGTTGCAGGGAGTGCTTTCAGAGCTGAAGATTCTCCCAAAGAAAGTTACTGATTTGGATCAAACCGTGAAGAACACGGATATTAAAATAGATCGGAATTTGGAAAGGCTAGCTAAGACCAACACCAGCAAGACTGTCAAAGCAAGTGCGGCTCCTGAGGTTCCAACTCATGTTATGTAAAGATAAATAATAATTCTTCCTATTACATGAGTAAAGGAGTTAACAATATCTATACGGGTGCTCACGACAACGATTTTATTATGTAACGCACATTTTGTATATCGTGTTTGTATAATTATAATACAACATTATTGGAAAAGGTGAAAATCTTTCATGAGTTACTGCCTTTTAATATTACCATTTTTGGACTATATAATTGTCTGTTCCGGAATTAAGCTAGACATTGAAACATATATAATTAAGTATTCCTACAAAAAGTTGAACTTATTTTGAATCTTGTAAGGACAGGGTAACCAGTTACATTAGTAAACACATCCTTCCTCGAGCCAGAGACAATGTTTAGGTGTTTTCATGGGGGAAGTAATCCGTAACTTTTTTTAAAAGGTTTAACTTTTTTTCTGCTTTCAATTCCAGTATTAGATATATTTTTCAGAAATCCTTCAACGCATACTTTGAAGAAAATGATTTTTTGTAGAAGATAATGGACCATCTGAGGCATCAGCAAGTACACTTGTAAGAATGCTCTTGGTAAGACTTGTAAAATTCATCAAAGGCCACACAAATCTCCTTTAAAAAATTGAATTTCAAAGATAATCCTGCAGAGATCGAAATTCATTATGATCTGCAGCAGGGTATACCCTCGGTCAGTTATTGTTTTCCCCACCTTTTTCGTCACTTTATTATGCGCCAAGTAACATACATATATTGTTTCCTTTAAAATCTTAAATAAGATGAGTTTGCCTCATTGTTGTCCATAATTATTCTCTTGAACTTATCTGAGAGTCTTAATTGTAATTTATAAACACTTAACATTTATTATAAAAAAAGATCTTTTTTAACTTAAAAGGGATGAAATTCATTATGTTTTGAACAAGTGTTTTTTTTTTACATGAATTTGATCCCTCATTTAAGGTGAAGATGAATAAACAGACACTCAAGTACATATTTTTCTAGGGTGTATACCTTGTCATTATGGTACCTTTGATAACTATTGTCATTATGTGTGGCAGTGAATAAAAACTTTTTCATCACTACGTCAGAAAGATCCTTCAGGAGTAAACCTTTTATAGAATCCTCTAAGATGTAGTATGTAACTGCCTCAGAAATAAGGTAGTCCAGGTCTATCTCCCAGAATGTACAGCGCTACAAACTGTCCCATATAGAAGAAAGGTTTTTTTCCATATAGTTCATTCTAAATGTTACACTTCCTGGTTTCCTGTTAAAAAAAATAAACAAATAATTTCAATCTTCTAAAAAGTCTCATTGGTATGTAGTAAAGACTCAGGACTGAATGCTGAAATATGCTCTCTTTTTGCTATGATTTGATTTGTTTTGTTAAGGGTGTTTCTTCATTGTCCTTTCTTTTAAACTAGCAACTACTTGAATATATGATTTAAAAATTTAATTTGTCTTTAGTTTAAGGTGGTACCTAACAGTTAAGGAAAATAAAAATTAGCTTAACGTTTTAATGAAGTCGTTTGATATAGGAAATATAAAGCTTCTCAATGATCAAAACTGGTGTTTGTCAGACTGCTAAATGGGTCATTTAAAAAAAATATTTAAAGTTACTTATTCAAACAACCCTCTACATAAGCATATGAAAACAAACAGTACTTTAAGAACAACATGTTAAAAGATGCAATCTTAACAATGTCATACAAGAATATCAAGAGGGTCTTCAGATATACTGTGAAACTGTTTACTCGCGTAATGGTATTAGCCATATGTGGATTCTTAAGAACTCTAAAGAACTTCTAGATAATTTTAAATCTCGGTCCTTTTTCTGAAATTAGTTCTATTAAAACTTTTGATTTTTCAACCTTGTATACAACCATTACCCCATGTGAAAAACCGTCTAAAAGAAATAATCCGCAATGCTCTTCATCATGAAAATGGTAGCATACGCTATAAATTTTTCACTTTGGGATACCATAAGGCATATTTTGATATTAAGGAACAAAAGGGTAAAACATACTACAAGAGGAACAAGTGATCAGTATGCTGGAGTTTCTTATTAACAACATATTTGTTGAATTTGGAGGTAGACTTTTTCAACAAATTGTCGGCATTCTTATGGGAACGAACTGTGTGCCTCTCCCTGTCGACCTCTTCGTATGTTCATATGATCAAAATAGCAATTCTCAAATTATAACATACATAATATAAATATTAGAAATTAACACCTTACCAGGAATAGTAGAAATAATCTCCTGAAGGGCCCCGTCACTGTTTTCTTCAATTTTTGCTGTTCTTTTGATCTTCATTACCAATGTGTCACCTACATTTTTAATATTTTCATTATCAATATAAAGTGCAAATTATTTTCTTGAATGATAAATTTAAGAATTAAAATGTGTTTTAAAAGCAGTGGCAAAGAAAATAATTTCTGATTTATTTATTTATAAACCTACTCTTCTTCTATATCGGAAATGGTCAGAAGGAATTTTTGAAAATCATCTTCTCTCTCTACCTATATAAAAAAAGAAAATATTGTTTAACATATTTTATTTTATAAAAAAATAAATGAGATGATGCCCCTCATGCTGCATATAAGATTATTCTGAAACATAACTAAACAACAACAAAAGTGACACTACCCAAATTTGAACATAATCTGTGTTTTGAGGTAAAAATTCCATGTAAATGCTCTTTGTAACTGTCATATTTTCTACATAAGCAAAAAAAAAAAAATGCATTTTTTTACCCTGATGTTTTATTTAGCCATAGTGGCTATTTTTCCTGAAATACAATGAAATAAAATACAAAATTTACACTAATTAAGTTTAGCTGAAATTGAAAAAAAAGTAAGCAAACTGGATGAACAAATTGTGAAAAATTTCTTTAAAGGCCAATTATTCCTTGATTAGGGTCAATTGACAATTTTATAAACTTGTTTGTAGATCTCACTTTGCTGAACAATTTTGCTGTTTACAGTTTATATTTATCATTAATTTTATTTAAGATAACCAAAAACTGCAAAATTTCCTTAAAATTACCAATTTAGTGTCAGCAATCCAAAAAAAAAATGATTGTTCTGTCCCAAGTACTTAAGCAAATTATGTTTAATTTCAAAACAGTTCTAGAATAAAATAAAAATGTGCTAATATTTGGTCTTGGATGGCGAGTTTTCTCATTTGCAATCATACCAAATCTTCATTTTTTGTAGTCAAATTTTTGCACAGACAATAAAATATTATAGACCCTCTAATATCATAGGCAAGGTATAAAGAATAAAATAGGATCATCTTTTTAGCTTTGTTTAAGGTTTTAACAAGTACAATAACAGAAAGGGTTATTTTAATTACCCTGGCATTCGATAAACATGATGGCAAATTCTCACATTTCATTTTAGGAAAGGTGATCTAAGAATAAGCACTATTTTATGTGATCATGTAGAATTACCGATTTTATCTCTTATTTTCTGACCAAAGTAAATAAGGCCGTCTGTTAATAGGTCAGTTCTGTTTTCCGGTGTCATCTCTTTAGTAATAGTGGAAAAACCACCCAAATAGGACCACAAACGTTCAATTCCTTCCCCATCTGTTAGACCATGGTTTTCTGTCCTTCTAGGGCCTAACAAAATCTACAAGATCATAAACATTAAAATATAATGAAACTAACCGTGCAGGTTCAACAATAATTAAAAAAATTAAGATAAAACAAGTATTGCAAAAATATACCTTAAATCTTGTAAAATAAATAATTTACATAACACATTTGTGTTCACAGGTATAAACTCATCATTTTACGAAGATTTGTGTTTTATCTGGAAGTACTTGACATAAAATGTCCATAGCAATGGAAAATTGGAACTGAAAAAGTTAATTTCTCCAGCAAATCATTTCTGCCAGCTTTCTGAAAAAAATAATTACAAGAATTAAATTTAGAATAAACATCCAAATTGCACAGATTTTTTTGATTTTGTATGTTTAAAAACAGATTATTGATTGTTTCTGTAACTGTTAAATACATTTTCCATTCCAAGTGCTCTCCAGTTTAAAGTTGGACTTATTCTGTACACGTCTGGAGGACTGTATGTTGCCCTGTAGTTGTTTTCGTTTTTTCTGTAGTTGAATTTTCCCTCTTTATCAAATATAAATTAATTTGCACAAACCAATATCTCTATTTTATTCTTGTTGGAAAAATTAAAAAAGTCATTCTAACTTAATTTATGAAGAAAGTAAAAACATAAATGCATAAATCAATTTGTGTCATGGATAGATGATACCAATCATGTTGTATGAAATTTAAACAAAAATACATGCTCACTGTTTAGTGAATCATGAAATAGTGTTAAAACCCAATTTGGCATACAATTTTATCACATCCAAATGAAATATTTGAGCAATTTTGTAGATGCAACTATAACTTCATCATTTACTATCTTTACTAGAAACTTTAACCTGATACGGATGGATAAAAAAAGCCTCAAATGAATGGATATGCCTCTCTATTGTCATAGATTGGGCAGAAAATATGATTCAATTCCTGAACAACATGCAGTACTGATGATTTTTTTTTTACCTCAAGATGTTTTTTCAATAAACATGCAATATCGTGAGATATGTGCATTTGTCTGTCAGAGTTCTTTTTTAGTAAAAATTCTAATAAAAAAACAGCATACCCAAGTCTTCAAAATAAAAAAATGAATTATTTGGAATGATCCTCTTGGTATATAAATAACCGTAATATGATTTTTACGGGTGTGAATTAAAGTATGTCATGTTATATCAATTATCAGTAAACATTACAGTTATGCATATATAGCATACACACAAGTTTGGGAAAAAGATTCATTCATGTTTTAAAGTGATTAGAACAAATTAAAACATTAACGGTGTGTGGTACCTTTACCTTCATGGTAGTTAACTATATCCGAAACCTTTAAATTGATAAAGTATCTATTTCACACTTCGAAACAATAAAATTCAAGTTAATTCTCTAAAATTTAAAGTATTGTAACATTCATTAATGCCTAGGCCGTAGTTTTTTTTTATTTTTAGTTTTACGAACCCTCCTACCCTAATTTTTGCCAAATAGGAAAAAAAAAAATTAAATTAAAAATGTTGATTTTTATTTTATTTTTCTCCTCCGACCCAGTGTTTTTCATGCAAAAAAAAATTAAATTTTAGTTCATAACTGCATGAAAGAATCTAAATTTATGCTCTTGGTGATTTAGTAAGTTGTTGCACATTGATTTTCAATTCAAACCTTGTCAAGAAAAAAAAATAGTTGTCGCACTACTAGAAAATCTCCTGGTGAAATACAAAAAAAAAAATTTGATATTGACGGTTGGTATTAAAAAAAAAAATCAGCAGCAGCAGTTTTTTTTTTTTTTTCGTCCTCCTACCCATTGGTTTTGTCAAAAAATTTCGTAAAACTAAAAATATAATAACTATGGCCCTATGTGGTTCAATTTTCTAGTATCTTCTAAATTATGAGGGCAGACATGACAGTAGCAGGGTTTGTGAGTAAAAAAGTAATCAATTTTGATTTGAAACCATGAAAATGTGTAACCACACATTTAGTTTCTACCATAATCTTACTTTAACCAATACAGGTCAGATTGAAAAAACAAAACATATTGCCCTTTGATAAAAAAGGCAAGACACAAATACATTTCATAATGAATATCGTAATAGCTTACTTTTCACCATGTTTTAAACTAAAAAACTTTTGGGGAAATCATGTCTGCAGGTGGCTCCAAACACTGCAGTTTCAGACAATTTGTTGTTCTTTGCTTTTGATTTTATGTCGTTTCCAGCTTGGAAGTCACTGCAGTCCTGGAAAATTTAACTTAAATTAATTTTCGTTTTCAATGGCTAATATCCATATTTTTACGAACCCTCCTACCCTAATTTTTGCCAAATAGGAAAAAAAATAAAATTAAAAATGTTGATTTTTATTTTATTTTTCTCCTCCGACCCAGTGTTTTTCATGCAAAAAAAAATTAAATTTTAGTTCATAACTGCATGAAAGAATCTAAATTTATGCTCTTGGTGATTTAGTAAGTTGTTGCACATTGATTTTCAATTCAAACCTTGTCAAGAAAAAAAAAATAGTTGTCGCACTACTAGAAAATCTCCTGGTGAAATACAAAAAAAAAAATTTGATATTGACGGTTGGTATTAAAAAAAAAATCAGCAGCAGCAGTTTTTTTTTTTTTTTCGTCCTCCTACCCATTGGTTTTGTCAAAAAATTTCGTAAAACTAAAAATATAATAACTATGGCCCTATGTGGTTCAATTTTCTAGTATCTTCTAAATTATGAGGGCAGACATGACAGTAGCAGGGTTTGTGAGTAAAAAAGTAATCAATTTTGATTTGAAACCATGAAAATGTGTAACCACACATTTAGTTTCTACCATAATCTTACTTTAACCAATACAGGTCAGATTGAAAAAACAAAACATATTGCCCTTTGATAAAAAAGGCAAGACACAAATACATTTCATAATGAATATCGTAATAGCTTACTTTTCACCATGTTTTAAACTAAAAAACTTTTGGGGAAATCATGTCTGCAGGTGGCTCCAAACACTGCAGTTTCAGACAATTTGTTGTTCTTTGCTTTTGATTTTATGTCGTTTCCAGCTTGGAAGTCACTGCAGTCCTGGAAAATTTAACTTAAATTAATTTTCGTTTTCAATGGCTAATATCCATATTTTTACGAACCCTCCTACCCTAATTTTTGCCAAATAGGAAAAAAAATAAAATTAAAAATGTTGATTTTTATTTTATTTTTCTCCTCCGACCCAGTGTTTTTCATGCAAAAAAAAAATTAAATTTTAGTTCATAACTGCATGAAAGAATCTAAATTTATGCTCTTGGTGATTTAGTAAGTTGTTGCACATTGATTTTCAATTCAAACCTTGTCAAGAAAAAAAAAATAGTTGTCGCACTACTAGAAAATCTCCTGGTGAAATACAAAAAAAAAAATTTGATATTGACGGTTGGTATTAAAAAAAAAATCAGCAGCAGCAGTTTTTTTTTTTTTTTCGTCCTCCTACCCATTGGTTTTGTCAAAAAATTTCGTAAAACTAAAAATATAATAACTATGGCCCTATGTGGTTCAATTTTCTAGTATCTTCTAAATTATGAGGGCAGACATGACAGTAGCAGGGTTTGTGAGTAAAAAAGTAATCAATTTTGATTTGAAACCATGAAAATGTGTAACCACACATTTAGTTTCTACCATAATCTTACTTTAACCAATACAGGTCAGATTGAAAAAACAAAACATATTGCCCTTTGATAAAAAAGGCAAGACACAAATACATTTCATAATGAATATCGTAATAGCTTACTTTTCACCATGTTTTAAACTAAAAAACTTTTGGGGAAATCATGTCTGCAGGTGGCTCCAAACACTGCAGTTTCAGACAATTTGTTGTTCTTTGCTTTTGATTTTATGTCGTTTCCAGCTTGGAAGTCACTGCAGTCTTGGAAAATTTAACTTAAATTAATTTTCGTTTTCAATGGCTAATATCCATATTTAAAAAAAAAAACCAACAGCAATATTTTTTTAAAGCTTTTCTTTTTTTCCAAGTTTAGATTTTACTTGAAGACTTAGATGTAGAATTATTAGTAGGTACATGTAGATAAAAGAAATATATAATTTATTTATTACTATCATTTGATATCAAATGTGTGAATTTGAATTAAACACACACACAGGCTTAAAATAATAATATTTTTGTTTGTTGTTCGCCTATCTACCAAAATATTTTTATACCCCCGCTTTAAAAAAGGGGATGTATACTGTTTTACCTCTGTCTGTCAGTCCGTCCGTCAGTCAGTCCGTCCCATGAAACTTTCGTCACATTTTTCTCAGGAACTACACATCCACCCTTTCTGTAATTTGGTATCAACATTTATATATGTCAGCCATACCGTGTGATGCGTTTTCAGATTCATCACTTGACAACTTCCTGTTTACCGAAAAAACTTGTATGATTTTACACATGATATCCAAGTTGAAAATTTTCGTCACATTTTTCGCAGGAACTACAATACAAGGATTTCTGAAATTTGGTTTCAGGATTTATATAAGTCAGCTATACCGTGTGATGCGTTTTCAGATTCATCACTCGACAACTTCCTGTTTACCGAACACTTGTATGATTTTACACATGATAGCCAACTTGAAAATTTTCGTCACATTTTTCTCAGGAACTACAATACAAGGATTTCTGAAATTTGTTTTCAGGATTTGTATTAGTCAGCTTTACCGTGTGATGCGTTTTCAGATTCATCACTCGACAACTTCCTGTTTACCGAACACTTGTATGATTTTACACATGATAGCCAACTTGAAAATTTTCGTCACATTTTTCTCAGGAACGACAATACAAGGATTTCTGAAATTTGGTTTCAGGATTTATATAAGTCAGCTATACCGTGTGATGCGTTTTCAGATTCATCACTCGACAACTTCCTGTTTACAGAACACTTGTATGATTTTACACATGATAGCCAACTTGAAAGTTTTCGTCACATTTTTTGCAGGAACTACAATACAAGGATTTCTGAAATTTGTTTTCAGGATTTATATAAGTCAGCTATACCGTGTGATGCGTTTTCAGATTCATCACTCGACAACTTCCTGTTTACCGAACACTTGTATGATTTTACACATGATAGCCAACTTGAAAATTTTCGTCACATTTTTCTCAGGAACTACAATACAAGGATTTCTGAAATTTGTTTTCAGGATTTGTATTAGTCAGCTATACCGTGTGATGCGTTTTCAGATTCATCACTCGACAACTTCCTGTTTACCGAACACTTGTATGATTTTACACATGATAGCCAACTTGAAAATTTTCGTCACATTTTTCTCAGGAACGACAATACAAGGATTTCTGAAATTTGGTTTCAGGATTTATATAAGTCAGCTATACCGTGTGATGCGTTTTCAGATTCATCACTCGACAACTTCCTGTTTACCGAACACTTGTATGATTTTACACATGATAGCCAACTTGAAAATTTTCGTCACATTTTTCTCAGGAACTACAATACAAGGATTTCTGAAATTTGGTTTCAGGATTTATATAAGTCAGCTATACCGTGTGATGCGTTTTCAGATTCATCACTCGACAACTTCCTGTTTACCGAACACTTGCATATTTTGACACTATTAATATTATCCACTTGCGGCGGGGGTATCATCAGTGAGCAGTAGCTCGCAGTTTCACTTGTTTTTAATGTTAATGTTTTTCAACAAAAAAATATTTTTATTAATTAGGAACTTTATTATCATGTTTTACTAAATAAATAAATAAAAATATATTTCTACCTGCCTACCAATATTTTTTATTCATGGGTACGGGAACAGCAAACAATAACTTAAGTTTGGCCTACCTTTTCAATTTTTGGAGTGTCATAATCCTTAATAAAATCATCGACTAGCTTCTGATGGACGAAAAACCTATCTTCATGTTTTGGTGCAATCCAGTTGTATCCTGATGATGACTTTCGAACCAACTGGAAGTCAGCATCAAAACAAAAAATACTTGTGTCAGCCTTTAAAAGAAATTATTTAAGCTTTATCTTATTTTATCATATTAAAACAGTTTACCATGTTGATTATTGATATAGGAACAAGAAGTTGCACGCTAAGCATAACCCCACATGTAACTTAAATGTATGAACATATTGGAATTTGTTCAAAGCCCCAGGAAACATTCAGTTGGTATTTAAAAAATCTGATAAGTGTTCACAAGTAAAAACTCATCACTGTTAAGCTGGTGGTCAAGTATGAAGTCATTCTGCACATTCATATTGGAGAAGTATTTTTGGAAACATTTGTTCACTTTACATTTTGAAAAATTTTCAGTGTCAGCAAACAGAAAATTGGTATCTAAAAAATGCTCACACATGGTAAAGCTGGTGGCCATGTATGAAGTCATTCCACCCATTCATATTGTAGTGCTTGACAAAATTATTTGACGGACCAATGGACAGACAAGGTATTTGTAATGGTATAATGTATTGTCAATATGAACCAAGTTTTTACAAAAAAAATCATTGTATTCGTTGGTTCATTACATGATTTTTTTCATAGAATCAATGAAAATACATGTATATTACCTCAAAGCATGCTGGGCAATTACAACCATCATCAAGGTCTGGATAATAATCTGTCATTTTTTTTGTAGACTTTATTGCAACAAGAAGAAAAATAAGAGAAGACATTGGTATGTAGAGAATGGAAAACAGGGAAACAGACATGTATATATAAATAAGTAAAACAAAACATTTTTTTTCTATAGTTTAATTGTAGGTCAATAATTTTGGCTCTTTGTTGAACTTGGCAATCGGTTATGCTGAAAATATACCAACAAATTGTAAAATTCATGTACATATTTGACGGTTTTTTTTTTCTTCATGATGATTTAGCTATTTTATTTTATCATAATTTATGTTCAGACGTGTAATATCTTTTCCGCGTGCGTTGTGATTTGGTGATTTCATTTTCTATTCAATGGGTTTGTATCAGTATCGGTACAAAGGAAAATTTGATTTTTTCTGTCCAAGATCTTTATAACTGCGGAACGTTTTTGATTTTTTTTTCTTTCCTCTGCAATGTATTTTAAATAAACAATTTTTGAATAATTGCGATGAAATATGAAAAAAAGGTTTTTCGAAAAAAATATTCGCATGGTAGATATTTAAAACTTCTGACCGGACGTGACTGCGAACTTGATACATCCCGCACAGCCAAACGGACGCCCCACTTCGGCAAGCATTTTACTGCCGGTCAGACCATATGTCTCTACCCCAGTCACCCTTGGGGGTTAGTGCTTAAGATGAAAGTGATTAAATGATATTAACTTTGTGTGAGATTAGTGCATATATAAATATGTGTGTAATAATTAGGAATATTTATTTGTAGTAGTATACCGCTTCTCATAAATCCATGGAGAAAAAACAAAATCGGGGTAACAAACTAAAACCGAAGGAAATGCATTAATTTTAAGAGGACATCAACAACACAACACCGAAACCCAACACACACAGAAACGGACCAAGCATCAGACAAAGTTCCACGAGAATAACAAATATAACATCAAAACCAAAAACATGAATTTGAGATAGACAAGTACCGTGCCACGTCTTATCTTAATATCTCATAATTAGAGAAAACAAACGACACAACGTTAAAATGTAACACACATAGAAACGAACAATAATATAATAATGGCCATCTTCCTGACTTGGTACAGGACATTTTTAAAGGGGAATAAAAGTGGTGGGTTGAACCGGGTTTTGTGGCATGTCAAACCTCGCACTTTAATGGCCAAGTTAAATATAACATTGAAATGACAACATATTATTACAGGACTACAATACAAATAAATAGGAGAGCATATTAGACAAAGAAACACATGATTAATAGATCATGTAGATAACAGAAAGCATCAGGTAAGTGGTCCAATTTCTTTTTAGAGGCTAAATGGATAGGTGAGATATTTCCCTTATGATATTATACGAGGCTAGTCAGAAGAGGAAAATATTGGATCTGTGTCAATTGTTTCTGCCTGTATCAAAAGTTGTTTGTTTAAGCGACATCTTAAATCAACTCAAATCTGAGGGGGAAAACAACTAATCTGAATCCAGATTTTCTACATACCTGATAGTGTATAAAGAAATTCTGTCTCCGTGAGACATAATCCTGACTACCCTACTTCCCTTGGAAGTTAAATTGTTGTTGCAAAGGTAAAGTAGCTCCAGTTGTCTCTGAATTAACATTTTGTACTCTATAGATATTTTATTCTATGTGTATCAACTAAAGAGACATCTTCAAGTTCAGATAGTGATTCAATGGAACTTCCAGATCCTCAAATATATGCTCCTGAAATCCATACTCAGCAAATAAGAAATAATCAGCTAACATCAACCCCTGCACATAATATGTCTCCTCTGGCTGGTCCATCTATGTCTTCTCTGGCTGGTCCGTCTACGTCTTTACTGGCTGGTCCGTCCAACTAGCAATACACTCACAGGATATCTCCAACTCAATATTTTCAGCCACAAAATGCAACACCAACACAACAGTCTACATCAATGACTCCTTCAACATAGCATCTAGCACAGAATGAATGTGGTCTTAAAAAAAAATTGCGTACATTTCCTAAGATTAAAATTTAATAAATCTAGCCGGACAAGTATCAACTGCCTTCAATTGTTTTATAAGTATCTTTTAAATGCCTCTTATAAATCAGGTACTACAACACCCTAATATCCGAGCTCAAGCATGGCCTTATAATTAAGAAACTTGCTTAATTACCATTATGACAATATTCTTATTCACTCATTGACATGAAACAAAATAAAAGCATGACAGAGATGATCCCTACTTTGATCGTGTTTTCTACCAAAGGGATAGATTGGTACCGGGGAGTGAAACAAAGCCTTTACCTATAAGTTAATAGCCAGAAATTAGTGACATTTTGGCTGATTAATATCCATAAAATGTAAATGTGAATTGTACCACGTGATAATTGTTTTATCTGTACTGGCTTGATATTATAAGAATGTTTTAAACACGGATATTATAAGTTGCCCGTCACAGAGCCCTTGTTTATAATCTCTCTGATTTGTTCGAAATTGACTTTTAAAGGCAATTACTCCTTAAGGGATCAATTGACCATTTAGGTCGACTTAAGTTTAGATCTTACTTTACTGTACATTATTGATCTTTACAGCTAATTTTTATTTATAATAATATTTGATATAATAAACAGAAGCTACAAAATTATCTTAAAATTACCAATTAGGGGCAGCAACCCAACAACATTTTGCCTAAATGGTTTGAATTTCCGGCCAGATATATCTTGACTATATGTACAATTTTATCGTCAGATTTGCTATAAATGCTTTCGTTTCAGAGATATGAGCTAAAACTGCATTTTACCCTATGCACTATTTTTAGCCATGTCGGCCATCTTGACTTGCAGGCGGGTACATCGGACACTATTGTAAAACTAGATTGTCATTCGTGTGATTTGTGTTATACTTTGACGTCCAACTAAACCAGTGTTGATAATTTTATATTTTAGATCATAACAACTAATGCTGTGTAAGTTACAATTGTCAATCTTGGGCAAAGTTTGTCCAAAGTAAGTATTAAAATTATTTACAATAAATCAGCTTGTTTATTCACACGCATTGTGTAGAAGATTCACAACAGCTGATGTAGGCAAACTAAAGTCAGAGAACAGAAAAAGCTTTGGGACACACATACGTTAGAACAGATCACAAAAAATAGAACTCAATTCCACCTCCGCTACAGCGAAGGTATACACGCCTGGTAAACCATCTAATCTCAACCAAAATGTTGAGACGGAAAAAAGTATTCTGGCACTTCCTGTTGAGTCTTTCTGGTTCAAAATATCCAAAATAAACACAGGGTAGGTCGACTTTTCGTCAATTTACTGAAAATCAATGACTTTTTTGTAAAATAGGAGAATGTCATGCCATAGATAATTGAATTAGGATTTGTTTCGTGTATAACACGGACCAATATGATTTAAAATGACATTGGAATGACTTTTCTCCTGCAGGTAAATGTGTCCAGTGCAGTCGGCTATTGACAAAATTACAGTGAAATTATTGATAAACTACGTATATATCAGTAAATTAGTATTTTTCTAAAACCTTATAATCATAAAATTACAGTTTGCTCCTTTTCTTTACTAATATAATTTAATTAAGCTAAATATGTTATGAAGTAGATCATGTTGAGATTTTCTGGTATCGGTTGAGATATTCTGGAACAATGTTGAGATCTTCTGGTGATTGAAATTTTCAACTAGCTTAGTATCAATTATACATACAAATGTACAACCGCCAAAATTCATAAACTTGCCGTATATTGTTTGACATTTCAACTGTCATTTTAATCTTATCTTTTTCAACTGTCATTTTATTCGTGTCTGTATAGTTATGACAGGCAGCTTCTAAAGAGACCTTTGGTTGTACTTAAGTGAATAGTTAATAGTGAATAGCTGTGTTTTTCTGGCGCTGGAGATTAATAGTCAAGCGTTTGAGAAGCAGTTTTGCACAGAATCTATAAAGTCAATAATGTTGTACTTCATATCTCCAGCGCTAAAATTTATTCCTACATCGCTTAACTTGACATCGCAATAGCTAGCTTTTCGAAATCTACATCGCTATACTTTACATTTGCAGTGCTGGGGGTTAACATCAGCACTTAACTTTAACTATACACAGCTACTTTTGCATAGGTACTGTTTCTAGCAATTTCACAAAGTAAAATGTCAGTGGGTCAGTTATTTTTCTATTACGTTTTTTTTCTATGTTTTTAATCAACATGAACAGGAGTAAAACTGCGCAGATTGTAGTATTGATGTTTTAATGAGTCATTAAAATACTCATTTTCTAACTAAATGCATATTCAGGACGAGTACATGAAATGTAAACATGAATGTTATATGAACATAAACCCTCCTTTGTACTAGATTGACACGCCGTGTGTGCTTTTGAAAATGAAATTGATATATACATCCACTTGTATTTTTGTCCATCTGATGAATTAAGCATTTTCCAACTGATTTTTATAGTTCGTTCCTATGTTGTACTGTTATTCTACTGTCCAATGTTAGGGGAGGGTTGGAATCCCGCTAAAATGTTTAACCCCGCAATATTATGTATGTATGTGTCTGTACCATGTTAAGAGCCTGTAATTCAGTGGTTGTCGTTTGTTTATGTGTTACATATTTGTTTTTCGTTCATTTTTTTTTATATAAATAAGGTCGTTAGTTTTCTCGTTACTATTGTCATTTCGGAGCCTTTTATAGCTGACTATGCAGTATGGGCTTTGCTCATTGTTGAAGGCCGTACGTTGACCTATAGTTGTTAATCTCTGTGTCATTTTGGTCTCTTGTGAAGAGTTGTCTCATTGGCAATCATACTCTATTTATATATATATTTATAGTATACAAGGTATTATCCCGCAGCTAAGATTTGTCACTCTTTAAGAACGCATGCACATCCGTAAAAAAAACCGGACGACTACCGGATGTACAACGGACACTTCATCAGTTGAATGTCCGTTAATTCAAAGTATTGAACATGCTCGAAATTCTCCAAGATAAGATAAGATAAGATAAGAAAACTTTATTTTGATTCGGCATAGATACAAATAAGCAACACAAGCTCTAAGGAGCTTTTGACCGAATATAAAAACATATAAATAACATAAAAACAGTGCATTTTGACATATAAAAAATTGTCCACCGGACAAAAGGGACATTGATGGATATCACGGATGTTGAACGGACATGAAACGGAAATTAACGGACGTCTTACGGACATGAACGGATTGTTAAAAGTATAATCCGTTTGCGCTATCCGTTAACGTGTAACATGCAATACAAAATTTGTTATCGTTAAAAAAAAAAAAAAAAAAAAAGGTGTAACATGTGCTTAAATCTCCGGTCACACCTTACCAGATAGCGCGAACGGACGCCGCACGGATAACTTTTTTTCAATTTGTTCGTTCCGTGAAACAAGTGTTGTTATCCGTTATAGACGACCGTACATATCTGTTTCATTCCGTTCAGTATCAACTTTATCAGTCGACGTCCGGTTGGTCCGGTGGAAAAATTTTAGCATGTTAAAAACCTTTGAACGGACGTTCAACGGATGAAGTGTCCAGTAGGCGTCTGTTTTTTTGTTTACAATACTCGTCCGTTCTGTGTTCGTTTTGTATCTGTTACTCGTCCGTTAAACATCCGTTGTAGGTCCGGTAGACAGGTTCACTAACGATCTTTACCGGACATATAAAGCATAAAACGGATGTGAGACGGACATGAACAGAAGGATAACAGAACGATAATTGATTATAAAACGGATACACACCAATTGAAAATCGCGTCAGGAAAAAAAAATTATTGGTATGTTGGTTTTCTTTAGTATCATGCATATTTACAGCTTTTTATAGCTGACTACATGTATGCGGTATGGGCTTTGATCATTAATGAAGGCCGTATGGTTACCTATAGTTGTTAATTTCTGTGTCATGTTGGTCTCATGTGGAGAGTTATCTCATTAGCAATCATACCACATCTTCTTTTTTATATGATCTTCTAAATCATGATCAGGCAAAGTTATTGGCTTTTTATTCTGATATTTGTTTTCTAATTCTTTTCAACCCCTACCATTTCTCGGCATACTACAAGTCCGTTTTATTTGTTCATTACATAACGGACATAAAATGAAAATTCACATTAAATATCTGCATTCCTGCATCAAATTTTGCTGACTTAATAGAAAGTCTGGACCTTTGGTTCTCTGTTTTTTTACGATCCAAGATGGAGGAAGACACCCATACCACCTTAAAATCGTTTTGAGTTGCTCTTAAATTTCCTAGCTGTTAGTTCCCTTTTTTTAATAAATGTCGGGCGGATATTGAGAATACCCTCGGCACACTAGACCACGATCGCACAACGCTCACGGCGATCTAAAATAAATTCAAATCGTGTTGAGGTCATGGTATAAGTGGCATAAAATGTCACGGAAAATTCGTTATTTTCATGTTTTTTTTCTGCTACAACGTCCTCATTACGCTTCTATACAACGATCCTGCTACGATTACACCACGTTCTCTTCTCACCACCTTTATTCTGCGCATAAGTTCTTGTGGACAGGCCCCCCTTTTTTCAACCAAAATCCGGTATTTTTTTCGTTTTGTATTGATTTCAATAATTTTATCGTTTTTCTGTTTCATTGGAACAAAAACATACTAGTAGAAGTAGTAGTAATATATATAGTGGTAGAGACAGAGGTCCTCGGGCGTTATCCTGATCCAGTAAAAATGTTGGACCGACCAATCCAACCTGAATCACAACATATTGCTGGTCAATGTAGATCAAATAACGATGTTTTAATAATTACATTAGATGTATGTTTCATTACTATACGTTATTCTGATTGGCTAACGGCACATCATGTGTTATTCCTTAAGCTGTTGTATCACTCATTAAAACTTCTCATTCATGATGACACGAGGTCCCACAATAAAGTGCACAGGTAAATGAAATAAAAACTTGATAAAAGGCGTGTTTTCATGATCATATAGGGAAAAATGTAATTATAAGTATTGAATGCTTTTTTTGTAACTTTATAGGGTTGTAAAAGCGTTGACCGTGCGCACATTTTAAGTATGAAGCGCTTCCGCGTTTCATACAAAATGTACTTCGGTCAACGCTTTTACACCCCAATAAATTTACAAAAAAGAGCATTCAATTCTTAAATGAAAGATAGTGGAAATGACACAATGAAATGTGTCATTCATGGTTGGGCCCGTTGGAAAAAAGAGACATGAGGTCCAAAATACATACATACAAAACCTAGAGAGCTTTTATACCTTTAAGTGAAAATGACAATGAGAACGACTATAGAGCTGGAAATCGTCGTAGTAATATGATCGTAGTCAGGTCTTTTAAGAATAGCGTGATGAGGACACCGGGCTTGATCGTACTAGAATCGACTTTTGTAAAGGATACGGTCTTCGGGACTGCTAAGCATAACCGTAGAATAGTCGTAGTGGTTGGGTCGCATTAATACGGTATAGTCTAGTGGTAGGTTGTATTAAGGTAGCAGTAACATCGACGTTAGATCGTGTAGCGCAGTAAATGTATCTGCGACTTGAATCGCGCTCAAGATACGATGGCACAGCGATCTTTGTGGACTACGACCTTTACGCGCTCCTACTTAGACATGATTTCGCAACGACATATCACGATTGTTTTGAACATGTTGGCTACTCTCAATACGATCTTCTAGACCTCAAGACCGTACCACGACAATACTGCGATCTACACAATCGTAGTACAATCGTCAAAAGCATTATTTTTTATAGTCTAGAGATCGTAGTGCGATCATGGCCTAGTGTGACGGGGCCTGGGGTATACTATAAATGTTGCTGAATATTACCAAATATTAAGGATGTGCCCTGAATACAGTTGTAAACAAACAATCTAAGTTATAATCATTTCAATACAACACGTGTTATTACGCTAAGTTGGACTGCATAAAGCGGCAGTTTCAAAATCGATAATTTTTTTTGTGATAAGTAATATAATGACAAAAATGACATATTTTACTAACAAATAGATTATCACCACCATTAAGAAGTCATCCTGTATGAAAAATTAAACCTAGAAAAGGGGGTCTGTTCAATTGAATAGTTTTTAACTATTTTATTTCTTTATAAAATTTTAATGTTAGCATTTTCGACATTAAATAAAGTCTTTTAGGAATCGAAATCATCTAAAACATAATAATAAATAAATATTGTAAAATAATCTTATTTATACTTGTAAAGCATGCATTTTTCTATCGGCAATTCTTGAAATTGTATCAGTATTTAGATTTCAACTTACCACAGACAGAAAACATATATATCAGGTTAACCGCAAAAAGGTAAACTCGAATAGTACCGCTCACTGATAAAGTTTCGTTGTTCATTTTGGGAAATAACTTTATTTTTACAACAGAAATTACATTTAATTATTTAAATTAAACTTTAGCACATATATAGCTATTTTAGCAGTTTTTGTCTTTATATAGTAATATTGCATGCGTTTAGGATTGATAGTCGTAGTTAATTTGAACTTTGAAACCTCAGCGCCAATATTTTAACAATAATATACTTTATGACACAAAGTTACCAGAAAGTCTCAACATTGTGACAGAAAGACTCAACCAGTACCTTTATATCTCAACCATTTAGAATTTTTCATTTTTCTGCTTAGAATAGGCTTGACAAAAAATGTTTTTGCAATTTACAGACGTGGTTATCGTAAAGCATAAAAAAAAACACAAATAATTGACATATTTTCTTGCTAGGTCATTAATATCATAGCAGGTTTATCGGATTCAAAGAAAGTAAACATGATAATCCGTAGGAGAAAAGTGATTGTGACTTCAATTTCAGATATTTTGAACCAAACAGTGACATATTAGCTACAATTATCATTTATCTATGGCATGACATTCTCCAATTTTACAAAAAAGTCATTGATTTTCAGTAAATTGACGAAAAATCGACCTACCCTGTGTTTATTTTGGATATTTTGAACCAGAAAGACTCAACAGGAAGTGCCAGAATACTTTTTTCCGTCTCAACATTTTGGTTGAGATTAGATGGTTTACCAGGCGTGGTATATAAAGAAGTGGACGAATTCCTTGAAGATTCAAACAATATCAAACGAATACTCAAACGATATCAAATGAATATTCAACCGATGTCAAATGAATACTCAAACGATATCAAATGAATATTCAACCGATGTCAAATGAATACTCAAACGATATCAAATGAATATTCAACCGATGTCAAATGAATACTCAAACGATATCAAATAAATATTCAAACGATATCAAGTGCAAATTCGAACGATATTAAATGAATTTTCAAACGATAGTAAATGTAAATGAATATTCAAACTCATTAGTCGATATATACAAACGATCGATAACCTTTTATAGAAAAGCGGATGATACCAAATGAATATTTAAACCATATCAAACATTTTTTTGTCAAATGAATATTCAAACTATGTTAAACGAATATTGGAACGATATCAAACATCAAATAAACATTAAAACAATATAGAATGACTATTGGAACGATATCAAAAGAATATTCAAACAATATCAAATAGGAATATACAAACTATATCAAATCAATACTCAAACTCCTTAGTCGATATATATAAAGGAGCGATAATCATCCATCGATTATCTTTTATAGAGATGCTGGAGATACAAAATAGTTATTCAAACAATATCGAAAATATATTGAAACGATATCAACTGAATACTCAAACGATACGAAATAAATATTCAAACGAAAGCAAATGAATATTCAAACGATTTCAAATGACTATTTAAACGATATCAAATTAATATTCAAACAATATCAAATGAATATTCAAACGATATCAAATGAATATTCAAACGATAGATGAATTTGGCTATTTTATTTATTTTAGGTATTTTTAACATATAGCTCTTCTACGATTTTCGGTACTTATACATCTTCGGATTTCAAATGTTTGGCTTTGAGCGTTCCTGATGAAGGTAAATCCAGAAAAGCGCTTCGGACGCAATAAATTATTAAACGTGTTGTTCTATATTTTTACATCACTGGGTCGATACCTCTGCTGGTGGACTATCAGTCCCCGAGGGTATCATCAGCTCAGTAGTCAGTGCTTCGGTACTGACATGATTAAACAAACTTTACTAAAATTGTCCGTTTATGAATTTTGAAATTATTATGAAACTAAGGTTACAACTCCCTCAGGCAAAGTTGGCTTTAGATGAATTTGGCTATTTTATTTATTTTTGGTATTTTTAACATATAGCTCTTCAACGATTTTCGGTACTTATACATCTTCGGATTTCAAATGTTTGGCTTTGAGCGTTCCTGATGAAGGTAAATCCAGAAAAGCGCTTCGGACGCAATAAATTATTAAACGTGTTGTTCTATATATTTATACAAATGATCGATAATCTTCTATTAAGAGGTTGAAGATACCAAATGAATATTCAAACGATTACCAATGAATACTCAAACGATATCAAATGAATATTCAACCGATGTCAAATGAATATTGAAATGATATCAAATAGTTTCAAACAATATCATATAAATTTTAGAACGATATCCACTGAATATACAAACGATATCAAATAAATATCCAAACAATATAAAATGAATATTCAAAAGATATCAAATGAATATTTAATCGATATCAAATGAATTTTGAGACAATATCAAATAATTGCTCAAACGATATCAAATGAATATTCAATCTCATAAGTCGATATAAACAATCGATCGATAATCGTCCATAGAGAGGCGGACGATACCAAATTAATATTCCAACTTATTATTCGATATTTACAAATGATCGATAATCTTTTATAGACAGGCTGGAAGATACAAAATGATTATTCAAACGATATCAATTGAAAATTTAGACGATTTCAAATGACCATTCCAACAATATCAAATAAATATTAAAACAATATAAAATAAATTTTAAAACAATATAAAAAAAATATTCAATCGATATTAAATATATATTTAAACGATATCAAATGATTACCCAAACGTTATCAAATGAATATTCAAACGGTGTCAAATGAATATTAAAACAATATCAAATGAATATTTGAACAATATCAAATGAATTTAAGAACAATGCCAACTGAGCATTCAACACATTTTTTATTTCAAATAAGACAGAAAACATATTACAGTCATGTCTTATACTTTAATTCTAAAAGCCATTTTATACCGTAAGAAAACATGAATTAACGTTGATGACGTCACGGTCACATGACTAAATTGAGTGTCTGGGCTCATAACAAAATACCGTCAGCCTATCAAAAGACTCGTTACATCCAAAATGAACTGATCAATGAATATTCAAACAGCAACAACTGAATTTGCCAACAATACCAAATATATATTCGAACAATACCAAATGAATATTCAAACGATTACAAATGAATACTCAAACGATATCAAATGAATATTCAACCGATGTCAAATGAATATTGAAACGATAACAATTAGTTTCAAACAATATCAAATAAATTTCAGAACGATGTCAACTGAATATTCAAACGATATCAAATGAATATTCACATCAAGTAAATATTTTAACTATATCAAATGAATTTTCAAACGATAATAAATGAATATTCAAGTTCGATATATTCAAACGATCGATAATTTTCTATAGATAAGTGGAAAATATCAAATGAATATTCAAACTGATTAATCAATCTATACAAACGATCGATAATTTTCAATAAAAAGGCTGAAGATACCAAGTGAATTTTCATACAATTACACATGAATACGCAAACGATATCAAATAAATATTCAAACGATGTCAACTGAATATTCAAACGATATCAAATGAATATTCAACCGATATTAAATGAATATATAAACGATATCAAGTGAATAATTCAATTGATATCAACTGAATTTTCAAACGATACTTAACAAGTGAAACTGCGAGCTACTGCTCACTGATGATACCCCCGCCGCAAGTGGATAATATAAATAGTGTAAAAATATGCAAGTGTTCGGTAAACTATAATTTCAGACACATGTTTAATCATAAAGTATCTAATTTATATAAAAAAAATTGCCTTCAACTGTACGTATTCCCTTTCTTTTTTTCTTTTTGTTTGTGTGTGGGGGATTAAGGGGCGAGCGGGGGGAGGGGGAGGTTTTTTTTTTTTTTTTATTTTTTTTATTTCCTACTGGATATAATTGACTTTCTTTTTAGATAGATTTTCAACTTTTTGAAATTTTATATCATCTTGAAATTCATATGAAACTTAACCGAAAGTAATAATAGTTTGTATTTTTTAACTTCATATAAACTTGAAACAGGAGTATCCCAAGAAAATATTATCAATTATTTGTAAGCTATTATTGAAAAGTTACATGGCAGATGAAAAGTCAAAGTGAATATTTAAGAAAGGAAAAACGCTATAAATAATAAAACATCAGACGTTTGAATATTCCCTAGCTTCTTATTATTCACTGAAGTCTTAAGGGATATAATTACGATACTGTTGTCAAGTCATTAAAGATTGCATATTTTGGCGTTAATATTGAGTCACTGATAAGGTCTTTGCATCGAAACTAAACACATTTATTCTAAAAACAGTTGTTGGCATGACACGGGTTATGTTCTTCTCATATATGTTATGATGGTATGATACTAAACCCCTAACGGGAAGGATTGTACCTGATGTTCATATGATGAAATCATAATCTTTCATTCAGTTTAATTGAAGTCTGGAGCAAGCATGTCAGTTAACTGCTAGTAGTCTGTTGTTATTTATGTATTATTGTCATTTTGTTTATTTTCTTTGGTTACATCTTCTGACATCAGACTCGGACTTCTCTTGAACTGAATTTTAATGTGCGTATTGTTATGCGTTTACTTTTCTACATTGGTTAGAGGTAAACGGGGAGGGTTGAGATCTCACAAACATGTTTAACCCCGCCGCATTTTTGCGCCTGTCCCAAGTCAGGAGCCTCTGGCCTCTGTTAGTCTTGTATTATTTTAATTTTAGTTTCTTATGTACAATTTGGAAATTAGTATGGCGTTCATTACCACTGGATTAGTATATATTTGTTTAGGGGCCAGCTGAAGGACGCCTCCGGGTGCGGGAATTTCACGCTACATTGAAGACCTGTTGGTGACCCTCTGCTGTTGTTTTTTATTTGGTCGGGTTGTTGTCTCCTTGACACATTCCCCATTTCCATTCTAATTTTAATTATGTTAACCTCCCATGATTATTACCGCGAATATTAAAATTTATCTAAGATGATTTCTAATTATTTTTAGATAGTGTGTGTTGCATTTTAATGTTGTGTTTTGTGTTTCTGTTGTGTCGTTGTTCTATTATATTTGAAGCATTTCCTTCAGTTTTAGTTTGTAACCCGGATTTGTATTTTTCTAAATTGATTTACCCCCAAGGGTGACTGGGGTATAGAAATATGGTCACTTGGTCTTCTCCCGACCGGCAGTAAAACGCTTGCCGAAGTGGGGCGTCCGTTTGGCTGTGCGGGATGTATCAAGTTCGCAGTCACGTCCGGTCAGAAGGGGGACGTTAAATCCGATGCCTCGTGTAAAGAGAGTGCCACGCTCTTTGCACGTTAAGAACCCTTGCAACAACTCTTTGAGGGGTCCGTAGGTGGCCTGTTGCAAGGCAAAATTTCGGTCCCTATCCAATATATCCTCATTTTCTAGTGGCAGTCCAAATTTTCCCGACCATCATCCCAGATGGCCTTTATTGTATCAACCTACCTTCTGTATTTATTGTGAACTTGTTCTCGTCCTGAATATGCATGAAATATTTGCCACTGCACGTTAAGCAACCAACAATCAATCAATCAATCTAAATTGATTTATGAGTTTTGAACAGCGGTATTCTACTTTTTTCATAGCAAATTAGAAAACAGAAAATTTAGTAATATAATATAACAGTTTATGTCATTTGGATGTAACATCGGCCATGTCATCATGTTTATTGTTTTCAGCCGATCTTTCACCCTTTTGCCCTCCATCCTTCATATAATTTAGTATGTTATCCTTTACTGTTGGTGCTGGTTTAAACAAACACACTTTATTGTCATTCACATTGTATTTAATACAACAGATGTTAAAACCTTCTTGGTCCCCTTGAATGTCTTTTCTGTTTAAAATGAAAGAGTCTAGCTTTTCAATGGAAAGTCATGTGTCCAATTTGTCTCCTGCAAAAAATGTAGGACTTTTAATACATCTTAAGGGACCAAAACACTTTCAATCTCCTACATGTCAGTCATTGCTTTCATCCTCAATCAGAAAAAGAATGCTTAAATCATATATTATGAAATAAAATTAGATTAAATACATTTTTTTTTATAAAAATCCATGGAATTTGGTTTAAGTCTGATAGTTGCAGTCTGTCAACTGGGGCTGAACTGACATAATTGACACAGGTTTTTTGTTCTCTTCTTTCAATTATTGTTTAACATTTTGCCACGTCAGGTTCCTTTATAGATTACCCTATTGGATTAGTTGCACTCATTGTTATAAAATGTACAGTGATATTTATTTTTTTATATCAACTTTCGTATATAGTGAGTATGTGTCTGATTGGCAATCATATCACGTTTTAGTATAGGGTATGTCTTCTTTTAGAAAATAAGAGACGGTCACCAAAGTGGATCAAGAATGAGTTGGAGTTTTTTCATCTTACCACTTTATCATTGAAAAATTAAAATCAACTTTATTGCCACTATTTGTATATTTCCGAAAACACGTGCAGTATTCTCTACTGGAGGAGCAGTTTCAATGCTTGTGGTAGGTAAAGGGAATGGTTAAACATTTTCCTGAAAGGGATAAATGCATTCAATGTACACGTATATAAACTATATAAAGTTTCAAATATTTAACAAAAGTAATAGTATCACCGCTGTTTTGTAAATATTTTGACATGACTGTCACTGATGAGTCTTATGAAGACGAAACGCGCGTCTGACGTACTAAATTATAATCCTGGTACCTTTGATAACTATTTCTAGCCTTTCAAATTTACATGATTAACACATAGATATAGTTGTATTGTAAGTAAATTGAATTTAGAATTTAAAACTACTGCTGGTTTTAGTATTTTTTTCTCTCTTAAAATTTACAGTTATTTTTTTATGTACGTTTGCAAATCGTTTCAGTTGAAGTACCAACATATTTTACACTTTATAATTTCTGCGTTCTTTGGTGGGGTATGTTTTGACAACACTGTTGATAATACATGTAATCCGTTAGCAGTTGTTCGTATCAATGATCAATGAAAAACCATATGAATTGTAGTTTTTCCCTGTTTTCAAGATAATTATCCACGCACGATGTCTTCGTTTGACTTCAACATTATTTTCGATTTATTTACACGAAAGTCGACTTTCGCGAGTAGAAAATTCTAGCGATAATAAATTTTCGCAAAAATTTCAAACTTAACTCATTACGAAGAGAGCGAGATAAAGTATTTGCAAAAATGAGTTGGTTTACAATATTGAAAAATTCGTAAGGGTTCCACGGAACCCAGTGTCTCGCCTACTCTTTCTGTTAATCGCAGGCTCAACAAAAATGAGGAAATAATTCAATAAAATATTCCTGTTGATACTATCTTTTGATCGTAAGAAGCTTCTGTCTAAGTTGGGTAAAAACCCAGGATAGTTTATGAATCTAGTAAATGTTTAAAAAAATTTAACTGCAGACTGAATGTAATTTTAACTGGAAGATACTAGCTTTTGATCATAAACAAGCTTTTGATCATAAACAAGCTTCTGTCCAAGTTTGGTACAAATCAAAAATAGTATAAGAAAGTTATTAAAATTTTAAAAACTTTAACCACAGAGTGAATGTAATATTTCCTGGCAGAAAACTAAATCCATTTAAAAGTTAAATATGAAACATGGATTTATTTTGTTACAAAATTTACATCTGGATACTATCTCATGATCCTAAACAAGCTTCTGTACCAACCCAGGATAGTTGAAAGTTATTAAAATTCTAAAACTTTAACCACACAGTGAATATAATTTTCCTGGCAGAAAATCTAAGTCAATTTAAAAGTAAAATACGGAATAATGAAATTATATTTTTACCAAATTTACTTCTGGATACATTTGATGTCCATTTACACCACTGGGTCGATGCCACTGCTGGAAGACGTTTCGTCCCCGAGGGTATCACCAGCCCAGTAGTCAACACTTCGGTGTTGACATGAATATCAATAATGTGGTCATTTTTAATAGAATAAAATTAATTTTCAAACATTAAATTAAATGAAAGTCACCAAATTAACGACAGTTATTGGTAAACCGATGAATATGGAAGTGTTCTTACATATCAGTTTTCAAATTCTCAGCAGATAGATGATTTTCTCATAGAAATACCGGGAGCAAAATTTTCGTGTTATTCAAACATGGCAGTTACCGGAAGTACTTCGGTTTGGCCTTAGCATAATTTCTATGTATCAAATATCCTTTGGCTTTAGCATAATTTCTATGTATCAAATATCCTTTGGCTTTAGCATAATTTCTATGTATCAAATATCCTTTTTTGATTATCTGTGTATTTTATTAAGTAAAGTTAGCTGTAATGTAAACTCAGCATCTTATGTGTAAAAATCAACGTTACGTGTGTCTACTAGTCGAACACACCTTTAAATATAAGTACACCGATAATTCAATACTGTAGCGATGTCGTTTTTGTATGGATTCGTGTTTGTCGATGTGTTAATTTAAGGTAGCGTAAATAACGTAAAATCCAAATTCAAATGGCACAAAGAAAACAAACACAAAGTTTCAATCAAAATCAAAATGTAATTTGTTAAATGTATAATATCAGTTTAACATGATAAAACAGCTGAACAATAATCCTGATCACACTAAGATTTCGACTCCTCTAACTATCTATCTACTTCTTACTCTCTGATCTCTCTCGACCCCCAAGGGTGACTGGGGAATAGAAATATGGTTACATGCATGTAAAAATAGGTTACAATGGTTACATACATGGAAAAGTCGGGTTACAATGGTTACATGCATGGAGAATCAGGTTACAATGGTTACAGCATGGAGAATAAGGTTACAATGGTTACATACATGGGAAAGTCGGGTTACAATGGTTACATGCATGGAGAATCAGGTTACAATGGTTACATGCATGGAGAATCAGGTTACAATGGTTACATACATGGGGAATTAGGTTACAATGGTTACATACATGGGAAAGTCGGGTTACAATGGTTACATGCATGGAGAATCAGGTTACAATGGTTACATGCATGGAGAATCATAATTTTTTTTATTAATCTATAGAGATCAAACGGCCGCCATTTTAAAATGGCCGCCTCTTCCGCAAATTTCGACTTTCAGAGTGGGTCCATAGCTTAAAATGTTGTCCATGGCATATACTATGACTATCCTAAATTTCATGCTTTTACCACAATCTGAGCAATTTTGTCAAAAATCTGCACAAATCGACTGGACTAAAACAAATCAATTTATATATACATTTGAAAAGGTCTTCCCGAATCGACTTGACGTACACAGAAATATTCGCCACTGATCTTTACTCATACAACGATTCACGCATAAATGCATGACTAGTAAAAACGTGAGGTAAATGATATGTTTGTTTAGTTTCTCAGATCTTTTAAATAACACTTAAAATGAAAAAAAAAACCGTTACCCTATTCCTTTACCAAGTACTCCTTGAAGAAGAAATACCATTTGAAACAAACAGAAAAGATAAAAATGTTGTAATTCCTAATATATCAATCTTTCTTTTCGGCTGTAAGCACGCTGCTGCAGCTAACGTTTTCTAATGCGTAATCGAGGCATATCTAGTATATTCAAACTACTGCAAATTATAAAAATGGCTTTCATAAAGTAGCAACTACTAAACTTAAAAAAAGGGGAGGGTTATTTTTTTTTTATCTGAGTCAGATTTTTTTTCGCGCTGTAGTTTTTATTTCGTTTTTTTTTCGATGCTGGTGATCAAATACTTTTTTTTCAATATTTAACACTATAATGTATGGGGAAACTCTTGATTCAGAATAATTTTTTTTATCATCTGTATGACCAGATTTTTTTTTTATCAAATTGGGGATTGGAATATTTCCACCCCCCCCCCCCCCCCCCCCCTTTTCAAGTCAAATGGTCGTTCTCTTACTGCTAGAAAAATTTTCCGAAAACTTTGAATTCAGTTATACGTTATGAACATTTAAATGACATATAGTTTACAAGTGTGAACAAATCTTATGTACAGGTAATTAAACAAGGTGTATAGATGTGAACAAATTTAATGTGAAACCAGTGTCCATTACATTAAACTTATTGTAAACATGTTTACTGTACACGGCGTTTGGTGTGAACACGGCCTAAGACAAATGTACAGACGAACAACAATCATTCTGAATTTGTGGTAGAAAATCCACAAATAATCGATATCAAAAGTCCTAAACAATTCACCTGAATACTTCTTCAACGCATACTTCTCATAAATACTGTATTATATGTAAGAAAAAAGAAAATAAGCGTGTTAAACTATGCGTTGTTCCTTTAAAAGCAAGAACACAAGCATTTATACAAAACGCAATATTTGTTGACTCTAAAGCAAGATGTTGCACGTCTCCTCAAGAACTTCATTTTTATTAAGCATCACTGATGATCCTAAAAGATTAATACACTAAATCTTTCTTCATCCGAAATTGTAGCTTTTCTAGAAAATATCTGGCTTACTATGTCAAAATCCTCAATTTTGGATTTTGATAATCCATCTAGACTAACAGACGATGATTATAATAACTTGACTGGGTTAACAAAGCAGCAGTTCGAGGATTTGTCAACTTACTCTACACAACCAACATACATATACGTAGCACCATGCGTATAATACAAATTATACAAATATTCTCAATCCGATTCACATCTTTCTGTCCAGTGGCTTTCCTTACTGTAGAGGAGGATGAGTACAAAATGATCGAATGACTCCGGAAAAACAGATTTATCTACGACTAGAGAGGCCAGTTAATCGTAGTTACGTCCGCCATTTTGTTTTCCGGTCGCGATATCTTTCAAAATATACAGATTTGAAACGGGTTGTTTTGTCGAATTTTTGCCATAATGAAGAATAAATAGTTAATCTTAATATAACAAAAATATAAAGTTTATTTAAAAGAACTTTATATAATAAGTTAAAATGAAATCCAACGTAATATTTCATCAATCGCGACGTATATCCAATGAAAACGTTGTCGGCGGCACGTTTTTTTCCAGAGGATTACCCACTTCAAACAGAAATAGAAATATGTTCCTGACGTCCGAAATTTATAAAATTACTATCCAATGAAAAAGGAGATTCCCATTTCTTTCCCATGCGCAGTGAAGATTTATTTCCGGTTACTGCGTCCTTGACTTTCACGTTTGAAAACTTCAAAGATTGTAAACAACCAGATAAGTAATTCGAACCAAAATTTCACGTCCTTTATCGTTTACCTTGACATTTTTTCTTTCTAAACACCCCAATTTGATAGCAATTTATAATCAGGACTGGGTTGCACAAACGTCATTTAAGTTCAACGTTATTTAAAAGATAAATGATACTTAACTTCTTAAATAATTAGTTAAACAACAGATTAAAATCCGTTGCTCAAAGCTTAATTACGCCTACACTTACTTAAGTGTTAATTAACAATTTTAAGTATGATTTAATCCAGAATTAACTGGTTCTTAAACAGTTCCCTTATTCGCGTGCATTTTCGCGAATTTTGTACGGAATCAAAATGGAGAACCAACATGACCAAGTATACGCTGATAGAAAAAAAAGATCAAATTGGGATTCTTCAGAAATTTCCTTACTCCGGCAACTTGTTGAACAAAATTTAATTATAATAAGAAGCAAATTGACCAACGCTATTACAAATGCACAGACGACCGGATCTGGAAGACCATAGCATGTCAATTCAATGCTCTAGGGTTACACTGTCGTACAGGCAAAGAAGTAAAAACCAAATGGAAGAACTTGCAAACAAAGGCAAAAACACAGTATGCCGGAAAAAAACCAAATATTCAAAGCAAACAGGTGGTGGGCCGACACCTAAACCGATGTCAAATGAAACAGATAAAATAGTTGAAATGATGAAGGACTGTTCCAGTTTCGTTGGTCTTAATGGTTGTAAATCTTCAGTGATCCTTGTAACTTCTGAAGGTGCTTATTCTTTTCTATTTAAATTCTCTGATCGCGTTGCTATTAAAGTTAAAAACAAAGGAACTACACATTCTAATTCTCTCAACTACGCATCAGCTGATCAATATTTGTAAACAAATTCCTTAAATAAATTGTGGGGCCTTTTTGAAGGGTAGTCTACATTTGTATAATAATAAAATTAATTGTATATAAGGACGCTCACACACTGCTTGTGGAATGAATATCGTCCTTCGCTATTTACTAATTTTTTCAATATTTGCGTACCCCAAGGGTGACTGGGGTATAGAAATATGGTCACTTGGTCTTCTCCCGACCGGCAGTAAAACGCTTGCTGAAGTGGGGCGTCCGTTAGGCTGTGCGGGATGTATCAAGTTCGCAGTCACGTCCGTCAGAAGGGGACGTTAAATCCGATGCCTCGTGTAAAGAGAGTGCCACGCTCTTTGCACGTTAAGAACCCTTGCAACTCTTTGAGGGGTCCGTAGGTGGCCTGTTGCAAGGCAAAATTTCTGTCCCTATCCAATATACCCTCATTTTCCAGTGGCAGTCCAAATTTCCCCGACCATCATCCTAGATGGCCTCTATTACAACAACCTACCTATTGTATTTATTGTGAACTTGTTCTCGTCCTGAATATGCATGAAATATTTGCCACTGGACGTTAAGCAACCAACAATCAATCAATCAATCAATATTTGCGATTTCTTATTCTCTGACCTCTCAATTATAAGTCAAAATGAAACCCTAATATTACTGTGACCAAGCACATTTCGCAACCGTCAACAAAGTCGAACTGATATTCACTCGAGCTTACATAGTCAATTTTTAACAATTTTCTTAAAATTTGAAGATTTTCAATAACATTTTCCACAGAAAGTACTGTTATAGATAGAGATAATTGTAAGCAGCAAGAATGTTTAGTAAAGTAAGATCTACAAACACATCACCATCACCAAAACACAATTTTGTCATGAATCCATCTGTGTCCATTGTTTAATATTCACATAGACCAAGGTGAGCGACACAGGCTCTTTAGAGCCTCTAGTTTTTTAATATTCAAGTATTAATTTATGTTAAGTCATCGACACAACATATAGACAAGTAGATAAGGGGTGCCAACCAGTGGTCACCCCGGCCTGACATGGTAGTCGTGATATACAGGGTATGAAATTATGTTAAATATTTAACCAAATTGTCGTGTATGTAGCTTGTTTAATAATGTAGTCAGCACAAGTACATCCAATGTAATTACGGGAAAAACAAGCAAGTACAATTCAAACTGGAATCCTTGAGCATCCTAGTAAATTTATATAGAAATATAAAGTCCCGTATTTTATTATAGAAATAAGTTAATATATTTTTATATATATATATATATATTATCTGGTAGATTTATTCTAGAATACCAATTTGAATATACTTAATATACATATTTTATCTTATCAAGAATAAAAAGCAAAAAGTCGGAAAATGTGATACCCAAAACAAAAAATACCCGAGAGTGAAACGCCAAATATTCAACTAAGGATTGATTGATTGATTGATTGATTATTGGTTGCTTTACGCCGCATTAGCACAAAAAGGCTTTATCGCGGCGATTCAACTAAGGACAAAGCAGCTATGTCATTAGGCAATGAAAACATATACGTTGTATTTTCAAATAATTTTATTCTCAACACAAAAATAACATGTATTTCAACAATGTTTAACAGCAACAATAAATGTCGGAATAATTGCAAAACCCTGAATCAAAGAAACACAATTTTAAAATGTAAAGTCGTGCACAACTCCTTTATGCAATAACACAAAAAATATATCAATAAAAACAATATTTTCATATAAAACAAAATCGCTTAATGCAAAAACACAACTTTAATATAATGCACCAGCGATTATTCAGCAGCATAAACATTTGGCGGCGATACATACAGTATGGTCATATAAAACAAAAGTCTTTAAAAATATAAAAGCAAATCGTGCACAATCCCTTTGTGCAAAAACACAAACGTAATTAATTATGCCCAGTTTTCTTGGAATGTTTGTACAGAGAGGCTCTAAATTTATAGAATGTTCCACAAGTAGAGCATTGGAATCTTTCTTGATTTTCGTGTCTTTTGGCATGCTCTGCCAAATAACTTGGGCATTTGAATGATTTATTACAAATATCACAGTTTGATCCCTTAACTTTTACACCGCAGCTGAATACATGCCTTCTTTTGTTTCTAATATTGGTAAACTTTGCCACACACTTATCACAACTGTGTGGTTTTGTTCCCTCATGCATGGATTTGTGTCCTTCAATATCCGCCGTATAGTTGAATCCTTTACCACATTGAGGACATAAATATTTAAAGCGGTTAATATGCTGGCTTTCATGGTTCTTAAGTCCAACTCTGGATTTTAAAGTTTTAGGACACTTGGAACATTTATAATTATAAGCAGTATGTGATAGTTTTCTGTGGTTCTCTAAATGATATTTTGTATCAAACTGCTTAGTGCACTCTGAACATTCCAACATGGAACCATTGTGTCTCCGAATGTGTCTTTTAAGGTTGGTCTTGGTTGAGAATTTTTTTATTACAAACATCACAGTGTACTTCCTGGTCATTATCTTGAATATTATTATAGATAAAGATAAACTGTAAACAGCAAAAATGATCAGCAAAGTAAGATCTACAAATAAGTTATAAGACCAAAATTGTGAAGATTTCAGTAATTTAACGTGACTTCATGGTGCTAGTACTCGATATATGTGCATTGTATTGCCAAAAACAACCAATATTTATGTAGCAGAAGCATTCTACTGTCCAATATATATTTAAAAGTTTACATTTTAACAATTTTGTAAAACTGCTATATTTTGGGGCCAAAAAGGGGTCTTACCGGACCTACTCCGTTATGTTTGTTTGTAGAGATTCTTTAACCAGGGGATTAATATCATTACAATTTATTCTATAAAAATACATGAGTGTTTGAGTTTTTATATAGGAGTCCAAAGTAAATCTACCTAATTCTGATCGAGCACCTATGTTAGTGGCTGTCTTTTTCAGTCCTAATACTGCTTTACAAAATTTAGAATGAACCTTCTCAAAGGGATATTTTTCTGCTAATGCAAGAGTATTACAAAATGTATTATTTACTGCAGCTCTATTAGATGCCCTAAAAGCTGACTGAAAATTATCCATAAACCAAATTTCAGAGTTGTATGTCAAAATAGGTCTTATAAGAGTATCAAATAATTTACATGACAAATTAATTGGAACAAAATTAAAATTGGACATATATTTTCTCAATAAAAATAAAACTTTAATGCCTTTTTTAACCAGCTCTTCAGTAGTTTTTTGTAAAATTTCCCCTATAGTTAATTATATTCCCTAGAAATTTAAAGTCCTTAACTTCAGTCAAAAATTTATTATTGTACAAGAGGGGTGGGGATTGTTTAAAGAAAATGTATTAGAAGTTAACTTAATCGACCATTTTTTAAAAGATTGACTTGTCTTTGCTAGTCATTGAATATTTTATCTAGGTTAGTCTAAGATAAACTTACATTGAAAACTTTTCAGCAACACACACTATACTATAAAAGTACTTCAAATGAAAACAAGGTATGCATTATTTGTGTTACTAAGTATAATAACAAATGTAAAATTAAAGATGCACCTCAAACTCATTATGCTTTTGATCGGAATGCATGATAGCTACCTGACAAGAGACTGTGGGTACCCTTGTCAGAGATATCTAATGACACCATTTCTCAATCCATTAACGCCAGGATAGCAGAGATTCAACAAAAGTCTTATAAGATCGAGAGTGATAACAGAGCAGACATTTGGCATCTGGAAACAAAGATTCAGAAAGGAATAGTATTTTGCCTGTTGATGTAGTTGAGATAATCGGAGCATGCTGTTTTCCATAATATTGGGATAGCTAGACATGCCATTGTTGATTACGATTACAGTTTATGAACTTCATTTTCAAAATTCTAAGCCACTTCAAATACAGAGTATATGTGAGTTTGAACTTATGACTATCAGACAGAATTGCAGTCAATTGGAAGTTCATGATTGTCCATTGGGAATGAGGTTGGTAAATTGTGGTACGCCACAAACTCCGTTGATGAGAAGAAACAAAAACATTTTTGATTTATATAACGACTTCGTGTCAGGAAATCTGGGACATAAACCGCCACTGAATGAAATTCAAAACGCTATAACAATGGCACATATTTGCAAAGGTGTCAACGCAGAACCTTATATGGGGTTCTACATTGAGTACAAGGAAATGATATTTAATAAGAAAATCAAAAAAATCTTTCAATAATCTATCTTTGTACAAATTCGTCTTATTGGTGCCTAATTTTTAAGTGTAAAGATTACGAAAATTCGACTGTTAATATTTTTTAATGTTTTAGACAACCAGAACAGTCCAAGGTGTTATAAACATTTATATAATTATTACAATGATTTCAAACATTTTTTCACTAAAAAATAAAATAGTGAAATTTTTAAACTTGCAAGTCCAGGATCTCGACTTGTCCGTATGGCGCAAAAAAAAAAAACCAACCTATAATCCTTGACAAATTATTTGCTACAAAAAGTATGTTATCTATTTTTTTGCTATTTAAAGTTATGATTATTATGTAATAATATATAAAGTGTATTTAGTTAAATTTTAGAATGTTTAATTAAACTTTTAAACAAGTACATTTTTAATCCAATGAAGAAAAAAGATTTGTTTCATCAACATAAACTATTTCATAATGATTCAATTCTATTTTGATACGTAGCTGTAACATCTAAATCTGCTAAATATAGTTCGTCTTCACTGAATGGTATATGGGGAAGAGTTAATTTCCCCATTTTCGTGAAACTATACATTTCTCTTTATCTGATTGGCTAAGATACTCTGAGTGTGATCAATATTGCACACCATTCTTATAAATATCACCGAATATAGCAATTATGGAACATATTTACAACTTTCACATTAGAAGAGACGAGAATGTAAAAATGAGTATTTTTTTTTACTTCTGACAAAAATATTGTTTTTGGATTAGTAAGAGAAAGTTTGGATAATCCTACGTTGGAAGTAGCCCGACAAAACTGTGTTTTTCAAGCAATATACTAGTGCAATAGGATTTGCAAATGACGGAACAAAGTTGTATGTTGTTATGATCAAAGTCAAACAAAATAGGTTTATTACTGCGTATCCTACATAATTGTTTGTAAATATTTTTTTACATATTAATGTTATACGTATATATTAGTAAAGATTTTACTCTGTAAATAATAGAATGCTCAATTTGTTTCATATTTGCTGGGAGAACTTTTTTACAGACAATTTCTGTATAATTTGTTCCATCTCTAAGGTTAGACAACATTAGACTAACATTAACTGTACATGTTAAAGTTTTCATGTAAATGAAGGGGTTTACTATTACAGAAGAACCAGATTCATCAAGACGGACGACACCATATAACTGACTAAAAAAAAACAACTGGCTCTTATCCTCCACCGAAAAGGCCTCCACCTCAAGGGCTTGGTCGGATCCAGTCTGGGATTTCGGTAAGTTAACAACACTACATCATTCACCCCAAAACCTCCTCACACACAGTACACTGACGCGTCACTTCGGGACTCTTGTATTTTTTGGCTATTACTCCTCAACTCATGAATAATAACATGGACATATCTTTATTTCAGACATGAGCCAGATGACCCCGTCAACACAGGACAGACAGAAGGCCACTGTTGTTGGTAAGTCAATGGCACTTTTATTTTCAATGCAAAGAAGATACGTCCATGTCACCTACGGAGTTGTTCTTAACGTACAAAGAGCGTGGCACTCTCCTTACACGAGGCATCGGATTTAACGTCCCCCTTCTGACCGGACGTGACAGCGAAATTCGATACATTCCGCACTGCCAAACGGACGCCCCACTTCGGCAAGCGTTTTACTGCCGGTCGGGAGAAGACCAAAAGGTTACTGAAAATGATACAATTGAACCGGAAACTGACAGTTTACATGAAAGCAATGACGACCATATAGTAAGATCATTAATTGATCTTACTCCAAAAGTTGTTGAAGAACTTCGTAAAGGAGGAGTTGAAGATACTTTGCTGCAGTTCTTTCAATTAATCAGCAATAAAAAAGTTCCACTTGACACCATTGCCCTTTTGGCTGTGGACTGAAGTTATAAGATAATTCAATTTAGAAAACACATCTGGGATGAGATACCTAAAGCAGACAAAACAGTTTTGGAAGCTTGGCATGCGCCTATTTCTTTTGGACATGAACCATGACGAGAAGGATGGTCAAAGATAACTTCATCTGCTGCATATTGACGCTGAAAATTTATAACCCATCTTTTAAATAAAAAATCTGAATATGATTCAAAATTTTGGTGATGACCTAATGGTGGGGAATTAATCATGAACATTCCCTCTAAAATGATACATTTGGAATCTAAGTTTGGAAGAGAATTGAATTGCCTAAGTTCTGTTACAGGTTTGTTTGTTTCTTTTGAAACAAAACAGTTGTTTTCTTAAACAAGTGATGATTGTGTTATTATCTTTAATTTCTTTTTTCTGTTGACCTAAAGTTAGTTTTGTTGTTGAAAATGTTTTCAAATTTCTCTTCTTTCTTGAAACTGTATTTGTATTTTGATTTAGAATAATGCAATTGGTGTAATTTTCAAAATCATCTTCTCCGTAATGTCTGTTATTCAATAAGTCTGAAAGAGGGACGAAAGATACCAAAGGGACAGTCAAACTCATAAATCTAAAACAAACTGACAACGCCATGCACCTCTTTGAGCAACTTGATGTATTTTGATTAGCAATTTTAGTTTTCAATTGTACACTATTGTACTGCAAATGTTTTATGATTTTTTGCTCATTTGAAACTGATGAGGTGTCTGATTTCATTTTAATTGGTTTTGGTCTAGATTTAGGGAATCTAAATTCAGCCTGCATTAAGTTATTATAACTTTCATATTTTCTGGCATTTCTCAATCCTTTCATGTAGTAAACCAATCTTTTCACACAATTTTACAAAACGTTGATGTTAACATTGTCTGTTTTTTTCATTGCCATTTCACACAACACTGAATATAACTTTTTTCCATTCCCATTCAGTTTTTCATACGACTCTTTTACGATACTGTTAGTAACCATGACAGTTCAAAATCTGATTGGATGTATAAATATTACCAAATTTGCTGTTTCATTTTAAACATTTTGTTTTAAAATAACCCTCCTGAAAGTTCATATAAAATACTATAATAGCACAACATATAACATGTACATGTATAAAGCAAAATCAGTAACATGCAAACAATTACAAAGGCAATCCATAACAAGCTGACTTAGAAAGAATAACTACATGTATATAAAGAATTATACTAAACATGTAAATTTTAAAGCAAGATTTAAACAAAAAAAGATACAAAAAAAGCAATAATTATTGACCAATGAAATGCTAAAATACTGCCTATGATAAAAGGTGTACATACCTTTATACAAGCTTTGCTAACGTTGACTGGTTATTCAACAGCAGATTCTAATAAAAAAAAAGTTGTCAATCTGAAATTATAAGTTTTGAAATGGTTTAATCTATCTTGACAGATGAATGAAATACTCAAAAGGATAATTGAATTATATTAATCCCTCATAGATAATAACTATAAAAAAAAATAATACTTGTTGTTATGAAATCTTTCAAGTTCATAAATTATTACCCCTTTTAATCTTCAATCTAAGAAATAATTAAAAAAAGAAAAACGTTAACAATAACCTATAAACAAAACATATTTTAAAAACAAAGTGTAAAATTACTTGGCAAGTACTTGACTTTATATCTCATTGACATATACCCCAAATGCTTATAATTTATGGTAAAAATGTCTCTGAAGTACTGTTGGGGACATGCCATCTGAGAGGTCATACAGGTAGCCTCTTGCGTTGCGTCAAACGCTGAGAATACTGTTTGGTAGATGGTTTTTAAAAAAAATCAAGGTTTTGTAAACAGAAAATTTATAAAAATGACCATATAATTGATATTCATGTCAACACCGAAGTGCTGACAACTGGGCTGGTGATACCCTCGGGGACGAAACGTCCACCAGCAGTGACATCGACCCAGTGGTGTAAATAGTTATCAAAAGTACCAGGATTATAATTTTATACGCCAGACGCGCGTTTCGTCTACATAAGACTCATCAGTGACGCTCAGATCAAAATAGTTTAAAAGCCAAATCAATACAAAGTTGAAGAGCATTGAGGATCCAAAATTTCAAAAATTTGTGCCAAATACGGCTAAGGTAATCTACTCCTGGGGTAATAAAATCCTTAGTTTTTCGAAAAATTCAAGGTTTTGTAAACAGAAAATTTATAAAAATGACCATATAATTGATATTCATGTCAACACCGAAGTGGTGACTACTGAGCTGGTGATACCCTAGGGGACGAAACGTCCACCAGCAGTGGCATCGACCCAGTGGTGTAAATAGTTATCAAAAGTACCAGGATTATAATTTTATACGCCAGACGAAAGTAAACAACCGTGTACTATTTATGTCTACTTAAATTTTGGAGTTAACGTAGAGTTAACGCGGCGTTTACATGAAGTGCACGCGAGTAAACGCAGCGTAAACTTTTTAGGCCCGTTTACATGTAATGCTTGGTCTGCACCCAACTGTACAATGTGAATATATTTGCAGGTTTAAAGAACATCAGTTGTTCGACCTGTTAGTCAAATGCGTTTTGTTTAAATATACTATTTAACTTTTTTGGTCTATTGTAAAATGTTGTTTGTGCTGTATTTAGACCCGTCTACCACGAAATTTGTTTTACATGCACATGTATAAAAATTGCGGTTTCTATCCAACGTTATCATAGGTTTGAACGTAGTTTTCAATTTAGACTTGTATAAAATGCGTATATATACGTCTAAACACTGAAAACTTTACGACAGATTCATCCATTGGAGAAAAAAAGCGATCCTTGATGGTGATACACGGATGGAATCATAATTCCTCAAAATATAGATTGATTGATTGTTGGTTGCTTAACGTCCAGTGGCAAATATTTCATGCATATTCAGGACGAGAAAAATGTTCACAATAAATACAACAGGTAGGTCTGGTCACAATAGAGGCCAACTGGGATGATGGTCGGGAAAATTTGGACTGTCACTGAAAAAAAATAAGGGTATATTGGATAGGGACAGAGATTTTGCCTTACAACAAGCCACCTACGGACCCCTCAAAGAGTTGTTGCTAGGGTTCTTCTCTCTACACGAGACATCATCGGATTTAACTTCCCCATTCTGACCGGACGTAACTGGGAACTTGATACATCCCGCACAGTAAAACGGATGCCCCACTTCGGCAAGTGTTTTACTGCCGGTCGATGACCATATTTCTATTCCCTCGGAAAGCATTAAAAATAGAAAAGACGGTTGTGTTTTTAAAATTTACATCTTTTTATGTAAAAGTCTGGATTTATTTTTCACAGATACGCAAATATTTCATCAATTCCCAGTGGATACTGCAAGGTCCAGGTGATGGTAACAGAAGAATTTAGCGAGAAGTTACGATTAGCTGCATGTGTTCATGCAGCACTACATCAAATTCAAAACATTGAATCTGTAAGTGTAATACTGTGTATTCATTTATTTTTGTGGTTACCAATTTTCGTTCTTTTTCATTGGAATAATTTTATATTATATTTTAAAAGTGCATTTCATCTGTTTTTATGGTATTTTCACTTGTAATATATATATAGCTGCTATGCATACAGTTATCCAATATTTAAAAATAAAGATTCAATAATCTTAATGTAATATCTACTTCACTCTTTTGGTAGCATAATAATGAACTGAGGCTACCCAATTTATGTGTACTGTCAGTACTGACAGCACATATAAGAATAGACCAGCCAACAGTGAAAAGTATTGTTGAGCATACCATTAAATATGAGGTTATAAAAACTGCAAAATTAAACCTAGAGTGTGGTAATTTATGTTTTTATTATAGAACATTTAAAAAATTTGTAATTATCTTAGTGTCATTCAAAATCTTTGGGTGTTTTAATCTCACCATTAAGTTATACCAATTTTCGTTGTCTGTAGAAGAACTGTATTGTCGTGAATATTTGATTTCGTGGTTTTTTCTTAAATCTGCATACAATCCAATATAAATTTTGTGCTTCCTTGAACATTGAAATTCGTGGTTTACATGTAGCCACAATGAATATTGGTATCTAATGAATATCAATGAATCCACTGTATGTTGGTTTTACACATTCAGCCAAAGGTTATATAATCAGTTTCTTATATGCATTTATAATTATAAAAATTTCTTTTTCATTGGAATAATTTTATATTTTATTTTAAAAGTGCATCTTATCTGTATTTATGGTATTTTCACTTGTAAGATATATATAGCTGCTATGCATACATTTATCTAAGATTTAAAAATGTAGATTCAATAATCTTAATGTAATATCTATTTCACTCTTTTGATAGTATAATAATGAACTGAAAACAGAGGATGAGGCTACCCAATTTATGTGTTCTGTCAGAACTGACAGCACATTTAAGAATAGACCAGCCACCAGTGAGAAGTGTTGTTGAGCAAACCATTAAATCTGAGGTTATGGAAACTGCAAAATTAAACCTAGACTGGTAATTTATGTCTGTATTATAGAATATTTAAAAAATATGTTATTATCTTAGTGTCATTCAAAATATTTGAGTGTTTTAATCTCACCATTAAGTTATACCATTTAGTTGAAAATAAAAGTTGCAATCCCTCTCTACTGGTCTAATCAAGGACGCATATACAATCTGTATTTATCTTATAGTACAAAGTGCTTTAAAGGTTGACATATATTTTGACATAATAGAATATATATTGGTAATGTATTCCATGGCACCTTTATGAGTACTCATTCTTTTCTGTAGGTTTGCTACAGATTTTGTTTAAATGGTTTAAAATCAAAAACATAACAGATCTGGAAATTGACATTGAGGAATTACAAGCATTAAGGAGCATCAGCGGTGAACTTGTAACCTATGGTGACACTATTTTACTCAGAGACAATCGTATTGTACTCCCATCTGAACTCCGTGTGCGAGCTGTTAACATTGCGCATGAAGGTCATCAGGGTATCACCAAAACTAAAGCATTCTTACGTTCCAAGATATGGTTTCCAGGACTTAACGACAGAGTTGATAATGCAATTAAAGACTGTTCAGCATGTCAATCGGTTTCACACACCAAAAGAATTGAACCGTTAAGAATGTCTGAATTGCCAGAAAAGCCATGGTCAAATTTGAGTGCTGATTTTTGTGGTCCATTACCTAGCGGAGACCTCTTATTCGTTATTACAGATGAATATTCACGTTATCTAGTAGTTGAAGTGATAAAATCCGACTCTGCTACAATTGTTATTAATGTTTTGGACAAAGTTATATCTACTTTCGGAATTCCTAAAGTAATCAAAACAGATAATGGTCCTCCGTTTAACTCTCATGCATTCAGACAATATGCTGAGAATACTGGATTTAAACACCGCCGTGTAACACCATTATGACCGCGTGCCGATGCCCAGGCCGAATCATTTAATAAACTAATGATGAAGACAATTGAAGCAGCTCATGTAGAGAGAAAAGCTGAAAACAAAAACTATTTAAATTTATCCGACAAATTAGAGCAACACCACACACAAGCACAGGTTACCCGCCGTTTCAGTTATTATTCAACAGGGAACCAGTAATAAAACTTCCACCCATCCACAATGAAAATGAAATTGAAGAACAATTTGAAAATATAATACCGTCAAATATTCAAGATCAAACACCACCTTCTTCAGGAACGGAACAACAGTCAACTACTCCGCAACAAAGTGAAAGACCAGTGCGACAAAACATGTTCCTAAATATTTAGAAGACTATGTGAGTTAATTCTAATCAAACCATTGAAATTTATTGCGTGTGCATTGGGCATAATAATCCGCTATAATTATATCAGTGAAGGGGGCATAATAATCCCCTAGATTAGTGAAAGAGTAAAAAGGCTCTAAGTTTCATAAAATATGTTTTGTTGATTATATTTAGTATCATTTAGAATAGTATAGTAGTGAACTAGACATTAGTTTGTTAGCAATCATTCTGTGGATTCTAGTCAAGAAAATCTAGTCAGAACATTTGAACTTTATATGATAGAAAATTTGAAATCCATTTTTATGACAATCATAGACTTCATTTCATTCTTTTGATAGATAATTTAAACGACAACAAAAATGTTTAATGTTTAATATTTCAATATTTTTAAATGAAAATTATTTCTTTATCTAAGTTGAGGAGGGATGTAATATCCGAACTTTAATATTGATCCGGAATATATGTCCGTCATTTCATTCCGTATGTTACTATGTACAATGTTTAACACAGTTATCTACCTTGATTAAAGTATCAGAAATCCAGCATGGTTTGCGTCTTTATAAACCAAGACATCTACAATACAATACATAAAATACCCTTGTAAAACTACACTTTCGCCTTACAAATCATTTCATTAAGATTCTTTTTCAAGGACAACCCATAGAAAACACAGCACTGAATTAGTCGTGCAAAACATGCTGAAAAATTGGCTAAATGAAGGCAACAGTAGTATACTGCTGTTCAAAACTCATAAATCCATGGTCAAATAACAAAATCAGGGTAACAAACTAGAACCGAGGGAAACGAATCAAATATAAGAGAACAACGATATTGTTATGATATTGTAATTATTATGTTTATTTATGTTGGCCTAATTTGTGTTGTATGGCCTGATAGTTGTTTACCAAATAATCTTATAACTGTGCAGTTTAGGAATCACTGGAACAATCACAGAATGATTGGAACTTTCTAGAATGATCCTTATAAAAGATGCGTAATTTAAACTTCTACGTTATTCCAGAAACTTCCGTTGTAACTTTCCAGGATTTTCCACAATGTTCCATTATAGAGTGTTCTAGAATTTTCCATGACAACACTATATATACAGACACTAAAGTTAAACTCTCATAATTAAACTTGGACATAGACATTGATAGACATTAGTATTCACAGCATTTGGATTGACACTTTTATTCTACAAACAACATCATACTGGATTGTGACATTAGTAGTGAACGTAATATTCAAATTGGATTCCGAAAGATTTCCGGATACAGATAAAGATAACAGATTGGACTCATATTTTGACAGTTAAGTTAACAGTAATATTTGTGTAATACCTTTTGTAAACTTTTGTATATTAAATGTTGTTAAATTTTACTATTGATTTGTGTCTTTTGTTGGCTACAATTTAAAGGCGATTTCTGGCCGTAACAGAAATTGGGGGCTCGTCCGGGATACTGAATTGTCTTATTCAAAATTTGTTTAGTAATTTTTATTATAACTAGCCAACAAAATTCTACAAAATGGCATTTGATGCCGGTAAATTTTTGAAAACGCCTGACCTGGAGGGGTTTGATAATTTAAAGAAAGAGGAATTAGTGTTGCTTGCTAAACATCTGAAATTAAATTTTAAAGTATCTATGAGAAAACAAATTATAAAAAATTTGGTTATAGACAAATTAGTTGACGCAGAAATTTTAGGTGAAGAGGCTCTTGAACTTAAGGTCGAAAATGTAGATGCCTTTAAATTAAAACAGCTTGAATTAGAACATGAACTTAAATTAAAAGAACTGGAAATGAAGGAGATGGAGAAAATAAAAGTAAAAGAACTTGAAATGAAGGAAAGATTGGAAATGGATAAAAAGGAAAAAGAAGATGAATTTAAATTAAAAGAACTTGAAATGAAGTTAAAAGAACTTGAAATGAAGGAAAGGCTAGAGATGGAGAAAATGAAAATTGAAATGGTCAAGGAAGAAAGCAACACTAAAGTCCAGTCGAAATCAGATTATTTTGATGCAGCAAAAAATATACGTTTGGTTCCGAAATTTTGTGAAAAAACAGTTGATAAATATTTTCCACAGTTTGAGAAAATTGCAAATAATTTGAAATGGCCGAAACCATATTGGACTACGATGCTGCAAAGTGTTTTTGAGGGTAAGGCCGCTGAAATTTATTCCGCACTTCCATCAGAAAAAAGTTCTGATTATGATATGGTAAAACAGGAGGTTTTGAAAGCTTATGAACTAGTACCAGAAGCATATAGACAGAAATTTAGATCTTATAAAAAGTTTGATTCACAAACATATGTGGAATTTGCTCGGGAAAAAGAAGATCTATTTGATAAATGGCTTACGTCAAAGAAAACAGATAACAATTTTGATAACCTAAGACAATTGATGTTATTAGAAGAGTTCAAACAATGTGTTCATTTAGACTTAAAAACACATTTAGACGACAAAACTGTTGAGTCAATACATGATGCAGCTGTTATTTCAGATAATTATACTCTTTCACATAAAAGAAGTTTCAAGGGTCAAAATGTTAATACTTCCAGTGGAAATTACAAAAATCAAAGCACTGAGCATACTGATAGTAAGCCTGTTCCACAGAATAAGAGTCAGTCCAGTTATAATATGTCTAGTCCAAAATTTGATACTTTTGAGAAGAAGTCACTGACTTGTGCTTATTGTAAGAAGATTGGTCACCTGATGGCTGATTGTTTTAGACTCCAGAAGAAGAATGAACGAGATAATAAGCCGAAGACCAGTGCTTGTACGACACCTTATATTACCAGTACATTGGAATGCCCTGCGCGTCAGGCTTTTAAGTCCAGTTTTTGTGATTACATGGAGGAATACAAACCCTTTATGTCTGAAGGGTTTGTTTCTATTGTTGATGATACCACTCTTCAGCCTATTAAGATTTAACGGGACACTGGAGCTTCTCAGACTTTATTGTTAGAAGGTGTGTTGCCTTTGTCCGAGAATACTTCTGTTGGTGCCTCCGTTTTGTTACAAGGTGTAGAGTTAGGTTGTATAGATGTTCCTCTCCATCGTATTTATCTGAAGTCAGATTTGATAACTGGACCAGTTGTTGTAGGTGTTCGTCCTAATCTCCCTGTTGAGGGTGTTACCTTATTGCTAGGAAATGATCTAGCTAGGAACAAAGTGGTTGCTGAACCAATTGTTACCAGTGAACCGGTGGTGGATGTTAAATTACCTGAAGATGCTGAATTGTATCCAGCTTGTGTTGTAACTAGGGCGATGGCTAGAAAACAACAAGATGAGGATTTGCAAGAAAACCAGTTTGATTATATGGACCTTTCTGACACTTTCCTAGCCGACATTGAAGGTCCTGGTAGCTCCGAAAAGGCCATAATAAGACCACCTAATGTTAACAAGAATGTAATTATGCCATGGCCAGACGTAAACAGCCATTCATTAAACAGAAAGAACCTTTTGGAAGAACAAAATAAAGACCCTGAGGTTCTTCAGCTCTGCAAGAGGGCCCAACCACAGGAGGAAGCAGACAAAGTGGCTGAATGCTATTTCCATCAGGACGGCATTTTAATGAGGAAGTGGAGGCCTCCTGATGCTACCCCAGAGGAGGAATGGAGAGTGGTATACCAAGTGGTGGTGCCTAAAGTTTATAGGCAAGAAATTATTGGTCTTGCCCATGACACACCCTTGGCTGGACACTTAGGTATAAGGAAGACTTGCCTTAAGATCTTGCAGCATTTTTACTGGCCTAAACTTAGAAATGATGTTGCAGAATACTGCAAATCATGTCATATATGCCAGGTTGTTGGTAAACCTAACCAGAAAATACCACCAGCACCACTTCTGCCTATTCCAGCCTTTGACGAACCTTTCAGCAGAGTTCTAATTGACTGTGTTGGACCTTTACCAAAGACCAAGACTGGAAATGCATATTTATTGACAATCATGTGTACATCTACCCGCTTTCCTGAAGCTATTCCGCTCAGAAATATCAAGACACCTACTATCGTCAAAGCTTTGATCAAATTTTTCACATTAGTAGGACTTCCTAAGTCTATACAGTCCGACCAGGGATCAAATTTCATGTCAGGTTTATTTCAGCAAGTCGTATACCAGTTAGGGATTGCTCAGTACAGATCAAGTGCTTATCATCCAGAATCTCAAGGTGCCTTAGAACGTTTTCATCAAACATTGAAGAACATGATTAGAACTTTTTGTCTTCAATTTGACAGAGACTGGGATGATGGAGTTCACTTTCTACTTTTTGCGGTTCGAGAGGCTGTTCAAGAATCCCTTGGATTTAGTCCCTTTGAGTTGGTATTTGGTCATACTGTAAGGGGACCGTTAAAATTGATTAAGGAAAAGTGGCTTACTGAACATACTGACTTGAATCTTTTAGACTATGTATCTAGATTTAAAGAAAAATTGTATACTGCTTGTCAAATTGCTCAGAAAAACTTAAAAAATGTACAGAACAAGATGAAAATATGGTATGATAAAGATGCCAGGGACAGAGTTTTTGAGCCTGGTGATAGCGTACTTGTATTTCTGCCTGTCCCTGGACATCCTTTACAGGCTAAATATTGTGGTCCTTATACAATAGAGAGTAAAATTAATGATTTGAATTATATTGTAAAAACTCCAGGTCGGCGCAAACAAAATAGAGTGTGTCATATTAATATGTTAAAACCATATTTTGAGCGTACTAATGTTCTATGTGATAGTAAACCAGTTGCCACTTTAGGCATGGTTAAATTTGAGAACAATCATGACAAACCAGATGTAATTGAACCAATTTTTAGTTGTAAAACTATGGAAGAGACAGTTAGATTGAAAAATTCAGAAATTTTGTCAAATTTAGATTCAAAACTTGCACATCTGTCTTTTGATCGTAGAGAAGAAATAAAAACTTTGGTATTTTCTTTTAAAAATCTTTTTCCAGATGTGCCAAACAAAACCACTGCTGTTTGTCATGATGTTGATGTCGGAGATGCTTGTCCAATTAAGCAACATCCTTACAGGCTCAATCCACTCAAACTTGAAGTTATGAGAAAAGAAATTAAATATATGCTTGACAATGATATTATTGAGCCGAGTAACAGTGAATGGAGCTCTCCTTGTCTCCTTGTGCCAAAACCAGATAAAACTTTTCGTTTCGTGACTGATTTCAGAAAAGTAAATTCAGTCTCAAAATCTGATTCCTATCCGATTCCAAGGATAGACGATTGTATTGACAATATTGGTCAAGCAAAATTTGTGAGCAAATTTGATTTATTGAAAGGTTATTGGCAAGTTCCATTGACACAGAGAGCTCGTGAAATATCAGCTTTTGTTACACCAGATGGCTTATTTCAATATACTGTAATGCCATTTGGCATGAAAAGTGCTCCAGCTACATTTCAAAGAATGATCAATAATGTTATAAAAGATTTAGACTGTTGTTATGCTTATATTGATGATCTTATTGTATGTAGTGATAGCTGGGAACAGCATTTAACACATTTGTATGATACTTTTGATAGATTGTCACATTCAAATTTGACTGTTAATCTTGGTAAAAGTGAATTTTGTCAGGCCACTGTTGATTATTTAGGGCATACAGTTGGCCAAGGTCAAGTAAAACCTATTATGGCTAAAGTGGAAGCTATTTCCAAATTTCCACCTCCTACAAATAGAAAACAACTTATGAGATATTTAGGCATGATAGGATTTTACAGGAAATTCTGTTCAAATTTTGCTACTGTTGTTCAACCATTGACTCATCTTTTACGAAAAGATTCTAAATTTATCTGGAGTGAAAATTGTCAAAAAGCTTTTGAAAATAGCAAATCACTTTTAATTAATAGTCCAGTTCTGATTACTCCGGACTTTGAAAAACAATTTAAACTTGCCGTTGATGCAAGCGATGTAGGAATAGGAGCTGTTTTATATCAAGAGACAGATGATAATGTTGAAAAACCTATATCATATTTTTCTAAGAAATTAGATAAACATCAGAAAAATTATTCAACTATTGAAAAAGAGTGTTTTGCAATGTTGTCAGCACTTCAACATTTTGATGTATATTTGAATCCCACTGTATATCCTATTCTTGTTTATACTGATCATAATCCTCTCACCTTCATGCATAAAATGAGAAACAAGAATCAGAGGTTGACTAGGTGGAGTTTATTGTTACAGGAATATGATGTAATTGTAAAACATATTAAGGGTAAAGATAATGTAATAGCTGATGCTTTATCTAGAGCTTATTAAATCACTTTGTATATATTATGTATTTTTGTTCATATTATTCATGATAAGTTTTTGTTACACTAAAACTTCTTTTAAGGGGGGAGGTGTTATGATATTGTAATTATTATGTTTATTTATGTTGGCCTAATTTGTGTTGTATGGCCTGATAGTTGTTTACCAAATAATCTTATAACTGTGCAGTTTAGGAATCACTGGAACAATCACAGAATGATTGGAACTTTCTAGAATGATCCTTATAAAAGATGCGTAATTTAAACTTCTACGTTATTCCAGAAACTTCCGTTGTAACTTTCCAGGATTTTCCACAATGTTCCATTATAGAGTGTTCTAGAATTTTCCATGACAACACTATATATACAGACACTAAAGTTAAACTCTCATAATTAAACTTGGACATAGACATTGATAGACATTAGTATTCACAGCATTTGGATTGACACTTTTATTCTACAAACAACATCATACTGGATTGTGACATTAGTAGTGAACGTAATATTCAAATTGGATTCCGAAAGATTTCCGGATACAGATAAAGATAACAGATTGGACTCATATTTTGACAGTTAAGTTAACAGTAATATTTGTGTAATACCTTTTGTAAACTTTTGTATATTAAATGTTGTTAAATTTTACTATTGATTTGTGTCTTTTGTTGGCTACAATTTAAAGGCGATTTCTGGCCGTAACAATATAACACGAAAATGTAACACACATAGACAAAATCCCACGAGAATAACAAATATAACACATATATAACATCAAAACCAAATACATGAATTTGAACAACACTATTATTTTATTCATTATTATTATCTTACTGTTAAGTCTGTTTTTTATTATATCTACTTTAAGTGACTCTGCATTTATTTAAGCCGTCATACTTTGAACGACAAAATTATTTTACGTCTACCTGTGCGAATTTCAATGTGCAACTTTTACACCAGTACTGAAAACCGTCCATCCTTTAATTGTGACCTTGTTATTTAACGCATAATGTAAATATAACGGAATTTGATGAAACTGTTATTAAAGTGAGAGGGTTAGCGATTGAGAACCAGGTTTAATCCACCATTTTCTACATTTGAAAATGCCTGTACCAAGTCGGAAATATGACAGTTCTTGTCCATTCGTTGTTGATGCATTTTGTTATTTGACTTTAGCCATGTGCTTATGGCCATACCAAAGTAAGGGCGACACAATGACTGAAAATACAGGAGTAAATTGAATTTATCATTAAATATGCTAAAAACGAGGTTGGCCGATACTATTTGATAATATTGTGAATGTAAATACTATACAACTTAAGGGTGATCTAAAAATATGCACGACATTTTTAAGTGCTTTTATTAAGAGTACTTTCTACTGATAAAAAAAGTGCAAAATGACGCATCATCACAACGAGAAAATAAATAATACACTGAAATTAAAGAAGTTATTCCACTGCAACAATTGACCTTTCACAGAAATTATTGTGAAGACAAAGGACAATAAGGAGTATTTAATACACCTAATGGCTATTTTTCCATTCCGGATAAGTTCTAAAATTACACAACTTTTTCATCCAGTTGAAGCTATGTGGGACCCTGTTTAAACAATTCACCATGCATGATACTTTTTAATGAGACCTGTTTAAACTATCGTAAATACTTCAAACAAAATATTTTTTTACTTCAATTTTAATTTCGAAAAAAGTGGATCATACTATATCATAGATTCTTGATGATCACTTTCTTAAGTTTTTCCTCCCTCAGCTCACTGCTGATGACCTCCATTATCGGTCCGCGTGACCTAAACAGGAAGTTGTATAAATGACTGTTTTTCCAGGAATGGACTAAATAGCGATAAGGTGTATTATATTCTTGGTTCTTTAAAACTCGTGTTACTACGTGTGCGGGCTGTAGTTGGTTAACCGTTAAAAATCTGATAATTATAGCCCACATGTCAAAGGTAGATTGAAAATGGCTTTGTCGTTGTTGGTACTGAACATTGGAATTAAAGTCTAGATGACACGGGGAGATTGGAAATAGATTTGTCGTTGTTGGGACTGTACTATGGAATTAAAGCCCACGTCAAACAGGTGATCGTTAAAAGCTTTGTTGTTGGTAGTCTAACAGGAGGGTCGTAAGCTTCACGTCAACAAACCCTGCTGACTAAAAAAAGTTAAACAAGTTGCTTTCTTTCGGAAAACAATACCTGAACCAACTTTTTCTGCTATCAGGCAATGACGTTTGTTATAGACTTAAAACTGGAGGCACAAGGCATTATTTTCCCTTCAGAGCTTATCGTAGACGTTGAGATATATAATCATCGTAAGATGGTGACAAGGGAGAGTCACCATCTAAAAATGGATAATTAACGATAGGATATATAGTTTTGTAGCTGATCTTCATCTTTAACGGTAGATTTTTTCTTTTCTTTTTTAATTTGAACACCATGTACTTCATTTCAAGGGACTTTAATGAGCCAACATAAGTGTATGTTCTTGCACAAAATTGACATTTCACATGTCCATCTGCTAGGTTAACAGACCAACAATTAAATTCATGGTCTGGATTAGTTTAAACTCCCTAACAACATCAGATATGTCTTCATTATTTTCAACCCAAGAGATCTTTAAGCATATTTATAATGTGATGCATTATTTGGTGAATATAATGATTAACATATCTATTTATATATTTTTCATGTAAAAGACTTCTATGCCAATGTTCTTTCAAACTTTAATAGAAAACTTCAGGATCATGGATCTTGGTTTTTTTTGTTTAAAAGTATATTGAAATATTTTTTTTTATAGGGAAAATGGTAGATGAGGAAACACTAAGGCATAGAATTTGATCAAATTCAATGAGAAAATTGACTTGCATTATTACATCTAACCTATCAGATACAAATAGAAGGTTTTTTGATGGTTTAATCTTTTATCTAAGGATATTTTTGTTACATATTTAATGATAGTTGCTTCAATAAAATCAAAAACAAAAAAATATTTCAATAAAACCCCAAAAAGGGATGCTTAGAAAACAACGAATTATCTCACTGGATATTTTTTCCAAGTGCTTTTAAACTTACTCATAGCTTTATGACTTCTTTTTGTGTCCAATCTTTGATGGTACTGTGTTATATCTTCTGGAGTTGAGACTTGGCATCAAATAAACTTCCCCATTGAAATATTGTCAAAATTATCTTTCATGTAAGATTTTTTATATCTCATACCTGTAATATATCAATAACAAAAAAAGTAAATTCAAATCTAAAATGATCTGTTTGTTTTATGTGAAAAGAATGGAGATTATTGTAATGAACTGCTTAAAAAACTAATGTTAATGCTTTATACAGATCCTTTTACACAATTTTAATTAATTACTATTACAGATGATTGTATGACTGTTTACTCTGTATATTACTGATGTGATAACTTTGAAAAAAAAAATGTTACCACACAAAAGCTGATTAGACATGTATTGCATTCTAATTACTACTTGCCATACATATTGTACAACATTAAGATACTTTACAGTCAATAGCGCTTAAGATATTCTTAACGAGTAACACCATACCACGTCTAGAGTGCCCATAACAATTTGTACCAGCTGATGAAGAAGAGACAGAGATGGCCCACATAGAGACTGCAACAGATGATAATGAACCCAAAGACGGGACACAGAAGATAGAGACTCAACACAAAAGAGGTTCCCAGAAAGAAATAGACCCAAAGCTTGATACCTTGTAAGTATTTTTCCATGATTCATTCACCTTTCTTAAAGATTAGTTTTGTCAGCTGGACCAAACTAAGAGAAAATTAATCAAAACTTGTAATTTGATCTCTTTGCTGGGAAGTCTTTTCCTCATCGGTAATTTCTGCTGAGGTTGTGAAGTCGAATTCTTTGAAATCTGTGTATTTAATATTGATCTGTTTTAGATTATACTATTTTTCCTATTTAAGATTTTGTGGAGCTGTAGCAAGTTTATTTACTAACTGTAATTCAGTAACGAGTATTACTTGTTACTCTAATATTATTTATGTTGAAAGGATAATCAGTCTCAATTCACAGATACAAATCAAACTTAATCGAAACATGAAGTAACAAAAGGTCTTATGTATGTTTTCCACCATTTTCTACATTTGAAAATGCCTGTACCAAGTCAGGAATATGACAGTACTTGTCTATTCGTTTTTGATGCGTTTTGTTATTTGATTTTGCCATGTGATTGTGGACTTTCCTTTTTGATCTTCTGGGTTCGGTATTTTTTGTGATTTTACTTCCCTGCTTTTCTCACACTTTTATAGAATACAAGTCAAAATAAGATAATGTGATAAAATTGCTTATGAGACAACTCTACATAGGTCTCAGTAAAACTGTATGGTCTTCAACAATGAGAAAAATTCCCCAAATAAAAAAGAATGTGTCCTAAGTAAACGGATGCCCCATCCGCACTATCACTTTCTATGTTCAATGGACCGTGAAAATGGGATAAAATCTCTTAAGTTTTTATTAAAATTAGAAAGATCATATCATAAGGAACGTTTTGACTAAGTTTTGAATTGACCAGACTTAATCAAAAACTACCTCCACCAAAAAAATTAACCAGAAACGGGACGATTGGACGGACAACGGACATACAGACCAGAAAACAATATGCCCATAAAAGGGGCATACAAATAAATGACTATAAGACAAGATCTTGAGAATTTTTTTTATGTTTAGTACACAATTATACCTACCAGGCGTAACCTTCACTTTCACTAGTTCAAAAGTAAAAAAAAAAATAAACTCCCGAGGAAAATTCAAAAAGGAAAGTCCAAACACATCAAACGAATGGATAACAACTGTCATAGCCCTGACTTGGTACAGGCATTTTTTAATGTGGGAAATGGTTGTTTGAACCTGGTTTTATAGCTAGCTAAACCTCTCACTTGTATGACATTCGCATCAAATTCCATTTACATTGCCACGATGCATGAACAAAACAAACATACTCAAAGAGTAAAAATGTCAAAAATAGGGGCACAGCAGTCAATATTGTGTTATCATCTTAATATCACTTTAAAAACAACAAATGTAACGAAAATGGTTTAACATGTAAGCAATAAGGTTAAATCTGATGTTTGGTTTGATAACTATGTAAATGTTGATCTGGTGTTACCTACTTATATTAATGATACATGTAATACACACTTAAAAAAGAAGGAAAATAGATGAAATTATGTGAATAATTTTTATTCATTATTATATATCAAATAATTAAGATTTAGATTATTAGTGGCGAACATTTCAAGGAATCAAACAAATCCCTGGACAACCCCAACAGATTAAAAAATTGAATTTGCAGACAACAAAGACATAAACAAAACATGAATTTTACAATGGTTGTAGTGTTGTAGACTTAACAGTTCCAAATTGTGCATTAAAAAGTGCAATGCATTCTTCTGATGACATGACTATTGGATTTAGGAAGATTGTTTTTTTCTTATATTTTGGATCAAATCTTTTGGTAAGTACAAAGTATTTTCACCATTTTATATATTATGAAACTACCATTTACTTAAAATTGATGACATATATAAAGTATCATGTAGGATCAAGAAAACAACTGACCTAAAAGGCCATGCATTTTTTGCATATAAACAATTGTTATGGTATTGTGTACGTTACAATACTTATGTTTTTAAGAGAATCTCTTTTATAAAATATTATTTAATAATTAAGTTTTGGCAAAATAGGAGATTAGGTGAAAAAAAAAATTGAAGAATGATGTATGTGCAGACTATTCAGTTAAAATATATATTTTCTAAATGTTTTCTGATAGGACTGAAGATTGGCCGCACTATCAAAATCATTATTTATTTTGGTGGACGATACACATTTTATTACTAGATTTATGATGCCTGTGGTAGGGACGGCAATGTTTTCTTAACCGTCTCATGAACTTGGTGCACGTGTTAATTTTTCAATCTTTGTCAGGTTTATTCAGTCAGTTGCATTAATTAGTAGCAGTATAGCAGTGCAAAAATTCAAATCAATATTATTTGGTTATTTAAAAACTTTTCACAACTTCCTTAAAATGCCGACAGTTCGTAAAAAGCGTGTCTCCAGTAAGAAAGTAAGAAAAGTGACACACCCGTTGTACAGAATTCCAGTAATACGGAATTGGCATTTGACGAAGTTAAAGAAATAAGGAAGCAAGGCATCAGGGCTCTATAAACTTTCACCAAAGAGCATTTATTGGAACTATTAAATGAAAATATATGACGGGATACTACAGACATGCCCGAAATTCCAGCATTAACTTAACTTACCATCAATTTAAACAACATGGAGCAAACAACTGTGGAACTTTAATTCAGTCGCTTTTAGTTCTGGAATCAAATATCATTAGTCAACCTGAAGTCGTTAAGTGATATAAATAATGGAGTACATCATGATACAGGATCTTATCACACTACAAATGTTTCCTCAGGCATGTTTCCGAATGTTCAAGCAGTGGCACCGAACGTTCGGAAGCAGATTTTAGAAGGCAAGTACATTAATCTGGCTACTTTACTTAACAATCAAGAAAACGTACAAGATTATAAACCCGTTGATGAATATGACGGGTCCGTTCTGTTAATCACTCATCGCGATCCTCGCCTTCAAAGAAACTTGTCTATTCAAGAATTTCTAGAAGCTTTTAATATTTACAAAAATATTATTTGTTAAAAGCAAGACCGACGCATCGAATTCGATATCATTTTTCAAGATGTCATTGATATCTCGGCAAGATATAAAGGTCGCGTTTTCTACGAGTATCACAAGGCTTTCGCAAATAAGGTCGCTGCTATCAAACTGACCCACGGTAAAGTTGTAGATTTGTCCATCAGAGACGACAAACTCTATTCATCCATCACAAGTGAACAAATTATTAAGGAATGTGAAACATGCGGTAGTCTTGGGCATCTCACAGCTGGTTATCAAACGTTACCAAGCTTTGGGCAATCGAATAATCGATCCAAACCAACTTATTTAGTAAGTAGCAGTATCGCATTGCAAAAAAATCAAATCAACCTTTTTATGAAGATGTTGTGCCTTTATGGTTCACGTTATGTTACTATTATAAATGATCAAGCCAAACATTTATGAACATTGAGTAGTTTTGGTGCCTACGTACCTTAACGAGGAATTGTCTCATCTTGATTGCTCAACAACTCTATTTCACGTCGGTCTATGCCCACAACGATTAACTCTCATGCGGTACCACGTGGAAAGTAAGGCTATACCGCTTGGGAACGGCCTGCTAAAGTACTCTGAGACCAGTAGACTGGTAGTCGTACACACGTGTATGCAAATACTCATATGGAGACGCATTTCTGTCAAAGCTCAGGCACAGTATTTTAGCGGCAAATTATCCTTAGTTATCTGATAAGACCCAGAAAATAGATGAAAAACAAAAAACAAAAACAAACAAAAATATTGTGTACAGAGAAAATGAAAGTCACATATTGACCAGGAACATTCTGTTGTATATGTCTCTGCACTGACATGTAAGTGGAAGTAAACTTTCAATCAAAATTAGGGATAGATAAAAATCAAATGTTCAATTCATGAAACAACAAAATTGAAAAAAGACTCAATTTGCTTTCTGACAACATGAAATTGGTCGATTAAAATGTTGTACATATATTATAGCTCCTCTAAAGGTTAATCAGCTGTAATTGATAACAGTCAAGTATACACCAAAATAATACTGCCATTTAACCTAAGAATTTTTTTGAATAATAATTATATGTTGTATAGATATCCAATTTTAAATACTGAATGATTCACCTTTTTCTAGGTCTTAGGTGAAGACAATGATTTGAGTAGTTTGTCAGAAGAAGAGGAAAGAAAGGAAAATGAAGCAGTGAATATTAATGTTGAACATGGAATGATCAGAAGTGTCTTTGATGTGGACCCTTATTTAAGTTGTCCAAACAAAGGTTGCCATAACTGTCTTGGAGAATACGAAGTATCTAATGCAGTGTAAAAACTGCAAAGTCCAAACATCAGCATCATGTGCAAATAATTATATGCGTACCACAATCTTCTTTGAAAGCGGTGATCGACAGACAAAGTTGCAATATTCCTGCCACAAATTCAAGATCTGTTCAAAAGTAGGGTATTTCAAATGAGTGTTTCTTATGACCGCCAAGAAACTTGTCACAGTTATTTGAAATTCTTTTTTTTTTTAATTTTTTTTTTTTTTTTCAATAGTCAGGATTTAACATCACCCTTACAGCACCACCCGACTAAGGTTGTACAGGGTTTCAAATATATAACAACATAGGACTATTGTTTTATCAAGATTTACACAAACGAAAATATATATTTTTTTTAAATCTCTTTTTTTCCTCAATGCTCTTCAACTTTGTATTTGTTTGGCTTTTTAACTATTTTGATCTGAGCGTCACTGAAGAGTCTTATGTAGAAGAAACGCGCGTCTGGCGTATAAAATTATAATCCTGGTACTTTTGATAACTATTTTTCCCCTCTCTTTTTTCACAATCTCTTCATATAGAAATATCTACATTATATAATAGAGAAAAAAAAAGTTTACATGTGCTATGCATACATTACATGTTGTTTAATCTGTTCCATAAATAGGTGAAAAAAATATATATTGATATAAATTTTGTTGTTTAAGATTACCATTCAGGATAAATAATAAGCATAGGGGCCCAAAGTGTTTCAAGTTCAAAAACTTTGTTGTATTTTCTTGCTGTATATAACTCTAAGTTATAACAGTTTTTTAGTCTATTTCTTAATTCAATTGCATTTGGAAGCTTTTCGTCTAGCTTGCATTTATAAATATATTTTTTGGCAAAACTTACAAGAAAATTTAAAAATAAGCTTTCTTCTACAAAACCAAGAAACAAGTTTTTTTTGTTAAATTCAATGTTAACATAGAAATTTTTCAGACAAGCACAAAACAAATATAAAAAATTTGATGTCACTTGACAATCATAAAATAAATGTCCAATAGTTTCATCTTCACATCTACAAAAAGAACCTAACTCTGTATCTTTGATTTTAATCTTATATAAACATGTATTTGTAGGAATAGTCCTATGTAAAAACTTATATTGGAAATTATACAAATATGTATCTCTACAACCTTTCTGAAGTATACAAAAGTATTTCTTCCAGTCTTCAATGTTAGAATGCAGCTCATCCTCCCATTTTGAAAATTTTACAACTGGAGGATGTGCACATTTTACAATAAGATTATTATATATGAATTTGATATTTTTACTCCTAGTAATTTTCTCAAAAAAATATCCTGTGGAGTAAAATTTTCTAAGTCAGTGTCAGTGTTTTCCCTAATACACTGTTTTACCTCCATAGGGATATTAGATATCAAACTGTAATAGTGCTTATAATTATTTGTCTGTACTTTTTGTTTAATCTGATCAAATGTGAAAAAATCTCTCCTTTGATTGTCAAAAATGTGACAGAGGTTTTGCACACCAGCAACTCCCCATCTATTATATAATGGGAAATCTTCTGTTTTCGCAAAATTCAAAATATCAAGCGAGAGACACTCTTGACATCAGTTTTAACATGTGGTTTAGATGAGTGTAAAGCTTGAAAGACATCTTTCCATAAAGGATTGCTGAGTTGATTTCCAATCTCCAAAAGTTTGAAGTTTTGTAAAGAAAAAGATCTTGCACCTCCAAATTTTTTCAATATCAACTTAAGAATATTTTGCCAGTCCCCATTCAAATTTGCAAAACATCGTTTCACCCAACCGACTTTAAGATAAAAGTTGAAAGATTGTAAATGAATCATTTTCAAACCTCCCTCCTTTTTAACTGCAATCAGTGTATCACGTTTGATTTTTTCTGTTTTTCCATCCCATATAAAATTAAAGAATAGTCTGTTGATTTCATTCAACATGGATTGACATATATTGGGTATAGACGTAAGCAAATAAATCAATTTCGGAAGTGCAAGAGTCTTAATAACAGTAACCTTGCCAAGTAGTGTTAGCTTCCTATGCTGCCAACTTTTTAACAATTTTGAAATATCAATGATTTTTGCTCTGAAATTCAAACTGGGCATACACTCTAGATCTAAAGAGAAATTTAATCCTAAAACCTTAAAGTTTGAACAGGACCAGCTTAGATTTTTTTCAGGACACAAAACCAAGTCAGAATATCTCTTACTTCCAATCCAAACAACTTTTGTTTTAGTTGTATTTATCTTTAATCCTGAGACTTTGTGAAATTTTTCAAAACAAGAAAGGGTCTCTTTTAATGAATCTTCACTTCCATCCAGTGTAAGAAACGTATCATCTGCATACTGACAAATGAGTGGCAGATTCCCATTTATATTCACCCCTTTTATTTTTGGATTCCCTTTTAGCTGTATGGCAAGTAATTCCACCCCAATAATAAACAAATAGGGAGACAACGGCTCTTAGCATCTGCATAAAGCACATCAAACCATTTACAAAAAGAAGGACCAAAATTAAAACTAATCAAAGCCTGCTTTAAAAAATCCCATTCTATAGAATCAAAGGCTTTTTCAAAATCTACTAGTAATAGCAATCCTTCTATATCATTTTTTTCTAAATAGTGCATTAAATCATATAGAAGTCTAGTGTTCTCTCCTATGAATCTTCCTTTCATAAAGCCCTTTTGTGTGTCACTAATAATGGCGAACAGTACCTTTTTAGCTCTACCAGCAAGAACTGCAGATGCAATTTTCATATCTGTGTTCATTAAACTGATTAGTCGCCAGTTACCCATGTACCTCCTATCTTTCCTTTCCTTAGGAATACAAGTAATAATACTTTGGTATTGAAAATCTGAAAAATGGCCCAACTCATATCCAAATTGCAGAGATCTAAAGAAAATATCTTTTCAAAAAAATTTGAAAAAATCCACTGTAAATCCATCAGATCCAGGAGACTTGCCATTTTGCATCTGTTTTAAAGCTTCCCCACATTCCCTAAAAGATAAGTTTCCCTCGCAAAGAAGTTCTGCACTGAGTTTAATGTCATGATTAAATAATTGATTGTCATCACTACTGAATGACTTAGCCGTATAAAGTGTCCTATAAAACTGCTCCTGTTCAAACAATATTTTAGATTGGTCAGAAATTTGAATACCTTGGCCATCAATGAGTTCAGTCATGGTTTTATTTAAGAAGGCTTTCTTTTCTAACTTACAAAAATAGTTAGTGCATCTTTCTCCATTCTCATACCAGTTGACACGAGAACGGAGAATGAGGCCCTCAACTAATGTCTGTCGTCGCTTCTCTAATTCACACTTTTTCTGATTAAGTGACGTCATATTAATTTCGCAAGGAAGTCTACCTGTCGACCTGACGATGATCATAAAAACCAAGATATCTGACCTGTAAATACACAAAACAAAAAAAAATGTTATAAATGGAGAAAAAAACAGCAATATAAATAAGCTTATTTTATCATGTTTTAATTAGTCATAAGAAACCTCAAATTAAAAAAAAATATGCATGTCACCTTTAGCTCCTGTTACAAATACTTGCGACGACAATTTTATTGTATATTCCTGTGAGCCGTTTTCAGTGTTAAAAGATGTTAACTGGTTGAGTAGATGTATTGTTTACTATCTATAATATGACGTCAAATCTGAAGTACCCACTATTAATAAATTTTAATATGATTTACAATATTTAGTATCAGTAGTTATAAAAGGATTATAATTTAGTACGCCAGACGCGCGTTTCGTCTACTTAAAGACATCACTGATAAATAAAGGCAAAAGAAGTATACCGCTGTTCAAAACGCATTAATCAATGGATAAAAAGAAATCGGGTAACAAACTAAAACCGAGGGATACGCATTAAATATAAGAGAATATCGGCATAAAACTTAACTGTAACACACACAGAAGCGGACCGAGCATCAGTCAAAATCCCACGAAAATAACAAATATAACATCAAAACCAGATACATGAATTTGAGATAGACAAGTACCATGACACGTATTATCGCAATGTGAATTTACACTAAAAATAAGAGAAAACAAACGACGCAACGTTAAAATGTTACACACTCAAAGAAACAAACTATAATACAACAATGGCCATATTTCGAACTTGGTACAGGACATTTTTAAAGGAAAAAATGATTCACATACTGTAAACGTCAATATTTTTAACAACCTGTAAATGGTACACGACGAAAAAACTTGCATGTGCACGGTTCAAGTTAAATTGATGGCTCAACTGTATTATGAGGAAGGCGCTACCTTAAATGCCAGCTTTATACTAAGACAATGTCCTATGTATTGATGGTTGTTTGTTGTTCAACGTCCAGTGGCAAATATTTCATGTTCAGAACGAATGTCGAAGGCTACATTTACGTATTGTTTATGTCTAAAATAAAGTTCAGATGGAAAATGTTTAGGGAACAAACATAGAACTTGAAAAGGCATGAGGGGTTATGCTATTTTTCCTAAAAATATTCTGATTCCAAAATTGATAAATAAAAAATCTGTTCAAGCATAGGACAAAAAAAATATTTTGAATCCAGATCTTTACCAAAAATGATTTTATCTTTCAGACATGCAAAATAAATTTAACTTTTATATATTTTCAAAAACATAAAAACTTCCCAAACCGCACATGTCAGTCTGTACACAGTATTTTTTTAGGTGATAATTATTATTAAGGCCATATTTGCCAATTTGACTGTTATGCTAAACCTTAATACTAGTGTTAAATTGTGACTAAATTATTTTAATTGATATCGCTGTCATATAAGGGTTTCGGTAATAAAAATCTGAATATAATTATATTTACATAATGGGAAACTCATAAATATTGTAAAATAGTTTTGTCGTTAGTGGTACCACGTAAACTCTTTTTCAGAGATGTTCACACGAATGTCGGACAGAACGTCACAGGACAAGTCACAATTCAGTTTTGGAAACTTGTTCTAAATCTTTACTCAGGCATCGGCCTCCCTAACAACACGCAATGTTAGCTACTGTCACAAAATATTTTCACACCGAGTTATTGTCATCATTAATTTCCAGTCACGTCTCAGTCATCACAGCTGAACGGACGTGCTGGGCCAGCTCTCATTTACCCGCTATCTTGGATGAGGGTTTACAGTTAGATGATCAACGACTTGCTATTTATGATGTCAGAAACCAATCCAAGCCGTACAGTAGACGTAGTAGTTGGCGTACCCACGTTAACATGCACTCCAAAACCATTATATTATGGGGAGTGTTATGCCGATTAACGTCCGAGGGCTGTACTCTAGGTGTTGGGTGCTTGACCCTAATTTCACTGCATCACGGCTTTGGTCCTGATAACGCTTCCTGTCATCTTTAGAACTACGTCCACGACTCATCTACCAGTACTCTATCATCGAGGTTAGCGGGCTGCCAAGCTGACCAAACTGGCATTGAAAAGTAAAAACACAAAAATACTGAACTCCGAGGAAAATTGAAAAAGGAAAATAAAAACTCAAAAGGCAAAATCAAAAGTCCAAACACATCAAACGAATGGATAACAACTGTCATATTCCTGACTTGGTACAGGCATTTTCTAATGTAGAAGTAATAGAAACAGCAAAATAGTAAACAAAAATGGCCAAAACTTTCTATGGGCAATTTGAGCTTAACACGAGTTTATTTTCTCAAATGCAAAGGGTGATATTTTTGAAATAGGTCTTTCATCTGTTCCGTTATTACAATACCGAAAAAAAAACTTACCAACCCCATAACTTTAAATTCCCGAAAAGAAAATTAACAACCTAACCAATCCCAAACATTTAAATTTCCGAAAGGACCTTTTGGAAAAAAAGTACTGAGTACAGATCTTTTCAACCAACCTGGTTTCAGAAGTTTAAATGGATTCATGATGAAACCCTAGATAAAGCTCATTTATGCCATACTGATTCCAGAAGGGGTCTTGGTACATCATAAAAAAATAGCCAAACATTCATAGCAACAGGATATACCAATTGGAACGATGCTAACAGGGATTTTATGAAACACGAACAATCAGATTGTCACTTGGAGTCTGTAAAAAAAATGAATTTAGGCAAATCAAATAAAGATATCAGTATTGCTATTACAGCACAGGTCAGTGATTAAATGGGTCTTGTCTTCTAACCATCATATCAAATCTGAAATTTCTAGGTAGACAAGGCTCCTTTTTGAGATATTTGCAATATAAGAAATGACAGGAAAAGGCGAACATCTGGCCAAAAACTCCCGAACCTCACAAAAGTACATCATTAATAAAGAAATAGAAAATACATTAATTATATGTAACAGATGAAAAAAACTGGAATTTCGCAATACACAGGTGATGTTTGTAAAATGTTAAAAATATTTATTTTTGTTTTGTAAATTTCTCACTTATGAGTAATGGGATAACTATATTTGGTATGTTGGTTCCTTGCAACGTAAACATGTCCATCAGACAGGGGTAGGACTTGTTTCTAGCCGTCGGCAAACCGGCATGACACTTGTTTGTAAAAAATATTCAGCACTGCGCATGCCCGGCGTAACTCGAACCGGCGAAAAAACATGGCTGACTGTTGTAAGAACCGAATTTGTTCATTTAAAACTGTATTGTTAATCATCGCGAAATAGCCAAAACGCGCTAAAAACTGCAAACTAACATTTGTATTTATATACTGTACTAGAATTGCCGAGGTCTCAAGGAAGATAAGTATTTGTAACTAATTGTAGTCACCCTAATGCCTTTATAAATAAATTATTTATTGTTATTATTATTATCATATTTATCCTGTTGTTAATTGTTAATTGTAAATAATTGAGCAACGTATAAATGCTTTGTCGCTCTTGAGAACGTTTTTGTTACAGTTGTGAACGTTTAATAAATATCACAATTCAGTCTGTAAAAGATATAGTTGCAATTTTCCTTCTTCGTCTATCTCAAACAGCTGGAATAGACCATAACCTATTATAGCTGGTAGTAATGGTCCTTGGGCAGCCATGTTAGATTTGCCGGTATATAAGCCGTTCCACTTGTTTCTCGCACGAATAGGCGTACTCCGGTCACATGACCGGCTTACTAGAAACAAGTGCGCCCAGGGTTTACCTGACCTCAGCCTCATTTCATGGATCAGTGATCAAGGTTAAAGTTACGTGACTAGGTCCGTTTCTCAGATACAAGCAGTAGGTCAGCTATATGTGGTGTATGGAATGATTGTAAGGGATACATGTCAGTCTGGCAGGTGTCATTTGTCCTTGACCTCATTTTCATGGTTCATTGGTAAGTTTTTGTGTTTTGGTCTGTTTTTCTAATACTATAAGCAATAGGTCAACTATGTTTGGTGTATGGAATAATTGTAAGGTGTACATGTCTATCTGGCAGGGTTCATCTGACCTTGACCTCATTTTCATGGTTTCATTGGTCAGTGTTAAGTTTTCCCGTTTGTCTTCTTCTTCGATACAATAAGCAATAAGGTCAAGTATATTTGATGCATGTATGTCTGCCTTGGTTTATATGACCTTGACCTCATTTTCATGGACCATTGATAATATTAAGTTTATGTGATACTTGTAACCAATCATGGTTAGTAAAACAGGCGAGACATTTCAGTGTGTGCACTCTTGTTATTCATCATGTCCATGTTGGACAATAACTATTTCAGCAATTTTTTGTAACAATATTTGTTTCTTATCAAATAAAGCTTAAATTCCATGCGTATTTAACTTAAATTATCAAATCTGATGTAAAGTAAGCACAATCATTTGTATTGAGTATGTAACAATTGTAAGATTAAAAAGGCTTTAGTATTGCATGCTGTTGGACCATTGTCCCCAGTCAAGGGAAAGGGAGGAGGGCTTAGGCGTTGGCATACATGATTAACTCCATCACATTGTGTATGTCCCTGTCAAAAGTCAGGAGCCTGTAATTCGGTAGTTGGTGTTTGTTATACTTTCATCATATTTGTTTTTTTTGTACTTGATTGCATTTTAAAACTAACAAACTGATAAATCCTATGAAATTAATGTTTGCAGCTAGCAGCAATATTGAAATAGAGATGTTCATATGATGAAATCCTTTCTGTACAGCAAATCACAAGTTTCTGTTCTAGAATGAGCAGGAAGAAGAAATGGTTTGATGATTCCGTTGATGTATCAACGCAGCGACATGAAGGTGGTTTCCCGCAAATCAGAGTTATTACCCCATCCTGGAACAATATTCATAATGCCAGGGGATTTCTGACGTTGCAGTCACAGTAATAAATGTAGCAATAGGTAAGCTACGCGCAGCGCATGAATGTTAAAATATATCTTATATGGTGTCCTTTTTCATGTTATATTTGCACACAAAGTCATGAAAATAATTCGAATAAAAGCTGCATTTATCAATATAAGATTGCAAGCGGAGTTTAAGAACAGCCCACCCTTTACCTTATTAGGAAATTCAGGGTAGTGGCTAAGGACAAAAATCAACTTTAATTAACCGTTGTTGGGGAATATTTCTGTTGTTAGGTTGTTGCTAAGCATCTTGTAAACTCAAATTGAAGTGACTATTCATTTGTAACTTCAAGTTATTCTCAAACCAACCACCTTATCTGGAAATATGGTTATTTGTACAGATACAGCAATTCACATGTGCTTATTCTATTATATAATGAAAACGATTACTTATTCAATATAGATGTTTGTTTAAAAAACAGGAATTAATTGTTAATTGCTAATATTCTGTTAAATTTTTTCCTTATCTTTACAAATATGTTTATTCATATTTTCAGATAGTCAAGGCTACGTATAAGCATTTAATTCTCAAAATGCTAATAAAATGAAGAGAGAGCTAGTCAATCTAAATCAATGCCTGGGCAGTGAACCACTGAATTTAAATTCCGTTTTTTCACCTACCTCACCGATATTTGATGAGCTTGATTGTGTAAAGATTTCTCCCAAGCAACAAAAAGCTGTTGAAGCCGAATCTTTGCCTCTTCGTGCAAAAGAAGAGAAGAAAGCTATTTATGAAGAAGTCGGATTTTATTTGCAATACTTTTTAAAGCAAAGCACTGGAATGTTTGTCAACTATTGAGGCTCATCAAAGCCGTAATAGCAGTAGGAAAGCGTCAATATCTATATTACAAATATTTCAATCTTGAATTATTTGGATATTACTGTAAGGATTTGATTAAAAATTATATTGAATTTAATATTCCTAAAAAGTTCATGGGTTATGATCTATTGAGATTTTGAAATCATCGCAACATGTAAATAGTTTGGAAGACATAACATCGGATGACCTCCATTCAATCTTTAAAGAGCTCAGAGATTTAGAACAATCACCAATAGAAGAGGATGAAGCTAACAAAGATAGAGACATTGAAATTGATGAAGATGTTGAAAATTATATTGATTAGATTTGTGAGAACTAAAATAAACTTTTTAGAAACACACAAGAGCAATTATCTCCCCTTGATAAAAATGACAAAAAAGTTTTCTATCTGCACATCTTCATTTTATGTAGTTTTAATGTCAGGCTTTAAAGAAGTTAAACTTCATGCACAATTTAATACTAAAATCCACTATTAGTTATTTGAACTATCAATAGCACATGCTTTGTTGTTGTAGAGAGATGTTACTGCAAGAGAAGTCTGCGGTTTTAAGTACAAGCATCCCAAATGCTAGTGCGATGGAAAATGATAAGGTAAATAAAGCTTATTGAGAACAAGTTAATCTTAGTCTCATTAATCTTTCGCAGTTTAAATTTTTAAACATATTACAAAGTTTTCCCCGCCGAAGTTAATTTTTTACAAGACCAACTCTTATCGCTACTTCCCGCTCATTTTTTATAATGTCCTGTATTCGCCTCCGATTCATATGCTTTTTGTGAAATGGTTTTAATGGGTATAACGTTCTTCAGATACAGAAACATTAATCGGTTCATATACATAAAATACTGTCAGTGATAGTTTCGTACGTGTACTTAGCTGAAAACAATATCTATAGAAAACACTATATATTAAAAACACTTTTTGTTGCAGGGAGTGATTTCAGAGCTGAAGATTCTCTCAAAGAAAGTTACTGATTTGGATCAAACCGTGAAGAACACGGATATTAAAATAGATCGGATTTTGGAAAGCTAGTTGAGACCAACACCAGCAAGACTGTCAAAGCAAGAGCTGCTCCCGAGGTTCCAGCTGAGGTTCAGGTAATGTAAAGATAAATAACTATTCTTCCCATTACCTAAGTAAAGGAGTTAACAATATCTATACGGGTGCTCACGACAACGATTTTATTATGTAACGCACGTTTTGTATATCGTGTTTGTATGATACAACATTATTGGAAAAGGTGAAAATCTTTCATGAATTACTGCTTTTTAATATTACCATTTTTGGGCATATAAATTGTCTGTTCCGGAATCTGGTCATTGAAACAGATAAACATATATAATTAAGTATTCCTACAAAAAGTTGAACTTATTCTGAATCTTGCAAGGACAGGGTAACCAGTTACATTAGTAAACACATCCTTCTTCGAGCCAGAGACAATTTTTAGGTGTTTTCATGAACTTTTTTTCTGCTTTCAATTCCAGCATTAGATATATTTTTCAGAAATCCTTCAACGCATACTTTGAAGAAAAATAGATTTTTGTAGTAGATAATGGACCATCTGAGGCACCAGCAAGTACACTTGTAAGACTGCTCTTGGTAAGACTTGTAAAGTTCATCAACTTAAAAAAAGGCCACACAAATCTCCTTTAAAAAAATTAATTTCAAAGATAATCCTGCAGAGATAGCACATGCAAAAACTTTGGTTTTTTAGAAGACATGGTCCAGTTAAATCTAAAGAGCTTTTCGTCCATAAAAATTTAAAACCTGGATCTTCTGACCACCTCGAAAACATGGAAGACATGGGGAAGATGTTATTGGATGCTTGAGATCAGCTAAATTTGGAAGCAACCAGTTTTTTTTTGTTTTTTTTTTTTGCGGTCGTGGAATTCAAGACCAATTCATATTTAATAACGAAACAAGCACTTTCTGAACAAGCCATGGACAACTGCCATACGGAATATACAACATTAGATTGACAGATATTTGTCATGCATGGGAGTTGCAAAGAGAATTTAACGGCAATTATTCGGACGACTATAACCATTTGTCAAATTCAGTCTACGATAATATCAGGACTGCATGGTTGACAGAATATTCTGCAACCATATTTTCACGTAAAAAGTAAAATCACAAAAATACTGAACTTAGAGGAAAATCTAATTGGAAAGTCCGTATTCACAAGGCAAAATCAAATAACAAAATACATCAAAAACGAATGGACAAGAACTGTCATATTCCTGACTTGGTACAGGCATTTTCAAATGTAAAAAATGGTGGATTAAACCTGGTTTTATAGCGCTAAACCTCTCACTTTGATGACAACTTATAATAAAGATATAGCAAAGAGCCCTTTACTGATTATATTCGATGGCTCTCTAGCATTGTCGAATTACACTACATGTGTTATGAAATATACCCTATTTTGATTAATCATGGAAAAAGCTTTCTAGAAGCTGGTAAAACTCAACGCTACGAAAAAAATCAAAACACTCACAAAGTCGACAAAGCTTCATGGTTTCTCGAATCTTTTGGACTGAAACCTTCTAGTTTGAAACTAACCACTATATCAGGGGAACAAAACAGTTACATCTAGCGAATAAAGATAGTCAACCCGTAGGAGCATGTATCTGGAGAAAATGAAGGCAGTATTATTCTTTTTAGACGAGTTTAAAATGAGTGACCAGGCTAACCATGAAAAAGTAAGGAAAACCAATCAATCGTGCGTTTGACGAGATGACGAATAGTACGTTCGCAATATATCATACAACAGGCAATATTTCAGGTGCATATGTCAGTCTAAAGTCAGCGCTGGGGAAATGTTAGAAGAAATTTGAAACATTGCCATCAGAGACAAAAAAAAATTAAAATATCAGGAGACGGTACACGAGTTACTCGAATTTTTAAACTTTTCATCTGCACACTATTTCAGTATCTTTCACTGAGAGTCAATCTAATGTTGTCGAGGCATATGCCTCAAAGCAGAACTTTACCGTTAGTGATTTATTGTCCCGATGGTATCACCGGCCAAGTAATCACTTTTGCACTTTTTGTGACATGAATTATCATTGATATGGTTATATTTATAAATTAACTGTTTACAAAATTTTCAATTTTTGAAATACTAATGCTTTTTTTCCTCAGGCATAGGTTACCTTAGCTGGATTTGGAAAAACTTTTAGGAATTTTGGTCCTCAATGTTCTTCAAATTCGTACTTTATTTGGCCTTTTTAACTTTTTTTGGATTCTAGCGTCTTTTGTAGACAAAACGCGCGTCTGGCATATATACAAAATTTAGTCCTGGTATCTATGATGAGTTTATTTATTTCTGATGTAAACATGAACCAACCGCAGCTTTGATGACAATTTTACATTTTTCAGTTAATTTAGCCACTTTTTGGATAATTATATTTGATGAAACCTAAATCGACCATACTTTATAGATAGTTGCATAGAAAGTTCACCCAACATGCAATTTGGGTATTGATAATTTTCCACATATTACTGTAAATTTGACAATTTTTTTGTTATGATGATGATGAGTCTTATGTAGACGAAACGCGCGTCTGGCGTATAAAATTATAATCCTGGTACTTTTGATAACTATTTACACCACTGGGTCGATGCCACTGATGGTGGACGTTTCGTCCCCGAGGGTATCACCAGCCCAGTAGTCAGCACTTTGGTGTTGACATGAATAACAATTATATGGTCATTTTTATAAATTTTCTGTTTACAAAACCTTGAATTTTTCGAAAAACTAAGGATTTTCTTACCCAAGGAGTAGATTACCTTAGCCGTATTAGGCACAACTTTTTGGAATTTTGGATCCTCAATGCTCTTCAACTTTGTATTGATTTGGCTTTTTAACTATTTTGATCTGAGCGTCACTGATGAGTCTTACGTAGACGAAACGCGCGTCTGGCGTATAAAATTATAATCCTGGTACTTTTGATAACTATTTTGATAATTGTATATAATATTACTTTAAATCGGTGATTTGATCAAGATCATTTTCTTATATGTATTGACAATTGTATTAGAAACAAAGTTGAACCAACCGCAGCAGTTTCGCACTAGGTTTTTTGTAGACTTCAAAAACCATGTATAAAACGATGGCTCCGTCGTTTTTCTCGATTCACATTCTTTTAAGTTCCAAATTGGCTTCAATTCCAACAAATTATTTACGAAGTCAGTGTCTGTTAACCAATCTGCAAGTCCAACGTTTTTATCAAAAATATCTCTAATGAATTGGTTTGTATATGGATTATTTATCCCTAAAGTATGCAACTTTCTCTCAAGATTTAATCGCACATGACATTGGCACTGCATATTTTTTGGAAATTGGTATGTACCTACTAAAATTACTGTTAAAAATCGAACATTCATCATCTGTTCCTATAAAGAGTGTGTCAGCTAGAGTGTTTCGGAGGGACACAATTGAGGAGACTAAGAAATCAAAGGCTCTTTTCGTTTTGATTTGATGAATAAGCACTCGTCCCAAAAACGTGGGACATTCACCTGTTCTGCGATGAATTAGCTTTAAATCCTGGTACACAATGGGCGTTACTACGAATTTGCCTAGGTTAAAAGTTGGGTCTATATTCATAATTGTATACTCTAAGGGATAAGTAAGAAACTTATCAATTTCTATAAGTTGCAAATCTGATGAACAAATTCAGCAGAATTCAGGTGCACATTCTACTAGTCTAATGTACGGATTTGCAAGTGATTGTTGAAACTTGCATGCTTTTATCAGCTGAAAACTACTGTCCCTATCCTTTCCGGCAACTGCGCTTTTCAGTGTTTGCTTTACATTGTAAATCTGTTTAGTGTTTCTCGGCAATTCTAAAGGGCTACTGACATGCTTTATACCATCTGCATCTTCAAAAATACATCGAAAGTTTCTTTTGCGCGTTTTTCAGCGTCAAGATGTTCACCTATATCAGCCAGTACTCGCTTACTTGTATGTAAGTACGGCGTGTTTCCCGTCTTTGTGTTACCATGCACATTCGTGAAAATAGGAACATCTCCTTCGACTACAAACTGCTAAATTTCAAATCTAGTTGGTTTTGCAGCACTGTCATGCAGTGCATACAATCTTCTCTTAAAACCTTTAAGTGTTCTTATACATCCAATATGTTCTTGTTAGTCTGTAGACAGAATTCCATTACTGAAGGTGTTTTCTTTAATACACTTATATTAGATATTTCTTTATCAGAGATATGTAGAGACATAATCACGCTGGACTGTATTGTTTTCCATGGCCCCTGCAAGGTATGCACATACCAAATATAATTATCCAATTCCTTATGATAAGAGAGATTTTAAATGTTACAAAAAATATTAACTTTTTAGCTTACCTAAAAGTCCAAGTAAGCTTTTTCCATCAATTTGCAATTTCCAAACCAATCAAGTTGATCTTCTCTATATTTGCGAGGTAGATACTTCATGGCCCAATCAAATACAACAAAAACTTCATCTTCTTGCATTGAATTGAAAAGAAATTATTTCGCAGCTTCTTGGTTTCTTGCTCTTAAGATATGACTCGTCCAAAGAAAATGCTCTCCACTGCTTGCTGAGCTCTATATACAATATCATCTTTTGTCTGTTGATCTGTAAAATTAGCTATTTCTACCTCTTTCAAAATTTCATGTAATAAATCCTTTAGCTGCTCACAAGATTCACAAACCTTATTGTGATCATGGTTGCATTTATCCTTGAAGTGTTCCTCTTTAGTACTTGATAAAGCAAATTTTCTACTATGGTCAGCTACCTCATTCTCCCCTGACACATGAACCTATAAAAAATGCGCAAATTAAACTTAAAAGTAAGGTGTTGTAAATGAAATGATTTTTAAAAATATAGGTAAAAAAAAAAATAGGAAAATATAGGTGAAAAAAATAGGTTTATAATTGTACAATTTGTAGTCACTTGCCAAAAAAAAAGAAATTTTAATCTTGCTAGTAAATGATACAACAACATTTAAATGATGTTCTTGTGGTCCCCAAGAATGAACAAAAAAGAGAGCTGTATAAGTGCAGGGTTCGCATTATTCATATAATGATTAAAAGTGACAATATTTCCTTTTTTCATTAATATTAAAGCAACTAACAATCATTCAATATTTATTTCTGATAAACGTGTCTTATATACATAATATGTGAATATATTTTTATTTAAATAAATGAAATGTAGAATCCCCAAGGGTTACTGGGGTATAGAAATATGGTCACTTGGTCTTTTCCCGACCGGCAGTAAAACACTTGCCGAACACGAAATCAGTAAAAGCGTTGAATAATGATAAAGATCCGAAGCACTTCCGAGATTTGTAAGTCTATTTTCAAACCAATGACACAAGTTTACGGTTAAACAATGGATATATTTCCCTTTGATGATAATCGAATCTATTCCCGGGATAAGAAATTCCTTAGTTTTTCGAAAATTCAAAGCTTTATAATCAGGAAATTTATAAAAATGACCACATAATTGATATTCATGTCAACACCGAAGTGCTGACTACTGGGCTGGTGATACATCTATAATACTAAAATTACGAGGTCCAATTTGTCAGCCGTCATCACGTAAAACAATGAATCAAAGAATTCAACTTTATATATAACTAATATAATACCAAGGTGTAGATTAAAAATTACACCACTCCAGGCCCTTTTGTTTTCCACGTAATTAATATTGCCAATAATTAAGAAGTTCCGGGTCGAGTCCGATACCGATACCAATAGTATATTCACCTGTTACCTATTCCCTTATCTGTACGTTCCGCATCTGACAGGCGCACCAACAAACGGTGTATTCAGGATTAATATGCTATATACACGGGTCATAATCACAGGATTGACACTACTAAATTGTCAAATTGTTACTTATTGTAGTATTTTAATCAGTAAGACTTTCTAAGATAACAATACGAATACTAAAAATCTGGACTAAAAATAAGGCGTGTAGGTACAGTTTTCAATTTGTTAGCGGACATGACGTAAAACAGCGAATCAAAAAATTCAACTTTATTTATAACATATATAGGACAATGCTGTTGATTAAAAAATACTCTATTCCAGGACCTTTTGTTTTCCAAATAATTAATATTAGTAATACCAATAATTGATAAGTTCCAGTTCGACGGGTTCAAACAGAAAGATTTGAAAGCAGAGAAAACTGTGTATCTTATAATCGGCATGACTTTACCAGATGACAATACTAATACTAAAATAAGGCTTGCGCATAGTTATATACTTTAATTCAGTCACGGACCCGCGATATCACTGGTGTGTTCTAGTAATATATATTTTTATTTAAATAAATGAAATGGAGAATCCGCAAGGGTGACTGGGGTTTAGAAATATGGTCACTTGGTCTTTTCCCGACCGGCAGTAAAACACTTGCCGAATTGGGGCGTCCGTTTTGCTGTGCGGGATGTATCAAGTTCGCAGTCACGTCCGGTCAGAAGGGGGACGTTAAATCCGATGCCTCAGAAAATGGCATCTGGTATTTTAGGGAAATGCCAAAAAAAGTTTATGGATTACCTACCTGAATGTAAATACCATTGTCCATCCAAAAATGCAAAAAAAGAGACCTTGACTTGTCCATCAAACAACATTGACCTAGAGCGAATGTTGGGCCACTAGGCAAGCAAAAGACAATATCACCAAATATCAACACATCAACAATACATACAAAACTTATGATGAAAAATGAAGAAGACAAAATTCAAATTATGGCAAAAGCAAGACAAGAGTCCCAACTACTAAAAGAAAAAGAAATATCAGATGAAATTAATCTAAATAACGAGAGAAGAGCAACACTTCATCAAAGAATTGATGAGAAAGAAGCTAAATGTATAAAAATTAATCAAGAGCGCAAAGAATTATTAAATGAAATAGATAAAATGGGAGATAAATGGAAAAGTGAACCAGAAATGACATCATATATTGATAATTTGAAATTTAAGAAAGATAAAATCAGTGCAATTAAAAATCAAATCATGTATAGGAGAGATGTACAGTATGCAATCAGTGCCTGACAAATCTCTATTTAGGCGTAATTTGGACATTAATTCTTTAAAGCAAAATTTGATAAAGTTAATTCAACTTGAAAACACCCAAAATGTACCAGTTTCAATGGAAATCAATGAAAATGACAATGAGCGTTCACATGAGCAGGACATTCCACTATTTTTACCAGCTTCAACATCAGCACCTCTTGATTCACCATCAATAGCGTTTTCATCAACCATAGATCCACACATTCATGAGTCACTATCAACTGAAACACGTTAAGAACCCATGCAACAACTCTTTGAGGGGTCCGTAGGTGGCCTGTTACAAAAAATCTGGATACAGAGGAGGTACCGTTTAAACAGTATGGACCACACATTGACATTTTGCAGGTACATGATAATTTGAACATGTTTAGCTCTTATTGTGATTATGATTGATTGTTGGTTGCTTAACGTCCAGTGGCAAATATTTCATGCATATTCAGGACCAGAACAAGTTCACAATAAATACAATAGGTAGGTTGATACGAAAGAGGCCATCTGCGATGATGGTTGGAGAAATTTGGACTGCCACCGGAAAAGGAGGGTATATTGGATAGGGACAGATATTTTGCCATGCAACAGGTCACCTACGGACCCCTTAGAGAGTTGTTGCAAGGGTTCTTAACGTGCAAAGAGCGTGGCACTTTCTTTACACGAGGCATCGGATTTATCGTCCCCCTTCTGACCGTACGTGACTGCGAACTTAATACATCCCGCACAGACGCCCCACTTCGGCAAGCGTTTTACTGCCGGTCGGGAGAACACCAAGTGACATTATTTCTATACCCCAGTCACCCTTGGGGGGGGGGGGGGGGGGGGGGAGGGCACCTCAAAGGATTATTATGATATTATTGTAATAAGCAAACACACTGTACACTGACGCGTGACTTCGGGACTCTTGTATTTTTGGGGTATTACTCCTCAACTCATCAATAATAACATGGACATAACTTTATTGCAGACATGAGCCTCTTTACACAGTCTACACAGGACCAACAGAAGGCTACTGATGATGGTAAGTCAATGAATTTTTTTAGGATGAACCGTCTTACTCCCTGATAAGACACTATTCACGCACGCGAAACTGTCAATCCATGTAGGTGTCGAAAAGGTGTTATCACTGTATTATATGTATGCGATCACAGGTTCAAACCTCATTCTTTCAACTGTAGATCAACAACTTTCATTATTTTTGCAAATAAAATTATTATTATTTTGGCATAAATATATATTTTACAGGAAGAAAAGAGAGGGACGAAAGATACCAAAGGGACAGTCAAACTCATAAATCTAAAACAAACTGACAACTAAGAAGCTGTTAGGCTATAAAATATATGTGTTTTTTTTTTAAATAAAGGACAACACACATATTTACTACCAATCAACTCCATTATTGATTACGAAAGTTATTGTCTGACAGTACAGTAACATGGCCTTGTAATAAAAATTGTTCAATTGAGGTGTAAAGAACAGTTTATTCGCCGACTCTTACCATAGTCTACCAGTAAAGTATACGATAGCGGGTACATGTCTAAGCACTTGTGATTAGTTAGCATTTTCATAGAAATATTCAATACAAGTAAGCAACCATTTCACTTCTAAAAGGTAGCGGTGGTTATTCGATTATTTTTTTTTGGTTCGGATTCAAATGCCTTTCTCTTTGTTTTATCGACGATTTCAATTACAAAATTAAACGCTTATAGTATTTGCGAAAACCTGTTTAATGAATACGTTTTTCGTAAAATTAGGGAGGAAAATAACACGTGGCCCCTCCCCTTCAATGCATTAAATGGTCGTTCACTTTACTTTAAGGAGATAGCACAATCAATGTTTTTCAAACTTCGGACTACTGATTACTTATCCGCTTGTGCTTTAGAATTATAATTTGATATGTTTAAAATGTTCTCTAGGACAAAAGGGTAAACAAAATAAATGTTTAGTAGTCCGGTTCATATTGAAGTTATCTTAGACCACGTGCGTTGCTTGTATTAAGTTATGCCTGAATATCCTAATAAACATAGCCCACGTGACACAGGTAGATTGAAAATAACTTTGTCGTTGATAGTATTGAACTGTGGACGGAAAATAATTAAGTATATATATATATAATTAGCAGCACATTGTAATAGCTGACTTTTAGGCCTCAAGGATAACTAAAGTCAGTTTGCTAGGGTTCAGGATATTTATTAATCAGTAACGTAAAACACCCTGTAATAACAATGATAAAGTTATACTAGATATCATTGAGATGGGAGCCACCTCTGTGGGCCCCGCTGTGAATAATGTGCATTAAAAAATTGTATCTTTACCATAGGACATGGGTTTGTCAACTGAAATCAAAGTTTTTGACCTTGACCTTTGACCTAGGAAGTTGTAAATAAATTATGACACACCCTTTGGTGTTGGTTTATAAACATGTCAAGTATAAACTTTGAAATGATAACGGTTCTCAAGATATAGAGCGGACACGATCTTTACCATAGGACACGGGGTTGTCAACTGAAACCAAAGTGTTTGACCTTGACCTTTGACCTAGGAAGTTGCACATAAATTATGACACACCCTTTGGTGTTGGTTTATATACATTTCAGGTATAAACTTTAAAATGATAATGGTTCTCAAGATATAGAGCGGACACAATCTTTACCATAGGACATGGGGTTGTCAACTGAAACCAAAGTTTTTGACCTTGAACTTTGCCCTAGGCAGTCGTTCATAAATTATGACACACCCTCTGGTGTTGGTTCATATACATGTCAAGTATAAACTTTGAAATCATAACGGTTCTCAAGATATAGAGCGGACACGATCTTCACCACAGGACACAGGGTTGTCAACTGAAACCAAAGTTTTTTGACCTTGACCTTTGACCTAGGAAGTTGTACATACATCATGACACGCCCTCTGGTGGTGGTTAATAAACATGTAAAGTATAATGTATGAAATCATAATGGTTCTCTAGATATGGAGCGGACACAAAGTTATTACAAAGTGTACGGACGGACGGACAGACGGACGGACAGACTGATCACTATAGGGCGACCCGCCTTTGGCGGGGCCCTAACTAATTTTACAGATCAAATAATAAATTAGTAATACACGTTATAACAACAAATGGAAGTTTTTAACGACCTTGACTGGCTATACAGCCCTTGCACGTTATAAGTATAATATTCTTTCATTACATATAATGGTATTATACAAAACATTACACTTTAAGATTACATTTAAGTTATGAACATAGTGAGATCAAATATTATGTTTAATCATCAAATCATAGTATTAATGTCTTTACATATAATATTCAGTTGTTCAGATTAACAACATTGATAAATTAAACAAATATTAAAAGCATCTAAAATCAAGGGAAATAACTCTTTATCAAAACTATGTGCTTAACATACTCCATAGTTAGTTCAACCTTTTAAACGAAATACATTATAATTCTAATAACATATTACTAATCCTTACCAACTTGTGGAGCAAGGTAGTTACTGTCGTGGCACAAACCAATTCAAACGTACATACTGGTAAATCACACAGTGATATTTATATAACAGCTTACAAATTCTGTAAACCAAAATTACAATGTTAAATAACGGATTTTAATGAAACCGTATTTAAACATAGAGCTAATTATAAAACATACAATATAAATAATGTCCTTGTGTATAAAATAAAACATAACTCGGACAATACTTTAAATATGTGCAGAAACATAGTTCGCTATCTAATACAACTTCGTTAATGTTTTCCATTTATAATCAATCAACAATGTTATTGTGTACGGACTAATTCACACAAATAATACACGGTGGTATTTAAAATCTACTCATAACAAAGTCTTATCGAATACACCTCAAAGTATCGATCGGAATGTGTGTACTTTCTAAAGTGATTTACATATAGCTCTAACGAATGACTACCAGTACTTTATATAATAAAATAAGTGTATAATATATGCATTTTATGTAGCGATAATAGTTTTCGGGATCATAGAGAAAAATAACCATTCATACCAAAAATCATTCAATCTATGAAAATATATTAGAAATATTAATAAAGAAGTAGATTTAGAAAACTCACGTCAAAATGTCAAGTCTGTCAATATAATACAATGCTGACTATTCAATATACTTTCAAACTATTTCAATGGCTACTGGACATACACATCTGTCCATTTCGACTCCATTAGTCCTTCTGACTCAAAACAAAGAAACTAAGAACTGAGCGGTAAAACTTTAAACTAACCAATCAAATCCAAGTAATCATGAATAATGTATGGAAACATTTCAGTGTAATAAAAGTTTATATGATACAATATCTTATGAAGTTTATTTAATATTAACATAATTATACATCTTTATTTTACAATTAAAATATAAACAAAATAAAGAGGCTACCATCTATGGGATTGTGGATTAATCAGTACAGAGCTTAATTTACTTACACAAATAAAATTATGGATTGCCTATCAATGTAGTTTTAACACACTAATTAGTATGTAAATATAAGAATGTTTGAAATATTTACACAATGATGAAAATATACGCAATATTTCGCTAGACCAACGTACATCCATCTAGGTGAAATCGGATGCAGATGATAAGACACTTTTGCAGCTCAACGTATATGTTGCACTTGAATTTTGCTGCCTTGAAAATAAGAAAAATTTTGCAGCTCAATGTATATGTTGCACTTAGATTTAGCTGCCTTGAAAATACATAATTGGTAGTTGAAGTTAGCAACGTCCATTGGCTAATATTACGGGATAAAAAGGACGATGCTTTATTTATTTTTTCCTATATCTTTTCTCGTCTTTTTCGTTAAGACCTTTAGGTTCTAAAGTGTGGAGTTGGTGGATCCAAAAGTTTTCTCTTCTCCTTTTCGCCGTGGTGTCCCACTCTGTCTTGACTTCTATGATCTGGAAAGAAACATTATCAAAAGGATGTTTCGTTGAACGAAGATGTCTTGTGAGAGGACAGTTTTTGTTGGTTTTGTACGATGAACGATGGTTATTAAGCCGAATATTAAATTTGTCCATTGTTTCTCCGACATACTGAATGCCACAAGTGTCACATGTTATTATATAAATTGACTTCTCCGTTTTACAGTTGGTAGATGGTATAATTTTGTTTAGTAACGTAGCTGATGAAAAAACTGCTTGTATTGGCAGCTTTACAACACAAACAATTCCTTCGACCACATTGTTGGTAGTAACCGGGAGATGGAGTAGGCTGCTTTGCTAATACAGATGTCACTAATTTGTCACGGATGTTTTTGGGTCTTCTAAGGCCATGACTGGTGGTGATGAAAATTTTTTTTTTAGATTTGAATCATTTTCTATAATTTTCCAATGCTTCTGAACAATGGATGGTAAGTGAGTACAAGGGGTGTTCTGTTAGCTGCTTTATTCTTATCTTTGTACTCTAAAAGTTCTTGGCGACTAGTTATGTTATTATTGTTGTTTCATCCCTGTAGATATAATTTCTTAACATGACTGAATTTCCTGTCTTCATGGAGCTAAGCTTTTCCTCATCGTTAACAATAGCTTGACTGCTGATGACACATCAGCAAGCCCCATAATTGTCCAGGATTTGTCTTTTCCCTCCTTTTTGAATTTCTTTGTCGAGGGACACTGTCATAACTTTCACTTTCAGAGGTGTGGTATATGGCACATTTCCTTTATTGGATTTAATTTAATATATTATTCATCTTGCAGGTTTCTGAAAAAATAAATATATAAAAATAGACATATTGGTTAACAATCTACATGAATGTAATAAGGCATTGTTAGCATACTTTTATCAAAATTAATATATTTAATATAGCTTAATTATCACATGTTCATTTAGTTAAGACAAGTTTTATCAATTTACTTGTTTTTTTCCCTTATAGAAGCTTTTTTTTTGAATATTTACATAATAGTATTTTGGCAAATGATAGACAAATTGATTGCACATGTAATTTTTGAAAACACTTCAACTGAAGGAAATGATACAAGGATGGGAGGATTTATACTTGAATTTGCAAGTCTTTTACGATCTGAATACTTAATAATTACATCTTAGTTTGAGTGAAAAATCTGTTGTTAACCTAGTGGAAAATAAAATATAGGAATGATAATGGGAGGGTTTAAGGGTGACAAACATGATAAACCTCAAATATTAGTGTATGCTTAATTTAATACTAAAGTTAAATTCTTCGTTTTTAGTACTTCAGATGATTATTAGCCAAGTACAAGCACCACTCAGCTTTAGAAAAAACCTATTCAGTTCTCAAGGACATAGAAAATTATAACTGGGAACAAGACGTGGTCGCTAAGGACCTATTTCTGAGCAGTTCGTGGCAGATGCATAATTTTTTTTTTTAAATTAATAGATTTAGACATTCAGACAAAGATGATAAATAGAAAGCTACATTTTTGTTTCCTTGATTACAAACTGGTCTTGATTTTTTTTAGTAGGGTTCGGAAGGCATCTCAATTAGAATTACATGGTTTGGATTTATGGGAAATATTAAAATACATTGTTTATGATGTTATGCCGAAAATTCAAATGAACTGTTTTAACAGATCCAGCCTAGTATTGGTCTCATAGTATTGAATTTAATAAACCTATAAAAAAAAAATTAGGGGCATTGACGTCCTTGCCTTTTAATAAGACCGTGACCTCTTCCGAAAAATCTTCCGAGAGCGAATAAATTATGTCGTAATGAAAAATAAATTGTTCACGTCATTACAACCACATGAGAAAAGAAAAGTTCCTGATGTTTGCAAATCTGAGGTATATCTAGATTTCTCCAAAAGAGACCAAATGACAAAGACGTAATCAACTACAGATCAACGTATGACCTTCAACAATGAATAAAGCCTAACGTATAGTATATTTCCATTCTTATTCTATTATCTCCACAATGGTGTACGCTCGAATCCAAAAAAGTTAAAGGCCCCAACATACGAAGTTGAAGAGGTCATGGAGGACCACAACATAAAGCTACTGTACAATTATACTTAACTCGAGAGTAAAAATTCAAATCGGAAAGACCAATACCAAAGGCAAAAGCTTTACCTTATCAAACGAATGGACAACTGCATAGATTTTTTTTTAGATTAACATGCAGGTCATTATACTATAAACGACAAATTAATTTTCCATTACCTGTGTGACGTACGAAAAATTATTGTTACTTATTGTCCTGTAATTTTCTGTCCTCCATTCTTTAATCAGATTTATTTACAGCTAACCTGTTTGATGTTGGTATTGCGTATAGCATTGGTAGATGTACACATGTGAAATTGAATTTTAAACTTATATGTCTCATGATCTCTTATGTATTGAGATCCTAATAGAATTTGAATATTTAATCATTAAAAGATTTAACAGCATTTGTTGAATTAATACTAAGAAACAATGAATTTGAATTCAATGGACAATTATACAAACAAATTATAGGAGCGCCTATGGGTGGTATATTTTCTCCGACATGCACAGATTTACATCTGTCTGTACTATAAATAAATATTTTAGATAAGTTCCAATGGAGAGAAAACATCAAATTACACTGTCAATACGGAGATGACGGTTTTATGGTCTTTACAGGCATGATAGCGAACAAAATTGACCCTCCACTTAAATTCACATTTGAGGTGTCTAATTCTAGTATGACCTATTAAGTTACCGAAGTGTACAAAGGTGAAAGATTGTAGTTGATGTGTCTTCAATCCAATGCATAATTTGAAGTATCCAATCTTGATATTGGTTTGGAACGTAAAATGATCTGTTGTTTCAGTTAACAATTTGTGTGCAGGTTTTTACAGTATTCACCAATTTTTTTTTCAGTATTAACATCCCCGTAATGCTGTCTGACCTGACACATGTAACAGCTTGCAAACTGATGGTACATCACAATGATAACTTTAACCGTGCTGCTTAACAGGTGTTAAAAAGTTAAGATTCAGATATTGTCAATAGTTTATCCATCATAAATAAAGTCGCAACGTGGACTTTAAGGTAGCTATACATTTGTTCGGGTTACTTCCATCTGTAAACAAAGCTAAAGGACCGGTACAAGTTTCAAAGGTACGATCAAAATAGTTGTAGATCGTACCGACATTATTTTTCAGTGCTTGCCTCTATTTGAAAAATAAGACTAGAAAGTGATATATACACGATTTTGAGTCTCCAATTTCGTCGCTAGTTTTCTTGTTAAATGATGGTTCGGGTCATCAACCTCTTGTTCCTCGTCTTTAGCTTTTTTTTCTTCGGCTGTTTGTGTACGTTTTTTATTCCCGATTAGACCATTGTCGTGTAGTAAATTCATGTTGGTTTATCTTTCAAAAACTTTCTGATCAACGCATATGCCCTAGATTGCACATTTTTAATTCAACTGTTTCACATGTCACACCTCTTCTTCGGAGATACATAATATTCATAGATATGTTGTGTTCCCAGATATGATATATATGTTTAATCTTTTAGAAAAGTTAAAAGTAAGAAAAACACGGTGTACATATATTTAAGATGTATTTTTAATACATCAACTTTTATTGACGATACATTTTGAAAAAAAATCTCTTGTGAATGGAAAGGCATTTTTATTGACTGCAACTATTAATGACAGAGTCACTTCTCTTGTTTTAACAAAAGCAGACATGTTCACATGCGGTCGGTTTTTCTGATATGACATATGTTGTAGCATTGGTGTTTGGTTCAACTGGTAGTTGTTTGTTGGCTGTGTGGTTCCACTGGTTTTAATTAATTTATCTGTGTTGGTGGAAGTTGTTCAACTGATATGATATCGATAATCTTCACCAAAGCATTGGTTTCTAGTGACTTTCTTTGAATTGCTTCCTCTTTGAATGTCAACACCGAAACGTTTTGTTATAGATTTGATGATATCGTCGCGATCAAGTGTATCTAAGGATTCTTCAGTAAATTCATGTAATTCCTCCCTCTTACACATGTACATAATTTTGAAACTTTGCAAGTTCCATTAACATATCCGAATTAACTTTCTGTCACTAATGAGTTTCATCTAGATAACAGCTCACTAAATATGAGCACGCTGATAATACGACACAACCTTTGAGCCAAACTGATGACCAACTAAGATACGGTAATCTTATCATTATATATGCCTATGGTCAACCAATAACAATAGCCTTTTGCGCTCATGTGGCTGAAAGCACACACCAATCAGTCAATGAACGAACACAACTACCAAAAAGGTTAAATACCATGTCTGTTTGTATCTATTTGTGGATAAACTTACTACTCTTCTTCTGTAATCCTTGGATATCGAACCCTGAAATAGGAAAATTAGTTGTGAAATTGTAGTTATCAAACCTTTGTAACGTTTGTTTCCAATTAGCTACCATACGTTTTCAAAATAACTGAAATAAAATATGACATTTTAATGGTCAACGATTCATACGCTTCGAGATTTAAAGTGTTTTTTTTTCCATTGCTTGGTAGAAATAAAAATAAGACTCATTTGTGAAGTTACAAAAAAAAAAAAAGAAATATGAAATAATTTTGACGATTTTCCTTGTAGATTTTGGGACTGCTAACGTATTGATATATATGTCCAGTTAAAGGTTGCAAACACTTCCTGATGTCAATTCTGTAATTTAAATAAACTTTAGACCGGGGATACGAAGTCACCTACTGAACTGCCTGAGCCTGAAAGAGCCTATAAAGATATCATGTCCCCTACTTCGAAAACTTCAATTTCATAAGACTTTCAAAATTTATTATTTAATGATCGAAAAGAGGATTGTATCGTTTTTATGAACCTTACACCAGGGACATGCATAATCACCTACTGAACTGCCTGATCCTTGAATAGTGATAAAATTCACTCCCCGCCTACGAAAATTGCAATGATGCAAGACTTATGCATTTTAAGTTATTTAATTGATCGGAAAGAGGTTTACATGTTATTTTAAATTGTCATACTTTTCATCACACTTTTCTTTGACATCTGTACTTATTATGAATAAGAAAGATTTTAATCATCATTTAAAATGGGTAGTGAAAAAAATACATAATTAAATATATTTTAGACTCGAGCACCATCAACTGAAAATCTAATTTGATATTTATCTGAATTTTGCCCCTTATTGAATTCATCTTTTATTAGACTTTCAATGTCACTATTTACGTTAATCATAACGCCTGGTTTATTTCCTGGCAGTCTTTCTATGTGATGAATTTTATTGATGTTTTCCCTACACTGAACTACCAAATATCTCCTTGGACGATCACGGAAAACTCGTGATATGCTGCATCACTTATACAAAAGTTAGCAAATAAAAACACAACATGATGTAAAGTCTTAATCTTCACAGTTATTATTTCATTAGAAGTTTTATTTAATTTTTCGGCTTTATCTTCGCCTAACACAACAGAGACACATTTAATCTTTTAGATTTTAAGTGGTTTAAAATTTCAGCAAATGCCAAAGCTTGCTCTGAAAAAGTAGTAACTGTTTTTAATTTTCTAAGTCGTTGCCTTTGATGAATTTCAGTAATCTTTTCCCCTTCAGTTTCAAACTGTTTAATTATTGCATTGTTAATATATTCCCAAATTGATTTATTCCTAGTTTTGAAGTATGTAGTTTCTTCTTTTAAAGTTGTAACCTAATAGTCAATCAGCTAGTTTTCAAAAGCGCTCTAGTTAAGAAGTTTGTGTTACGCCCCAGGGTACTGCGATTTTTTTTTATATAGAATTGATAAAATACAAGGTGTTATAAAAAAAAGTGTCCAAAAGAGGTTTTAAAACGTCCCTTTCAATGGTCCCCTCATTTATTAATCACGACTAGGTAATTGTATTTAAAATAAAAATAATGTAATAAAAGTAAAGGTATAAACAACCAAAACAGACATAATACTATCATATTTAATGTTAAACTGACGATTTTTTGAGCTTGAATTGTTTCTTTATGTGCGATTTCTTTCAAAATAAGCTTTATATTAATGTATGTAGGTCTGGCCTTACATTTTTGTGTTTCTAATGCATCTAAAAGATCGTCGATACACTGGAAAAATTATCTGCAGTTTTTCTATCTGGTACAGATTCAAAGCGATAAAAATCGCTCGTCTATTCTTTTGTCTCGATTTCATCACTTAAAGCAATACTTTAAGGGTATGTACAGCAAAATAGGCAGTTTACAGCCAAATTATGGGAATGATGTTTACATATCTGCGTTATTTGTAAGATATAAGTTTATTGAAATACAGAGTAATCTATATTTGTTCTTGCTTTGTAGGTTAGGTGAAGTATGCAGCCATGTTGGTGCACTTCTCTTCAAGATTGAAATGGGAGTAAAAATGGGGCTAACTCTGTCAAGCTCGACAAGCAAGGCATGTCAGTGGAATAGTACATTTAGAAAAGAGGTTATTTAATTATATTTTAATAAAGTGTAATCACTATTAAAGGAATTATAGTTATATACATGTACAATGTATCAATTTAGGTATAAAAACAAAGATTTGGTATGATAGCCAATGAGACTATTAATACATGTACATGATTATATTTTTACAATATTGTATTTAATCGATTGAGATGAATGAAATAATGAATCAAAACAATGCTTTTTTTTTTTACTAGAAATCATGATTATATATTTAAAAGCATTCCGCAATTATGAATAATAATAAGTTGTTTATAAAAAAATAAGGTGAGATGGGAAACAGCCCTCCATTCCGGACCATGTTTTCCTAACAATTATAAACAGTGTGTGTGCACACAGCAAAAGTGCTGAGTCAGTTACAATGTATGATGTGAATAAGGAAAAATATTTCTCTTTTTAAAACTATTTGATCTTAAGGTAGATTCATGGTATACCGCCATCTTGGATTGAACAATCACAGTAAAAAAATCGGTCTAGTTATTTGCCTAAATCTGCAAATTGGAAGACAGATTTGCAATTTAATGGTTAGACTGTTAAATAATATAAAGAAAACTTGGCAATCTATTGTATAATCCAAAATATTTAAACAAATATAATGTTTCTTGCTTTTAGAATAATTTTTTTTAAACAAGCCATTTAAGGGAAGATAACTCTTTTAGTAAAAAAATTATACCGGACAGATAGGGAATTTTTTTCTTTTTACTTGTAGCAAGAAAACAAGTTCGGTGACACCGTTTTTTCTTTTTATTTTCTTAAAACATATTACAAAACCTATCTTTTCACAATTTATTTCAAAATTCTATCTCATAGATTTTTTTTATGCACACAAATGTGTTTTTCCATGAACAATCTAACCAAATTTAGGCAATTTTCAACGACTCATAGCTTAAAAAATAGCACGGTGACCCCTCCTTTTTATTATATTTTTGAAAAGAGCATATTAAAATCTTCATTCTGGCTAAGTATAAGAAAATTCTGTCTCAAAAATCTACCTTAAATACTTATCATTTATTTTAATCTTTCAGGTGATACCTGCTACAGTGACAGAGATTTGTGACAAAATCAAAGGCAAAAGAACCAAAGAAGTTGTCTCCATTCAAGCAGATGGCTCATCTTTTCTTCCACAACCTGAAGTCCTTGATGAACTATATGCTCTGGTACCAAATGCTGCATTTTTTACATCAGTGACAGCACCCTCACAGATTGTAGAGAGTCAACCAGTAGCAACTTACACAGAAAAGTATCCTAAGCTATTGCAATCACTACAAGATCCAGATATTTCAGACATCAACATTGACTGTCATTGCAAAGACATTTTCTCTGGCTACTTGTGTTCCGACTACCAAGCTACAAATTGAGAAGCCGCAACAAGGAACCAAGCCATTAGCCCAATATGGTTTCAACACCGTATGGGGCGTGTTACAGCATCTAAGGCCCATGACGTTTGGACACGCAAAGACACCACATCACCTGACGTTTTAGTAAAGCGCATTGTTGGGTATTCATCATATGACTTGTCCAAAAAAGCTGCTGTCAAGTAGGGAGTCGACCATGAAGAAGAATGCAGACAAGCCTATATCACCAACCAAAGCACACAACACATTGATTTTGAATGTAATTTGTCAGGTTTTACTATTAACAATCAACACACATTCTTGGGAGCCAGTCCCGATGGCATTACTAACTGTCAGTGTTGTGTTAAAGGAATAATTGAGATTAAGTGCCCATACAAGCATAAGGACATTACTGTTATGCAATCTGCATCATCTGATAAAGACTTTTGTTTGGACAAGTCTCTACACCTCAAGACCAAGCACAGATACTACACACAGGTTCAATGCCAGATGTTCATCCTCCAACTGACATTTTGTGACTTTGTTGTCTACACTAAGTGTAAGCCTTCACCCAGTATGGTCATAGTAAGAGTGCCCATTGATGTGAACTTTTCTCATGCCTTAATAAGCAAATGTGAACTCTTTGTGAAAACGTATGTAATAAGAGAGTTAGTCACCAGACAGCTGGAAAACCAACAACAAGCCACAACACAACCACCAGAAGAAAACAACAACGAAAAAGAGACATGGTGTTTATGTGCCGAACCAGAATACGGCAGAATGATCTAGTGCGACAAATCTGAGTGTCCGTATCCGTGGTTTCACTACAAGTGTGTAAATATCCGACGAAAGCCAAAGGGAAAGTGGTATTGTTTGATCTGTATTGAATAGACTTGTACTGAACATTGTGTTATTTTGACTTTGTTATGTAAAGATTAATGCTAATGGTTGTAACCAATGTATTTTGTGTTTTTTTTTTCTGTACACATATTGTCTCATTACTGCTTGCATGATTTATTGTGATAAAACTCATCAAGAAAGATGAAGACCAATAATAAATAAACATCATTTATTTTAACATAATACATGTACATTTTTAATAAAGTTCATATTGCACAGTTCCATTACGGCAACATGGTATACATGTATCATTTCTTGAAAAGGGTAAACTTTTTTCAATTTTAATATATCAAAACTATTGTTTTATTTAACCAATTCTTTTTTATTTCATACTAAATTTGTACTATAGGTTTAATATTCCATATCAATATTGAAATAGTAACTGTTTTGAAATGTTTACATAAAGTATATAGTATGTAAGTACAATCAGTAAATCAAGAAACAAGTTTAGGATGTAAATTACACACTGCTGAACATAATGTAACAATACTGTCTGACTGAGGCACCAAATAAATGCTCACATTACTACTGAAAATGTTGAAGTTTTTTAACTGTTCAATTGCCCTCTCCACATGAATGCGCACATGGGCAATTTTTCTTGTCTGTTCTACTTCTTTTGCACTAAGTTGGGATTTACCTTTGGTGAAAACAGGAATTACTAATGATGCATGGCGACTGGCTAACTCCGCTGCGATTAAAAAACCTCGGTCGGCTAGAACTTGGTCCCCATGCTCTAATTTATCCACAAAACCACTACGCTGAGTTATAACTTTGTCTGACGTTCTACCTCCAAAGGCTTTTGAGTCTTTTTTGACACAAATGATATTGCACCGGTAGGTGTTATGGACACTAAAAACTTGATGGTGTTATTATGTTTATAATTCGACCAGGTTTGTGCCCTTGTAGTTAAATTTGCTGGTCTTTGGATGAATACTTCGAAACAGTCTATGATGCTGATGCACCTTGGATATGAAAGTTTAAATACTATGGGCATGTTCTTAATGAGATTGTCTTTATCTGGCCACTGCACTAGAAATGACAGTTTTCAGCAAGTTTTGGAATACCTTTGTTAAATATATCGGATACAGTAGTGACTGACACTTTGAACCGATAAGCTATTTCTTGGTGTTGAATGTTCAGTCTCAGCTTCATTAAAATAAACAATAAAATATTTGACGGAGACATTAATTTGCTGGATGGTAATATTGTCAGGCAAAATGAAACTAACCACATGAAAATGGCTTTATTTGGCACACCTGTGTAAAATAGTGTTTTACGGTCACTGGATATTGCTTGGTCACCAAACCTTGATTCATTAACTTCTTTTCTTAGCGTAATATTTGATGCTTGTAACCTGCCAAGCTCTTCATGAAGTAGTTCATTTTCAATACGAAGGGCTGCTATTTTCTTGATGCATGGACCATGTAAATCTGAAAATTAAAAAAATCAAATAAATGACAATGAAAAAAAGACAGTATGAAAACTTCACTTACAGGAACATAAAAATTCTAAATGTATCACAATTTCAATACATCACACTCAATTTAATATCTAATATAACAAAACATTTCACCATCTTTACTATAATTAAATTATGCAAATAAGACAAAACAAGATTTTTAATCATTGCAATACCCAAATCACTGTGATGATTAAGTATAATCTAATTAGTCTCATAAAATACAAATTGATATAACAATTTAATTGGAATACTTTGACTTGGTAAAGGTCTTCTTATTAACATAGTTCAAAAATTTATAATTGCATTAATCAAAATAAGTGAGATTTACTATGTACACAACAAGCTCATAAAAGGAATGTTCTCTCACATTGATTAATTGGTAAAAATTATTATCAATTATAAAAATTATTTATTAAAAAATGCAATATAAATCATAAATAAATTACCTTCTGTTGTCTCTATACATGTAGGTGGTGGAAGGTTTTCTGATATGTCCAGAAGTACTGATGCTGCCTCTTGTTGATCTTTATCAGCCTTTCTCTTTTGAAATCTCTCAAAGCGGGCTGCACGCAACTGTCCATTTGTTGTTGTGCCCTCATATCCCCCCATGTAGATGGATGGGACATAGTCAGGATTTGTCTTATCATTGCTCTTCTGACCTGAAATTGAATATAATACATGTAATCACAAGTTATAACCCTAAGCAGGCATATGCATTACAAACAAAATGAAAATCTTCATTGAATAAAACTTTGTAAAATGAAAAAAGTACACATATGCATGTAGTGTAAAAAAGAGACATTTAAAATCAACCTAAGGAAGTGTATTGAGACTATGTTAAGTATGTATTCTTGGCTGTGTCACTTGTTACTGACAAAAGCTAGCCATGAAAAATTCAGAGACAGATGAAAATGCATGTTAAATTGGTTTTCGTTATCATCAGTTCTTTATCAAAGCCCCTTTTTACCCCCTCCCCCCACCCACCTTTTCATCAAAAAACCGGCTTCAACGGCATTTATGTACCCAAAACGAAAATATTTCAGGACAAATTGAAAATTAAATATTCTCTACGGCAATGTAAAAAGAAAAATAGCTTACCAGTTATGAAATGTCGATAGCACACTCTATTATGGTCTGCAGGCACCCAGGGCTTCCCTTCAGCTGAAATCCAAAGATGTCTGCGTGTGTCAGGCTTTTTTGGTACTCTGTAAAAGCTTTGTAACGTGTAACCAGGCGTTTATATCTTAAACGAACGTTCCAGTAAATACTTGGATCCAAGTTGTCCACAAACAATACGTCAATACCAAAAACTATAACTATCTATATTATTCACAATGAACCAAAATATATACAGTAGCTCCTTGCCGATACAAAGTAACAATGAACAATAAAACAATTATATATACACAAATATAATTATAACACAGCCTGTCCTCCTAATAGAACAACCTGTCCTATACGACAGTGCGGGCAAGTGCAGTATGTTACTACCAGACAGTGCGGACTGGTACAACTTGTCCTCCTAGTAGAACAGCCTGTCACTAACAACTAAAGTGGACTATTGCAGTCTGTTCTCCGAGTGAGACAGTCTGCTCTACCGACTTCCAATGTTAGACCAACTTGTACCCAGTACAAGTTGTCCCCAGTACAAGTTGTCCTCTTGTCAAACTTACAGCTATGTAGCGTACTCACTATTGTAAGCCAGTCTTCTTCTGTAAGAACATCGACAGAACCCGAATTGTATTCCTCACCCACTTATATACTCTAGGGCGAATTCACTATTTAATGAATAGGGGTGTTCTCTAAATGTTCCCGATACCGAACACAAGAGTACCTCTCAAACACCCCCATACAAATGGACCCAACCATTGACTCTCCCGCCAAACATCTAAATCTACACAACGCTTCCTTCTACATGAAATATGCATATATAAAACAAGATTCTTCTTGTTTGTTACCTTAACAACCAATAAACATTACATAACCCACGCCTCAATCTACATGCGTCCCGCATGATTAAATAAGACTAAAATACAATAAATAATACTTTATTTAACCAATATCTTTGGTTTGAAATGGATGTCCATTAAATGTCTGAAAAGCTTTAGTAGGCTTCTTTAACTTCCACTATACGGATCTTCTTTGGACCATCCCGATAAGTTGTTTCAGTTGTTACAGTTTTGGTATACAACATCGAGTCTGTTTGAACACCACACGAAACTAAACTAGCTTTCCTTTTCTTACATGTTGCACAGAGGACAATACTTTCCTTATCATCAACTTTACTTCCCCGTTTGTCAGTTTGTTTTTCTAGGCTGTCAACTAGTGATCCTTTTGTGTCAGTATTCTTACTGCCAACTGCAATAATCTCTGGTCCCAGCCTTTCTGTAAAAGTATTTCTCACCCCTGGAAGTCGGGGCGTAGTCTTTTGTCTTATTATCCGTCCTAATTCGTTGTTGCAAACAACAGTACGTTCAACTAGTTTACTTGTCATCATGTTGTCATCTTTCTTATTTTCAGGCTCTTTTAACCCTGTATCCTTCTTTTCTTCTTGTTCACTGCATTCATTTTTATCACTGTCTTGTCCAAGTATGTCACCTGGATCTTGACTTTTCCAATCATCCTCTGACTCGGACTCTGATGAATCACTGAGCAGTTCTTCACTCTTGCTAGTACTTTCTTCTTTAGCACTCTCACTATCATCGTCTTTCTGATGCTTGGATTTCATATGTCTTAGCAAGTTCTTCGACTTGTCTGTATGATAAAAACAACCACTTTCAGTACAAAACAATCTTTCATTTGCACAGAAAGTCAGATGTTTATCCCTTTCTTCTTTACACTCAAATGACATTGGACAAAATCCACATTTCCACTGTTCTTTTTTTCTAATAGTAATTTTTGTTTTTGCCATCTTGATTCTGCAAATATAAAACAACAAACATTAAATCTATATACAACAATAAACTAAACCTTAATCAAGTATATAATCAGCCATCCAGACTGGTCTTTTCCTTTCACGGCGGCCACTTTCTTCTTCTATACCTATTCTGTCATCCTGATCTATGACATCATCAAATATATCAGCTTCACGTGGTTCTGTTACTTGGGGATTATCAATGTCTTCAGACATTTCCCCTCTCAACACTTGCTTGTGCTTGAGTTTTATCCTATCCACATGAATGATCTGTGGGGTCCCTCTGATACCACAGTCAACCTTATAGGTAAGGTCACCACTTTTCTCTAAAATTGTGAAAGGCCCTCTCCAAAAACAAGTCAGTTTTGGGGATTTTCCCGTTTTCCTTACAGGGAAGTAGACATATACTTGATCTCCTGACCTAAAACTTTCATATGATAATTTGAGATCATGATACCTCTTTTGTCTCCTCATTTCTCCTGGCATTCTTTGCCTAACAAAAGAATGGGCATCCTCTAACCTTTCTTTTAGTTCCCAAGCCCATTTATGTTGTGGTATACCTTTAATTGATGGCGGCATTTCATACAAGATATCTAACGGGGTTGTACTTTCCCTACCAAACATAAGACGGTTTGGAGTCTGTCCAGTTGTGTCATGTTCAGAAGCCCTATATGCCATCATAACAAAGGGGATATACTTATCCCAATCCCTTTGATGTTCTTGGACATATGCACTAAGCATTGTCGCTAATGTCTTGTTGAATCTTTCTACCATACCATCCGATTGAGGATGATATGGTGTAGTCCTGGTTTTCTTGATATCAAGAACTTTACAGACCTCTTGAAACAACCTACTTTCATATTGTCGTCCCTGGTCAGAGTGAATCCATGACGGGACACCGAATCGAGCTATTACCTCCTCTACAATAATTTTGACAACAGTACTTGCTTCCATATTGGGCATAGGGAATGATTCTGTCCATTTAGTATAGTAGTCCGAAACAACTAAGATATACCGATTGCCATTTTCGGTTTCCGGAAGTTCCCCAAGAATATCAGTAGCTATCCTTTCCATAGGACTACTTGTCTCTACTATGGCCATTGGAGCACGTTTCTTTTTCGTTGGGGTTTTCCTCATAGCACACTTGTCGCAACCAGCGACATATGCTCTAACGTCAGCTTGCAAACCTGGCCAATAATAAGACTGACGTATTTTCTCTAAAGTCTTACGCATACCTAAGTGACCTGCATACTTTGCATCATGACAGAAGTGTAAAACTTGTTTTCGTTCAGACAGTGGAATTACAGCTTGCAATTTCACAACTTTCCGTTCATTGTCATAAAAATGTCTGAATACCAAATCATCTTGAAGTTTTAAACTATTAAACTGACTCCATAATGACCTTATAAAGAAACCTTTACCAGAAACCTCATTGTATTCTGGCCTTTGACCATCTGTCAGCCACTGCTTAACTAACTTAAGGTCTGGGTCGTTTGATTGTTTATCTGTCAACGTCCAATCTGTATCATGGTCAGGCATCTGACTAGTTACTATTTTAACCTGACTTTCTTCAGTCTTGTGACAATCACTGCTCGTTTTTGACTGCCAGTCTAACGTATACCCACATTGTTTACAGGGAATACGACTCAGTGCGTCAGCATTCCTGTGTTGGGTACCTGGTCGGTGTTGAATGTGCATATCATAAGCACTCAATGTCTCAATCCATCTAGCTACTTGGCCTTCTGGATTTTTGAAATTCAACAACCATCGAAGTGAGCTATGATCCGTTCTGATCGTAAATTTTCTCCCATATAAATATGGTTTAAAATACTTCACAAAGTATACCACAGCTAGCAACTCTTTGCGAGTCACGCAATATCTACGCTCGGATTTAGACATTGAGCGACTGGCATATGCTATAACCTTTTCCTTACCATCTTCATGGCGTTGTGATAAGACACCCCCTAATGCTACATTACTAGCATCTGTATCTAAGATGAACTCTTTATTAAAATCAGGATGTGTTAATATTGGGGCGTTTGTCAACTTTATTTTAAGAAGATCAAATGCATGCTGACAATCAGATATCCATTCAAACCTTTTGCCTTTTTTCAGTCAAAACATGCAGACATTTAGCAATTGAGGCAAAGTTTTTGATGAACTTTCTATAATAGCTGCACAGACCTAAAAATGAACGAACTTCAGTAGGGTTTGTTGGGACAGGCCAATTTTGTACAACTTTTATTTTCTCAGGATCAGTGGCTATCCCCTCTTCTGAAATTATATGCCCTAAATAACGAACCATGGTAACACACAAGTTACACTTTTTAGCCTTTAGCTTTAAGCCTGCTGATTTTAATCTGTCAAAAACTGTCCTTAAATTATCCAGCATATCGTCTAATGTCTTGCCAAAAACAATAATGTCATCTAGATATACTAGACATACCTCCCATTGGAGCCCTGCCATAACAGTTTCCATTAAACGCTCAAACGTTTGTGCAGCACAGCACAACCCAAACGGCATTACCTTGAACTGAAACAATCCTTTTCTAGTCGCAAATGCCGTCTTATGTTTATCTTTCTCAGCCAGTTCAACTTGCCAATATCCAGAACAACAGTCAAGAGTACTAAACCAGCTGTTGCCTGCAAGATGGTCAAGTGTTTCATCTATTCTAGGCAGTGGATATGCGTCTTTATTGATAGTCACGCTATTCAGTTTCCTGTAATCCACACAAAAACGGTACGTGTCATCCTTTTTCTTAACCAAAACTATACCTGCAGCCCATGGGCTGTGTGAAGGCTCAATAACCTTATTTTCTAACATTTTATCTATATTGTCATTAACAACTTTTGATAAATGAAAAGGTGTGCGGCGAGGAGGTTCTTTGAAAGGCCTAGCATTACCAGTTTCTATTTCATGTTTAACTAAATTAGTTTTACCTAGGTCTGAATCTGTTTCAGCAAACAGACTTTCATATTCTTGCACTAAACTTTTTACCTTCTGTTTTTCTGACCTTGATAATTTGTCAGATGTTCTGTTCAGAAGATCATGCAAATCTGACCTCAACCCCTTTTTATTTTGTCCATCATTCTGAGAGGGCAAAGATTTTGCTACGTGGCTGATTTCACACATCTGTGCAATAGTTGTACCCGGAAATATAGTCTTAGCCTCGTTTTCTACGTTCATGAGTCTGACTGGTATACTGTCATTTGATTCGACTAAGGAACGTGCCGTCAAAATGTAATCTTTCCCTTTATTTTCACTAGCTTCTACTAAAACATCATTATTTGGCAATGTCTGACCTTCCGACAAGCAAACTTTCCCAGAAACTACTATCTCTGATCGAGCTGGTATCGTAACAGATTCTGTAGAAACCACCCTGAAACATCCTAATGTACCTTGAAAAATTAAGGGAACACTAAGGTTATCGATGTGAAACATGTTTTCAGACACATCAACCAGACACTTGTTTTTCTTCATGAAGTCTAAACCCAGAATGCCATCAACTTGTAGCTCAGTTACTACGTCCTCTGAAGTAAACCTTTCTGTACCAAAATCTAGTTTAAAATTGCCCTTACCTCTAAGGTTTAAATAGTTTCCACATGCGGACTTAATTTGTGACTTAGTAGCATTCAGATGTGGCCTATACAAGTCAGGAATAAGATCGTACACTTTGTTAGAAACAAGAGTTAACGTAGCTCCAGTATCCACTACAAACTTGACAAATATATCTTGAATAAGTAACTCGACATACATGCCTGCATCCTCTGATGCTGAAATGACAACGCCTTTATCTTTATTTGCCGCCTTTTCTCCAGACTTAAGTGTCCTGACCGATCCGTCCGTATCAGGTCCTTTCGTATATCCTCCCCGAGCATTTTGTTTCTTAATACTATTGGGACAATTTCTTGCAAAGTGTCCTATTTCACCACAACTAAAACAAGGACCACCACTTTTTCTGTTGCTTTGAGTATTATAGGTCTCCCCCCGTGGTTGGAATTTTTTTTGAGAATTTAAATCCTTAAGCGTCATCATGTCGTTCGTTAAAGATTGTAAATTATTCTCCATTGTCTGCATCCATGTCGCCATATTCTCCATTGATACAATAGTATCCGGACTATTAGACGCTTCTGTCCGTTCGTCACTCGTAGTCTGTCGTAAGTGACCCATGCTTTTCATTGTTCTACTCTCAGCTTTATTGTAGGCTTCGAGCTCAACTGCCAACCGTATAGTATCATTGAGACCTTTAGGACGAGACTGTTTAATTCTAAGTCTCATTTCAGAGTCTACTAATGCGTCCAAAAATTGTTCCTTGGCAAGCGTGTCTCTTAATTCTAATGGGGCAGTAGGGTATGCCAGATTAGACAGTCGTCTAACTGACTGACCTAACTCTGGTAGAGTTTCACTTGCTTTCTGGCGTCGTTCTTTGAATTGAACGCGATAAAGTTCTGTTTGACTGGATGGAGCAAAGCGTTCCTCCAGTGCAAATACTAGGTCTGAAAATATTTGTCTCTTTTCCTTTGGTAAATCACCAAGGACTGCTTGGGCCTGTCCAATCAGTGACACGGCCAAGTACAAACCTTTTTGATATTCAGACCACCTATTAACAAGGGCGCACATCTCAAAGTGTGATAAATAATCAATCCAAGGAGTAAGGCCATCATATTTTGAAGGTTTGATTTTAACATCATTTGATACAGAGCTTACAGTATGAGCAGTGCTTTGATTTTTTGTTGATTCCTGCTTAGGACTAAAATTTTGAATTTTATCTTGCCCTATGGATTTTCTGTTATTTACCTGAGGATTTGTTATGATATCCCTATCTAGCAAAGGTAGTGTATCACCCACGGCTAATCCTACAGGTGTTGATAGAGACGGCCCTGTCGTCACTACGCCTGAATCATGTTCTTTGTTTTCAACAACTTTTGGACGTACACCCTGACCTCTAGGTGTAGAAGATATAAAACCTTGTCCATGTTGTATTGTGCTCTCGCTAAGAGACTGTATTTGTCTACTTATTTCAGCAATCTGATCGTCAATATTTGACATATTTATTACAGTACAGTGTAATCAGAATGACACAATTTTTATTAAATAATACACTCGTATTTCAACTCAGCCGTGACTTACAACTATGCCTCACGGTTGATGCACTTTAATCTTTTATTAAAGTAAACATTGATGTTAACTGACAATAAATTAAATGACGATCAATCAATCAAATAGTATTTGATAGACAACTTGAATCCCAACCGCTAGCCACCAAATATGTAACGTGTAACCAGGCGTTTATATCTTAAACGAACGTTCCAGTAAATACTTGGATCCAAGTTGTCCACAAACAATACGTCAATACCAAAAACTATAACTATCTATATTATTCACAATGAACCAAAATATATACAGTAGCTCCTTGCCGATACAAAGTAACAATGAACAATAAAACAATTATATATACACAAATATAATTATAACACAGCCTGTCCTATACGACAGTGCGGGCAAGTGCAGTATGTTACTACCAGACAGTGCGGACTGGTACAACTTGTCCTCCTAGTAGAACAGCCTGTCACTAACAACTAAAGTGGACTATTGCAGTCTGTTCTCCGAGTGAGACAGTCTGCTCTACCGACTTCCAATGTTAGACCAACTTGTACCCAGTACAAGTTGTCCCCAGTACAAGTTGTCCTCTTGTCAAACTTACAGCTATGTAGCGTACTCACTATTGTAAGCCAGTCTTCTTCTGTAAGAACATCGACAGAACCCGAAATGTATTCCTCACCCACTTATATACTCTAGGGCGAATTCACTATTTAATGAATAGGGGTGTTCTCTAAATGTTCCCGATACCGAACACAAGAGTACCTCTCAAACACCCCCATACAAATGGACCCAACCATTGACTCTCCCGCCAAACATCTAAATCTACACAACGCTTCCTTCTACATGAAATATGCATATATAAAACAAGATTCTTCTTGTTTGTTACCTTAACAACCAATAAACATTACAGCTTTAAGGGTCACCATTATTAAATCTTGTTGTACAGTTGATTACACAACAAGACACAACCATCGTAATTAACCGTTAATCTCATTATGATCGGCCTTACAATGTAAACAACTTTCTTTCTGTTTTTCTGTATACAAAACTTTGAATTTTTCGAAAAACTAAGGATTTTCTTACCCTAGGAGTAGATTACCTTCGCCGTATTTGGCACAACTTTTTGGAATTTTGGGTCCTCAATGCTCTTCAACTTTGTATTTATTTGGCTTTTTGAACTATTTTGATCTGAGCATCACATGTGGTTATCTTTCCCTGTCGTTCGCACTGGTTTATAGCAAATTCATACAACAATCTCTGTTACTGTACTTTTCATGAATTTTATGTTTTAAACACCAGGTACAATAAGTGTCAATTATTTTTTGTCTGTCACACAGGTATTTGAAAATATTTTTGTCGTTCCATGTTTTTATGTACTTTGTATGTTTGTTAGCTCTTCTCCCTTTTTTATGGAGATTTTAGGCATTTCCTGTGCCAAAATCCATACAATTATATTCTTTAATTACAAATGATTAACTACACATATAAAATAAAGTGTCGTATAACTGAAATGCCAAAATCACTTAAAGTAATCTACTCTTACAAAACCAAGGGGAGGATGGTTGGTGTTTACTGTCAGTAGTTTTACAGATCAGAACATCACATCTGTTGCATATGTTGGCAGTCTGAGGACTGGATTCGTTCACACTGGCCATGCGAACATCTGTTTGCTGTGACTGCAGTTTCATGAATCGAGCTTGATTGATTTACCCGTCCTTTATAGAGACATTCAATGTTCATCTTGGATCAACCCCAAGGGTGACTGGGGAATAGAAATATGGTCACTTGGTCTTCTCCCGACAGGCAGTAAAACAAATGGCTTCTAATATGATTGATTGGTGGTTGCTTAACGTCCATTAGCAAATATTTCAAGCATATTCAGGACGAGAACAAGTTCACAATATTGATTGTTGTTGATTGTTGTTTGCTTAACGTCCAGTGGCAAATATTTCATGCATATTCAGGACGAGAACAAGTTCACAATAAATACAATAGGTAGGTTGTTGTAATAGAGGCCATCTAACAGTCTAAACAATGCAGATGAACCACAATGTGTATCTTGCAACTGCAAGTATACTATTAAACATGTTTTAATTAATTGTATTGACTTTGCTGATATTCGTAAGAAGCATTTCAATGTCAATAATATGTATGATTTATTTAATAATGTTCCATTTACAAATATTGTTGCATTTTTAAAAGAAATTGGAATTTATTATAGAATATAAAAATGTTAATATATTTAAGTCGTTTTTAATTTTTATCACGTTATTTTACTCATATTGATTTTTATTTGTAAATAATCAATTTGCTTTAGTCTAGAATTTTAGAATATTGAAGGACTTTTTGTCTTATTTTAAAAATATGCTTTAAATTGTAAAAATATTCGAATTAGCTCTCGCAGCGATATAGCCTTTTTGTGCTAATGCGGCGTAAAGCAACCAACAATCAATCAATCAATCAATCAATCTAACAGTGTAAGATGATGGTCGGGGAAATTTAAACTGCCACTGGAAAATGAGGGTATATTGGATAGGGAAAGAAATTTGGCCTTGCAACAGGCCACCTACGGACCCCTGAAAGAGTTGTTGCAAGGGTTATTAACGTGCAAAGAGCGTGGCACTCTCTTAACACGAGACCCCCTTCTGACCGGACGTGACTGCGAACTTGGTACATCCTGCGCAGCCAAAACGGACGCCCCACTTATGCAAGCGTTTTACTGCCGGTCGGGAGAAGACCAAGTGACCATATTTCTATACCCCAGTCACCCTTGGGGTGTATTATATTAATATGAGCATACACACATTGTTTTTTGTATTATAATATGAACATTATTTTTTTTATATTATAATATGAACAAGAAGTTGCACACAATATTGTACTAATAAAATTAAGAATGGAAATGGGAAATGTGTCAAAGAGACAACAACCCGACCATAGAAAAAACAACAGCAGAAGGTCACTAACAGGTCTTCAATGTAGCGAGAAGCATATCTCCCCTTGAACTCAGAAGAATGGCTGAACATAATGAAAAAAATCAAAGTATCAGGAAACATGAAGTTGGTAATTAAAACCTTTGAAAAATTCTCACATTTTACAACTCATCACTGTGAAACTGGTGGCCAAGTATAAAGTCATTCCAAGCATTCATATTGGAGAAGTTTTTGACGAAAAATTTTAAAAGTCCATTTACATATTGATTTTTTTTTTACAGTATCGGCAAACAAGAAAAATCTATATTCATCATTGTTCATGTATTAACTTCTTCAAGGTCATACTTGTATTATTATTTTTTTTTAAAGATTTAAACATGCTTAAAAAAATCCAGACTTTTATGTTCATTTGTTGTCTTGCAGCTTTTTTCATATCCAATTTGAAATTAAGAAGTGTTTTTGAAATTAGACTCTGGTTAAAACTATGTTTGCATGAACCATGTACATGAGTTGTATAAAAACAGGATGTTTACGTATTTGAGAGAATATCCTAAAACTAAAGCTTATGTGGACCAATAAAGCATGAAACAGAGGTCATATGAACTCTGTCACATTTTGTATACCGTATCATTATTCTGTTCACCGAACATTATGTACATGTATATTAAAATTAATTGTTTATGTCAAGTTTAGTTGCTTTCTGTTCATAGGATCACTATATGTATGGATTAATAGTGGACTCAAAGGATAAAACAACCTGTAGTAGCCAGCTAGGAATGCACTTTGATTTCAGAGCTTCGTGATACTAAATTCCATTTGCTGATGCGATATATATATAAATAGTAAACATTGAACAATTGCTATCATATTTGAAAGCAATCCAAGTAAACCTTGATAGAATGCAAAAAAAAAATAGAAGGCAGATTTATCTTTTCAAATATTTTCATCCAATTCTCCCAAAAGATAATCATCAGAACTAAACAATTCAACACCATCATCAGCTGCAGCTCAAACTCAATTGTGTCACTATCACTATCATGTGGCACAGTATCAACATTTTCAATTAAAGATTCGATTTGTAGAATTTCATAATCCCAACATGACCAATATTTGACACAATTATCACAAGTGTGCTTGTTACATTCTTTTTTTTTACAAGTTCTTCCAACTCAGTAGCTTACAAGAAATTACTCATCAGCACCTGTCTTCTGCAAGTATTTGCCCTGACTTCCTTGTTGACACTTCTTAAACGGAAGAATTGTGCAGTAAAATTGCAACAGAGTTGGCATTCTCCCGGCCCACTCTGCCTATTTCCTGAACTAAATCCAGTATACTTTTCGGTGACCCGTATAGTATGATGCTATGAGCTACTACACCAATACCCATTCCTAATGCATTGGTTGCAAATACAATTCCAGTATCAACACATATCTATTATTAGCTCACCTGTCCCGAAGGGACAAGTGAGCTTATGCCATCACTTGGCGTCCGTCGTCGTCCGTCGTCCGTCGTCTGTCGTCGTAAACTATTTCAAGAATTTTCTCCTCTGAAACTACTGGGCCAAATACATTCAAACTTTAACTGAATGTTCCTTAGGGTATCTAGTTTGTAAATTGTATCCGAAGCTTTGATCTATCAACAAACATGGTCGCCATTGCTAAAAATAGAACATAGGGGTCAAATGCAGTTTTTGGCTTATAACTCAAAAACCAAAGCATTTAGAGCAAATCTGACGTGGGGTCATATTGTTTATCAGGTCAAGATCTATCTGCCCTGAAATTTTCAGATGAATCAGACAACCCGTTGTTGGGTTGCTGCCCCTGAATTGGTAATTTTAAGGAAATTTTGCTGTTTTTGGTTATTATCTTGAATATTATTATAGATAGAGATAAACTGTAAACAGGAATAATGTTCAGCAAAGTAAGATTTACAAATAAGTCAACATAACGGAAATGGTCAGTTGACCCCTTTAGGAGTTATTGCCCTTTATAGTCAATTTTTAACCATTTTTCGTAAATCTTAGTAATCTTTTACAAAAATCTTCTCCTCTGAAACTACTGGGCCAAATACTTCCAAACTTTAACTGAATGTTCCTTAGGGTATCTAGTTTGTAAATTGTATCCGAAGTTATGATCTATCAACAAACATGGTCGCCATTGCTAAAAATAGAACATAGGGGTCAAATGCAGTTTTTGGCTTATAACTCAAAAACCAAAGCATTTAGAGCAAATCTGACGTTGGGTAACATTGTTTATCAAGTCAAGATCTATCTGCCCTGAAATTTGCAGATGAATCAGACAACCTGTTGTTGGGTTGCTGCCCCTGAATTGGTAATTTTAAGGAAATTTTGCTGTTTTTGGTTATTATCTTGAATATTATTATAGATAGAGATAAACTGTAAATAGGAATAATGTTCAGCAAAGTAAGATTTACAAATAAGTCAACATGACGGAAATGGTCAGTTGACCCCTTTAGGAGTTATTGCCCTTTATAGTCAATTTTTAACCATTTTTCGTAAATCTTAGTAATCTTTTACAAAAATCTTCTCCTCTGAAACTACTGGGCCAAATACTTCCAAACTTTAATTGAATGTTCCTTAGGGTATCTAGTTTGTAAATTGTATCCGAAGTTATGATCTATCAACAAACATGGTCGCCATTGCTAAAAATAGAACATAGGGGTCAAATGCAGTTTTTGGCTTATAACTCAAAAACCAAAGCATTTAGAGCAAATCTGACATTGAGTAATATTGTTTATCAGGTCAAGATCTATCTGCCCTGAAATTTTCAGATGAATCAGACAACCCGTTGTTGGGTTGCTGCCCCTGAATTGGTAATTTTAAGGAAATTTTGCTGTTTTTGGTTATCTTGAATATTATTATAGATAGAGATAAACTGTAAACAGGAATAATGTTCAGCAAAGTAAGATTTACAAATAAGTCAACATGACGGAAATGGTCAGTTGACCCCTTTAGGAGTTATTGCCCTTTATAGTCAATTTTTAACCATTTTTCGTAAATCTTAGTAATCTTTTACAAAAATCTTCTCCTCTGAAACTACTGGGCCAAATACTTCCAAACTTTAACTGAATGTTCCTTAGGGTATCTAGTTTGTAAATTGTATCCGAAGTTATGATCTATCAACAAACATGGTCGCCATTGCTAAAAATAGAACATAGGGGTCAAATGCAGTTTTGGCTTATAACTCAAAAACCAAAGCATTTAGAGCAAATCTGACGTTGGGTAATATTGTTTATCAAGTCAAGATCTATCTGCCCTGAAATTTGCAGATGAATCAGACAACCTGTTGTTGGGTTGCTGCCCCTGAATTGGTAATTTTAAGGAAATTTTGCTGTTTTTGGTTATTATCTTGAATATTATTATAGATAGAGATAAACTGTAAACAGGAATAATGTTCAGCAAAGTAAGATTTACAAATAAGTCAACATGACGGAAATGGTCAGTTGACCCCTTTAGGAGTTATTGCCCTTTATAGTCAATTTTTAACCATTTTTCGTAAATCTTAGTAATCTTTTACAAAAATCTTCTCCTCTGAAACTACTGGGCCAAATACTTCCAAACTTTATCTGAATGTTCCTTAGGGTATCTAGTTTGTGAATTGTATCCGAAGTTGTGATCTATCAACAAACATGGTCGCCATTGCTAAAAATAGAACATAGGGGTCAAATGCAGTTTTTGGCTTATAACTCAAAAACCAAAGCATTTAGAGCAAATCTGACATGGGATAATATTGTTTATCAGGTCAAGATCTATCTGCCCTGAAATTTTCAGATGAATCAGACAACCTGTTGTTGGGTTACTGCCCCTGAATTGGTAATTTTAAAGAAATTTTGCTGTTTTTGGTTATTATCTTGAATATTATTATAGATTGAGATAAACTGTAAACAGCAATAATGTTCAGCAAAGTAAGATTTACAAATAAGTCAACATGACGGAAATGGTCAGTTGACCCCTTTAGGAGTTATTGCCCTTTATAGTCAATTTTTAACCATTTTTCGTAAATCTTAGTAATCTTTTACAAAAATCTTCACCTCTGAAACTACTGGGCCAAATACTTCCAAACTTTAACTGAATGTTCCTTAGGGTATCTAGTTTGTAAATTGTATCCGAAGTTATGATCTATCAACAAACATGGTCGCCATTGCTAAAAATAGAACATAGGGGTCAAATGCAGTTTTTGGCTTATAACTCAAAAACCAAAGCATTTAGAGCAAATCTGACGTTGGGTAACATTGTTTATCAAGTCAAGATCTATCTGCCCTGAAATTTGCAGATGAATCAGACAACCTGTTGTTGGGTTGCTGCCCCTGAATTGATAATTTTAAGGAAATTTTGCTGTTTTTGGTTATTATCTTGAATATTATTATAGATAGAGATAAACTGTAAATAGGAATAATGTTCAGCAAAGTAAGATTTACAAATAAGTCAACATGACGGAAATGGTCAGTTGACCCCTTTAGGAGTTATTGCCCTTTATAGTCAATTTTTAACCATTTTTCGTAAATCTTAGTAATCTTTTACAAAAATCTTCTCCTCTGAAACTACTGGGCCAAATACTTCCAAACTTTAATTGAATGTTCCTTAGGGTATCTAGTTTGTAAATTGTATCCGAAGTTATGATCTATCAACAAACATGGTCGCCATTGCTAAAAATAGAACATAGGGGTCAAATGCAGTTTTTGGCTTATAACTCAAAAACCAAAGCATTTAGAGCAAATCTGACATGAGTAATATTGTTTATCAGGTCAAGATCTATCTGCCCTGAAATTTTCAGATGAATCAGACAACCCGTTGTTGGGTTGCTGCCCCTGAATTGGTAATTTTAAGGAAATTTTGCTGTTTTTGGTTATCTTGAATATTATTATAGATAGAGATAAACTGTAAACAGGAATAATGTTCAGCAAAGTAAGATTTACAAATAAGTCAACATGACGGAAATGGTCAGTTGACCCCTTTAGGAGTTATTGCCCTTTATAGTCAATTTTTAACCATTTTTCGTAAATCTTAGTAATATTTTACAAAAATCTTCTCCTCTGAAACTACTGGACCAAATACTTCCAAACTTTAACTGAATGTTCCTTAGGGTATCTAGTTTGTAAATTGTATCCGAAGTTATGATCTATCAACAAACATGGTCGCCATTGCTAAAAATAGAACATAGGGGTCAAATGCAGTTTTGGCTTATAACTCAAAAACCAAAGCATTTAGAGCAAATCTGACGTTGGGTAATATTGTTTATCAAGTCAAGATCTATCTGCCCTGAAATTTGCAGATGAATCAGACAACCTGTTGTTGGGTTGCTGCCCCTAAATTGGTAATTTTAAGGAAATTTTGCTGTTTTTGGTTATTATCTTGAATATTATTATAGATAGAGATAAACTGTAAACAGGAATAATGTTCAGCAAAGTAAGATTTACAAATAAGTCAACATGACGGAAATGGTCAGTTGACCCCTTTAGGAGTTATTGCCCTTTATAGTCAATTTTTAACCATTTTTCGTAAATCTTAGTAATCTTTTACAAAAATCTTCTCCTCTGAAACTACTGGGCCAAATACTTCCAAACTTTAACTGAATGTTCCTTAGGGTATCTAGTTTGTAAATTGTATCCGAAGTTATGATCTATCAACAAACATGGTCGCCATTGCTAAAAATAGAACATAGGGGTCAAATGCAGTTTTTGGCTTATAACTCAAAAACCAAAGCATTTAGAGCAAATCTGACGTTGGGTAACATTGTTTATCAAGTCAAGATCTATCTGCCCTGAAATTTGCAGATGAATCAGACAACCTGTTGTTGGGTTGCTGCCCCTGAATTGATAATTTTAAGGAAATTTTGCTGTTTTTGGTTATTATCTTGAATATTATTATAGATAGAGATAAACTGTAAATAGGAATAATGTTCAGCAAAGTAAGATTTACAAATAAGTCAACATGACGGAAATGGTCAGTTGACCCCTTTAGGAGTTATTGCCCTTTATAGTCAATTTTTAACCATTTTTCGTAAATCTTAGTAATCTTTTACAAAAATCTTCTCCTCTGAAACTACTGGGCCAAATACTTCCAAACTTTAATTGAATGTTCCTTAGGGTATCTAGTTTGTAAATTGTATCCGAAGTTATGATCTATCAACAAACATGGTCGCCATTGCTAAAAATAGAACATAGGGGTCAAATGCAGTTTTTGGCTTATAACTCAAAAACCAAAGCATTTAGAGCAAATCTGACATTGAGTAATATTGTTTATCAGGTCAAGATCTATCTGCCCTGAAATTTTCAGATGAATCAGACAACCCGTTGTTGGGTTGCTGCCCCTGAATTGGTAATTTTAAGGAAATTTTGCTGTTTTTGGTTATCTTGAATATTATTATAGATAGAGATAAACTGTAAACAGGAATAATGTTCAGCAAAGTAAGATTTACAAATAAGTCAACATGACGGAAATGGCCAGTTGACCCCTTTAGGAGTTATTGCCCTTTATAGTCAATTTTTAACCATTTTTCGTAAATCTTAGTAATCTTTTACAAAAATCTTCTCCTCTGAAACTACTGGGCCAAATACTTCCAAACTTTAACTGAATGTTCCTTAGGGTATCTAGTTTGTAAATTGTATCCGAAGTTATGATCTATCAACAAACATGGTCGCCATTGCTAAAAATAGAACATAGGGGTCAAATGCAGTTTTGGCTTATAACTCAAAAACCAAAGCATTTAGAGCAAATCTGACGTTGGGTAATATTGTTTATCAAGTCAAGATCTATCTGCCCTGAAATTTGCAGATGAATCAGACAACCTGTTGTTGGGTTGCTGCCCCTGAATTGGTAATTTTAAGGAAATTTTGCTGTTTTTGGTTATTATCTTGAATATTATTATAGATAGAGATAAACTGTAAACAGGAATAATGTTCAGCAAAGTAAGATTTACAAATAAGTCAACATGACGGAAATGGTCAGTTGACCCCTTTAGGAGTTATTGCCCTTTATAGTCAATTTTTAACCATTTTTCGTAAATCTTAGTAATCTTTTACAAAAATCTTCTCCTCTGAAACTACTGGGCCAAATACTTCCAAACTTTATCTGAATGTTCCTTAGGGTATCTAGTTTGTGAATTGTATCCGAAGTTGTGATCTATCAACAAACATGGTCGCCATTGCTAAAAATAGAACATAGGGGTCAAATGCAGTTTTTGGCTTATAACTCAAAAACCAAAGCATTTAGAGCAAATCTGACATGGGATAACATTGTTTATCAGGTCAAGATCTATCTGCCCTGAAATTTTCAGATGAATCAGACAACCTGTTGTTGGGTTACTGCCCCTGAATTGGTAATTTTAAAGAAATTTTGCTGTTTTTGGTTATTATCTTGAATATTATTATAGATAGAGATAAACTGTAAACAGCAATAATATTCAACAAAGTAAGATTTACAAATAAGTCAACATGACGGAAATGGTCAGTTGACCCCTTTAGGAGTTATTGCCCTTTATAGTAAATTTTTAACCATTTTTCGTAAATCTTAGTAATCTTTTACAAAAATCTTCTCCTCTGAAACTACTGGGCCAAATACTTCCAAACTTTAACTGAATGTTCCTTAGGGTATCTAGTTTGTAAATTGTATCCGAAGTTATGATCTATCAACAAACATGGTCGCCATTGCTAAAAATTGAACATAGGGGTCAAATGCAGTTTTTGGCTTATAACTCAAAAACCAAAGCATTTAGAGCAAATCTGACATTGAGTAATATTGTTTATCAGGTCAAGATCTATCTGCCCTGAAATTTTCAGATGAATCAGACAACCGGTTGTTGGGTTGCTGCCCCTGAATTGGTAATTTTAAGGAAATTTTGCTGTTTTTGGTTATCTTGAATATTATTATAGATAGAGATAAACTGTAAACAGGAATAATGTTCAGCAAAGTAAGATTTACAAAGAAGTCAACATGACGGAAATGGTCAGTTGACCCCTTTAGGAGTTATTGCCCTTTATAGTCAATTTTTAACCATTTTTCGTAAATCTTAGTAATCTTTTACAAAAATCTTCTCCTCTGAAACTACTGGGCCAAATACTTCCAAACTTTAACTGAATGTTCCTTAGGGTATCTAGTTTGTAAATTGTATCCGAAGTTGTGATCTATCAACAAACATGGTCGCCATTGCTAAAAATAGAACATAGGGGTCAAATGCAGTTTTTGGCTTATAACTCAAAAACCAAAGCATTTAGAGCAAATCTGACATGGGATAATATTGTTTATCAGGTCAAGATCTATCTGCCCTGAAATTTTCAGATGAATCAGACAACCTGTTGTTGGGTTACTGCCCCTGAATTGGTAATTTTAAAGAAATTTTGCTGTTTTTGGTTATTATCTTGAATATTATTATAGATAGAGATAAACTGTAAACAGCAATAATGTTCAGCAAAGTAAGATTTACAAATAAGTCAACATGACGGAAATGGTCAGTTGACCCCTTTAGGAGTTATTGCCCTTTATAGTCAATTTTTAACCATTTTTCGTAAATCTTAGTTATCTTTTACAAAAATCTTCTCCTCTGAAACTACTGGGCCAAATACTTCCAAACTTTAACTGAATGTTCCTTAGGGTATCTAGTTTGTAAATTGTATCCGAAGTTATGATCTATCAACAAACATGGTCGCCATTGCTAAAAATAGAACATAGGGGTCAAATGCAGTTTTTGGCTTATAACTCAAAAACCAAAGCATTTAGAGCAAATCTGACGTTGGGTAATATTGTTTATCAAGTCAAGATCTATCTGCCCTGAAATTTGCAGATGAATCAGACAACCTGTTGTTGGGTTGCTGCCCCTGAATTGGTAATTTTAAGGAAATTTTGCTGTTTTTGGTTATTATCTTGAATATTATTATAGATAGAGATAAACTGTAAACAGGAATAATGTTCAGCAAAGTAAGATTTACAAATAAGTCAACATGACGGAAATGGTCAGTTGACCCCTTTTGGAGTTATTGCCCTTAATAGTCAATTTTTAACCATTTTTCGTAAATCTTAGTAATCTTTTACAAAAATCTTCTCCTCTGAAACTACTGGGCCAAATACTTCCAAACTTTAACTGAATGTTCCTTAGGGTATCTAGTTTGTAAATTGTATCCGAAGTTGTGATCTATCAACAAACATGGTCGCCATTGCTAAAAATAGAACATAGGGGTCAAATGCAGTTTTTGGCTTATAACTCAAAAACCAAAGCATTTAGAGCAAATCTGACGTTGGGTAACATTGTTTATCAAGTCAAGATCTATCTGCCCTGAAATTTTCAGAAGAATCAGACAACCTATTGTTGGGTTGCTGCCCCTGAATTGATAATTTTAAGGAAATTTTGCTGTCTTTGTTTATTATCTTGAATATAATTATAGATAGAAATAAACTGTAAACAGCAATAATGTTCAGCAAAGTAAGATCTTCAATTAAGTCAAATTGACCAAAATTGTCAATTGACCACTTAAGGAGTTATTGCCCTTTAAAGACTTTTTTCACAATTTGTTCATCATGTTGACTTACTTTAAAAAATCTTCTCCTTTGAAACTGCTGTATCAATTTCAGCCAAACTTAGGCTAAATGAGTTTCAGAGTATCTAGTATAAATTTTATATTTTATTTCCTTGTATGTCAAGAAACATAGCTCCTATGGCTAAAATAGAACATAGGAGAAAATGATTATTTTTTTTTTGGCTTTTGAAGAAAATAGGACGATCCAAAAAACATTTAAATAAATTGAAAAGCCAAAATAATCATTGATGAGAGATTTAACCAAAAGAATTAAGGTGAGCGATTCAGGCTCTTGAGAGCCTCTTGTTATGTTCTTCTTATTTTTGTCGGATGTTTCAGATTGAAGCATGTTGTTGCAGATTAGCAAGTTCAATATTTCTATTGTCTCAATTCTTGGGCAATCTGTAAATTTCAATAGCTTCCATCGACTCATCAATTCGCTAAATGTATTTATGTGAACACTGTCTTAGTACGGTACATTTGCTGAAAGCATCCAACCATCTGGTTAGTCCCTTAGAAGTTGTTTTTAAATACTTAAACTCTCTTTGCACTTTAGGAACCTTTACAACAACTCTTTGAGGACCCGTAGGTGGCCTGTTGTAAGGCAAATATTTTCTGTTCCTATCCAATATACCCTCATTTCATAGTGGCAGTCGAAATTTCCCCGACCATCATCCCTTATGGCCTCTATTATGACAACACCTACCTATTGTATACATTGCAAACTTGTTCTCGTCCTGAATATGCATGAAATATTTACCACTGGACGTTAAGCAACCAGCATCCAACCAATCAGATACTTAATTTGGTCTTCCAGACTCGTGTGATTTCAGCATAGTCAGTGTTTTTGAAATAGCAATACAAACTACATTTTTGATTTTGAAAGTGACACCATTTGCTGTTTTGAATTTCTTCTAGGGTCTCTTTGGTGACAATGAATAGACGGAGTTGGAGAAGCAACTGATGTGAAGGCAGAAGAAACAGTAGGTGTGTTGATAGGAGAAATTGAGATGGAAGTTGACACAGGTGAGTTTTCTGTGTTTTTGGTTACTTTTGTTGCTGGCTCATGTATAAAGGGTAGACCACGCTTCACAGTTGCGGATTGGCATTTCTTCACTCTCACCCCATTTATTGTGCATGAATCTGGAAAAATAACACCTTAACCACTTTAAATTCTGTACCGTTAATCCACAGGGAAACCTTTTGGTCGGACCCAGACTTATATAAAATTTTAAAAATGTCAACAATTGACACAAGTCCGACTAATCCATTCAAATTGTCCAATATAATCAACCAAAACTGAAGTGTTGGGCAATCTTTGGAGTGTGAATTGTTTGTTTTTTTTACAAAAACAGCACAGGATTATTTTGATAATTCATACCGACATACCAGGTTCTCTAATACAAGGATATTTGTTGTGACTTGGGTGACTTTGTTCTAGTAGTATTGCATTTAAGAAAAAGCCTCCCACAGGTGTCTACAGATTCTTCCAATATTCATATCATTCGGATTAGTGGTGCGTACAATAAAATCAGTTCACGGTAATTTGCAGATGTTCCTAAGTCCTTGACATTGATAACAATAGTTGTGTTTTTTTTCAGTTTCAGCTCATGGTTATTAATTTTCTTTAGGCAGAAGTTTTTAATGGAAGATACAGTCTGTAATAAGGTAATTTCTTTGTTGTGAAGAACATTTTTAATTTCTATTAATCCTTGGTTGTTATGTTCATCTATTTCTTTCCAATTCTTTTACACACACGTGATGATGTATCTGATAAAAATCACTCCAATCCTTTTATATAACCATGTATAGCAGTGGTCAAGACTTGTACCATCTCGGGATTTGTTAACTCATTATTACAGAATAATCAATGAATATTCAATTATCGATTAATTGAATATATCTGATAATGGGATATAGTTTTTTGCTGACAAAAGTTTTGGGCATCCAATTTGCAAAAATCTACTGTACAATGGATAAAAATTGTTAAGTTTATAGAATTCATTTAATTGTAGCAAACTCTGAATTTGTAAGGCATACTTGGGCTATCAGGTCAGTTTGTTGGGCTAGTAGTTCTTCCATCAGGGCTAGTAAAATCCTGATACCAATTAGCCCTGGGCTAGTGAGCTATAACAAAAATTCTTAACCCCTGCAGCAGCACTCCCACCTGTTTTAAATGGACCACCTGCACCACTCCCACCTGTTATCAATGGAGCACCTGCACCACGCCCTCAAGCACAACTGAGGCGTTCAAATAGATTGAAGAATAAGCCGGTTTATTATCATATGTAAAAAAATAACTTGCCTCTTTTTCAAAATTTTGTTGCACATCTGAAGGATGCAAGTATTTCGCACCCTGTCTGCCAAAACTTTCAGCCCCATTAATGCTGTATTATCTCCATAGTATAGGAGGTCCTCTGACACCAAGTATACACAATGTATCATCGGTTATATATGGTCCAATGTATACACCAAATTTTGTACACGAAGTATACGATCTGTACAAGGCGTATGCCTAATGTACAAAGCGTATAGGCCGTGTACACCACTGTACAGGTCGTATACTTCGTGTACAAAATTTGGTGTACTTGGTGTAAACGGCCTATGCGCTTTCTACATTGGGTATACGTGGTGTACTCGACCTATACGCTTTGTACATTGGGTATACGTGGTGTAAACGGCCTATACGCTTTGTACATTTCGTATACTTGGTGTACACGGCCTATACGCTTTGTACGTTAGGCATACGCCCTGTACAGGTCGTATACTTCGTGCACACAATGTATCATCGGTTATATATTGTCCAATGTATACACCAAATTTTGTACACGAAGTATACGACCTGTACAGGGCGCATGCCTAACATACAAAGTGGACCATATATCACCGATGATACATTGTGTATACTTGTTTAAACGGCCTATACGCTATGTACATTGGGTATACTTGGTGTACACGGCATATACGCTTTGTACGTTAGGCATACGCCCTGTACAGGTCATATGCTTCGTGTACAAAATTTGGTGTATACATTGGACTATATATAACCGATGATACATTGTGTATACTTGGTGTAAACGGCCTATACGCTTTGTACATTGGGTATACTTGGTGTACACGGCCTATACGCTTTGTACGTTAGGCATATGCCCTGTACAGGTCGTATACTTCGTGTACACAATGTATCATCGGCCGTTTACTCCACGTTACTCCACGTATACCCAATGTACAAAGCGTATAGGCCGTTTACACCAAGTATACACAATGTATCATCGGTTATATATGGTCCAATGTATACACCAAATTTGTACACGAAGCATACGACCTGTACAGGGCGAAGTATACGCCATATATGATACATTGTGTATACTTGGTGTAAACGGTCCATGCGCTTTGTACATTGGGTATACTTGGTGTACACGGCCTATACGCTTTGTACATTGGGTGTACGTGGTCTAAACGGCCTATACGCTTTGTACATTTCGTATACTTGGTGTACACGGCCTATACGCTTTGTACGTTATGCATACGCCCTGTACAGGTCGTATACTTCGTGTATAAAATTTGGTGTATACATTGGACCATATATAACCGATGATACATTGTGTATACTTGGTGTAAACAGTCCATGCGCTTTGTACATTGGGTATACTTGGTGTACACGGCCTATACGCTTTGTACATTGGGTATACATGTATACACCAAATTTTGTACACGAAGTATATGTATATCTGTACAAATTTTGTACACGAAGTATACGTATAAGTATCTGTTTAAAGCAACAGACTATTATGATGTGTTTTATAGTAATAAAATATGTTTATTAACACAGAACAAGTCTCAAATGCATTTTAATATTTTATTTGGAAAATAATAAAACATTTGTTCAATTACATAGCATTATCAATCAGATGTGACATATCGACTAACTATTGTTTCCGTTGTCAGTAAAAAACTGTACCATTTTAACCTATTAATAATCATCAAGTTTCAACAAAACTGAAAAGACATGAGAAGTGCACCATCATGACCCCATTTCCACACTACAAATAAACTAACTATTTTTTTCCTTGTCAGTAATAAACTTAACCATTAACCTCTTATGGGGCCGGTCTCAGAGGTAGAACCACCTATGAAGGTGGTATAATGGTGATGTCCTTGTCGTTTATCTGAACAATGCCATTTATATAGTGATGTCTTTCTATATGTTTTATCAGTGCTTGTCCACTAATAAGAGGTCGTTTGTTGCAACGACAGATGCATGTCACACCTGGATGATCTCGATACATATTCTTAATCCATGTTCTCCATGAACAATCTAAATTCTAAATGCTGAAACACACAATTTTTTAAGTTTTGAAGAAATTAAACAAAAGTGTAACACAAACAATTCAGTCTCCTGTTGATGAGTCACCCAGGGCGTCAAGTGAACGGTGATCCCCAGAAACGCCCTGGTCACTGTGTTGATGAGTACAAAATCAAACCAATATCAATAACGAACTCAAAGAACGAGTGCAAACTGGAGTACAATTATTCAGTCTCAATGACGATGCATTTACACAGACAAATCTGGGAAGTCGGTCAGATTTTTATCTAAATGACAAACTTTTCGAAGAATTTATCATCCTGTGTGGCGTTAGCCTATATGACATAAAAGGATTCTTCAAGTATAATCTACAAGAATCCTAATTGATCTACACTTAATATGTAATATATTTTGTAAATACGTTCTTTCCCCAGTTTGTAAACATTCACTGTTAATGAAAATGTAATATAATTGTATAATTTTATGCTCTCCTTAATACGGAGGAAATAAAGAAACATAAACATAAACATAAACATGAACAATCTAAATTCTAAATGCTGAAACACACAATTTTTTAAGTTTTGAAGAAATTAAACAAAAGTGTAACACAAACAATTCAGTCTCCTGTTGATGAGTCACCCAGGGCGTCAAGTGAACGGTGATCCCCAGAAACGCCCTGGTCACTGTGTTGATGAGTACAAAATCAAACCAATATCAATAACGAACTCAGAGAACGAGTCCACACAGAAACTTTTACCAAATTTTCTGAAGATGTAATCGTTGTAGCTACACAGTTTCACAGAGTCATCTGTAAGCTCAACAGAATAAATGGCAGCTTCTACTGCATTTATGGATAACCCAAACAACTGATTCTTTTGGTATGGCAGTCTGCTCAACAAATTTTGTAGACACTGTGTCTGACTGCAAGCGTCTCCTTTTTTAATTGAAACCACTAGGCTTGATTGTATAGGTGAGGTCATTTGGTTAGGAGCGGAATACACAAGAACGTCTTCTGTGGTCAAATGGGCAGATGATTTATCAGTGCTTGTTAGTTGATGAGTACAAAATCAAACCAATATCAGTAATGAACTCAGAAAACGATTCCACATAGAAACTTTTACCAAATTTTCTGAAGATGTAATCGTAGCGACTCAGTTCCACAGAGTCATCTGTAAGCTCAATAGAATAAATGGCAGCTTCTACTGCATTTATGGATAACCCAAACAACTTATTCTTTTGGTATGGCAGTCTGCTCAACAAATTTTGTAGACACTGTGTCTGACTGCAAGCGTCTCCTTTTTTAATTGAAACCACTAGGCTTGATTGTATAGGTGAGGTCATTTGGTTAGGAGCGGAATACACAAGAACGTCTTCTGTGGTCAAATGGGCAGATGATTCATCACTGCTACTGGACAAGGTACTTCCTGGGGAAGACTCTGGAGTGATTTGAACATTCTTGGAAGGTGTTACGACACTCTCATTTGTCTCGAAAGCTTGTTTGCCACTGTCAGTTTGTGGGAAAGTTTGTTGTAGTTCTTTATTTATCTTGGAAGCTGGTTTGGGAGGAGATTCTCCTGACGAGGAATAGCGGCTTACTTCCAATCTTACAGATGTTGAACAAAAAGACCTTCGGGATGTGGATCCCGTTGACACCACTGACAATTGTTCATCGAGGCCAAGCTTGTTAATAATTTCTCCGAGAAGTGATGCCATAGCGTTCTTCCCATTCGTGTCGTCCATGTTGTAAAGGAACGCAATCATCATGTTGTGGCATAGTCCATGTGCCACATATTCTGAAAGTAAAATGATAAAATGTATATTATTATCATATTTACATTGGATATCTACTAGTGATGTGCCGATCATCGGTAAAAAGAGAAAATCGGTTGGTTGACCAACCAATAGTAATTAATCGATTGAGATTTTTGTCAATCGATTCAATCGGACAATTTTAAGTTACTAGCTGAGAATTACTAAAACTAATTCAGGATTTTTTTAGAAATAAATAAAACATCACTTAGAATACATTTTGAAATAAAAATGCAATTTTTATAACAATAAAGGTCATCATGGTTCAGTTTAAGGATACTGTCAAGTCAAATTGCATGTTTGAGGATTTTGAGTTCAAACTGCCATAACTTGTGAACTAAACATTATAGCTGCACCAAAATTTGCAGAGATATTCTTCAATGTATTTGTCACATTATGGTAACAACAAAAAAGGTGAGAATAATTTTTAAATGTGTATTTTTATTTTTTGAAAATAAATTTTAAAACATTGAAATTTTGTATTCAATCGAGTTTTGAGAACCACATGTTTCACACAGAGGTTTCATTTTACATTCATTTTGAAGCATAGTTATATGCCTCTAAAACCGTGTCTCAGAATTTTGATATCTGTTGTTGTTTTGAAGATATTCTCAATTGAATTTCAAAAATTGAAAATTTTTTGAAAATTTTAAAAATTTGTATTAAAATCTCAATATTTCTAAAAGTAAGCTACATCTAAAAAATCTGAGACACGGTTTTGGGGGCCTATTATTCCTCTTCATTTTGCTGTATTTTACAGGAGTGCAAGTCTATCAGTGTTTTCTCAAAACTAAATTTTATAAGAAAAGTCAAAATTTTAAATTTTGATTCAAATTCAAATTTTATTTTTCTCTTATGGTGTTTATTCCTATGACATCAGATAGTACATTCAATTATCTATCCATTGATATATAACATGACTATATTTGATTAAGGTTTGTACTTATTATTTAAATTCTGCTGGGACACCTCATTTGACTTGACAGTATCCTTAACAAGAAATATATGAAAATTTAAAGATTCAAAAATTTAAATTTGAATGTTATATGATATAATTTTTTGAAATGACAACCGATAGAACTAATAGATAATCGGTTGGTTGAGGTGAACCGATAGTGATTATCGATTGGTTGCAATTTTCAACCGATTGCACATCACTAATATCTACTGGGAATGGTGCTTTTTTATTGATAACTTTCTTTCAACTGATTTTTTTTGGTAATGTATAAGTATAAATGTATAAGATCTCATACAGTAGACTTACTATCTTCAAGTATATCCCAGCTGTTCCTGGTTTGTGGCAAGCCTTTGATCAAATGTTTTAATGGGTCCATTGTTTTCATCAGTGGCAATAATTTTTCAGACACATCTTTTACGGTCTCTTCCTGAACAGACAAAGTATCCCTTAGATTACACTGTTTATATATGGGATGTTCAATGGGAGTTCGAGGTTGAGACTTGAACTCCACTGCAACAAATCTCCTTTGCGTATTTCTCTTATTGCTGTCTTCGCAGACGATACAGACGGTCACCAGGTCTTTCCTTTCGACTCCCCACATCTGAAATTAAGGGATAAAAAGTATAAACTTGATGCAGTGGATATTATCTCAATTACTTTGTACAATTATACCTCGTTCAAACTAGCCCCCAAATCGATTTGAAATTGATTAAACATAGGACCCCCTGTAGGTTAGCGACTTAATAATTAATAAATCATGTAAGGACGTTTTTGACCATATAACAAACCTATATACATTTGTACACCCTGATTGGATTTAAAAATGTCGTCTTGCACACCTACGCCCCCTGTTGAGTATCCATGCAAAAATTCTAGTTCTAATTGTAACGGGATGCCGTTACGAATCAAGTCCCCCAAACGCCCTGTTGGACCCTAAACACCGTTGCCATTGAATTCCTCATACCTCAAAACCCCGGTATACCAATTTTCAGCTCAATCGGACGATTTTGAAATTTGGCGGCAATCTTGAATTTGGCGGCCATCTTTCATTCCACATGTATATTTTCCCAGTATTTACACCTATACCCATACTTGTCTTTCTGCATCAGAACATATCTCTTGCAGTCAGACAATCATGATACTGGTAACTTTACAAATCTAGATTTTTTTTTATGTACATGTATAGTAACGATACCATTATCAGTACTACTATCAGTATGTACCTGGTCGACTAGCATATCAATACATACAGAGCTAATTTCAATCTCTGTGATATTTTCTTACTGGTATTATTGTTAGTATGTATCTAGTCGTATATATTGTCCAATGTATACACCAAATTTTGTACACGAAGTATACGACCTGTACAGGGCGCATGCCTAACATACAAAGTGTATAGGCTGTGTACACCAAGTATACCCAATGTACAAAGCGTATAGGCCGTTTACACGACCTGTACAGGGCGCATGCCTAACGTACAAAGCGTATAGGCCGTGAGCACCAAGTATACCCAATGTACAAAGCGTATAGGCCGTGTACACCAAGTATACCCAATGTACAAAGCGCATGGACCGTTTACACCAAGTATACACAATGTATCATCGGTTATATATGGTCCAATGTATACACCAAATTTTGTACACGAAGTATACGATCTGTACAGGGCGTATGCCTAATGTAGAAGCGTATAGGCCGTGTACACCACTGTACAGGTCGTATACTTCGTGTACAAAATTTGGTGTATACATTGGACCATATATCACCGATGATACATTGTGTATACTTGGTGTAAACGGCCTATACGTTTTGTACATTGGGTGTACGTGGTGTAAACGGCCTATACGCTTTGTACATTTCGTATACTTGGTGTACACGGCCTATACGCTTTGTACGTTATGCATACGCCCTGTACAGGTCGTATACTTCGTGTACAAAATTTGGTGTATACATTGGACCATATATAACCGATGATACATTGTGTATACTTGGTGTAAACGGCCTATGCGCTTTGTACATTGGGTATACGTGGTGTACTCGGCCCATACGCTTTGTACATTGGGTATACTTGGTGTACCTGGCCTATACGCTTTGTACGTTAGGCATACGCCCTGTACAGGTCGTATACTTCGTGTTCACAATGTATCATCGGTTGTATATTGTCCAATGTATACACCAAATTTTGTACACGAAGTATACGACCTGTACAGGGCGCATGCCTAGCATACAGTGTATAGGCTGTGTACACCAAGTATACCCAATGTACAAAGCGTATAGGCCGTTTACACCAAGTATTCACAATGTATCATCGGTTATATATGGTCCAATGTATACACCAAATTTTGTAAACGGCCTATACGCTTTGTACATTGGGTATACGTGGTGTAAACGGCCTATACGCTTTGTACATTTCGTATACTTGGTGTACACGGCCTATACGCTTTGTACGTTATGCATACGCCACATACGTGGCGTATAGGCCGAGTACACCACGTATACCCAATGTACAAAGCGCATAGGCCGTTTACACCAAGTATACACAATGTATCATCGGTTATATATGGTCCAATGTATACACCGAATTTTGTACACCGATGATACATTGTGTACACGAAGTATACGACCTGTACAGGGCGTATGCCTAACGTACAAAGCGTATAGGCCATGTACACCAAGTATACCCAATGTACAAAGCGTATAGGCCGAGTACACCACGTATACCCAATGTACAAAGCGCATAGGCCGTTTACACCAAGTACACCAAATTTTGTACACGAAGTATACGACCTGTACAGGGCGTATGCATAACGTACAAAGCGTATAGGCCGTGTACACCAACTATACGAAATGTACAAAGCGTATAGGCCGTTTACACCACGTATACCCAATGTACAAAGCGTATAGGCCGTTTACACCAAGTATACACAATGTATCATCGGTGATATATGGTCTAATGTATACACCAAATTTTGTACACGAAGTATACGACCTGTACAGTGGTGTACACGGCCTATACACTTTGTATGTTAGGCATGCGCCCTGTACAGGTCGTATACTTCGTGTACAAAATTTGGTGTATACATTCGACAATATATACAGGGACGGACAATTCCTTAGTCCCGAGTCCCGGGGACACTAGTTTCTGGAGTCGGGACAGTGGTTAATTAAAAAGTAAAATCCCGCGGGCCACTGGTTAGAGGATACACAAAACCTAGGTCTATTACGGCACGTGGGTTACCTGTCAGCTGATCGACCGTGAACTGTAAGCTTCACAGTAGCAATGACTGCGGAAATTGGGTCACAGGGGGCCATCCCTCATCACAATGAGCCTGTCCGTTCCCTCCGTAAGGAGAATGGACGTGTAGGCCTATTGTCCTAATTAGCTATATTCAATGACGACAGAGGTAAGCCACGCTCGCAGGTCAAACAAAAGATCACAGTCTATCGATTCACTTCGGAATGAAGCCTAGCACGTTTGTAACAAACAATCCGATTGGCGGGTAAGACTGGAGACTTCTTGCCCTTTCCTCGCTGTATACATCAGCGACCACAGAGCAAGAGGGCCATACATCCAATCTATACTGTTTAGAAAACACGGAAGTTTGTTCATTCGGTCGCGATGTTTACTCGCCACACGGTGGAGGAGGGGGGTTATTAATGTCTACAAAAACACAAGCGATGCATGCTTGTGCTTATCAGTTAATAAGCCAGACTATAGTTTTGTTTTGTTTAACTCTTGTTTTGAAATACACCAGTCCTAAATAAACAGCTGATGAGAGCGGCCCGCCCCACGCCGAAATGTTGTAACTTGTTAGCAGAACCCGGCCGTCGAGATGTTTGTCTACGTAACTGCATTGTCTATATATGCTGTATTGTATGTTAATAAAGAGCTCTTAGATTCTCTCGCATTGCTTTTGTTTCTTTTTCCTTTGGTTCAGTAGTGAGAAGAGCTAATTAGTATAGTTTGAATACCGGAACGGGTGTGAATATGAATTCAGTAAACTGTGATGTGAGTGTAAAATGTGACTATTACAAAGACTGATGCCTTGTAATAGTGTTAGTGTGCTGTACCTGTTGTAGTGAGTCTTACTGAAGAGATTATTATGGATTGCTTATGATGTCAACTCCAAGTGTCATATATTTTGTAGAAAATGTGACTATTGATCGATGCCTGTGTAGTAGTGTTGTAGTAATCTGAGTTGTGCTGAACTGTGCTGTACCTGTACATGTTGTAGTAAATCTGTATGAAGGACTGTGGTATGCATAATGATGGTGCTGATTATTAAAGGCATTAGCATGGATTATCAGGATAGCTTATTACATGTATAATGTAAGTAATGTATGCATATTGATGGTGCTGATGATGGGATTATTATGGAAATGTGCTTATTATAATGTATGTTATTTATTTCATGTGTTAATGATAATAAAATGATATAAAGAGATATTGGTTTGTACTTGTCTTTTATTCTTTCCCAGCAGAATCGGGATATAGCCATTAAAAATGGGGACAGTGGATCTTCAGGGCGGGACAGTGGTTTCTGGAAAGCCACTGTCCCTGGGACAGTGGTTTGAAATTTTTTTTTTCTGACCCTGATATAACCGATGATACATTGTGTAAACGAAGTATACGACCTGTACAGGGCGTATGCCTAACGTACAAAGCGTATAGGCCGTGTACACCAAGTATACGAAATGTACAAAGCGTATAGGCCGTTTACACCACGTATACCCAATGTACAAAGCGTATAGGCCGTTTACACCAAGTATACACAATGTATCATCGGTGATATATGGTCCAATGTATACACCAAATTTTGTAGACGAAGTACACGACCTGTACAGGGCGTATGCCTAACATACAAAGCGTATAGGCCAGGTACACCAAGTATACCCAATGTACAAAGCGTATAGGCCGTGTACACCAAGTATACCCAATGTACAAAGCGCATGGACCGTTTACACCAAGTATACACAATGTATCATCGGTTATATATGGTCCAATGTATACACCAAATTTTGTACACGAAGTATACGATCTGTACAGGGCGTATGCCTAATGTACAAAGCGTATAGGCCGTGTACATCACTGTACAGGTCGTATACTTCGTGTACAAAATTATTTATTATTTATTTGGCCTAACAAAGAAAGATTTACCCACACTGACATTAAATTTAGGCCAAATAAAAAAAAATGTTGTGTTTCTGCTTTCGTCATCAGAAAAAATAGGGTAGGTAGGTAGGCAATTTATTTTATTTTGCAAAATATTTTTACTAAGGATATATAGAGCGCAACGTCTGACTTTAACAGTGCTTATCACAAAAAGGCAATAAAAAGTGTAGGGTAGGCACAAAATTCTAGGGTAGGTAGGGAAAGCGGAAACAACATTATTTTTTTTTGGCCTTACCTGTTATCTCATGGCATGCAGTATATATCTCTGTCAGAAATATTGCAGAGATACTGAATTCCAGCAAACAGACAAACATCAATACTGCTAGAAAGTTCGAAACCAAACAATGAATGTTCACCAATATTCACAATGAATAGTTTAAATTCAACATGAAAATCGATAAAATATTTTAACCTAATTCTAAAATAAAAATTTGATTTCAAAATAAACCTGTACATTCTCAATCATTTGATGGCAGGAGTGACCTGGAAGCAAAACAAAAACAAACGGTTTCATTATCTAGTGATTTTAATGGGTTGTCCAGTCAGTGTTGGAAATGGGTGACCGTCCCGGACTGAACTTTTGAGCAGGACTGGCTGATTTTTACGGGTTTTACTATAGCTTAGGCCTAAGATAAAATATTGCTTGTTTCCCCTTTACCTACCGACTCGCTCCAAAATGCCCCTACTCAACACATTTTATTGACCAATTTCAAATTATTATTTATTTATTTTTATTTCGCACCAAAAAAACAAATTCTTTCCTATTCTATTACATTTACATTACAAATCTTTTCAAACAAAATAAAAAAGATTTTTTACCTATCTACCGACTCGGTACCCTGAGAGGCCAGTAGGTAAAGGGGAAACAAACAATTTTTTAAGGGTGGCCTTATATAGTAGAAATAACAAATTTTGAAATCAGGACTGGCCTGCGATTTCAGGCCTATTTCCAACACTGCCATAGTGGTCGGACGTACTGCGATGCCAGTACTTAAAGCAGGACATAGCTTATGGACAAAGTTAGACACAGTATGTACATGTACATAAGACTCACAAATATGGACACAAACACACATTTCTCTCATCAATGACACTTACACGTAGGCACTACCAACTTAGGTTTTCAATATGATTTCAATTCAAGCTTACAGAGATAGACACACAAGTGTCATGGACATAAGACTCACAAATATGGACACAAACCCAAGATGGCCGCCGGACCCAACATCTAACCCTGCCTTGACCTTCACAGGGTCAATGAGAATACGCATGCATAATTTGATGGCAATCGGTGCAATAACGGTCCATTTGGAGCCAAAATATGGTATTTTGGACAAATCCAAGATGGCCGCCGGACCCAACATCTAACCCTGCCTTGACCTTCACAGGTTCAATGAGATCACGCATGCATAATTTGATGGCAATCGGTGCAATAACGGTTCATTTGGAGCCAAAATACGGTATTTTTGAAAAATCCTAGATGGCCGCCAGACCCAAAATCTAACCCCGCCTTGACCTTCACAGGGTCAATGAGATCACGCATGCATAATTTGATGGCAATCGGTGCAATAACGGTTCATTTGGAGCCAAAATACGGTATTTTTGAAAAATCCAAGATGGCCGCCAGACCCAAAATCTAACCCTGCCTTGACCTTCACAGGGTCAATGATTGAATCCATTTTGAAGAAATGTGTATTATATTCATTAATGGTTAAAAACAAATTTAGTAAATCTATTTTTCCGAGGTCGGACAGTTTTTTTTAAAGAAGGGGACAATGTAACGGATTTCGGCCTCGTTGTTCAACAGTTTGTGTCCACTCCCCCTTTTCACTTTTTATCAAGTTAAATCTCTGTTTAAACCATATTGGATACTTATAAATTTTTGAATATGTTTCTTTTTATTAGAATAAGTTATCTTAGATATTTATTATGAACAGTAACTTGAGCAAAGATAAAAATAACGTCAAGTCGCAATTCAAATAAGACGTCAATATAGTTTTTCTTCAGAGAAAGCAACAGTTAAAGTTAATCTTGTATTATGTACTTGATATACCTATAGTATAGAAACTGTTATTATTAACGATTCTTTACATATATATTACGAAGTCGAATATTCACAAAAAGTACAGTAAAACCCGGAGTCTCAACTTATGCCACATGTGGAGCAGGATCTGCTTACCCTTCCGGACCACCTGAGATCACCCCTAGTTTTTGGTGGGGTTCGTGTTGTTTATTCTTTAGTTTTCTATGTTGTGTCATGTTTACTATTGTTTTTCTGTTTGTCTTTTTCATTTTTTAGCCATGGCGTTGTCAGTTTGTTTTGGATTTATGAGTTTGACTGTCCCTTTGGTATCTTTCGTTTCTCCTTTATACATTTGAGAAGTCGACATAACTTATATAATTACTTGTTAATAAGATTGTTTTATTTAATACTTGTGTATATAGAACTTGACCAGAGTACTCACTAGCTTGCATACTATTTAAGTGTTATTTATTGTGTTGATCTGATGTAAAAAGAGATACAATATTGAAATTGTCTGAATTACATATCTATAACTGATCATAGTAACACTTCATTAAATCATTAACTTTAAACGAATTATTTATTTCTGTCTTTTGAAACAACGCATCTTTTAATATACCTATTGGATTATATATATTTAGATTCTTAGGGGACGACCATTTGATTTTCGGGGAGGGGTGGAAGCGGAGGAGGAGGATTTTGAAAATAAATAATTCAGCCTTGATAATCACAAAAATAAATGGTTTGTTCTGTGGTAGTTTGAAAATAAATTACCCGACTAGCAATGTATTGAAAATAAATGACTAAGCAGGTCTAATCGAAAGTATTAGATGGCACCAGCCTCTTCATAAATTTATCTTTTTTTCCAAAAAAAATCGGGAAACACTTCCAAAATCTTTCAATAATTATTATAAAAATATATTGAAATGTCTGAAAATTGGTTTCATTTAACTTGAAGTATATTTACTCAGGAACACTTACCTTACTTTTATTACAGGGCCATACCTACATTGAGGCAAATGCCTTCAGTTGTCCCTAGAAACTTAAGTCTTATACTGAATCTATACTTTTTGCTTTGAGACCAAAATATTGTCAAATATTTATTAAAACAGAACATTTTAAATACTTAAATCCCAATTGGGGTACTTCAATCCTTCATTCTATTTTCCATTTCTCTATTATCTTTGTTATTCATATACAGTCCGTTATTTTTTAGAAAAAAATCATAGTGCTTCTAACTGTATGTTAAATATATTATTTTTTTGACAAAATACAATGTAGTTCTAGCCCAAAACCTGTAATGAGAAGGGAGATACAAAATATGTTTTTGTCACATGGTCACTTGTAAAATGAAAAGAAAACTGAAGTTTTGAAAGTGAAAGATGAAGAAAATGCAGGCACAGGTCAACTGTTAAATGATAAGGTACAACAGACAGCAAAGGTGTGCACATTACGAAATTATCAAACATGCGTATGCGTATATACTACATAAATGTATATTTTGGTCAAATACCATGTAAAACTTGTGGCGAAAGCATTTAGCTTCAAATTTTTTGATTTAGGAAAAACGCCGTTTCTGGTGTTAAAATAATTTAGACTAAAATCAAATCAACATTTAAATGTGACCGCTCATAAGCAGACAACACATTCACGGCCGTTTGTAGTAGTCATTACATGAGCGTTTGTGTTTAAAGTGTGAAAATATTGTATATAGTATTACCATTTAATCCAAAAGGATTGTTGATAAACTATTGTGGCAGTGGCATTCCTATTTCAAGACCTCCATCGATCCCAAAAAAGTTTGGTCCCCCTGTTGCAGTTCCAATATTTTCTTCATACTGAACGTACTAGACCTATGGTATCTGAGATATTTGAACTTGACCGCCAAAACTTACTTCTATATTGCTAATTTGGCGTAAAGTAACCACAATCAATCAATCAAGTTACAAAACCAAACAAGTACAACGTTGAATAGCATTTCTGAAATACAACTTGTTTGGCCTGGAGAAAACTTATTTGTTGAATAACAACATTAACGGTACCATTTTTTTTTGCACCAGATGCGCATTTCGACAATGCATGTCTCTTCAGTAATTGTGGATAAAAAACTTACAAGCAAGCACACTTCGTTGCGCGTGCTAGCACGACAGTAAAAATTATGAAAAAAAGCGAAATTGAAAATGAAGTATATCCATTTTTTTTTTATTTTGGATATAAATGTGAGGTGGATATGCAGGTGATCTAATGAGGATGACCATTGACGACACCATGAATTTTTGAGAATACCAAACAGAGTGCAGATAAAAGGGAACGACACATTTTTTTTTTTTGCTTTTGACGTCTCGGAAAAAAGAAAGACTTGCATTACTTTAGCTCGTACAATTTTAACGAAACTGTCATGTATTGTGTTCCATACTTAAGTTCCGCACCGGAAGTCTTCTCGAACGCTGTCCGAGAAATGTTTGTAGAACTTCCGGGGGTCGAATGTATCGTTGATGATATTCTTGTTTGGGGAGAGAATGATGAACAACACGACGACCGCGTTCGTAAGATGCTCAACAGATGCCAGCAAATGAACTTTAAGCTAAATAAAGCGAAATCCGGAAGTCCATTACGTTGGACATGTTATAAGCAAAGACGGCTTAAAAGTTAATCCGGAAAAAGTGCGTGCCATACAAGAAATGCCAGCACCGACCGATGTGGCAGGAGTTAAAAGGTTCCTTGGTATAGTACAGTATTTGGCCAAGTTCATACCTAATCTATCAGATATATTTTGAATGTCTATCATTGTTCTCTATGGTTAATAATAATCTACCTGTGATACCCCAAGGGTGACTGGGGTATAGAAATATGGTCACTTGGTCTTCTCCCGACCGGCAGTAAAACGCTTGCCGAAGTGGGGCGTCCGTTTGGCTGTGCGGGATGTATCAAGTTCGCAGTCACGTCCGTCAGAAGGGGACGTTAAATCCGATGCCTCGTGTAAAGAGAGTGCCACGCTCTTTGCACGTTAAGAACCCTTGCAACAACTCTTTGAGGGGTCCGTAGGTGGCCTGTTGCAAGGCAAAATTTCTGTCCCTATCCAATATACCCTCATTTTCCAGTGGCAGTCAAAATTTCCCCGACCATCATCCTAGTTGGCCTCTATTACAACAACCTACCTATTGTATTTATTGTGAACTTGTTCTCGTCCTGAATATGCATGAAATATTTGCCACTGGACGTTAAGCAACCAACAATCAATCAATCAATCTACCTGTGATTAACTATACTGTCCGGCTCTGAACATGTGAGACCAAGATGGTCTGTGATGTTGCTGGTTAATTGAAGATTTGCTTGGTGAAACAGAAGTTGAATCACGATCCGACAGGCAGATAAAAAGGTGAAGACGACTCAAAAATCTATGTTGACAAAATCAAATGAAGACTCTTGCGTTGAATGATTTACTAACCAACCAGTGAGTAAAAATACACTATTTATGACGAAAAGAGCAGGTATACAGGACCGTAAATGAATGATAGTGCTCGTACAGACATCACAACACTTATTCATGCTGGAATTAAGAACACTTGAGTGCAAAAACATTCCTGCCATAAAGGGCTTAGTCCTTTAAACTTTTTTTTATCATATATGTATTACCTTTAAATTCTCGGGTGAAGAATTCCATTTGAAGGTCCATCTCAATGTTGGTGTTGTTGTCCCCTTTCAAGTTTATGTTCTATTCCAAACTAACTGATGGCCTAGTCTTTCAGATACACCTCCACTCACATCCGCAATCAGCTGATGAGCACATAAAAAGTATATTGTGTGATGCATTTCGTAAAATTGGAATAAATAATTTTTACAAAAGTCTATTAACTTCGCACCAATATTTGTTCTTATTGCATAATGATATGTAATTCTTTAATAATTTTAATCAGTTTTACATACCTTATTATCAAAATATTAAATATAACAAGTTTTATAGTTTAACGTATAAATAAAACTAAAAAAGAAAAAAGTTTTAGCTGCTGACATAGACCTAAAAAAAAAAGGCATTTGATAGTTGATACTGTATGGCGACTAGGTTTGTTTTCTAAACTCATAAAACATAATATCCCCCCTGATACACAATCCTAAAATTGACTTCCTCTTTCATTTCAGACAGTCTGAACCTGCGTAAAGCAGGAACTCTATAAAAATGTCAATATGTCTAATTCATTATCATTGTTTATAATATTACATATTAATATAGTCATTATTTGCAATGCATATTATGTTTGAACAACTATGTAATTGATATACCATGAGCCTTAACCATTTATTGTTGATGAGTTTGTTCTAATAAAATATTTGTATTTATTTGTATAAAAATAGATCTACAAAAATATTCATCTGTAAATTTAGTTTTAAAAATATGTAGTACTGGCAAGGACTACGGCATTCACGACCAAAGCAGACACACTGTTGTTGGTTTTTTTTTTTTGAAGTTTTCAACATGAGGCATTTGCCTCAATGTAGTTACGGCCCTGAACTTATGACACTGTGGCCTGCTGCCGAATGCTTTTGAAGAACATTGGTTACATCTATATAATAGTTTCATTTCATGTTGCCATAGGGTCGCTTGTACAATAGCAGCGAGTCAAATGATTTTCACAAATGGGTAGGACAGTTTGTTTTTTTTTTTTTTTTCGAAGTTCAGCACTAATTTTAGCACCCTCACTGGCACAAAAGCAACAAATATCTGGCTGTCCTAACTTACTTAAATAATATGACAATTTAACAGCCACTACAATTGTAAGGCCTGGTCTTAAAAATATGTTCTTTAAAACTGACCCACAAGTATATTCGTATTCAAAAATGTTAATAGCTAGCAGTGTCTTACGTCTTTCAGTTAGTCTTGTTTTTGAGTAATAGACTTTGGATTTTAAACATTCCACACATTGAGTCTTTTGTAGACGAAACGCGCGTCTGGCGTATATACAAAATTTAGTCCTGGTATCTATGATGAGTTTATTTATTAACAACACCACATGCGTTCTGGGATGTGAAGATCGAGGCGTCATAATTGTCTTCTTTGGTATCATCAGCATGATCATCCTGCAAAATAAAATAAATATTTTATTTTTATACGACCGCGAATTTTTTGGTCGTACATTGATATCACGTTGCCGTCGTCGGCGTCCGAAGACTTGGTTTTCGCACTATAACAACCCCCAAGGGTGACTGGGGAATAGAAATATGGTCACTTGGTCTTCTCCCGACCGGCAGTAAAACGCTTGCTGATGTGGGGCGTCCGTTTGGCTGTGCGGGATGTATCAAATTCGCAGTCGCGTCCGGTCAGAAGGGGGACGTTAAATCCGATGCCTCGTGTAAAGAGAGTGCCACGCTCTTTGCACGTTAAGAACCCTTGCAACAACTCTTTGAGGGGTACGTAGGTGGCCTGTTGCAAGGCAAAATTTCTGTCCCTATCCATTCATTTTCCAGTGGCAGTCCAAATTTCCCCGACCATCATCCTAGATGGCCTCTATTACAACAATCTACCTATTGTATTTATTGTAAACTTGTTCTGGTCCTGAATATGCATGAAATATTTGCCACTGGACGTTAAGCAACCAACAATCAATCAATCGCACTATAACTTTAGTATAAGAAAATAGAAATCTATGAAATTTTAACACAAGGTTTATGACCATAACACGAAGGTTGGGATTGATTATTGGAAGTTTTGGTCCTAACAGTTTGGGAATTAGGGGCCAAAAGGGCCCAAATATGCATTTTTTAGTTTTCGCACTATAACTTTAGTTAAAGTAAATAGAAATCTATGAAATTTTGACACAAGGTTTATGACCACTAATGGAAGGTTAAGATCGGTTTTGGGAGTTTTGGTCCCAACAGTTTAGGAATTAGGGGTCAAAAAGGGGCCCCAATAAGAATTTTTCTTGGTTTTCGGACCAGAACTTAAGTATAAGTAAATAGAAATCAAGAAATTTAAACACAAGGTTTATGACCATAAAAGGGAAAGTTGGGATTATTTTTGGGAGTTTTGGTCCCAACAGTTTAGGAATAAAGGGCCTAAAGGGTCCAAAATTAAACTTTGTTTGAATTCATCAAAAATTTAACAATTGGGGTTCTATGATATGCCGAATCTAGCTGTATGTAGATTCTTAATTTTTGGTCCCATTTTCAAATTGGTCTACATTAAGGTCCAAAGGGTCCAAAATTAAACTAAGTTTGATTTTTACAAAAATTGAATTTTTAGGGTTATTTGATATGCTGAATCTAAACATGTACTTAGATTTATGTAAATTGACCCAGTTTTCAAGTTGGTCCAAATTGGGGTCTAAAATTAAACTTTGTTTGATTTCAACAAAAATTACATTCTAGGGTTTTTTGTTATGCTGAATCTAAACATGTACTTAGATTTTTTTTTAATATGGGCCCAGTTTTCAAGTTGGTCCAAAATTAAACTTTGTTTGATATCAACAAAAATTGAATCCTTGGGGTTCTTTGATATGCTGAATCTAAACCTGTATTTAGATTTTTGATTATAGGCTCAGTTTCCAAGTTGGTCCAAAATTAAACTTTGTTTGATTTCAACAAAAAATGTATACATGTTATAGGGTGTGTAATTAGGAAACAATAACATATTTTTCATATTTGTTATAATGCATTTATTTACAGGAACGTGTCAGTCAGTTGACGGATGGGGCTCGTAAGGATTTGATAACAAAGATGGTTGAGAAACCTCCCCAATTTGTATTTGACATCCTGACTGCCTCCATCGATCAACAACAGGAAGGCCACCATCCTCCATCAGGTGTAGCATTCCAAGCTGGTGTCGGTGTTTCCACTGCCGAGAGATGACAGAGAGGGAGAGAGAGTCTGTTGTAGTCAAAACCAAAGAATGAACTACAAATAGCTTAACATGCACTAAAGAGTCTTAACAAGCTTAGCAAACAGAGATATCCACTGCTTACACATGTGCCTCTGATGTCATATCAGAAGGTATGTAACACAAGAAATGGAGTTCTAAATGAGTCGTTCAAAGAAAGTGTTGGTCAGAAAGAAAACAGTGATATTACTAACAGCATAAACAATGTCATCCAAACATCGAAGGATACACTGTATACATCCATACCAGAAACACTTACCAGCAAAATACAGACAGAACAGAGTGGTGAAGCTAGAACTAGACTGAGTTCAACATGCAACTATATGAATTGAAAGTGTTCACAGCCTCTCCGAAAACAAGAACAGACAACCAGCCATACCAAAGGAGAACATAAAACAAGAGTTATGAAAAGAATATGTGGACGTCAAAACCAGATAAGGAATCCGACAGGTAGGGCATGCTTTGCAATGGGAATAAAGAGGGGGTGTCAATGAATTAGATAGGTTATAGTGAGGTTATGGACAGGGTTAGCATGGATAGGGTTGTGTTGAACATGAAGTGAAAACAATGGTGACAGCCAAACATATTTATTTTCTGCAAGAAGTAAAAACTGTTCATCATACAAACAATAGAATTAGGATATGAAATAAACCAGGAATAAACAAGTATCAGTCTCGTTCTTTGTCTCCTCCTTTTATTGTTAATTCAGGAATTTGTTTCTTTATTCCCAAACTCTCTAGTTTTATCTTTGTCAAAACTTTTAACAGATCCAATCTTTTTTCCAAGTTTGACACTATCATCAATGTCCTTCATTCTTTTTTCCAGATCTCTCTGTTCACCAAACAGATATTCGGAAAGGGGACATGGGTTAAACAAAAACCATATTCAAGGACTTGTTCAAAGTTCTTGCACATGGCATTTGTACTGCAAGAAAAGGAAACAGATGATTAGACCTACAAAAGCAGACAATTGTGTGAAGTAGACACACCTGTAACATAATTTTTATTTTTGGACAACCTGGATGAACAAGTAGATAAATTAGACCAAGAACTAAAAGATCGTACACAGTATCCATGGAGTCGGGAGGTGTATATTAGGAGAAAGTAAACACAACTGCTTAAAGAACAATGGACCGACAAGACAAAGACTTGCCATAAGACAAATTCTGGAGAGAAAAACTAATGAAACCAAAGATAATAAAATAAATGCATCTATAAGTACTTTTATGTTCAAGTTATACTTGATTGGAGTACTAATTTCAGTATTTACTCCAAATTTGGGATCATAAATGTTTTAAGGACCGTACCACTTCCTTTCAGAAGTGGAATGGTCTCCTCGAGAGAAATGATACGATGTACATTCAATAACAAAAATATTAAATAGTGATGGCATTGTTAATCTACAGATCACATCAAAAATATTTTATGATAATTAGCTCTTTGTTTGCGGTTACAATGAAAGCTAGAAGAAATATATGAATCCATTTAATTATACATTCCGTGCATCTGCACACTGTTTAGGTTTAGATCTTCCTTGCCTCCGATTGGTTCCAGTTATTTCATTTCTTTCCCCCAAGCTAATTTTATTCAGATCTACCCTGTATTAAGTACTATATTTGCTCTTCTGTGTAGACTGGATTCTACTGGTGCCTGAATTTAACCATGCGTCCGACATGTAAAGCTGTATCTATTAGTAGTATGAATAGGCTAACACTGGGACACATTCCAAAGGGTAATAAAGATCAATGCAAAGTGAACGGGACTACATTCCTAAGAGTAATTAAAACCCACGCATTATAGTCCATACCAAGCGATGGAAATACAGTGTTTTGAGGTGTTAGTTTTATGGTTGTAGGTTCACGAAGTACAGGGATGCTATGTAGATTTTATTAAACAAATTTTACACCCAAAATACAGTGTTTTTGCCACATTTCTAAGAGCAATTAAAACCCACGCATTATAGCCTAACCCAAGCGATGGACAAAAGTTTTCTTGATAATTTTGTTGTTAAATTTCCAGTGTTTTGAGGTGATAGTTTTATGGTTATAGGTACACAAATTCTATATAAGTCCTTGGGAATATTAAAAGAAATTAAAACAAAAAAAAGTTAACGTGGAAAAATAAATGTTTTATTATGTCAAATGAAATATTATTACTTACAAAAACACCTAAAAGTGTTGATTAAAGGACAAACAAAATATAAAAATGAAGAACCCCCATCTTGACCCTCATATTACGCTCTAGTTAATCCACGATAACTTAACCAGATAACGATCAATGTGTTGATTAGAGTAATTAGGTAATACTATAATCTAAAATTAGCATCACAACATATCCCAAGATGCAATTTTCTGTATTTAATTTTCTGTTCAAAATGTTGCTCTTGCGTGTTTTATTTGTTTTGATGTGTTGTTATTGTTTGAATATATTCAAATTAGACAGAGAGGACTGTACTGTGAAACAAGACATTGTTTTGCAGTGCAAATATCGCGGAGATGGGTTATATGCTTCAGAAATCCAATGGAAGGGGATACAAATTTTAACTATAGACAGACTGGGCAGGGAGTCAATGGTCATGGTCTCCAGAGAAAATCTACCACAGTTGGAAAAGATATTGATTGCAGACACCAAACTAAATTGCAATAGAGTGGAGGCATGGAATGCTGTTAAAGTATATATCAACGGCAAATTATGCAGGGTAAGAATTATATAAGATATCTAATTATAGAAGTTTCAATTTTTGTTTCTTTCTTGGCTAACAGATCATAATTAAGTGATTTTTTAAATTTATTTCATTTTATTTTAATTTCAGTCCGAAACTTCAACAGCACCGACTATCTCCAACCACGAGAAGGATAACGTCCACGATGAGACTACATCAACTGGCTCCAATGCAGAGATCGAGGATCACGACCAGACCACTATTGTTTCGATATTTACAACCATCTCATCTTCCGTTAAGGTAAAGATTTTAATTTCTTTATATCTCTGCGTATTTGAAAGTGCATTCTTCTAAAAACAAAAGATAAAATACATAAGTTTAAGTACATCTCCATACGTAAATACCCCCTCCCCCTTTTTTAATACACAAACACACGTAACAATAAATATATATATATATATATATATCCAACTCAATCTTAGGTTTGAACGTTGTTTTCAATTTGGATTATTTATATGTATATATATATAATTTTACAGGATGATGAGACTACCATGACAAATCTGAAAGTGTTGATCTTTATGATACTTGGTAAGTAATTTTTAATGCAAACGAATAATATATTTTTAAAATTAATTTGTTAGCAATTAAACAATAGTCAATTAGTATGATTTGGAAGAACACACCTTAATCAGCTTTTCATTATGTATTGAAATTGTTATTATATACATTTATCGTGTAAGTTTTCATTGTCCAGCAACAAATATTTCATACATATACAAGTCGACAGCAAGTTTAAAGATATCTACTCTAGGTTTGATTTTCCAGTCACTTCATGATATATATATATATTTATTTACAGCAAGCCTAAGTTTCTTGATGATTTTAACCACCTTAATCGTTGTCTGTGTCAAACGTATTAAAAGGAACAGGAAAACAGCTACAAATTTACCACGACACATTACAGACCTACCATTGAACCCCACAGTTTCGCTAGAATCAGTTGAACTTTTTAACATTCAACAAACAATTGTTAAGAAGAATGAATAGATAATGATTTTATTTTGTTTGTAGATCTTCTTATATTCATTGGGTATAAAAAATTAAGACAGTTACAAGGTCTTCAAGTCCAACAACAACAACAACCATTACCACAACAAAATCAAGATCAACAAGAACCACAAATAGCTATTCAATTTTTGAGAAGATCAAACCGTCAAACCAGACAACCTCAGAGATATACACCATAGATTAAAGTTTAAAATTAGAAATATAAATTACTTACACTTTTCTTAATGCCATTGAACGTTGATATTTTTGATCTCCAGAAAGGGTGTCTACAAAAGGTATTGCTATACCGATTTTCTTCAATGGATAATTTGTTGTGATTTTTTCTTCCATCTTTTCCGTAAGACACTTACTTTGATCCTCTGAATGCAGAATGTTATTTTGCATACACCTTTCACAAATCTTATCCATTTTAATAAATGGTTTTTGAAGACCTTGCTTTACTTTTTTATATCAATTGAATGTAATGATAATTCTTTTTATTACCATCATGTATAATTATTACCTACATGTATAATTATTACCTACATATATAATTGTTTCTGTAATCAATTATATATCTGTTTTAAATGACAATAATGTATTGTTTACATAGCAAGGGTTGATAGACTTTGAAGGGTTAATTGTCAAAACAAATTCTCATAAAATAGTTTTTATATCACTGGGGGAGTAAAGAAAGTTTTTTTTGAAGGGTTTATGGTAATAAGAATTACTTATAAAATAGTTTTATATCCCTGGGTTAAAAAAAAAGACAGTTTCGTGTATGTCAATAATATTAATTAAAGATTTGTTTTTCATTGTATCGTTAAATCAAGTTAACTTATTTACGGGTAAAGTTTTCTGTGATGTTTTTTTTTTCTCTTTTAAATATTCATTTTTTTGATACAAAACACTTTTTTACATTCCATGTATTCAAGCAGGTGCTTTATGTGTGTATAAATATATATATATGTATGTTTTTATAGAAAAATAATGTGGAAATTGAAATCCAAATGTCTTTTTTTTACATTCCACGCAATCAAGAAGATGCTTTATGGTGTATATACGTTTTTTTTTTAATACAAATGTTTATGTTGAAATAAAGAATTATAGTAAAAAATAAATAGTTCATATCTAAAAAAGAAATTTGGAGAATTTGAAGCTTCCATATTGTTACAAACTTATTTACGGGTAAAGGGGGAGTAAAGAAAGTTTTCTTGAAGGGTTTATGGTAATAAGAATTACTTATAAAATAGTTTTATATCCCTGGGTTAAAAAAAAGACAGTTTCGTGTATGTCAATAATATTAATTAAAGATTTTTTTTTCATTGTATCGTTAAATCAAGTTAACTTATTTACGGGTAAAGTTTTCTGTGATGTTTTTTTTTTCTCTTTTAAATATTCATTTTTTGATACAAAACACTTTACATTCCATGTATTCAAGCAGGTGCTTTATGTGTGTATAAATATATATATATGTATGTTTTTATAGAAAAATAAGGTGGAAATTGAAATCCAAATGTCTTTTTTTTTACATTCCACGCAATCAAGAAGATGCTTTATGGTGTATATACGTTGTTTTTTTTAATACAAATGTTTATGTTGAAATAAAGAATTATAGTAAAAAATAAATAGTTCATATCTAAAAAAAGAAATTTGGAGAATTTGAAGCTTCCATATTGTTACAAACTTATTTATGGGTAAAGTTTTCTCAAAGATCTCATTTATAAGAAATCCATGTTTTACATTAATTGCAACTATTTAAGAAGGTGCTTCAATTTATGATGTATGTATTACTGTTTTAAATGTTAAATATTCATTTTTTTATGCAAATTTTTTTTTGTTACATTCCAAAAAAGAAATTTAGAGAATTTGAAGCTTCCATATTGTTATGAATATGTTTTGGATTTTTAGTATGAAAGTAATAAAAAAGAAAGTTATAGTGTAAAATTTTCTATGAGGATTTTTTTTTCTCTGTTCAACATTACTTTTCATCCAACAAAGATCTCATTTATAAGAAATCCATGTTTTACATTAATTGCAAGTATTTAAGAAGGTGTTTTAATTTATGATGTATGTATTACTGTTTTATAAATATTTTTTTTTGTTGAATTAAAATAAAAAATAGATAGCAATTTCTTGTTTTATTTTTCCTTCACGCATGAGAACAATGAGCGAAGTCAATATACTCGTGGGAAGACAGTCCTGAGGAAACATAAGCATAGGAAATATATGATAACATACGTAAACTGTGTGTACTAGCGAACGTTGAATACTTTACAGACCTTTGTCTTTGACATTAATTATGATAATTGGAAATTAAAGATAATAAATTTTTTTACAACCACACGCACTTTCCTTGTATATAAGCATTGGAATCGATCTTGTATGTCATACCGAGATCATGGTGTACTTAACAAATAAGAAGGGGGCCAATTACTTCTACCAGACCTTTGGACGGGGTAAGGTAGTTAAAGTTAAGAAGTTTGAGGATTTTTTTTATATATGTCTGGAAAAGAAAGGAGAGTTTGGCAGAGGGATTTGTCTGGGAGTGGATGAATTTAGCAAACTTTCACTCATAGTGAAAAAAATGGTCACAATAAAGAAAGAGCTGGAGAAAAGGGTAAGTTAATTTTATGAAAATAATCTAAAATATGAAGGAATATAATTAAGAAGATGTGGTATGAGTGCATCTGAGACAACTCTCCATCTATGTCACAAAGTAGTTAAAGTAAGAGATTAAACCTATACGGTAAAAGTATTTTATTGTCACACATGATTTTGATTACTAGAATTAGTTTGACATTAATTTTCTGTGCAGGATAGAATTCTATATTTTTTTCTAAAATGAAGACATTTACACATGTCAAAGAGTCATCTACCCAACTAAAATATGCCCCGTTTCCATTCTTTATTCGTTAATAAATTCCTATTTTGTTTTCAGGACAGAGCAAGTGATAAAGAACAAAAGAAAGAATCAAAAGTGAGTGTATGCGTGTGTGTGTAACTTTTAATTCCACAAATAAACCCGTTATATTTTCTGATAAATAGTTAAAATATAAATTTAAAGTATTAAACTAAACATTCTATCATCATTTATTATCGAATGTTATTGTTTGGTATATATATGCGTGTTAAGTTATATTCTTAGACATTTATATATATATATTCTTTACCTTTTAGAAAAAAGGTGGTAAACGCAAAGCTGAAGAGAGAGAAGAAAAACAGACTAAAAAGGTAGGGAAAAAAAATAAAAGATTTAACGAAAATAATTAACCACATCTACATCTTCTCATTTAACCGATCATATTTTTTTTTGTAATGGAAAATAAAACAAAACGAAAACTAAATATTATTTATATATTTTTTTATCATATGAAACGTTAATGATACATAGTTGTTTCTTTTACAGAAAACAAAGAACCCATTCATTTCCGACGAAGCAGGAGAAGGAGAAGAAGAAGTACAGACTAAAAAGGTAGGGGAAAAAAATAAAAGATTTAACGAAAATAATTAACCACATCTACATCTTCTCATTTAACCGATCATATTTTTTTTTGTAATGGAAAATAAAACAAAACGAAAACTAAATATTATTTATATATTTTTTTATCATATGAAACGTTAATGATACATAGTTGTTTCTTTTACAGAAAACAAAGAAGAACCCCTTCATTTCTGACGAAGCAGGAGAAGGCACAGTAAGTATTCATTTAGTCATACGTTTTAATCTCAACAAACGGTCTATGAATGGTACAGTCCTCTTTAAATATTTCCATTGACGTCGTGAAAGTTGAATGGTATGATCAATCAATTCTGCATACAGATTTACTTCCATATTATCGTCACATACACCAATGTAAACTTTATCCGTTAAAGTAAATCTGTGTTGTGTAGCACATGCACTATCATTTTTTGCACTTTCATGTTGTTTAACATATGTAATGCATGGTATTGTTGACATGTGTATAATTCCCACGAGACATATAACTGTAGTGTATGCAAGCATTAATATGCCTATACGCTTAATAAGTTTCATATGTGAATTGAGGAAAACAAAATCATTGTTACTGTCATTTTCTGTCGTTACTGAAATATCCATGTGATTATTTTCTTCACTTCTTTCCATGTTGAAATGTGTTGAATAAATGAAAGAAAATATCATAATACGTTTGTCTTTAAATGAAAGTTGTGCCTTATTTGTATCTTATATTCTTTTAGAGGGGTGGTTGGAGAACAAAAAAGACAGAGAGCTCCGAAGAAGAATCAGATGAATCAGAAGAAGAAGAAGAAGAAGACAGTGACTTTTGAAAAAATAATAAATTTTTTTTTTAAATAAATGATGTCAATAAATACTTTAGAACTTATAGCGATAGAAAAAATAGTTGTCATATGCCGTAGTTTACATAGTGTTGAAATTAGAGATGTTTTAGTTCAGCTGACAACGCCAATACTAGAACAATTGTCATCTTATCTTTATAACAAATTTTGGGACGATTTTGATTTTTCTTTACACGATATTTACCTTGTTAATGAAGAAATTTTAGAGCAAAGAAATTTATCAACCGATTTAAATGGTTATTTAGATATCATAAAAAATGCAGGATTTAAAACTTTGAACGAAATTATAATTGATTCTTTAGATTTTAAAATAACACAATTTAGACATTTACGTAACATTTTCCCCAAAAATGCATGGAGAGCAACCATTCTTAAAATAATACATGATAAGATAAAACATAGAAGTATCAATATTTCATTTTCTCACTCATTATATGAAAAGTCTCTATTAACATTTGTCAAAAGTTTTTACGATAAAACATATGTTCAAATTCAAGAAAAATGTGATCTTTTACCAAAACCAATATTCATTGATTTAAAAAATATATTTCCTACATTATTTTGGAATGTTTTGATGACAAAAATAATGTCTGAACGAAATTAATAAGGATATTTTGGTGGTTTTTTTTTTTTTTTGGTTTTCTTCTGGAATTTTGTTTTCGAGTTTTCTCCTTGATATATATAAAGAAGATTTGGTGTGAATGTCAATGAGACAATTAATTAACAGAACACAATATAATGATATAATTTTATTTTGTATATATGTATTACATTAAATTTACACGATGACTTATGAATTGTCTTTGGTTTTGTAATGTCCATGAGCCAACGTTTGAATTCCATCGTTTAAAACCCATCGCTTATCATCAGCACCGCACAACCCTATCTTGTTTAATCTATTGATATGTAGTCTGTGTTTATCGCTTTTTATCAAATTCATGTTGCACATCGTTTGTGTTTTTTCAAATAGACAATCGTAATACTTTTGAAATGAGAGGCTTGATTGTATTGTGCTTTTTTTAACACCTTTCGCTATAGGATGTTCTTTTTTCGATGTCGCAGGACAGGTGTAACAATACATTTTTGATCTTAGTCCAACAAATTCATGAATGGGTAATCCCTGGGTTTCATCCTTGAAGGTGCCTATTTTCCCCTTGTTGGTATTGTCATAGAGAAAGTGATCTTTGTTGTAATTTGACAGATCATACAAGTGCTTTTGATTTGCAAAATCACTATAGACATCTTCAGTTTTTATATGCATTATTAGACTATCCGTGTCAGTTGCGCATAGGGAAACACGATTACCATATTCACGTTTGATATTGTCATAAAAGTGAGTATACATAATGACCTTAGATAAGTCAAGTATGATCATTCCACAGTATATGGGTTTGTTGAGTTTCAGTTCAACTTTGGAGAGTGAGACTCCAACCAAGTCTTCATCGAAAACAGTGAAATGTTGAAAGTTTGTCCTTGCAACCTCTCGTCTGAATCTTTGCTCGGTGTGTATTAATTTGAAGTTCATATATTTCCTTACATTCTCAATGAATTTTCCATAGCAACTATTATTAATCAGCTTAAAAAAGTTACGTAAAAACTCGGATGTGCTCTCTTTACGCTTCTGTGTATTAAAGTCGATGTACGGTTGTAACCATGCTTTTTGATGAAAGGATAGAATTTTGTGAATTTTTGTCAGTTTGAGACCGAGTCGCATGTAAAGTTTAAGGGCTCGATAGTCCAATATGTATCTGCTTTTGTTTTCCACGGAAGCAATGAGTTTTGTTGACGACACTCGCCTTTGATTCAAATGTTCTAACAAACTTTTAGAATACGGTGATAACATATCATTAGTTATTTCTTTTTTCTCGGGGGCGAGCGGTAGGTCGTTGGTAAAATCGTGAATGGATTTATCATAGGTTAAGTCCACTTCTAACACACATCCCGTTTCATCATTTTCTGTTTTGTCGTGGATATTGAAGTTATTAATCTCCTCTTCATTTAACCAACGAAAATCATTCACGGGAAGATTCATCTTCATACTTTTACCATACAGATTTACACAGTCTTGATATATGATATAGGAATTCGGCTTTTCTGCATCATATGTATCAGGCAAGTATGGGTTATTTGCCTCGGCATATCTCTTGCTAACCACTGATAACCCTCCCCTTATAGCCTTTTCAAAAAATAAATACATATCGGGATCTGTTAAAAGTTCGAGTTCGACTTTGGTCATTTTCAAACAAGCTGCTAAGGAAAGTCCGGGGAGACTAACGTATTGGCAAGGGTCAAGTTTATAATAACTCATGCTAACCGATCTGAAGTTCTGGAAAACACAGGCTAGTGTCAACACATCGGTTTTCAGGTAGAGGTCATGATAGTCACCCATGGTGTTTATGTTAAACTCATTCCAAACTTGTTGTGCATATTCATAATCTTCCTGACTGATATGTGTTCTTGTAAGTTTGTTGTAGAATTTTTCTCGAGCGGGAAGTCTATTCTCTTTGAACTTGTCAAAGTCATCCATGTAATCATACGGATATACTCCTTTACGAAATAACAAGTGAGCTTTATCGATTTCTTGACTTAACAATTCAAATTTTTCCCTTTCGCAAGATTCGATCAATTTTTCCAGAGAAGCACTTAGAAATTGGTAAGAATCTATGAATTTCAAGCTACCCACAGAAAATGAAATGTACTTTTCCGTAGACTTGGCAATACAGCTTATGGTCTCATTTTTGAAAAGACCCATTGCTGAACAGATAATGTGTGAATCGAAATTGGTCAAACCGTGACTGATCACAGGAATAAAAGTTGCTTGCTTATAGTTTAAATTACAAGACTGACAGCTTGCACCGACAAACGCTGAAGTCAAATGATTGTGGTCTTTGCAACGAATAGTCGAGGAAGTAAATGGTGTTTCGCAAATGTGGCAATGGGTTGCTTTCTGAAACTTGTCCTCATCCTCGTCAGTCATGACTAACGGTTCTATGTGTGAAAGAATATCTTTGATATAGCATCGCTCACGCATAAGTGATTTCAGGAAATGTTCGGCAACATTCTCCCCTCTGTATATAACGGTTTTCTTTGTATATTTCGAGTCTTCGCACACAACCTTATATCCGTAACCGCAGGGTATACATTTGGCTTCCTCTGTTGTCGAGGAAGACAACGGATCAGGATAACAGGTGTCCATTTTTCTGTTCAATGTTTCGAAATCACAGTATATAACAAAGGGGACGAACATCTGCTTTCTAAAATCTGAATATTTCAAAATATCATCTACACCTTTAGTTGGGAAAATTGTTCGTTGTGCATCATGTTGCGAACAGTACTGTAAATGATTGCTAAGCTTTTCTTCTGACCTGAAACTCTGTAAACACAGATGACAGAAATTATATTTATGAGTTGATGGTTTTGTGTGGTACAAAAACCTATCTAGGTTCTTAATCAAACACCAGTGATGATCATCATTCTTTTGGAAATACAACAGGTTAACTTGATGATGGTAACCATTTTTCAATTTGCTTATGTATATAGGAAACAACCGTCCTTCCTCGTAAGCTATTACTGTCACGGAAATGTTGTTCTGTTTTTCAAATTTATGCATTGCGGATGGGTGAACTGGGTATTCTATTCCATTCATATTGAGGTCGTTTTCAAACCGTTTATACTGCTTAACTCGCTCGGCGTGGTATTCTGCGGGATGTAATGAAGCTAGAACCGACCACAAGAAACATTTGTTATCTTTGTTTTTGATGTTAATCACTGATTTTGAGGATCTTAGATTTGGTGGTAGTTGTATGTATGATTTACCACCAATGGCTCTGTATGTAGCTGTGTGAATCTCTAGTTTTGTAATCTTTTTCAATGTCCAAGACGAACCTTTCCGAATGAATTCATCTAACGCCTTGAACATCTTTCGAAAAGCAACATTAATGTTATGTTCGAGCCCGCTATCTTCTGCCACCAGAATATGTGATGTTGGTGATCTGAAATAGGGTGTTGCCTCTTCGTTTTTGCGATTAACCCTTTGTCGTATCATTTGTACATGAACGATCATATAAAACTTAAGCTGTCCCGATTTTCGACATTTTTTTCTTAAGTACTCTATCACCTCATCCTTGATATTTGAAAAAAAAGTAATCATATCATATCGTTCATTTTTTCGTGGAATCATAAAATGTTTACATGCGTTTTTATTGAGAGCGCTTTCATTCCACCTTTGTTTTTGCTTACTTCCAACGTGTTGAAACACATTTCTTTTGGTTCTGTGTTTACGCTTTCTACCACCACCTGTCTGATTCAGAGGATGTTCATGATCAACGTGTTGAAACAAATCGTCATAGGTATTGTATGTTTTTGAACAATGGTTACAAGGGAAAACGGTGTTCCTAGTTTTGCAATGTAACGAAGTGTGTGTTCGGAAATAAGTCTTTGCTATCATCTTACCACACGAGCGACATTGTAATTTTGTCTTTTTGAATGCTGTTGCAACACAATCATCCTCCTCCTCATCATCATCACAGTCAAGAGTTCGTTTTAATGTTTTCACACATTGCTTTAACTGCGGATCGTCTGTCTTATATTTTACACACAAAGATGTAACAAGTTGATCTAAATCCGTCATTTTTTATTCACAAAAGCAAACATTACATATAATAAATCATAAGCGAAATGTTAACCACTTTCTCCTCCTTTTATTTATCCTTTTGGTGGTTGTTAGTTTGAAAAAATCGTTCGGAGTCATGCGAATGCTTGGTGCAACGCTTCGTGATATGGCATTTGTGTTATCCACTACCTTTTCATCACTGAATGACTCTGTTTGTGTATTAGAATGTTCTGATTCGTTGTGGTTTGAGTCTTGATTAACATCATCCATCATTTTAGCCCCGCCAGAAGGTTGTTCCTCTACCTTTTCGTCGTGCGATGAAGTTCCACCCCCTGTCTGAATGGCAACGTCAGTCATTTTACCAGAATTTGTCATTTCTCCAGCGTTGTTCTGTTCCTGAATTAACCGATCATACTTCTCTTTAGTCAACAAGATCATTTCCCGACTCATACTTGATGAAAGCTGTCATAAGCAAAGGAATTATAGATACAATTTTCTGTAAACGATTTCTTCTCTGTCTCTCTGTAAGTTGTCCAGCTACTAGCCTTCTAATGTCTTTCTGGTGACGTGATATTTTTTTTCTTGTTACGTTTGTTAATGAAATCGTTCCCTTCAAAATGTTATATATAATCTCGATAAGACTTTTCTGTTGTTGCAATGTCAACGTTAATAAAATGGATTTTATCTGTTGTGAACGAGCAGTTGAAAGGAAAGTGATTAAATGTCGATCTGCATTCGATAATTTCATTTTGTTGATACATAAATTATGACATCCTCACCAGGCAAGACATTGGATCGCAACTGATATTTCTTATTGGAACCCGGTGTTACATCGACCACGAGATAACCATGAGATCTACTTACAGCCTGTCGATAAGCACCCATGAAAAAGGCAGTGTTTTGCGGAAACATTTGTCTTGCAATTGTACTTATTTGTAATTCATCTCTAGAATTCTTAAAAAACACAAACACTAAGGAATTCAAACTTATCGTTCGCATGACTTTACCCCTGTAATAAATATTTTGAACAACTACCATCGTCGTCCAATTCAAGTGGTGACTTTTTATGCAGAATAGATCCTCAACCATCTTACTTTCAGAAGCATGGGACATGTTATCATCTATTACACAAATGGAATGTAACCCATTGTTCGCCTTGAAGTCCTCCTCACACGGTAGACCCTGTATGAAAGTTATATTCCTGATACGATCCTGTAATTCCTGATATAAGGGTTGCCAGATTGAATATGAATATATAATTTGATGTGGTGGAACCTCAAAAAGACCTGCGGCGTTTAACAATATCTGCTTCACCAAGGTTGTTTTACCCGAAGAAGTGGGGCCGCAGATCATCCATGTTGCAGGACATTTAAACTTTACTAACGCATCATCAACGTTGCTCATGGTTGTGATGGTAAAGGAGTTATGAAGGAAAGCAGGTTATGGTTAAACTTTTATTTGTTGAAAGTATGTAATGGTTAACAAGACATTTAGGTCACCTCATCGTTGTCTTGAATGCAGTGATCGAAAGCATGAACAACAAATTCAAATACAAATTCATCATTACATAAATTATCATTACAATGGAACAATTGAATCACATCGTTAAATTTAATATTTCTACATAAGTGAGAGAGTATGAAAATACAGTAAAAACCACAAACGTTAGAATTAAAACTTTGCAATTGTTTATCATTAAACTGCACGACTAAATTATTGCGTTCGAAAAAGTTCACAAAATGTTGGTTGTAGAATGCAGGTCTGTATCCAAAACTGTCAAAAAAATAACCAGTATTACTTGCATCGACATAGATTGCTATCCAATGTTCTCCCTTTTCGTCCTTGCCTTGCGTATTAGCAATAAAACCACCAGGAATGACAGGAAGTTTAAGCGGTAGTTCATCTTTAGCAAAAACACCGCAGATGAAAGGTCTCATGTTCCGATCACATTTGATGATACACTCTAGTTCTAGTGTATTCATTGTAAAACAACATCTCTGCTTTGTGTCAGTTCAAAATAACCAGAGTTCTCGCTGTATACTACACACATGCAGGGTTCAGGTAGTGGTGAGTTGAAATGGGCTTCGATTCTAACGTTTCCCTGTTTTAAAAGGGTGAGGTAGTCTAAGCCATCGAATTCCGGTTCGATTTGAAATCCATATAATGCACATCCACCTGTAAAATCATCCCTGTCAATGGCGTTCCCGCTGTCTTGCAAGCTTTTTCCACTCACTTCGAACAAACTGTTATATCCTGATAGGTATGTAGAACCATTGGATCCGTTAAAACTAAGCTTCATTGGGTTCCCACCAACTGGTAAACCATCTATCAGTAAGGCAATTTGACTTAGGTTATAATTTTTAAATCTAAAAGGGTTTGATTTGTAATCTCCAGATGCAGCTTTGCTGGACACAAAACCAATAATCACTTTGTTTGGTCTCAGTGAATTAAACAATTGATCGAAACTGAAGCTTGAATTCCCAGCTGGAATGCTGAGAAGCTTCACATCTGTATTGACAAATGGATACTTTGCATTCGTTGTCTTCAATATTTCGTTATGACCGTAAATGACGCCTGGATTGACTGAAACACGACAAATGTTCAGATGCATTGAGACAATCTCGATTCGATAATCTGCCATCTCATCGGATGACATCAAATAAAATTCTGGTTTCGATTTGAAGAATTTTATAGTCATCCCGGTTGAATTCAGAATATATCGCTCTAGTGCTAACAAAGGGTGATATATGTTTCCTTGCAAATCGACCAGTTTGCTATCCTCAAAAAACTGCGACCTCGTGTACAATCCAATGTTTTGTCCATCCGGGTCTGAGTCGTCAAAATAGTTTGGTGTATCTGCGTAATACAGCTGAGAGGTGAGTTGAGAGTCCTTGGCTTCATGTCCATATTTTAATAAAGTCTGAATCATGGCTTTGTATGGATAGTTGGTAGTTGAAGATGTAATGCTCTTATTTTGTACGTTGACCTCCACCTGTGAAAACAGTGAGTGTAGAAGGAGGTTTACTGGTCCCACTTTATCAGTCGATGTTATTTTACTTCCATCACTTTTTACCAATCTTACTTTCAAATTCATTGTGCTCTTTCGGAGATCTATGTAATCCATACTGTTCTGACCAGAAATATTAAATTCAATAGGTGACTCATTGTCTAGTTGAGAGACAGGACGAATTTGTTGAAATGATAGATTAACAACTCCCGTCTGTGTCCCGGGTAAATCAAAAATTGATAATTCACTCGGCTGAACTTCATGAAACGCTGATGAATTAACGGTCGACATAGCACACTAGCGACTGAAAATATCCTTTTCCTTCGATTTAGATTTAGTTGATAACTTCTTGACTGTGTGTCCCTTTCGATGCTTATAAGAGCGATTGTGGTCACCTATACTGTTTTTTCTTTTATATCTTTTTTTATCACGTCGTATATTACTTTCTGCTTGATCAACTACCTGTTGAACTGGAGAAACAATTTCAATAGGTTCGGATGATTTAGGTCTCAAAGACTGAAGGCCGATTGAATCCATAAATCCGACAGTTTTGCGAGCAATTGAACCACCTCTTTGAAATGTTGTTCTGTTTTTATTATTGATGTAAGCATTATGGTGACCTTTTGCAACTTGTTCGTAGTATTTCATCCATTTCTGAGGATCGGGAATATACATTTTTGAAACATCCATGGTGTAGTCTCTTCGGGTAACCAACTTTAATGAGAAAAGTGAAACACGAGATTGACTTTATATACCAATCAATAAAAAAATGGATATGACTTGAAATGAACCGTTAGACTTATAGGTTCGGATGATAAGGTAACTGTGTTTCCATGTTTGTCTGTTAAAAAGAATTCTATGTCATAGACTTCACTTTTTATAACAGATAAATATAATAAGTTTTCAAATGAACAATAATCCATCTCTGTATCCATTAAGCATATGCGTCTCAACACCGAGCGATATATTCCATCAACCAATGTTCCTGTGCAAATGTTGCAACACAAATAGATATCCGTTTCTTTAGCAGAGTCATGTCCTGGAAGGTTAATGTCCACCAACGCAACTTTCCAATTTTCGCGTAAATTAAGCGGTGTTTGTAAATGTGTAACAAAACGATGAGGTTTGTTGTTTGGAAAATAGTCAAGACAACCATCGCTGTTAACAATCATATGAAAACTCATTGTTCTACGTCACTTTTAGGTATCCAGCTGTTATATGAATCATCCCAGTCTTGCCATTTCACAAAATATTCAATACGACCATGACGTTTTCTTTTGCGTATTATCTTTTCAATATACCATAAACTATCAGCATTTTTCACAACCTTTTGAAGTTCTGGAGCTTGGAACCAACCTTTGATTAATCGATTTTTAAAATCGATTATTTTAAACATGGGAAAACCTTGAAAAAGAAAACGCTCAGCGATTTTGAAAATTTCAGATGTCCACTGTTGGTCATATGATTTCTGAAATGATCTTTTTAAATGACTGATGCGAACCATGTCTCCAGTACGAAAAACATAGTGATGTTTTGGCTTTTCCGTCTTTCCTTTATGTGAATTGATTGATTTCGTGTTCTTCTTTAAGTACATGTAAGCCCACAAATCACTTTGATCTTTTTCATCATCAATATTTGAGGGAGCAATATTTCCCAGGGAAGAATGAGGAGTGTTATTATAGCTGGCAACAAAATCCTGTAATTTGTCTATATAACGATTAGTTCTTTCTTTCGTTAGAAATCGAAAAATATTTCGTTTCAGCGTCAATATCACACGTTCAGCGAGACTGGCCTTAATTGTAGAGTTTAAAGCAAAATGATGGTAGACATTCTTGCTCTTCAAAAACCGCTTTAGACCTGTAAAGGAAAATTCACCGCCCGAATCTGTCCTTAACTTCTTCGGGAAGTTGCTTCGTTCAAATATTTTTTGAAACGCTTTTAACACTTCATTCCCTGTTTTAGTTTGCAATGCTTCCACCCATAGATAACGACTAAAACAATCAATAACGATTAACAAGTGTTGAAAGTTGTCGTTAAAGGAAGAAATTGAACTTAAAGTTGCAAGGTCGGCGTCAAACATTTCCAATGGTTCTGTCACAACTATTCTGGGAGTCTTAAATCGTCTTCGAATGGGTTTTTGAAGCGTATAGTCATCTTTGCTTTGTAACCATTTTCTTATTTTATAAAGTCCCGGTGGATTCTTTTTCTTTTTCTTCAAAACCTCGTAAATCTTCTGCGGACCTGCATATGCTGCTCCATTCTGTAAATTATAGTAGACGTCGTCAATCAATTTGTCCTCTTCTGTAGAAGTCATATTTGAACATTTGGTTTGCAAGACGATTAATCTTCGAAATACGTTCTTCACTCTTCCAACTAATAGAATACCAGTCTGGTGTGCGAAGACGTAAAGAATATAACAGGAATAAATGTTCTGGAATGTTTCTGCTGGATACTTCTTTCAAAAAATCATGATATAACTCTTCTAATGTAATGTTAAGAATCAAATCATAAAAAGTGTTATCTTTTTTCACATTTTTTAAAACGTAGTCAGCGTGAATAAATTCTAAAACATTGTCTAATTTCCTAGTCATAAATTCAACTTCAACTTCATCCATCAAAAAGTGTTGTTTTTGGTGATTTGGATATAACATTCAGCGTGAAAGAAGACATAAACTTCTTTTATAAAAGTGTTATGATTACATAATAAACATAAATATCTCTTCAAAATCCATGTCATTCGTGTACCTATAACCATAAAACTAACACCTCAAAACACTGTATGTCCATCGCTTGGGTTAGGCTATAATGCGTGGGTTTTAATTGCTCTTAGAAATGTGGCAAAAACACTGTATTTTGGGTATAAAATTTGTTTAATAAAATCTACATAGCATCCCTGTACTTCGTGAACCTACAACCATAAAACTAACACCTCAAAACACTGTATTTCCATCGCTTGGTATGGACTATAATGCGTGGGTTTTAATTACTCTTAGGAATGTAGTCCCGTTCACTTTGCATTGATCTTTATTACCCTTTGGAATGTGTCCCAGTGTTAGCCTATTCATACTACTTCTATTTTACATGGTTTTCTGCCGGGTTTTCCTGTTTCTAATTCTTCGTTTAGGTTTTTGGTCAGATTGGACAAAGTTTGGTTGAATTTGGTTCGGTTGAGTTTGGTAAGGTTGGTCATTGACTCTTTATACAAATACAAATATTTTATTAGCACAAACTCATCAACAAAAAATGGTTAAGGCTAATGTTATATCAATTACATAGTTGGTCAAATATAATAAGTATTGCAAATAATGACGATATTAATATGAAATATTATAAACAATGATTATGAATAAGACATATTGACAATTTGCTTTACGCAGGTTCAAACTATCTGAAATGAAAGAGGAAGTCAATTTTAGGATTGTGTATGAATTATTATTTAATAAAAAGATTATATTATTTTCATTTTTGTAAACAGCATATTAAAATGCGGTTATTGTTGTTTTTACTAACATCAGTACCTATACTTGCATTCCTCTGCATTTAATTCTGAATTATCTCTTATAATTTTGTGCTGACGTCTCCTGTCTTATTATTTCTGCTTTTTTGTAGATTTACCTCTGACACAACTGCAGATCAAACCATTACAATACCATTAACAACCATTTAAATTTAACAAAACTGTGTATTACCATATTCTCACAATAAGGCATTACATTTCAGCACATAGTCCTGTTTTAAGTCATCTGGAAAATATTGTGCTTTGACTCCATTCCATTGTATACGAGTTTCAATATTTATTACATTTGCCCTTGGACTGTTCAGTTATTTTAAAATCTGTATATTTTTCAATATCAGCTACGGTTTTAATATCAGTTAATCTATTATGAGTTCCCTTTTCACAAATAAACCTCAAATTAAAACTTGTTCATTTTCTACATTCAGTTTGTCACCTAGCTAATAGCACGACAAAACAGTTCTTGCGTCCTTAAAGTGCAACATCAACCTACTGGAAAACACATCACTGTGTAACAATGTGTGGTACAGGGCTGCCAATTCTCTATCAGCAGGAGAAGTATTGCAGAAACTCCAATCATTGAGTGCCACTTCCTCTTTTTTGCTTACGGAGTCCTGCTCGCACAACCTGGACTGGATTCTACTGGTGCATGCATATTATTATGTGTCCGACATGTACAGCAGTATCTTGTTTATATTGTTTTCTGTCTGGTTTTGATGTTTCTAATTCTTCGTATAGGCTATACTTATCCGAGATATAACTGCACGAATGTTGCCTCGAAAGAAAAGTTCAGTATCACTAGTTCCTAGTTGTGGATTGAATTATGCTTTTGGTATTCTTGCATAGTTTGGCATTTCGTCTCTTTTAAAGCGTCTGAGGTCCCTTGTCAAGGTGGCGATGTTGTGTCTTCTCGATAGAATTTCATATGTCAACCTTTTCAGAAGTGCGCCCTCTTTTGAGTTTCCACCACCTAACTGCCGCTCTGTTTCTTCAAGCAGGTTGGATGTACTGGAAAGCATGCTTTTATTGTGCTCCTCACACATTCAATTAGTCTAAGAAATTGTTCCGAAAGTTCAGTTCTAACGATATCCATTTTTTCGATGAAAAACGAATTAATGCCATGGTTTAATGACGGCATGAAATTGCTTCTTGATCCAGAACTCACTTTGTACGGAAACCCAATAAAAAATTGTTGATATCAAATTTCTTGGGTTAATTTTCGATAAAAAATAAAATTAACCTTTCTACCACATATCAAAATCGTAATGTTTAAAAGCATAAGATATTTTAAAAGTTGTCTGCATTCATTTCAAAGTGTGCCCCTCCTATTCCCAGATAAAGCCAGTCGAATTCCTTTTGATTCGCACTTGAAGTTTTAATGTTGTATATGTTCTTGCATGCATTGTCCTGTTGTAAAAAAAGCTTTATCTTTATCTTTGCTGAAGCAATGTGAACAGATATCAGCTCCGTTCAAAATATTCTGGAAAAGACTATGTGGTGTTCCGTCACAGCATACGAAAGTCCAATCTCTATCATCTCTATCATTGTCTTAACGATAACTGATGTGATCTCAACTATTTCTAATAGTAAATACTAGCTACTCAAATCTAATCCAACAGAAAAGCTTATACACACAACCTTTCACAGCTCGGTGGTAAAAATCTGTGAATGATTATGGACAGCAAACTACACAGAGAAGTATCACATGTATCTGCTAATTAATCTTTTTTCAACCTTAGATGCTGCTTTTCTAGTCCATTTGTAGTGTTCACTCCAATGTTAAATAAATTGTCTCTAAAATGTCTAACCCATCTCTTAAATATGATATCAAATATTGATAAACTAAAATTGTTTCATCATATAATATTGCTATTTCAATTTGGAATGTGCTAATATGTTTTTGGAAACCTCAAAGAAGATTTCAACACCGCTTTAATTTTAATCAATTGCTGAATGTGTTTTTTTTTATCTGTTAAAGGTGTCTGCTTTGGCGAGTTACAAAAAAAAATACAATTTATAGAAACAGTAATATTAACTTATAATACTTTTGTAATTAGGACACTAATTGTTAAAAGGTCAAGATCAATAAAGAATAGAAATAGTCTCTGTGGTTGTTTATTTTTTGCATTATAAAATTATAACAAATTTGGATAAAAAATATTATAAAACAGAAGTAATTTCTCACAGCTGATTTCAACTACATTTTGTCTGACTTAAGAATCAAAATCGAACCTTACAGAATATTTACTGCGAACTTTTATTTCAAAACAATAACACTTCCAATACTCTACTAGAAATAAGTTAGTGATTTAAATAGTCACGAACCAAATTCATGAAGCTGTCACATATTCCTATGTTACCTCTCGATGTCCCAGCCACCATGGTTTAAACCAATGTATAAGCCCTTGGTTAGTTTGCCATACACGGTGTGTAGTCAGCTCTAAAACATGTTCACGATATTCATCTAATGAGGTTGAACTGCTTAATGCCATAAATCTGCAACGATTGAAATGAAGTCAAGATATGATTAATAGTGAAAATGATGATCAGGGTCTTAAGTTTATTGTGTACAAGTAATCCAATAATATCATGCTGTTGGGGTACATTTTCCTGTGTCTCCTCCACAATCTATTTCGTCTAGATCTCTCACTAGATTTTGATATATACGACATAGCACTAGATCTGGGTCTACGATCACGTGTCCTACCACACGACGAGCTACACGAACTTCTAGATCTATTCCGGTGGTTCCTCCTTGACCTTGACCGTTGCCTCCTATTTTTTCTTATACTAGATCTTGAACTCGACCATGAAAGACCTCTTTACAGGCAAGATGGTGTGGGAGAGCGAAGAGCTGGAGATAGAAACAGTTGCAGAGACTTTGTTGCTTTTTTTTTTACTGCACTTTGATGAAACATCAAGTTTTCTGGTACCAGAATAAAGTATGAAAGACTAAAAATACAATGAAGTGTGTTAGGCCTCTCCCCTGTCTAGTCTTTAAAAAAAATTGTTGCAATTGATTAACCCTGGCAAATATTTTGTTTTTGAAAGTCCCAACCCCACCTGGACATTGTCGGGGTCAAATAATATCTGTATGTGCAGTGGAACACCAATGCAATTCTTTCAAGTTGTTAAAACATTTCCAATCTTGTGGTTCAATATCTGTTGTTGTTTCACAGGAAGGACAGTTTTCTACAAATCTCTCAATCTTATTGTCTTCTTGTTGTTGAGTATTACTAAACACTATATGGCGACTAATTCAAGAATTAATGTAATAATTCCTTCGTATAAAACTATTAAAACTGCCTTGAGAAATTTTGTATCTGGTCAGTGATGTTGGTCGACAAAATATGACAGACCAGCATTGAATACTATGTTGTTTTTAATTGTGCTTTTCATTAATAATGAAATGTCGTGAAGATTAAATCCTCAATTATATCTGGTAATTCAACAATTGAATTTTAATGAAGATTAAATCCTCAATTATATCTGGTAATTCAACAATTACATGGATGCATTCTCCATGAGAACATTTCAGTGTACAGTTAAAACACGCAATATTTTCAAAAATATGTTATATGTTCAGATCTATGCCCTATTGACAAATGTCTTGCTCAATTTTGTTCGCCAAATGAAATTGATCGTCAATCCAAAATCTTTTTGTTTCATAGTTTGAGGCGAGTTCCTTCCTTTCAGTTTCCATCTGTATTGTTTGATTTGACTGCCTAGCTGCTTCATCTACACTTACGGTGAAATGAATTAGTTTTTGACCAAATCTTCTACTTTTCCTGTGTGAGTTCTTCATATTCAATATTTAAGTTGTTGTACAAGTGGAAGTGATATTCGAAAAAACCTATTCTTTTCCATTCCTTCTTCACAAATAGTGGTTTACATTATGATACAAGTACAGAATTGAGTCCTCTGGAAATTAGTGTTCATGTTTAACCGTGTCTTGTAAAGAACTTTGGAGCCAAGTCGCTTATTAATTTGTGTCCGAAGCAAGTCTAAATTTTCATTGCAGCTACTTATTTTAAAGGTAATTCGAAGAAAGGGCGTCCTTTCAATCATGATCCCATATATACTTTACATGCATTTTTAATTTTAACCTCGCATGATTATCCATGTAGCAAATAGCTATGGTATCCATTGTGTGAGAAATTTTATTTTTTAATTTTGTAAAAAGCTTCAGCATAAAACGTGTAGGCAAGTGCTAGTTCTTTGTTACATCTCCCAGTAGCTAATACTCAAGTAGTGCCTTTTGTTGTGAGTCCTTCATTTTAAACCGTTTATTCAATTCAGTGCGTGCACGGCCTGCACTTACACTAGTCACACCTATTATATCCGTGGCATCTGCCATAATGCTCTTCATTTTATTGTTTATTACATTTAGTTTGTTGTCTAGGAATTCAATAGATGCCTTTAACTTGGATTGTTTTATCTCGTCTTGCTTGTCGTCCCATTTTTTCTGCAGCTCATTAAAAATTTCTCTGTCTTTAAGGTCCGGTCTGCACGATAAAGTAATTCTACATTGATCATCGACTTTGTCCTTTCTTCTGTTGGTAAGCATGCTTCATACATACATATATATATATATATCTCAGAATATTTTGAAATATTGATATATAGAAATATTGATATTTTTAACTTACAGTTTGTTTAAATTTGTTTTGTTAACCATAGTTGTAATTGACGGTCGTGACTATTGGAAATCTTGCTTAACCTTCAGTTTATTGAACAATTTCTATTTATTGATAACAGTTGCTATTTTCTATTGCATAGGATCTATTGCCTGTAGCTTTGTCACAGTTATTCTGAAGATAAGAACAAGGAGGAAAAGGCAACAGAAAATAAAAATTCATAGACAGAAATCAATCTCGGAAAGAATGAATGAAAGAAGGGAACAAAATGTAACTGCAGAAAGTGTTTAGGTCTAAAATGAAAAGTTGTTTGTTTCCTGTTGTCAACCTACTAAAAACGTTGCAACTCTTTTCTATTTACCTTTTGCAAACAGAGTTTTTGGGATGGTTTTTTTTCATAACTATGCAAGAATTTAAAAAAAAACAAAAAAAAAACAAAACATTCCAAGCAAAATTTGATATGCACAAATAATATATGTTCTTAAATATCATAATATTGAGAAAGATTTTTTTTGTAATCTACCTACCAACCCGTCATCTGCTGATAACTGTGGGCACCGCAAACAAAAATATTTTCAGGTTTGAAAACAAACTTAATCTTTACTGATAGATGATGTGTTACAGGTTTTTTTGGGTTTAGTTGTAGACATGTGGTTTTATTTATCTGTAGTTGGTGTTCTGTTAAGGTTTCGTTGGGATTTGATAGAGTTAATGAACGGTGACCAACTGAATGCTCAGCAGAGGCAACAAATTAATGTTCCAGCACCACAGAATATCCCTATCCCTATTCCTCTACGACCTCAAATAATAAGGAATACACCTGGTCGCTATGGACAATGGGAAATGTAAAATAACATTGTACATAACTACATACCTCTTGTTGGTGGTATATGTCACCATTACATACATAATGTTATTCTCCTGGTCTCCATCCCTTCCATGCACTTTTTTGGCAATTAATTTTATGTCAATTATGTATTTAATGTCTTTATAATACAGTATAGTCCAGTCAATATAGCGGATAACCTCAAAGTAATTGTAACAGAAATTAATTTTTAATTTTTTTATTTGCACATTACTAAAGAAGAACCATGAAAAAATCGGAAAAGGGGAAAGTGTTATAATTTCACCTTTTGTTTTTTACATGATACCTTGTAAAATCGTCACAGCTTTAGCGCGCCATACGTGTTATGGGAGATAACTCGTCACTCAGGGTCAAACAGACTTGTCAAACAAATTCTAATTTATGTGAATATCAACTAATAATATGGATATATCTTAATTCACGGTAAGAAATAATGTATATTATAATTTTTAAGGTGGAAACATTATAAAATGACATAAAAAAAAAGTTTTAAAAGATGTCATTTAACACATTTTTCGTATGTCAGCGCTCAGACTCAAATATTTCCTTTAAAACATTGACCGTTCACTCTTTTCAACAAAAAACCTAAGGAAAGACATATTATGTATTGATTTTCACTTATATTTTAACATATAAAGAATCTTGAGAAACAAAAAAATATCTTTTAATGATTTTATACAACGTTACTTTGTCGCAGAAAAAAATCTGTTGAACGCCGTTAGTGCCTTAAACGTAAATTAATTCATATACGCACAATCACGATGTTTTGTACTTACAATAACTTTACAAAGTTCTACTTTGAAATTTAAGCTGGCTGGTGTTAAAAAACTGCGTTAATTGTGAAATTTATCTAAATCTCCTTTTATTTATTTTTATTGCATACAATTATATTTATCATTGAATGTGTAATCAAAAAACGAAATAGCATAAAATATTGTCAGAAAATGTGTACACATTGTTTAGTATAAACGTTTATTGTTTTCCATGGTCTTTTACAATTTTGTTCCACTTTTGTCTTTTCAACACTTGAAAAGATCCTCTCATCCTGAACAATTACTTTCATTATTACGCTTTATAAGGTAAATAAACTAGTTTCATTCTTTGCAGAGTATGTCCACAGATTTCAGTAGAAAGCAAACCAGTGTGTGTACCAAACAAATGATCCCAACTAGTTTAAACTAAGTAAAGGTAAGAAATAAAAATAAAATCTTATTGGATTTGGAAGAAAATTAAAATTCCTTTAAAGTGAAGAACTTACGATACGGGAACTGTTGAACAATTGTTGGAAAATGAATGACAAAAAAAACAATAACCGACAGAAAATAAATCGTAAACGTAATAGCACATGTCCGATCCATAATGCATATTTCTTTTTAAATTTCTAAAACAGTATAACAATTGTTGCAAAAATATAAGTATAGACCTTTACTAAGGGGTTATCCATTCCAACTGTATGCTTTTTTATTGAATAAACTGCTGATACATTAAAAAATTTCAGGTACTTTTTGGTTATATAACTTCTCACGTTTTGGAGTATTTATATACGTTGGCTTTAGATATTTGTGATAAAGCAGTCATAATAAGGTAAATCAAAATATACGTGTTGGGCTTAAAAATTATGAAGTGTTGCATTCGACACAATGTAGTATAACATATGACACACCAACACACAAATTATCTCTATCTCTTTGAATATGTATTCATGACTATGTCATGAGTGTGATAGCTTTTGTTGTAGCTTATTTTTTAAGCAGTTTTCTTTTTTGCAGGTACCAATGGAAGGGTGCTTTATTTGCAAATTATCCATAAATGACGGAAGAGCAACTGTAACATTAAGAGAAAAAGGAGCCCGAAATATAAACGAGTTCAGCAAGCTACGAAATGATACCAAAATTGCTAAATCTGGGGACGTAGTACACCAGGATTGTCGCAGGGACTACACACATGCTAAGTGTCTGTCAAACAAAAAGAACTAGATTACAAGACTACTGAAAATCGGGTTTTAAGATCACAAGAACAGTTCAACTATCGAGATAACTGTCTTTTCTGTGGACAGTTTGCAGATGTTAAGGATAAGAGGAAAGGTACTGATGTTTTTCCAGTCCGAACAAAGGATTTCCAGAGCAATATAGAAAAAATCTGCCGTGAGCGAAACGATGAATGGGCTACACATGTATTAACCAGAATTGTATTTGTACATGATTTGCATGCTGCAGACGCAGTTTACCATCAGCGATGCAGTGTACATTTTCGAACAGGAAAAAGCATTCCATCTGGAACACCTAAGCAGAGCAAAAATAAAACCGGCAGACCCCAGCATCAACAGGCACAAGCTGCATTCCAGACAACTGTTGAATATCTCCTACAAATCGAGGATGAACAACTTACGGTTATTGAGTTAGTATAAAAAATGAAAGATTACTGTGGAGATGCAGCTTATTCGACTGTTCATATGAAATCAAAAATCCAAAAGTACTTTGGAGATGATGTGATTATAACAGAAATAAATGGGAAACCAAATGTTATTACACTCCGCAAAACTGCAACATCAATACTTCATGATTTTCATCAGAAGCAAAATGCAAGTGACCCTGAATCAGAGAAAATGAACATTATAAAAGCAGCAGCAAGTCTAATAAAATCTGACATCAAATCAAAAATTGGCACGAAAACTGAGTATCCATCAGTTTCCGATGTTGAATCTTTGGAATGCAATGAACACTACCTACCTGACAGTTTACGGTTATTTCTGAATAGTTTAATAAGTACCTGTAATCACAGTCTGAAACTTTCTGCTATTGGCCAAACAATAATTCAAGCTACAAGACCAAGATCACTAATAGCACATTTACAAATATTGCTGTTAAGACAGGCATGTGATCTTGGTCATCATCAGAGGAGCTAGATATACATCTGTATTTATCTGGGGGTGAATGTAGTGGACTTGATGTTATTTCAATGACATTGCTGCTGATTTTTTCTGGAGAATCCGATATGACAATAGGGTTTTCAGAGCTTATCTCTTTTGAAATGGAGTTTTCAGTTTCTTTAAGTTCAGGCAAATCATACTCAACTATATTCAGGTTGACAATAGATGAATTTTTATAAACATCTTCCAATTTTCTATTAGCAACTTCAAATGATAAGGATACACACTTGCTTTCTAGACAAATGTCATCTCTCCCAATGAATTCAAAAAAGGCCGTTGCCTTAGTTTTCTTCTGAAAGTAGGAACCATCTATAACTTTTCCATTTTCGAAAAACTTCACAAATATCTGTGTATCCCTGAAACCAAATAATATTGTTTTTTATGTGTGCATATTTTGTCCTTTTGTTCGTAAGTCTATCAGTTGTTAGGACTTTTTGGGTGGTTCGTGATTTAGTTGATTATTCGTTTGAAGATAACTTCTGCAAGTTTTTAAAATTTAGTCTTTACTATTTTTATTCATCATCCCAATATGTAGTAGTTGAACCTCCTTATTTAAGTTCAAAGAGATCCATTCACCATGTTCACGTAAACTAAAGTTATTGTCCAGACACCAAATGTGTCTTCGGACGACGCAGGCATCATACCATTATATATATACGATAAAAAAAAATTGAGATCGTTTAAAAGATGTGGTATAAATGCAAATGAGACAACTCTCAACAAGAGACCAAATGACACAGAAATTAACAACTATAGATCACGGTATGGCATTCAACAATGAGCAAAGGTCATACCACATAGTCCAACTATGAACGGTCCCAAAATGACAAATTTGAAATGATTGAAATAAAAAAAACTAACGACCTAAAAACATTTACAAAAAACTATTTTTAAACAAAAATCTAATACATCAACAACTGACTCCTGTCTTGGTACAGGCACATACATACAGAATGTGGCAGGGTTAAACATGTTAGCGGGATCCTAACCCTCCCACTTAAATGGGACAGTGATGAAACATTATAATTTGAGAACGAAATGTTCATACATGTAGTTTAATTTTGGACCCTTTTGACCTGAATGTAGACAAGCCAATTTAAAAATGGGGTCCAATATTCAACAAGATTTCTTGTTGAATATTGTACAATACTATGTTACTTAGTTATTGTCTGGAAACTACAAAAATGCTCATATTTCCTGAACATTTATGGCAATTACTCCCAAACTTAATATGTGGCTCTCTCTTGTGATATGGAACCTTTTGGTACAAATTTAAGTGAGATCCATACACTTTCATACAAGATACTGCAATTACAATAAACAGCTATGCCTGTCGCTTTTTCAATGACTTCTCAATGTCATTTCCGAAATGCAGGATATACTAAAGGAAGGTTTTCGTAATACTTAAAATATCAACCTTTTTTATGAAAATAATCCCAAAACTCGAAAACATACCAACCTTAAATTTAAAAAAAAATGAAATGGAGCTTACATCAATAGATATGATCAATTCAAAGTTTTATGAAAACTGCCAAAATCATTTTTGACCTAGTATCGACCGAAAACTAGAATAAAACCCCTTTTTAATGGAAAAAAAACATGATATTAAACCTAAAAACTTACAATCTAAAATTTATGAAAGATGAAAGGAAGCTCACATCAATAGCTATTAACAATTCACTGAAGTTTGTCCGACATGTTGACAACGAACTGACGGACAGGCTTTTTTATTGCCCCTATTCGGCCTCGAATTCCTAAACTATTGATACCATAATGTATCAATTATAGAGTTACATAATACCATTAACCCCAAAACTCAATCCCAACCGTTCTTTTTATTGTATTGAACCTTCTGGTAAAATTTCTTAGAGATCCATTCACTTAAACTCAAAGTTATCGTCTGGAAACTAATGTGTCCTAGCAACTTGAAACTTCAGGCCAGTTTAAGTTTGGACTAACTAATAAGGCTAGCGACATATAAACAACGGAAGCAAGTGCGAGATTTAATTATAATTGGTTCACGAAAAGAAGAGGTTCCAAAAAGATTTTAACCAAAGGCAAAGACTTTTTATTTTATTTTAAAAAAAATCGAGATGAAAAAAACATTATATGGAATTCTTACCTTTCAGAAGTCATTTTCTTTTCTTTCAAATCTTTTTACTAATTCAGTACTACTTTTATCCTAAATCTGTACAAATAAAAAATGAAAACAGAATGTAAGCAGTGTAAAGGCAAATGATTGGTCGAAGTTTAATTGTGACGATAACTTTTCTTGTTTTTTTTTCCTGAATTTTCCTATTGTGATGTCATAAAATAGGGACCCTGCCTGATGACATCACTTAAAAGGTACAAAACTTTCTTCAAATCTTTACAAAGGAAGGATAAAAATCATTAGAGAAACAGATTCAACCACTATAACTCGTGTATTACAATATTTCCCAACTCTCAACAATTAAATTTTTAAGTATTTAAATATTAAAAAAATAACTGTCGAGAGTGGAGAAATATCGTAACACACTTGTTGCATTTGTGGAATCTATATTTCTTAATATTTAAATGTGAGTTGTATTTTATTATTATAGTTCACTAGAACATACCCGCGAAATCGCGGGAATTTAGAACCTGCTCAAAAGTATGTAATCTGTTGTAGGATGATTTTTTGTAAGATTTTAAGAGTGGATAATTACAGGAAAGGTATCAAAAGTATCTTAAACATGAACTGGTATCAATATAAGGTTTTTAATTTTTCTTCACTTAAGTTTTGTCATGAACTTCATTATGTAAAAATGTGTGGGCTATGGAAGGTATCTGAAGAATTAATAGTGTGTTCTTATGTTAAAAATGCATGAGGATGGAAAAGAGGAAAAACTGCGGAAATTAGTTTGACATGACAGCTGACAACGACAGGCCAATGGCCTGAAATTGTGACTGTATTGAAATGAATCAATATTTACAATGAAATTCGTAAAATATTAGGTGAATTCCATTTAAAAAATAGATGTGAAATATGACAATTTATTTATTGAGTATTCAATGATGGATAACGCCTTCATAAACTATGTTGTCTGTATAGTATTGTCCATCAAACAGAGAATCAGCAGCAGGTAAAATGGATATTGATTTAAAGTCTCTAACTCTGGAAAATGCAACATAGAGCAGGTTTTGTTAGATCTAGTCCTATTTGTCCTAAGGTTTGTCCTTGAGCTTTGTTAATTGTAATGGAGAATGCTGGCCTAATATGGAACTGACGTCGTTTTAGATTGAATGGAATTCCTGCATCTGATGGGATGGTAATTTTTGGAAGGAAGACAGTGTCTCCTGCATGTGTACCAGTCAGGATTTTTGTCTCGATAAGGCGAGTTCCAAGATTTAGAACAGAAAGTCTAGTCCCATTAAGAAGTCCTGCAGCTGGGTGTAGGTTACGTAAAAGCATAATTGGTGCATGTTTTTTTAAAGTCAATTTATGTGGTGGTGTTCACCCCAAGGGTGACTGGGGTATAGAAATATGGTCACTTGGTCTTCTCCCGACCGGCAGTAAAACGCTTGCTGAAGTGGGGCGTCCGTTTGGCTGTGCGGGATGTATCAAGTTCGCAGTCACGTCCGTCAGAAGGGGACGTTAAATCCGATGCCTCGTGTAAAGAGAGTGCCACGCTCTTTGCACGTTAAGAACCCTTGCAACAACTCTTTGAGGGGTCCGTAGGGGGCCTGTTGCAAGGCAAAATTTCTGTCCCTATCCAATATACCCTCATTTTCCAGTGGCAGTCCAAATTTCCCTGAACATCATCCTAGATGGCCTCTATTACAACAACCTACCTATTGTATTTATTGTGAACTTGTTCTCGTCCTGAATATGCATGAAATATTTGCCACTGGACGTTAAGCAACTAACAATCAATCAATGTGGTGGTGTTCCAGAGGTTTTAATAGTGTTGAGGAATTCTGTAGGATACAAATATCCAGTAGATTCATCTTCAACAGTATCAGCACTGAGATAGGTTTTAATAACAGTTGAAGGAAACATGTCCATGATCATTTTTGTCTGGGCATATGCAAAGGTCTTTAGGGAGCTGTATTTTTTGCAGATCCAACGTTTGGATATAGTTTTTCCTTCCCATTACCAATACGTAATAAGAAGTTTTCGAAATCTGCTTGATTGTTTGAATGTGCGTTACTACGTACTCTCATGTTAATTGTTAAATTGAACATGGTAATGCTTTCCCAGAGGAAAGACTGCATAATATTACTATTAATTATTTCAGCTTGTGTTCCATGGCGAATGACAGGTAACACCTGCCTGAAGTCTCCACCTAATAAAACAACTTTACCACCAAATGGTTTGTCTATCTGTGTTATATCACATAATGTTCTATGAACACACTCTAACACATGCTTATGTATCATTGGTGCCTCGTCCCAAACTATAATTGCAGTATTTTTAATAAGATTAGCAAGTGCACTGTTTCTTGAAATGTTACATGTACTTGTCTCTGAAATTGGAATGGGTATTTTGAATCTGGAATGTGCAGTTCGTCCACCTTCCAACAATTCAGCAGCGATTCCTGAAGACGCTACTGCCAGTGCAATTTTACCTTTAGATCTAATACGGGCTAAAATTGTATTATATAGGAATGTTTTCCCCGATCCACCTGGACCATCCTCAAAGTAAGCTGTAGTATTTGTATGCTGTTCTGTAGCATCAACTACTTTTTGGTAAACATGATGTTGATCTGAATTGAGAAGGGATTCATTTTTGTCTGCTACCACAGTTTGTTCTTCAATTTTGTACTGTCATTGTTCATGTAGTAAATTTGATGTAAAGGTAATATTAGATTCATCAATGTTTGGAAATCCAGGAAAATCTGCCAAGTTTTTACCATGAAATTTCAACAGTTGCTGTTTGAGACACAGGACTTTGTTGCATACAAATTGTTTTGAATCGTGTGTTAGATTATTGTTCATGTTATGAACAATGTCTTCTGACATGCAGTCTTTAAATTGTTCCCACAACTTTGCTGGTTCAGATGGCTCACAAAAGAGAAGAATTGTAACAAAAAGCAAACGAATCTGTGTTGGGGTTGCAATTGCAGCAGCTTCTGTAAGACATTCTACCAATTCGTCATCATGTTGTAGAAAACCTCGTCGCATTGCAGTTTCTTTAAAAGTAGTACAAACAGTACCATCTTCCAACTTTCTGAGGTCTTTAACATGTGGCACCTGGACAATGGTGTAGTAATAGCCTCAAGAAAAAACGTTCTCCTTCTGCTGGGTTTGCCCTATAAAGTTGTCCAATAACATTACCTTTTTTTCGGGGTGCCCATGTATGTGAAGACTGATTCCATGTAAAATGTTCCGGGAAGAGGTGATATGGTATTGTTGTAGCCAAAGAATTAGTCTGGTTTATTTTAAACCAACCTGTCAATGTAGTGTTTTTATTGTGTTGAAGTGCCTGTTGTGCTTTTCCCTCACTATAAAATTACCTGCTCCTGCCCTGGCAAATGAACTGGAAGTCTCTGAATTGCTGGCGAATGAGTATGTAAATCATAGTGGAATATGCGCCAACATGCCTCTGATGCTGAAACATACCTAGCATCAACATAATGAGTAATCTCATTATACACATTGGTTCCTTTCTGGTCAGAATCACTGGTTTCTGCTTTTTGAAGTCCTACCATTACCTTGTCATGTCCTTTATAAACATATTTATAAACATATTTGACTGCTTTTACAGTAGAACATATTTCAACATTTATATGAGAGGAATATTTGGTGCAAAGATAAGGATTATAAGGCACAACCCACCTATTATCCTATATTACACCATTTTTCTCTACACTGAGTCCATTATCTCTACGTTTATAAAGTGGATAGCCATCTGATGTTTGTAATGTTGCAGGATTAAAATCTTTTGGAAAGCCTTTTGAGCATTTTCCATCATTCATGCATGGAGATTGTTTATTGGCTTTACCACATGGTCCATGGATCATATGCTGTGTAACAATATGATGAAGATTTGGCAATAATGCAGGGTCCGGTATTTCAGCTGAGACAAAGTCATCGAAATGATCAGGAGTTAAAGGTTTACTGTTGGGTTGTAAAATAAGAAGAATGTGTGAGTGGGGTAAACCACGCTTTTGAAATTCAATCACATAGACATAAGCAATAGTTTTGCCAAATACATTGTTTTGTGTAATGTCATGAAGAAGCATTTGAAGTTTTTGTTTGAATACTCTTGTAATCTCAATCTGCTGGGGTTTGATTTATAAGTAGGCTATGAACGATTTCTGGCCATTTCGGGTTGCATGTAAAAGTAATAAATGAATCGGGTTTTCCAAAGCGACGTACTATGGACATGGCATCTTGATATTGTTCATACATATTTCTTGGACTGCCAGTGAAAGATGATGGCAAAATAATTTTTCTGCCAACTGTGACGCCATCAACATCTCCTGCATGAACAGCATCATTAAGTCCCTGATATAGTTCAGCTCGTAATTCGTTCTGGTGGTAAAAGCAATAATTTAGTCTAAGTTGCTCAATCTTTGCAAACATATCTACAATATACTGTTGTAGTAATCTCCCTCCTCGAAGCAAAATGTTAAAGTTATCTCTCTGCATGAGATGGTATGCATAAAATTGCATTGTTGATACATGAGAATTAGCATTTCCACTATGAGAATTAGCATTTCCACTATCAATTGTACAACCACTATGTCCATATGGTAGAAAGAGAACATAATGCAAAGGGTCATATTTCGGGTGAGTTTCATTTATATGTATGATTTCATACCCCTTAAGGTGATTTGAAGAATTTTTGTAAAGTACAATGTCTCTGTTTGTTGGTTCTTTCATTTGAGAACCTGGTATGATGAGTGATACTTCAGATGCTGTTGGTAAATTATAGCGCCGTGTGTCTTTACTGGTATCTGCATGTAATACCAATTTAATATTTTGGTGTGATGCATTATGATCATCATGCATTATTTTTGCTGCATTTTTAAAAATGTCAATGAATGGATTGCAGTCGTGTAGTATATTTTGTAATGTTAATAGCACAGACTTATTTAAGGTATCATTCCATTGCATTCTATTACACAATTCATTTTCAGTATCATGTATGTATATTCGTGCAAATTTAGGTGCTTTCCCTTCAGATGGAAATAAATGTCCAATTCTATGATGGACAGAACCACAAATACGGAAATTGTATGGTCCATTATGTGGAAGGACATCTTCATGAACACCTAATGAGGCAAATGCTAAGCTTGAGTTATATGCTCTTATGTTTATCCTGAAATGTTTTACCTGTTCAGTATTCAAAATGAATAAATTTTGCAAAGAATGTGGTGGGTCTTTAATAACAGGCAGTACAACTTTGCCTTGCATGCAACAGGTGGAAAATTTAGAATTTATATTTATTTGACCACTATGAGTCTCATTTTTCCACATAAGTGCTTTGCAACATTGACATTTATATTGCATTTCACCAATGCCACTATATTCAGGCAGTTTTATGTTTGTGGAATAATAGTCAATCAATGATCCTAATGCACTGTATAATGCACTGTAAAAAAATAGGGCTGTGCGGCACTATTTTCAACGTTTATATGCCCTGAACTTCTCAGAGTTTAAACTTACACTAATTTTCTTAACTACCCCTACCTCGAATGAAAGGTTACCACAGAGTTCAATGTAAAAAATATGCACGTGTTTATTTACTGGTAACATTCCCAAGTTCTGTCTCTGCGATATGGAACACAGAGAGCATAACTGGGAACCAGTATGTAAACAAAATGAATTTTCTATGAATATTCAATTACTCCCCAAAAAAGGCGTGTTTTGAGAAACAGCTGTATTTACAAAGTGCAACCTATAATAAGAATGTATAAACCAACATATAGTGTTGTTTTACCTCTTTGATTAAACTGACCTAATTCAAGTCACATGACCTAGAACACTGGATAGTGAAAATGAGGTGAAAGTTATTAGAAACCTGCCCATCTTACATTAACTCCTGCCAATTCTGCATACCAAATATAGTTCACTTATCTCTACTAATTACTGAGAAAGGGACATAATCACTAAGATGTGAATCAAACTTATCTTAGTTACTGAATCATGGATTTGAAGTCAAGGTCATGTGACAGACAGGCACGTCATACCATTATGGCGTACAGTGTGTAAATAAAATAAAGCTGGTCTAATTCTTCAACCTTGTGAGATGTCTGACCTCCACTGATTATACATAACAGTTGAGACAACAATTAGTGGTGCATTATATATAGGCTAAAGTGTCCAGGTATTGGTTTGATGCATATAAGAACATATGGTAAAGTTGAAATTACAATATAATTTATTAATAAATCTTCGTTAATTTATACACAACACAAAAATTACATGTCCTTTCTGTAGTTTTATAAAATAAAAAATTGCTAAAAATTATTGTTCTTTAATAAGTGTTGAAAATGAAAGTACTGAAGAACCATTCCCTATGGTTTGTACGGAATTGCAATTGAAAATAAAATCGAGCAAAAAAAATTACGACTTTTTTATTCATGAGTGTGTGTCCATATCTGCAGATTCTGATGCAGATTTCATTTTTTCATTTGAAGGTTGTACAACTTTCATTTCTTGGGATTTATTGTGTGTATCTTGTAATGTAGATTTATTGACTGAAGATAGTTTGTCTGCTTGTGGGTTTTCATTCTGTTGAATATCTGTAATTTCATCTGTTATATCTTGAAATGATAAATCAGCTATTTCTTTTTGAAGAAAGAAAAAGGTTCTTAAAATTTAACTCCTGAACACTTTAATACAGAAATAAGGAGATGTGTTATGATAGCAAATAAGACAACTTTAGTCTAAATTCAACAAATAAAGATAGTAGGTAAGATAATTCGTTACATAGTGTGCTAGTGACCTAATATGATATATATAGGGTAAATAAATTCCATATGGGGTTCGAGCTTCGCTCTCACCCCATATGGAATTTACTGACCCTGTATATATCATATTAAGTCACTAACACACTATGTAACTAATAGTATACCATTTGGTGAAATAAATCGAAAACGTGTAGACAGACAATCCCTAAAGGCTTTTAAACAGACTTTGCACCTGTCCTAAGTCAGGAATCCGATGTACAGTAGTTGTCGTTTTTTTATGTTATATATACGTGTTTCTCGTTTCTCGATTTGTTTATATAGATTAGACCGTTGGTTTTCCCGTTTGAATGGTTTTACACTTGTAATTTTGGGGCCCTTTATAGCTTGTTGTTCGGTGTGAGCCAAGGCTCCGTGTTGAAGGCCGTACTTTAACCTATAATGGTTTACTTTTTCAATTGTTACTTGGATGGAGAGTTGTCTCATTGGCACTCACACCACATCTTCCTATATCTATAGATTGTTCCATAGTTATATATGTATTCAACAAAAGCTGATTACACATAAAGAACGATGAAGAATAGTTTTCTGTGTAAATATAACTTGACAGAATTGGTTAATCATTATCGGAAAATGTCCGTGTTGGATAGTTATTCAAGCAGTTGTATTTTGCTGTATAATATATGTAACTTAGTCATATTCTCTAAATTTACTTCAGGGTCACCGCCGTAACATTTTAATGATAATTTATCAAAACTATTTCAAATATATATTTGAATGAATTCATGACCCATCTTCTGCAATAGTATTTCTATTTTTAAGTGAAGGCTTCTGGTATGTAGAATAAGTTTGTAAACACTCTTGAATCGACAAAATAAAATATAATGACCAGTTGAAAGCCAACAAATTGTTTAAAATTGTCTTTAAAGGGCAATAAGTCCTTAAGGGGTCAATTGACTATTTTGGACTAAAACTAAAACTCTTTTGGCAGCACCCCAACAATGGGTTGTTCGTTTCTTCTTAAAACAGGGCTGATAAATCTTGACCAATTGAATATTTTTTCCCCATTTAATATTTCCTTTTAAAGTTTAAGTATTTGAGATATAAGCTAAACACTGCATTTGCCCCCTTTGTTCCATTTATTTTTGGTGGCCATGTTTGACGATGGACCAAAATATCGTTGTTGTCACAAGCGGAGCATTCGATCATTGGTCATTGGTGCTTGCCCTTTATATGCTCTGTCAGACTACTTTTCCGACTAAAACTCTTTTGACATGTATCACAAATAATTGTTCCTTCGTCTGTTTTAATAAATGTCTGTAGATGCCTCTTCGAAGAACCAAGCGCGGTAAATTCTGCCTTGCAGGAGGTGCACTTGTTCCTCGGTAGTTTCACATGAATTGCTATGTGATATCTGTATAAGCAGCTTGATTGTATCCTTTGTTGCATATACTGCATGCATGCTTGTAAGACATTTCATGCTTGTTTTTGACATGCAGCTGATGCCCAATACAGTTCATAAGAAGCAAACTAAAAATCTCTTCCAGAAAATGTGGCAGATGCTTTCTGAAATAACAATGAAGGTGAAAATATTTAACTATTTCTTTTTTTTTTTTTTACTATTATTATGAAATAACAAAAAAGGTATGATCCTGAATGAAAAGATTGTTGCAATACATTATTTATAACTCACTCAAATGGTGCTTCAGACGGGGAGGCAACTCAGACAAGCATTTTTCTTATGAACTTGTGAATAAATTTTTGATTGCTCTGAAATGGTACCAAAAGATTCAATGGTGCAAGAAGAAGGTTGGGATTGATTTTGAGTGCAATTGCCAAAACCATTCTGGAATGAGGGGCAAAAAAGAATCATTTTCTACTTTTCAGGCAATAACTTGGGGTGGTGGGGTGTCCAAAATAATTTAGAGGGAGCGGGGGTCAATTTTTTTCTTCTTCAGGATGTCTATGTAGGATAGGCATGCAACAGATGTTATCAGAATATAAAGCAAATAGTTGGGTTTTTTTTATTTAAAATTTCATTTGCACCTGACGTAAGATTTGCATCAAGCCATTGACCTGAAACTTTATGATGTATGATTTGGAATGACTATCAATGAGACATCTCTTCATCAGTCAAAAAATACAAACTGATTGAAATTTGTTATTAGTATACTACAAGGTCACTTTATAAAAAAAGAAGATTTGGTGTAATTGCCAATGAGACAATTCTTCACAAGAGACCAAATGACACAAACATAAACAACTATAGGTCACCGTACAGCCTTCAACATTTTTTCCCAAAAGTCTGACTATATAAGCAGCTTCAAAGGATATAATCTGTTGTATTAAATTTTAAAACCTTAAAAATCAAGAAAACCAACTGCCTTTAATTAAAGGTTTAGACAAAATGTGTAAATTTTAATATGTTGATTCAAACTATTGATTACTGTGCATTTTTGTTGGCAAAATTAATAGCATTAACATACAGAAAATAGTTTGACATTCAAATTTTGTTAATCAAATAACTGTATGTCACTGTATGGTCATTTGCAATGATAATGAAAGTGGTCGTGCACAATTAAGGATAATGATTGATTGTTAATAATTTGAAAATTCAGTGGTCTTAAAGGAGTAGGTCCGATAAGGGCTGGTTTTGGCCTCAAATTTCAAGTTCATCTGACGAAAGATTTTGGACACTTTTTAAACACTTAAATGTCTATTTCAATTGATTCAATTATTTTTTGGAAAGATTTAAACGGATTCACTCATTAAAAACGCTCCGATTCTAGCTTAAATATGAAAAATCTATCAAATATGCCAAAAACTGTCACTTTTCAGATGTTTTTTGTCAAAAATGAAAGTGGCCGCATCCGTGTTCATCCTCGACCTTTATATATGTTATGTATTATCATAAAACACAACTTATAATTCAATATAAAGAATGAACACGAATGCGGCCACTTTCATTGATGCCGGAAACCGTCTAAAATTTAACTAAAATGCTGAAATTTTGAAGATTTCAGTAAATTAGCATGATTTACTGATGCAAGTACCCGATATATGTGTATTGTAATTCCAAAAACAGCTCATATATATGTAGCAGAGGCATTATACTTTCCAAAAAATAACTACAAGTTTACATTTGAACAATTTTATAAAACTGTTATATTTTTCTTACTGAACCTACTCCTTTATTCAATCAAATAAAAGTTCAGTAGGCTTAACTCTATACACCATCTACTGTTATATTAGTAGAATATTGCCAGGAAGCATCTGAAACTGCTGATTTGGATGATTGTACATGTGTGCTGAAAGATTTTTATTCTGAAATTAAATTCAAAGTGACTTTAAATGGAAACGATATAACCCAAATTTGTAACATTGAAACAATCATGAATACATATAAAAAAGGCTTTCTTGAAATTAGTAAAAAAACTAAATGAAATAATTAAGGCTGTTGATGAATCCATATGTACTGAAAAGGATGACGCCATGACCATCAGTAATGACTCAGGTTTTTCTGATTCTAGTTTTGATATAAGTGACAGCGCTTTTATTCAAGATGAATCTCTTACAGATTCACTCACTGATTTATTGAATGAAAGTAATGCCAAAAACACAGCCCCCAGAAAACTGTACATCACCAGACTTATTCAGCAATTGAAAATGATTGATTTTTTGTACAATTTAAGGTGGTACACAACACTTTCACTAAAATGCATTTGGCTCCTTTAATTTTCATTAAATTTTGACAAAACATTTACTTTGACCTGCTCAGAAAAGTATAAAAAGTTACAAATTTGAACCACATAATTTACGAGTATTCACTGGATAATATAGCAGTTTGACATCATTGAGAAGCTTAATTTCTCTTTACTATTAGTATGAGATTAAAACGTTCAGTTGATTTTTCAAGAGTTGTCTCCCTGTAGTGTTACGTACCACCTTAATAAATTTTAATATTTTATAAACCAAATGTGTGCATAAAAAATGTAAAATGGTAGAAATAAAATTACAACATATGTAAATTATTCATCTCATATTTATTTTGTAATACAAAGTAAAATTATTCTGTATCAAACTAACAACTAACTATCACCAGTCCAGTAGATTTTTTTTACCTAACTTGGATACAAGCTTACTATTAAAAGACAGTATCTAGAAGAAAATTTTACTATTTTTTCCTCATTTTATTGAGCCTGCGACTAACAACAAAAATTGGAGACATACTGGGTTCCATGGAACCTTTTACAATTTTTCGAGGTAATAAGCATTGGGTATAAGTTACAAGAAAGTTTATTGTTGAGGATTAACTGAAGGGCTCGACATGACCAGCCGATTGATCGAACCGGGTCCATCCGACCTCCCGTTTAGATGATATCGAAGCCAAAGCAGCTTATTGAACTATAGTCTCGTCCATCCGGGTATTTTCTGACCGTAAGGAGTGTGGCTATAGCCCTCATCCACAAGGATCTCGTCAACCACCGACACGGGTAGCAACCCACGGCAAACGGGTTGGAGAGCCTATTTTATTCAAAACATCGGGCATCTCACGATGTTCGGATCACTTTAGTCTGGTCTCTACCCTTCAACCTATCCAGCATGGGTAACCCTACCAAGAGACGAAGCTCCAGCTGGCATAGCTCTTGGGGTCACTGAGACACGCAAGCCCTCCGACCACGGCAAGGATAGCGATCCACCGGAGAATTCCCTTACTGGAGATCAGAGTGTCAGAGATGTGTTCACAAATATCTGGATCATCATGACAACGTCATATTGTACGTCTAGATGGAAATAAGAAATACACACAACTCATTCTTTTTTTCATCTTTCAATTATATCACACATTATTGTTACTTTGAAATATGAAAGAACTGTGTATTTCAAAATTGAAATGGACATGAAAGTACGAGAGCTCAATGGTGACATTCACTTAACTTCAAGTTATTATTTCACTTGGACAAAAATGTTATCCTGATATCGTTGGTGTTTATATACACATATTGTCTGTAAATGGCATTTAGTCAGTGCTCCTGAAAGGCTGTTTACCAGTCTGAGAGACTTGCTTAATGCGCGAATTTACTCGTTTCACTCCCCATTTTATTTAGTTCTTCAAACATGTATCCGTACAGTCTGACCTTATAATCGCAGTAATTTGCCTTACAAACAGAACCCCCAACGTAGACATAAATATTCAGTCTAAATGCACGAGGATAATTGAAGGTATGTACGAGTGTCGGAGCAACCTTATCAAGAATCGCAGTATGGTGTTGGGGGACAGCCGTGTACACCGAATAGATATTATTCAAAAAGACGATGACTCAACTCTCTTTTTATATAATGAACATTTGCCAAACCTCAAAATGATAATCGTAGGTAAATATTATGCATATGAAAAGACCAGAATTTTCAAGACATTCAAAATTATTTGTTTGTGTTTCAGTTACCTATGTATCAAGATTGCAAGAATGCAATAATGGAAGGGAGACAGAAATACACCCAGTAGGGACAGAGTAAGGATGTCGACTTCCAGACTTAAGCCCATTGAACAGTTTTGAGCTGTGATTATGAAACTTCGCCTTGGATTGTATGTAAGGGATGTAGCTGATAGTTTTTCCATATTTTTTTCTCCTTATTCCACTTGTTTTACAACCTGTCTTAACCTCATTCATGTTGAACTCGAAGTTATAAATGTTTTTCCACCTAGAGACATTATTACAAGAACAATGTCAAATTCTTCGATACCCGTCTACCAGAGTAATCAAAGATTGAACTGAAATTTGTATTGAAAAAGCGTCAAGTCTTTCAAACCAGAGTTTAACATATTCAAGCTTCAAACACAATAATACTCTATAATTTGTAATTGAAATCACACAGTCAGGCGTTATTTCATTTGTATCAGAAGGTTGGGGCGGAAGAGTATCAGACTATGAATTAACAAGTGAATGTTGTATTATTGATCAACTAGCGCTCTTTAAGAATAAATATTTTAAATAGCCTCAGTCTGAGAAATATTCTGGTCCTGTAGATGACAAAAAAAATAAATTATGAAAGCAGATTAACCCTTACCTTATGGTTTTGAATACTGAAAAAATAAGATTGAAAGTACTATGCCATGATCCAAGCCCCCACAACAGATGCCTTTCGGGTCTGTTTGTGACAGTTCCTGGCGTAACTATTGATACCTGATTTTAACCCTGTACATAATTTCATTTGTTTTTTTCCTGTAAATACACAAACATTTTTGTTATTTATAACTTGGCTTATACTTGTTGACACGCGAGCACAGTATATCTGCGTTATGGAATTTTCAAGTGCAGATTAACCACATAGAAGTAGAAGTTGGAAAATGTTTACGCACTTCAAAATATGAAATGACAGTTGTTGTCCATTCGTTCGATGTGTTTTATCATTTGAAATGACAGAAAATATCGACTTGAGATCAGAAAAAAGGACTTAAATACATAAAGATATAGTCAAAATAAACAAAAAGTTGGAAGAAGAACTCAAAGAGTTTGAAGAAACAAAAAATATTTGGAAGACGTGGTATTCCCACTATGAAAAATATGGGGCAAAAAAGTCAGTTCACATGGTTTCTGTTCAGTTTTACACAAATAAAGTCCTTTGAAATTATTTTTAGGTCCTCCGCCATGTAATAATCCTCTGTGGGGGTACGAGAGGCAAACCAAAATTTGCATGCAGTATTGCAATAATATGTTTTGTCCTCTCAAATGTCAAATACTGTTTTGGACTCATAGGTTTTCTCGTTTTCAAAGAAAATGCGTTGAACTTCTATCTAAAAATAACTTTAAACTTGAAAGTTTTACTTGGAGATGGTCTTATATTTATGTCTTCATCATTCCGATGATCCTTGATGGTATGTGCATAGAAAATATTTACGAAAATAGCGGGAAATTTAACCAAAAAATATATTTTTGTATTTTAAGGTAACTACCCAAAACCGGAAACTGAGGGGTACACCCATTAAAGGGATACAAAAATGTGACCATAGAAACTTTTTACGACCTGACGGAAATTAAAATATAGATAATATTCTATCATTAAAAACACTTTGCAGCCGTGTGTTATTTCGAACCATTAAACTCGTTAACTAAGCGCCTTTTTCGATGTCAGTTGCAGTACTATATATCTTTCATCTGTATAAGTTTCCTTTCAATCATGTAAAAAAAGACTCAAGGTACAGTCCGGAAGTCTGACATTTGAGCATGCATATCAAACTTATATGTATATACCCAACACTATGGACCTAACATGGATAAGGAACGAAAAAGGCTTTAAGGCACATACGTCCAAGCATTAAATTGATTTCAAGGACAAAATGAAATTGATCCATAAGAATCCGTTCAGATGTTTTGAAAGATACTATTTTAAGACGGACGACGGATAGACAACGGACATCACTTACTAGCAATAGCTTTGAGTTAGATATGAGCTATAAAAAAAGTCATCGGTAAACAGATTTAATATCTACAACATTTATTGACCTCAATAATTATAATTGGTACATACATTTTATAGGAAAAGAAATACATTTTCTCTTTTAAGTAAACACTAATAGTCACCGTACTTTCAACGTTTATTGTCCTCAATAATTATAATTGGTACAGACATTTTATAGGAAGAGAAATACCTTTTCTATTTCTAACTCGGGGGTTCACGCAATAAGGAAAATGTTCAAAAGCAGTATACCATGAATAAGGCAGTTGAGCAACATATTCTCCATGGAAATGAGATACGTCAATGCCTATCCAATTGTATACCATACATCATTGACCTACCACTTTTGCTTCCACATAAACTGACCTTATCACAAACTAAGTAAAATTTTCAACGTCAATAGACTTAATCACAAAATAATACATTGTTGACAAAAACGGCACCGACACACAAAACAGTATACCTATATCTAGCTTTTTGGCTCTGTCAAGGCGAGATAAAATTCACACATGACGTAAAATATCAAATAACCAATTTCTTTGCAGATATAGCAGGCTTTACTAGTAATGGATGACTTAGAGAAATTAGTATTGGCAGTGGAGAAAAATAATGGTATAGAAGTCCAGAAAATCAGAGACGAAAATATGAAAGAAATCAATGTTACAGAGTTTTACAAAAATCACCAACTTGACCACTCAGAAATAGACAGCTTATCGCAAGCACTTCTACCAACAGTTCTAGGCCCTGTAAAGGCTAACTGTTTAGCTCTCAAAACAACTGGTAATGGGAAATGTCTACACAACCCTTTTTCTCAACTTTTCACAGGAAACAGATCCTGCTGATAGAATACGTCTTCAACCAGTATTTGTCTTGTATCAAAATAGGAAACTATATGCACACATCTTGGAGAAGTTACAATAGGGCATCCAGAAATAGACAATGAGAATCTTGAATATCTCTTAACCTGTTTACTTCAAGGTCAATCATTAAACATCTATGACGTGGCTGAAAATAAGGGAGATGCTATAACATACCACTAAAAACATGCCGTGCTGGTAATTGGGAAGGAATGGTCAATATAATGACAACATCTTAATATATTCTGTGTATCCAGAGGCCTGTACAAGGATAATACCACTTCTGAAATTTAATAAAAAGGTAAATAAGGCTCAAAGTCATATTGCACAAGTAGCAAAACGATTCAAAAATTGGAAAAAGCTCAGTGTAGACACATACCACAAAAAGCCATAAGACTTAAGATATTGGACAATTTATTGCTAAAAGTTATAAGAATAGGTTAAATGATTTTATTGGACCATTATGATTTCCAGAGATAGATTGTTTATCTACCTTTTGACAGAGACTACCTTCTAATACCAATGTTGCACCGCATATTACGTTTCTGAGCACTTCTAGCACATGTTGAAATGTAATTGTTAAAGTGGTAAGTGTGTTTTAATGCATCACTGCAGGTTCATCGAAATATGTATTTCAGCAATTTTGCGCCTGTCCCAAGTCAGGAGCCTCTTGTCTTTCTTCGTCTTATATGATTTTTAATTTTAGTTTCTTGTGTATAATTCGATGTTTAGTATGACCTCCATTGAACTACATTATTTAACGGGGCCAGCTGAAGAACGCCTCCGGATGAGGGAGTTTCTCGCTACATTGAAGACCCATTGGTGGACTTCGGCTGTTGTCTGCTCTATGGTCGTTTTGTCATCGCTTTGACACATTCCTGATTTCCTTTCCCAATTTTATTAATTCCTTAAAGTGTTTTTTATTGCAACAGCTGCACAATGTAAGTTCTCACTTTAATCAACGGAAACTTGTCCAGAAATGTATTTATCGGTAGTGTATGATGTACATGATGTACATGTATACCAAGAGACGATGAAAACTTTACAAAATTGAACTGAAGCCCAAACACATGTCAGCATTTTAGAAAGAGTATTGATACAATTGACACATGAATTTAATCAGGAAAAATAGCAAATGAGTTGTATTTTTTTATGAACTTGATAAGATAATTAAATTAAAATTTTAAAAGTATTTTATTCAGTTTTGAATTTTAAAAAAATCATAGAAATGATACATGTTTGTACATGTGGAAGACTTACATTTCTACAAATATATTTCATTTACATAACACAAAAACAACCACTGTACAGGAGGATGCTGATGAAGTGCAAATCATGCAAAGGAATTTTCAGAGGATCAGCATCAAACCGTCACACGAGGGCCACAGTTTGGTAGCTGCCGGACAATGACAAGAAGAAGGTTACATTGTTTAACCCCCAAATCAAGATAAAATTGAGAATGGAAATGGGGAATGTGTCAAAGAGACAACAACCCTACCAAATAAAAAAAACAACAGCAGAGGGTCACCAACAGGTCTTCAATGTAGCGAGAAATTCCCGCACCCGGAGGCGTCCTTCAGCTGGCCCCTAAACAAATATATACTAGTCCAGTGATAATGAACGCCATACTAATTTCCAAATTGTACACAAGAAACTAAAATTAAAATAATACTAGACTAACAAAGGCCAGAGGCTCCTGACTTGGGACAGGCGCAAAAATGCGGCGGGGTTAAACATGTTAGTGAGATCTCAACCCTCCCCCTATACCTCTAACCAATGTAGAAAAGTAAACGCATAACAATACGCACATTAAAATTCAGTTCAAAAGAAGTCCGAGTCTGATGTCAGAAGATGTAACCAAAGAAAATAAACAAAATGACAATAATACATAAATAACAACAGACTACTAGCAGTTAACTGACATGCCAGCTCCAGACTTCAATTAAACTGACTGAAAGATTATGATTTCATCATATGAACATCAGGCACAATCCTTCCCGTTATGGGTTTAGTATCATACCATCATAACATATATGAGAAGAACATAACCCGTGTCATGCCAACAACTGTTTTTAGAATAAATGTGTTTAGTTCCGATGCAAAGACCTTATCAGTGACTCAATATTAACTCCAAAATATGCAATCTTTAATGACTTGACAACAGTATCGTAATTATATCCCTTCTTAATAAGTATATTCAAAGGTTTTGTAAGTTTCTGAGGTGAATACTGACACCTTTGTGCTTTATAAAGAATATTTCCATAAAAAATTGGATGTGAAATACCTGAACGTATTAGAAGTCTGCATGTTGAGCTATATTTACGAATGATGTCTTTATACCGATGATAAAATTTAGTAAATGTTTTGACTAGTTTGTGATATCGAAAACCCTGGTGTAATAATTTTTCAGTAATACATAAATTTCTCTCGTTAAAATCTAAAACATTGTTACATACACGAGCGAATCGTACAAGTTGAGATATATAAACACCGTGAGATGGTGACAAGGGAACGTCACCATCTAAAAACGGATAATTAACGATAGGAAATGAAAAATCATCCCTTTTATCATAAATTTTAGTATTCAGCTTTCCATTAGTGATATAGATATCAAGATCGAGAAAAGGGCAGTGGTCATTGTTAGTATTAGCTTTATTTAAAGTAAGTTCAACAGGATAAATTTCATTAATATACATACTGAAGTCGTCATTATTGAGAGCCAAAATATCATCCAAATATCTAAAAGTATTATTAAATTTGTTTATTAGATGTTGTTTCGATGGGTCTTTGCTTATTTTTGTCATAAATTGTAACAAGAAGTTATTTGAGACCAGAGGATTGGACTCTAAAATTGAATGGGACAAGACCAAAATGCTAACCAAATTCATTGATGTTTTTCCGATTGAGATTAAGTTAGAAGAACAACAAAGTTTCCAAACTTGTGTGTAAGCGCATATGTCAGTAGCTTTCTTTTTATAATTTGGAAGTTGGAGGGACATGCCATTTTAATTAATATTTTTTCCCTGCTGTTTTCTATCAATTAATTAAAGAATATTTTGTTTTAAATATAAATTTAAAATGTTCCAAGCTGATTATTGATTTTGCGAGAATTATTACATCCATTCAAGGCTGTTTATTTATATTAAATAAAATTAAAATTATTATAGTAGGTTCGGAATCAAAACTAAGAAATGTCAGAAGGATAACTTCTTTAATATCGTAGATGATTAATTGTTGTAAATCAAGTTTTTGTTATGAAGCTATGGTAATAAAACCCGAAACACACTAGGTGAAACAGAAACTATTCAACAATCACCTGTCGTTCTATACAAAAGGAAGAAACTGTGGAGGACATATAATATATAACTTGTAATACCATCGACAAAAATGTTGTTACCTGCAGCATCTAATATTTCTCATACAGAATTTGTCAAACAGTGTAATATGCCACAGAATACTCTTTTTTCCACCCATATCAAAATTAATAATTAAAACAGAAGGTATACAAAAACTCTTACAAAACTTAAATCCGAACAAAGCAGCAGGACCCGATGAAATTAAACCAAGATTTTTAAAAGAACTTTCACATGAAATTGCACCCATACTTACTATTATCTTTGAGAAGTCAATTAAAACAGGTGTTGTTCCAGATGACTGGAAAACTGCCCATGTCTCTCCTGTATACAAAAAAGGCCAAAAATATAACCCTGAAAACTACCGTCCTATATCACTTACATGTATTTGTTGCAAACTTTTAGAACATATTGTAGTTAAACGCATCATGAACCATGCAGATAATCACAACATTTTATATCCCCTTCAGCATGGATTTCGCAGAGGTCGATCCTGCGAAACACAACTACTAGAATTTATAGACGATGTCTCACTAAACATGGAAAACGGTAAACAAACAGATATTTTGGTCATGGATTTTTCTAAAGCATTCGATTAGGTTTCACATTCTTTTTTAACTAATAAACTTCATCATTACGGGATACAGGGGGAATTAAATTACTGGATACAAAATTTTCTTAGCAATCGCAAACAGGCAGTAGTTCTAGAGGGGGGAAAATCTGAGTATGTTGCAGTTGAGTCAGGGGTTCCACAGGGGTCAGTTCTTGGACCAAGTCTCTTCTTGTACTATATAAATGACATTCCAACTGGTCTAACATCTACAGTACGTTTATTTGCAGACGACACAATAGTTTATTTGGCAATAAAATCAAACTCCGATGCATTAACATTACAAAAAGATCTAGACAAACTGGCATCGTGGGAAACTACTTGGAAAATGGCATTCCACCCAGATAAGTGTAATGTAATTTCAGTCACCAGAAATAAAAAACCAATCACATTTAACTACATATTACACAATCATTCATTAGAACATGTAACAACAGCAAAATATCTGGGGGTCACCATCAGTTCCAACCTTAAATGGGATGTGCATATTAACAACATGTGCAAGAAAGCTAATAGCACACTAGGCTTTCTAAGGAGGAACCTGAACATAAGTTCAACATCCATTAAAGAGCAAGCATATAAGTCCCTAGTAAGACCATCACTAGAGTATGCTTGCTCTGTTTGGGATCCATACTTACAACAAGACATAGATAGCATTGAAAAAGTTCAAAGGAGGGCTGCACGTTTTGTTACCAACAAATACAGAAACACCTCAAGCGTTGGTAACATGTTACAACATCTTGAATGGCGCAGTCTCTCTGACAGAAGAAAAGACTCCAGATTGGTAATGCTTTACAAAATTGAACACGAAAAGGTTGCAATTCCTAAAAATAATAAATTAATTCCTCAAAAAAGACAAACAAGACATTCTAATTTGAACAGCTTCCAAATTCCATCCTGCAAAACACTGTACAGAAAAGAATCATATTTTCCAAGAACTATTACCGACTGGAACAAACTACCAGATAACATTGTAAATTGCACTTCAGTAGACTCTTTCAAATCTTCAATCTCAAAGCATCAATATTAATTACATCTTACTTTATTATACAAAACATTTTATATTTTTAATTTTTCGTACTTTTTTTTTAAAACTTGTACATTTTTCAATCTATGTCTTGTTGTGTAAGTTTCCTCCTGTGACATAATCTTCAATTTGTTGAAGGCGGTCACTATATGGTAGAAGTAGAAGTATCAGATGGCACCAGAACTTTCACCGACTATTAAAGATTCTACTAGCAACGTCAAAACTGTTTACACCAGGAATAATTTACTTTCCGTATTAGCAACGACAAAATAACTCACTAAAACAAACATGTTTGAAAACCAGGGGACATGCATTTATACCCACTGTAGATAGGTGGAATTAAGTTGATTGATTGATTGTTGGTTGCTTAACGTCCAGTGGCAAATATTTCATGCATATTCAGGACGAGAACAAGTTCACAATAAATACAATAGGTAGGTTGTTGTAATAGAGGCCATCTAGGATTATGGTCGGGGAAATTTGGACTGCCACTGGAAAATGAGGGTATATTGGATAGGGACAGAAATTTTGCCTTGCAACAGGCCACCTACGGACCCCTCAAAGAGTTGTTGCAAGGGTTCTTAACGTGCAAAGAGCGTGGCACTCTCTTTACACGAGGCATCGGATTTAACGTCCCCTTCTGACGGACGTGACTGCGAACTTGATACATCCCGCACAGCCAAACGGACGCCCCACTTCAGCAAGCGTTTTACTGCCGGTCGGGAGAAGACCAAGTGACCATATTTCTATACCCCAGTCACCCTTGGGGAGGGTGGAATTAAGACTTTGTTGTATAAATTGAAGATTACATAAAGATTATTTGGGAAAAAAAGATTAAAGATGAGGGCATAAGAAGTTCTTAAATAAACAACATCCACAATGCTCACCAATCAATATTAAAGCTTGTGGTATTTGTTAACTTAATAGGCCGAAGTTGGGTTCTTTTTATAGGGATCAATAATCGTTGCCGCGCACAGCATGCCACACTTTCAATTCAATTATATTCCAAATATACTTTGTGAAAGCAACGCTTATTAACTAGATACATGTAGTGACAATCTTTATAAATAAATTTTAATTCCAGAAGTCGGGTTTACCTCATTATGACTTTTTTTCGGGATGGGAAACTCATAAATATTGTAAAATGGTTTTGTCGTTAGTGGTACCACGTAAACTCTTCAAAGATGTACACACGAATGTAGGACAGACAGTCACAGGACAAGTCACAATTCAGTTTTGGAAACTTGTTCTAAATCTTTATTAAGGCACCGACCGGCCTTTCTGACAACACGAAATGTTAGCTATTGTTACTAAATATTTTCACACCGAGTTATAGTTCCCTATGGTCATCATCAATTTCCAGTCGCGTCTCAGTCATCACAGCTGAACGGACGTGCTGGGCCAGCTCTCCTTTACCCGCTATCTTGGATGAGGGTTTACAGTTAGTTGATCAACGACTTGCTATTTAAGATTACCGAAACCAATCCAAGCCGTAAAGTAGACTAAGCAGTTGGCGAACCCGCGTTAACTAGCACTCCAAAACCATTATATTATGGGGAGTGTTAGGCCGAATAACGTCCGAGGGCTGTACTGTAGGTGTTGGGTGCTTGACCCTAATTTCACTGCCTCACGGCGTTGGTCCTGATAACGCTTCCTGTCATCTTTAGAACTACGTCCACGACTCATCTACCAGTACTCTTATCATCAAGGTTAGCGGGCTGCCAAGCTGACCAAACTGGCATTGAAGGAAGCCATTATGAAGTAAAAGAAACATCAAAATAGTAAACAAAGATGGCCAAAACTTTCTATGGGGAATTTGAGCTTAACACGAGTTTATTTTTACTTCACTTACTGGTTGGTTTCTCTCATCCGTCGGAAACATGAGGATCCTGATGTTGATTGTAATGAGGTATTTTCACCTGTCTGAAAACAAATTAATATACAATCTCATCTATACGCTTGAAAAATATTGTCCTGTAGATTTTGTTCCCTCTCTCAACAGATATATTGAGCATTTGATATAATGTTCATCCATTGTTGCGACAATCGACTTTTCGTGGGAAAATCCATTAAATTTGGAAATAAATCATGTCTTCCAATATTACATGCGATGGCAATGTTCCTGACGACTCCGTTCGTAGAACGATGTTCTAGTACTTCTATAATTGAAGTAATGTTAAAAATATCTGACTTTGGTTTCTGAGTCGTCATATATACAGAATTTTTGAAATTCCCTGATGTCTAACGTGGCCAGTGAATTGATAGAGCAAATTGATGTGACAATACTAACCACAGAATCACCTTCCTTTAACTCATCTTCAATATTACTCAGCCAGTCTACTTATGACATTTCGCGTCATCTTTCATTTGTTTGATGATTTTCTAAAGTGTGGTATTTTGTAAAAGTTGCTTTATCAGGTGTATTGTATCTTTTATGGGAAAATAAGCCTTCATCAGCTGATGTAGTCACAATTACTTCAAACCAATTCACTATCCACATCCAGTGTCTGATTGCGTGGCTGCTATGACATCACCTGGAATGAAGCTGTACTTTACCCCACAGATATCAATATGCCGCAAATTTGGGAACTGTTTGTTATTAAAAAGGCGATTAAAAACGTTATTGATATTTTGCGTGAATTCATCTCCTGTTGAAGTTATGGTTTTGAAATATTATTCCTGCAAATTCAACTGTTGTGTACCCTATTTTGTGGCTTTCTTCAGTTGGGCATAATTTGTGTCTCATGGACATGTTCCCTATATTTGATAAAAGCCTTTAATATAAATTCACTTTCTTTACAGTTGTATTGAGTTAAGTTACTGTAACTGTCTTATTTATAAAAAAATGATGCAGTATTTTTTGCAAAGAACCAATGCTATCCAAAAGAGTTCAAAGAAGGAACATGTATTAATAACTATAGTCTACAATAAGATCGTCAATAATGAAATATTTGTACCATATACACGTAGAAAGCTATAAAAGGCCCCGATATGAAACATGTGGAACTATATAAACAAAACAAAACTTACGTGTTAATTTTCTAAAAGCAAATATGAAGGACCTAAACCAATAGAAAAATACTAATTCACAGGTCCTTGAAGTTGACATGGCATGGGTACTTAAAGAAATTAACAGAGCTTTCTGCATGTATATTTCATTATTTTAGATCTACAGTTTACGGTTGCAATAGAAAATATCAAAACTTTTTATGATAAACATAAAACAGTGATTTTTGATAATTACTGACGAGACAATGTTTTCGTTTTAAACATCAAAGCTGTGATGAAATACATATTTGAAATAATACACGTCTATTATCTTTTTGGAATAATACACAGCAACAGTTGCAAACTTTCCAGAGGTGCTATCCAGCACTTTAATTCTTTGCTGTTGTTGATCAATGCTCACTTTTTGGAATTTTGGGTCCTCAATGCTCTTCAACTTTGTATTTGTTTGGCTTTTTAATTGTTTTGATCTGAGCGTCACTGATGAGTCTTATGTAGACGAAACGCGCGTCTGGCGTATTAAATTATAATCCTGGTACCTTTGATAACTATTTACACCACTGGGTCGATGCCACTGCTGGTGGACGTTTCGTCCCCGAGGGTATCACCAGCCCAGTAGTCAGCACTTCGGTGTTGACATGAATATCAATTATATTGTCATTTTTATAAATTTTCTGTTTACAAAACTTTGAATTTTTCGAAAATCTAAGGATTTTCTTACGCCCAGGAGTAGATTACCTTAGCCGTATTTGGCACAACTTTTTGGAATTTTGGGTCCTCAATGCTCTTCAACTTTGTATTTGTTTGGCTTTTTAATTGTTTTGATCTGAGCGTCACTGATGAGTCTTGTGTAGACGAAACGCGCGTCTGGCGTATTAAATTATAATCCTGGTACCTTTGATAACTATTTACACCACTGGGTCGATGCCACTGCTGGTGGACGTTTCGTCCCCGAGGGTATCACCAGCCCAGTAGTCAGCACTTCGGTGTTGACATGAATATCAATTATATTGTCATTTTTATAAATTTTCTGTTTACAAAACTTTGAATTTTTCGAAAATCTAAGGATTTTCTTACGCCCAGGAGTAGATTACCTTAGCCGTATTTGGCACAACTTTTTGGAATTTTGGGTCCTCAATGCTCTTCAACTTTGTATTTGTTTGGCTTTTTAATTGTTTTGATCTGAGCGTCACTGATGAGTCTTATGTAGACGAAACGCGCGTCTGGCGTATTAAATTATAATCCTGGTACCTTTGATAACTATTCTCTTGTGATATATGCTGTTCAAGTTGCTGTTCTGATTCATGGAGGACTTGTCTAGAAAAAAATATAAATCACATTCATGCCAATAAAACAAACTAATTCTTATCAGAACAATCGGTACTGCAATGTATTTAACAGACTTGGTAAAATTATTCATTTTGGTGGAGTAAAATATAATTATTTATTAGCTCATCACTTGCCATCTGATGTCTTATCTTAACATGTAGAAAAACCTTATACTCTGAACTTACTGGGCTTAATAATAAGTTACTATACTTGATCTCAAAATAAATAAATAGAAATAATATCTGTTAAGCAGATTATTTTCAGTTTAAGTGAATATTAGTTGTATAAATCTCTAGATGATACTTACTCATTGACATCAGGAGAATTTATGGCAATTTGAAAGTTGTCGTAACGCCTTTGCTGTTGCTCCGCCAGTGTCCTGCCGCTCCCTACACCAAAACTAAAGTTGTCCTTTCCTGGTGTAAGGAGCTCTTTCGCAGCATTCTTTTGGACCACTGGTATTGCTGGCTTCTTCCTCCTCTTGCCATATGGTAAGTCAGCTGGCAATGCCTCCATGAATCGGCTTTTAGTTCCCCATATCCATAGGATTTGATTATTGTTGAACTTTTTTTCCTAATCAATAATACAGTGTCCAGTGGTTTTTGTCGAGCCTGCAACTTTTGTTGCAGAAAGCTCGACATAGGGATAGTGATCCGGCGGCGGCTACGGCGGCGGCGGTGTTAGCTCACTTCTTAAAAGCTTTATATTTCAGAAGGTGGAAGATCTGGATGCTTCATACTTTGTATATAGATGCTTCATGTTATGAAGTTTCCGTCAGTCACATGTCCAATGTCCTTGACCTCATTTTCATGGTTCAGTGACCACTTGAAAAAAAAGTTCAATTTTTTTGTAATGTTGAATTCTCTCTTATTTTAAGTAATAGGATAACTATATTTGGTATGTGCGTACCTTGCAAGGTCCTCATGTCTGTCAGACAGTTTTCACTTGACCTCAACCTCATTTCATGGATCAGTGATCAAGGTTAAGTTTTGGTGGTCAAGTCCATATCTTAGATACTATAAGCAATAGGGCTAGTATATTCGGTGTATGGAAGGACTGTAAGGTGTACATGTCCAACTGGCAGGTGTCATCTGACCTTGACCTCATTTTCATGGTTCAGTGGTTATAGTTAAATTTTTGTGTTTTGGTCTGTTTTTGTCATACTATATGCAATAGGTCTACTATATTTGTTGTATGGAATGATGGTAAGGTGTTCATGTCTAGCGGGCAGATGTCATCTGACCTTGACCTCATTTTCATGGTTCAGTGGTCAAAGTTAAGTTTTTGAGTTTTGGTCTTTTTATCTAATACTGTATGCCAATGCATAGGTCAACTATATTTGGTGTATGGAAATATTTCATGATCTTTATGTCAGTCGCGCAGGTTTTATTTGACGGTGACCTCATTTTCACGGTTCATTGCACAGTGTTAAGTTTTTGTGTTTTGGTCTATTTTTCTTAAACTATAAGTAATGGGTCAACTATATATGTTGTATAGAAGCATTGTTAGCTGTACATGTCTGCCTGGCATGGTTCATCTGACCTTGACCTCATTTTCAAGGTTCATTGGTCTTTGTTTAGTTATCTTGGTTAATGTTAAGTTTATGAGACAGTTGTAATAAAACTAAGCTTTATACTTAGGACTATCAACATAATATCAATGATTAGTATAGAAGGCGAGACATTTCAGCGTGTGCACTCTTGTTATATTTGCTCCTTTTCAAGTTTACTATCTAATTGTCTCAACTTATTCATGTCCCTACTTTTGGACTTTTTTAACGCCTTAACTTTGCAATTTCTTTCTTCCTTTAAATTTATGTATTTTTTTTGTTCCTGGTTTCAGTTGTCTATGAATAGTTCGAACATCATTAGTGCTATTGTCCTCTACAAGAAGATTTATTTGTATTAATATGTATTAGAAGATGTGCATTAACTTAAGAATATATATACGTTTTAGAAGGTAACACCGCAGGGGTTAAGAAATTTTGTCATAGCTCACTAGCCCATGGCTAATTGGTAGCAGGATTTTACTAGCCCTGTTGGAAGAACTACTAGCCCAACAAAATTGACCTGCTAGCCCGAGTATGCCTTACAAATTCAGAGTTTGCTGCAATATACAATGAATTCTATAAACTTAACAATTTTTATCCGTTGTATAGTAGATTTTAGTAAGTTGGATACCCAAAACTTATGTCAGCAAAAAAATATCCCGTTAGCAGATATATTCAATTAATCGATAATTGAATATTCTGTAATATGAGTTGACCAAATCCCGAGATGGCACAAGTCTTGACCACTGCTATACATGGTTATATAAAAGAGGATTGGAGTGATTTTTGAGATACATCATCACGTTTGTGTAAAAGAATTATCAGCTGGTCATATGTAATGCTCATATTTGTTTTCAGTTTTAAAGTTCTATTTATTAAATTAAATCAAATGACCTCAAATATTTATATGAATACATATCACCTTCCAGAGTTTGTGTCTTTTATAATTGTTTTATAAATGAAGTGCAGTAATATCCATATTAACATTTATTTATTAGCTAAGCTAATTGTTGGCTATAAATAGATAACAAACTGGGCACAGTCTCTAAACTGAAATTGTATTTGTTATAAATTTTATTTCTTCAAAAATCAAATTAATTTGAATATAAATGAAGATAAATATGATTGATGAAATATTATTGCATCAAGTTTAAATTTTCTGAAGACTGTTAATGTTTAGGTCTTGCTTCTGGAGGCTTCACAGTATGTAAACAAAAACAAAATGGCATCCATAACATATGCACATGTTACACATTTAGATCTGACAAAAGTCAGGTTTCTGCTGCCAAAAGGGATTCACATTTATATTGCAATACATTATTCAGAAGAAGGTTACTGGTACAATCAGGTTACATTATATTTCCTTGGCTGCATAAGCAATGTACAATACCCCCTGTACTGACAAATCGATATTGAAAGTACGGGAATCACCCGAGTTATTTGTTCTATTTTAAAACTTTTACAAAATCAGTTCAAATTCTTGGCATCCCGGATGACGTAGTCGAATCTGATTGGCTAAGATAGAATAGTGATGAGGGGATTTTCCACTTTCTATTTTGGAAACGCCAAAAAAAATTTGTTACTAGTCCGTCGGGCATATTGGGTTACAAGTATTGGTTGCCCGAGGCCTAAATGTTGTAGTCCCGGACGTCGGGCTAGTGGATTTTTTAACCCCTGGACTAACACCATTTAAATTTACTATAATTTTCAAAGATCACAATGACTATACTTTTTGTTAATTATGACATTAACTTTACAAGTTAACAAATCAATACCCTTGGTTCTGCAGGTAGGCATGGTAATTGTAATTTCTTCACATTTTGTTTTAACAAAGTTGGCCTATACTTTCTATGATGATTATTTGTTCCTCATTTTACGTATTTCAATTATTTGGTGGGTTAACTTTTAGAGAGTCTGTCTTGCTTTTTCCAATGGTTTGTCTTTGGCTTATGAGTTAGAATTTCAATATATATGTCAACTATTTTGCATAATAATAAGAAATACACTATATATCGCTGAAATTGAGCAATAACAAGCCGCAAAAAATAATCCTTTGTCATTACAGTTAACATGGTTAAAAATTCAAAACATGATAAATTAATCAAGATTCTCATTTTAAACTTACTTGCATATCATGCTTATGCTCAAACAACATGCACCTACGCCAGAAATTTGTTTTGCATGCACACACTAAAATTTAGGTTTCTCATCCAACACCCTTGTTTGTTTGAATGTTGTCTTAACTTTAGACTGATAATACATGTATCTTATTCGAACACTGTTGGGGTTAATTTTAAGACTTTAAATTATATAGATTGTCATGATGATTTGGCCTGATTTGCTACATGGTTTTTTTTTCATCTTCTACAAATACCTTGCTCTCGATTTAATATGACACTTTCTCTAAAGATATGACCGTGTCTCTAAATGAGTTTACACCTCCTTTCCATTATACATATAATTGCAAATATCATCAAAACAATCACGAACATGCAAAATATGTTCATGCTGATGAGGTCAATTTAAAAAAAATATATATACACCGTATTTTAATCAACAAACATTTTATAATGGCAGGCATGTCCAACACAGAAAATATAGTTACGTACAATGGTTTTAGTACTGTTTTTTGGCCTAATTACCCCCCCCTTTTTTTAAACACACTCAGTTTTTAACTTTTAACCTGTCATTTTCGAAACAGAATTATGTTTACTCTTAGATTTCTGAAGCTTCAAGTTTAAGGAAAAAATAATCGAAAAGATTGAGCCTATTCATGTGATTTTTCATTAGCCACAGTTTAAAGGCAAGACGCTCCGACTTGGGAGTTTGAATGTTGTGATAAACACACTCCATTCTAGCAAATGCAATGCATGGGGTGGTTATTAGGTCAAATACAGTACATGTATATATTTAAAAGGAAAAATTAAGCAAATGTTAAGTAGATATATGTTTTTTTTTATATAAAACCAGGCAGTGATCATGAACTCATTATATGCATGATCATGATGGTTAATAGGAGTATAATTCAATATGACAACCAGTTATTAGTTATAAATAGAACATGCATAGGTACCATCGGTACAATGGATTCAAGCATTAAAATACATGCACATAAATTTTACAATAGGTTCATGCGTTATAAAGTCAAGTAATCAGCAAGTAATGTGGCAAGATCAATACTATGGGTTTCTTGGGCATCCTTGAGCCCATTTAAGAAATATACGAGCTTTTTTTTCCTTTTAGTTTTAACTTCCTGCTAATACAATTCCTTATATAATCTAATTGAAATTTTTCTTCGATCCGGTCTAAAAGTTTTTCAAATTCGTGCTGTAGTTGTTTAATCGTCATGCTGTTGGTACTTTGAAACTTTTGTTTTTCGGATGGGATGACGAAAACTGCAATGCTCAGGTAGAACTGGAAGGCCTAAAAATTCAGTTTTAAAGAGATGATTCCTCTTTGCTAATTTGGAAAAATCTGTAAGCTCTTTACTGATGGCTATTCCAGAAATAGTCACTTCTCCATAGAAGCGTTATGTAAACAACAATAGCGTCATCAATACCAAGCAAACGTGAGTTGCCCATATCTTGCTTTTCAGACTTGATCTGGAATAGTTTTAAACAATGATCTCTCATCATTTCTAAAATCTTGTTGTGACCCAGATTTCGCCAGAAGGCACACCTTTCGGAATCCAAGTCTTGAGTTGTTTTGTTTTTTTCTTTGAGAATGACGTCAAAGTCTCCTCATAAAGAAAGGTTTACACTGGTTGTTATTGATGAGTATTTGTCACTAAGAGATCTTACATCATCAGGCATCATACGATCCTGAATTGAATCATACAACTCTATGATTTGGTACTTTGTATGATTTCTACCATGAAAGATTTCCTTGGTCATGTATGTGGCACTTTTTAAGAGATCAGCATTATTTCTTAGAGTTGCCATTCTGAAATTGACTATTCCCTGTGAATATTTGTTTACTATGTATTTAAAATTTGGATAGGATGATGAAGTATAATTTTCAGAACTGTACTTTAGAAATTCTTTTGCATCAGGTTTTTTGTTTGAATGCATACTGTGTCTCACATTAGGCAATACTTACTCTTGAAGAGTTCCCAAATGAAATATAAGTAAGAGTCGCCAGCTTTCGTGGTGATCTGTACAAGACTTTGCAAAATGTTAGCTGAATCAGATTAAAATCCCATAGTTTGACAAAGGTTTTCCAAGACTAGTATCCAATTAAGTTAAAAAAATCCTTTTCTAAATTCATATCTTAATGGCAAGAACCTATTCTTATATGCAACCAATCAAATTCAAAACCAACGCGTCATTGAACAGTGGGATGGATCTATGTGGCATGGTTGGAGTAAATGTCCATTGACATAAATGACTTTCCACATACAACATCTTCTACTTTCATTCTTTTTTTATTATCATGTATGGAAGACCATCACAGCATACAAAGGTCTGTGTTTTCTTTAATGCTAACTGTCTGTCCAATATGGGGTTTTTACTTTTTTGTCAACTTATTCAAAACAATATCTTCACAGAGTAGAATATGTAAGCACCTGCAATATATCTCAGTTTAAATGAGCTAGCTGAAGAAGATACTTTGCCATGTACATGAACACACAATTCCTCTCTTTTTATTTACAATTGTATTAGCTTAGCTGAAGAAAATACTTTGCCATGTACATTAAGAGTCATTCTCTGTAAAAACCAAAGATATTCAAGGGACTGTTTACACCAATGTCACAGATTTTCGATATCTTTTCAATATTAAGCCCATATGATGCCCTGATAACAAAAATAACTTTCATTTTTGTTTTTGGGGTTTCTGTTGCTATGGTTACAGGTCCCATATATATAAGCCCAGAAACAGAGTAGCAAAATCTCAAAATGCATCATTTTTCAACTTTCATTATTTTTAACAAATATACATTTTTAGCCTAAATCATAGGTATACTGAACAAGTAAAGGTCTGAAATAACACATTAAAGTAAACAGACATTGTCTTGAACCAATTCAAAACATTAAAACTTGTATCTGAAAAGTGCTGATTTTGCATTTTTTCAAACTGCTGAAAAAGGCATTTTTTAGTGAATTTCAAAATGATTTTATTTTTTATCCCAACGTCAGATATATTTGTTATGCCCCCAAAATGATCTTCATATATCACTCTTTCACCAAGAAAAAAATTGGCTGTGTGTTTTTTGTTGTTTAAAAAAAAAAATTGTTCAAAATTTTCTGAAATTTGGCAAAACTTGAAATTGCATTGTGCAGATTAAAAGAAAGTAAGTGGTTATATTCGTCAATTTCAAAATTTTTCTTATTTAACTTTGTAAAACCATACTGATAAGGAATTGTTTTGATACACAACTTATATTATTCAAAATGAATATCAATAACAGTTGCTATGGAAACACATTACAAAGAACATTGCAGTTGGCTTCAGACCACAATTAATTCCCTTTTTCCATGGCCTTTGAATATAGTTCCCAATTATTATATGGGGTATTTCTTTCTAAGTATTCTGGCTACTGTTTTTTTTTAAATGTTTAATATTTAATTGGTCCTATCAGTTGCATATATATATTGAAAAAGTAAAACATTTGAAAAAAACAAATTGTTTAAAGTGAAAGTAGTGATTTAGTCACAATGAAAGTAAGGTAAAATTCACAATGGAAAATCCCTTATCAAATGGCAAAATCAAAAGCTAAAACATGTCAAAAGAATGAATAACAGCTCTCATATTCCTGAGTTGGTACAGACCTTTTTTAATGTAGAAAATGGTGGATTATACCTGGTTTATAGCTAGTTAAACCACTCACTTGTATAACAGTTGGATACATTTCTAGAGGTTACAGGTAAAACATGCAACTTGAGATGCGACTATGACAAAATAATTGGCATTAACAAAAGAGATTAACAGAAAACTTGAAATCAGTTTTATTTTGCAGCTAGATGTCACATAATATTTATTCTCAGATATGTCTGGAAGCATCTGATAAACTTGATTATACAACATGGTCTGTGTCTAGAATGACAGTATTTTTTTGTGGTGCTAAGATTCAGCCTTTTTCAATGAATCAACAAAAGAACAAAATGAACCTTTTGGTAATGCTTGAGGTTTCTGTTCCTGGTTATTAGAACTCAATTACATTGTCAGTGAATGAAGGACATCTTCTGTATTTTGTGGAAAAACAGTTGTAATAATGTTCTTCATTATTTCAAGTAATCTATTACAATAAACAGATTTGGAACTTTTAGAATATATATCCTTGGAACTCATTTCTTCTTCTGAAAAACACCTCATTCTAACTGCTTGTAAAACTCATTAACATGGTGAAATTCATAATCTGGAAACTGCTGGATTATTTCTAAATAAAAGAAAGTATTTTATTTTAAAAACTTAATCAAATATTAGATATAAGCAATTTTTACTAGTTTAAATAATTTTTTCCTAATGATTGATGCTTACACAAAATTCAAAAGATAGTTTTGTGTCTTTCATGGTTAACTTTTGAGTGCATTATTTATGCACTTTTTATACATCATTTACAGGACTATTATGGCATACTGTTGTCCGTTTGTCTATCCGTCATCAACATGTCAGACATGAACTCAATAAACTGCTGCGCCATGAGTGTATGATACGCCCTTTGTCTTAAGTGTAAGTTTTATGCAATAATCATCAACACGTTCTGAGATACAGCGCGACAGGTGCAAAATAACCCTTTTATACCAGAAAACTCAATAACTCTAAAATATAAACATTTTGAATCATCACCAAAAAGTAAACAGATCTGTAGATTAACATAACTAAGAAGTTTGTACAGTTTTAAGCAATCATCATAAATCATTTTTGAGATACGGCGGGACATGTGAAAAAACACACCCCTTTTTTACGTTTTACGTTCTACATTATGTTTCATGAAATTTGGAAAAGTCCTTCTAATGTTATGGTGCGATATGTTTACGCTGGACAGATAGACGGAGGACATTTGTATACCATAATAGGTCTTGGGCATATAATTTCTTTTTAACCAATTTGCATAGCCAGAACCAGGCTTAATACAGCTCTGAATTTGGATTGTGATTAAACATTTGACAATTAAGCTAAAATGGTTCAATATCCAAACTCTAAATAGATTCAACATGTCAAAGAACCCCAAGATTTCAATTTTTGTTGAAATCAAACAAAGTTAAATTTTGAAACTTGATGTGGACCAACTTGAAAACTGGGCCCATAATCAAAAGTTTAGATTTAGCATATATAAGAACCCCAAGAATTCAATATTTGTTAAAATCAAACTAAGTTTAATTTTGGACCCTTTGGAACTTAATGTAGACCAATTTGAAAATGGGACCCAAAATCAAAAATCTAAATACACAGTTTGATTGAGCATATCAAAGAACCCCAGGAATTCAATGGTTTGATGAAATTAAACAGTTTTGGAACCTTTAAACTTCAATATGGACAAATTTGATAACAGGGCCCAAAAATCACAATACATGGTTAAATTCAGCATGAACCCCTTACATTATTTTTTTGTAAAAATCAAACGAAGTCTAATTTTGGACCCTTTGGACCTTAATGTAGACCTATTTTAAAACGGGACCCAAAATTAAAAATTAAATATACAGTTAAATTGGGCTTATCAATTAATCTCAAGAATTAAATTTTTGATAAAATCCAACTAAGTTTAATTTTAGACCCTTGGTACCTTATTAGTGTAGATCAATTTGAAAACGGGACCCACTATTAAAAATCTAAATAGACAGTTAGATTTGACATATCAAAGAACCCCAATAATTCAATTTTTGATAAAATCAAACAAAGTTAAATTTTGGACCCTCAATGGACCCATTTAAAAAAAGGGACCCAAAATCCCTAAACTTAATACATGTTTAGATTCAGCACATGAAAGAAGCCCCGAAATACAAGAATAAAATCGCATTGAAATGGGTCAAAAAATAAGCAATTTATAAAAAGTTATAGAAAAGTAATGTTTCTGAGTCATGTTTCTCCCTATTGCATAGATATTTCTAATTAAAAGAAAAATTTGGCTCTAATTTTGGCCAATTGATGTTATAATCACTTGTAAGCATTAACATTTTGGTATTAAGTTTAGATTCCCAAATGTTTTTGACTGGAACTGGACAACAGATTGTTTATCAGATAAATACCCCCCTCCCCCCCCCCCCTTTGCCAAAAAAAGGGCGATTCTATATATAGCTAGTTTGAAGGGGTTTAGTAAAACGTTTAAACACAATTTTAAAATATTGATTGAGAAACTGTTGTTGTTGATTTACAAGGCAAAACACTTTTTAATCTGTCTGTCTAAATAATACCTGTGATAAAAATTCCATGCTACTTTTAGAAGTGATGCTGTTTCATTCACTTAAATTCTTGCCTGTGTTACATCACTCTGAAAAATATAAGGTTTCTGATGACATCATGTTGAATTGCTATTTCCCCTGGTTAATTCTAAGGAATATGTCAAATAAATCTGGCTTTGAAAAGATAAAAAAAAAAAAATGAGGAACATTTGTAACTTACTACAATATAACTCAGTTATGGGCACATAAAATATTGACTCTGACATTTTTGAGTGATCATAGCTGACCTATACTGTTTACTTCTATGTTCTTTGATCTCTAGTAGAGATAATTTTCATTGGCAATAATTCAGCAAAAATATATTTTTATTTTTGCCAGTAATAGTTTCTAGGGGTTCAATTCTATGCAATCGCTTTATGATTATTTTTTATATAACATTTGCTTTCTGTACACCTTTTCATTAACAGTCTGCATTGATAAAATTTCTTTAAAGAATAAAATTGAGAAAGGAAGATTTATAACAATGATTACACAAACCTCAGGAATAATGGATGTCAGCACTTCTGATTGTGACAAATTTTACCTTTTAACTGATGAGTTATGGAACTTTGTTAATTGGAAAATATCGCTCATGTTAGATGTCTTGTTACTTGTGTTTTATATTTGTATATTGGCTGTCTTATATTGTTTATATACTCTGTATGTACTGTATATGAATTCCAAGTAGTGAGACTATAATAAAATATTGAATCTGAATCTGTCTTGATGTAAGTTAGCATTGCTCAACAATTGCATAAAATACAAAGTTGATTATAGTTCTTAGTATAAATAGAATCTTCTTTAAAGAATAATAATTATTTACACAACAATTAAATTGATTCAGCTTATATACATGGAGAATAAAAATAAGAATCAGCAATATAAACAGCAAATAAGGTTTGTAATTTTTGTTAAAATGATTAGTTTTTCATAGACAAAAAAATTTATTATGATACAGTTAAGTATAATTTTTTAAATAAATTTAAATAGGTGCAATTTGTGAAAAGGACAAGACTCTCTAATATATATTTTTCTAGCCTACCTGTCTCTATCCTTGTTTGTGAAGACTTTGTATGACAAATATGTACCTGTATATCATAGTATTATTGCTAAACACATGCTGAACCTTTGGTGAAGAAACAAGGATTACTTTTAAACAATATATTATTATTACCTCATTTCACCTTCAAGTACTGCATCATTGACATCTATTCTTATTTTCTTCAGAAACAAAGTACAACATGCTGGAAAAAATGATAGCAATTATTTATAAAACTACAGTTAAACATTGAAACAAGTTCTGTGTTAATCTATACATGTATTGCTGTTCAAGATTTATTACAGCTAATTTCCTAATGCTTACAAAGTAAAACTTTGATTTTCTTGCTTGCTTGGTTTGTATAATTGTTTATACAAGCTTTATAAATAAGAATGACATCTTTAAACAATTTATATTGGCATAGTTAAACCTATATATCATATTTGAATTTAATTGGGTGTTATCCTTATGAGTGTACAATATACAAACAAAGCAAGCAGGCTAACCAAAATTTTATTCTACATGCATTAAGAAATTAGCTGTAATATTGCATACCAATTATTCATATGTTAAAGTAAAAGGTAATAAACCATACACAGATTTTATTTGCAACAGAGTACTCATCTGTTTTCTATCATTATACAATTTTTTTTTCAATATATTTTTTTTGGGGAAGCCGGTTATTTACAGTTTCAAACCATTGTTAAAAGATACTCATTATTTAGGATGTTTTAAAAACCTGATCAAATCTCAGAGATGGGGAGGAGGGATATAGAATTCACATTTAATCTTGGGGGAGGGGGTGGGGAGCTTGATATTAAATGCAAATCAAATATTTATATTCACAACAATGGTGTTATGAAAATAGGAGTTTTAAAGTTTTGACAATTTTACAGCTAAAGTACTGTTTTGAAATCAATAACAAATAATTCATAAATTGTAAAAATAATAGATTAAACCATGAACACATCATTTAAGAAGCTTAATAGGGTTTACCAAACAAAGAATAATTAATATAAGCAAATTATTGAATTAAAAAATAAATATGAACATAATAATTGGAGATACATTTTGTAAATAAGCACACATAATTGATCATAATTAAAATAGAGAATAATGGGATGCAAAAGTAAGAAGAATAACTGTGGAAAACAAAATAAGGTAATACAATCAGAGGCGGATTTAGGGGAAGCCCAGGGGGCCGCCCCCCCCCCTTTTTAGGAAAAAAAATAGTTGCTTGTCTAGGGAATCACTGAAGCTTGACTGAAGCGGGCCCCACTCTGGATCTGCCACTGACAAGATAGATTATAAATCTCAGAATGAAGGACAAACATTAAAAAGAAATCAAATTACTACAGAAATCTACATTTTGATTATAAAATCATTTTCCTTAGAATTGTACAGAATAAGTATTTGTTTTAGAAAATGTGTAAAAAGTAAATAATACATAAAAATTAGAGGACCCCAGTTCTTACACTCATGAAAGTCATGAAAGGAGGTACATTGTAAATTATATATCTGTTTTGAAACTAAATAAATGTTTGCATTGTCTTAGTAATTGAGAATGTTTAACAAATAATCAATGATGAATGATAATTATGAAAATCTAAATATTACATAAACTAATCCAAACTATAAAAGGGGGAAAAGGGGGGGGGGGGGCATGACAATTTCATTTTCTTTTCATTACTCACATTCCTGTCTAGTTAATAAGATGAATAAAATCCTTTTCCCTCGGTCCACTACTTGCTAGTTTAAGGCTAGTTCTGTAAGGTAACGACTTGAGTCCAGAATCCTTGATGTGGTCAATATCTGGATGAAAACTTTTTGTTGGCATAACATGCGACGTGCACAATTTGAATTGTTTTTTCGTCTTCATTTAATTGAAATACAATATTGATGTGAAGATCTAGAGCTACTGATGGTTTAAGACCATTCTCAGAAAAAATAGCAAACATTTGGTACATGTATGTACTGCCTGTGTTTCACTGTTTCAGTGTTTGGCAAGAGGTTCATCAAATGAGTTTATCACAATCCACAAACTTTAGAGAGAAATTGCACTCCATAGTACTATCTACCTTGAAATATCTTATTTTTACCAACATTATAATGGTTTTATCAGTGTCTGCATTTCGTCTGCACTTTATTTTGGGCATTAATCCTTGTACTTCCTGTTGTTTCTTTATGTTTTCAATGAAGAAGAACAATAAAGGGGAGATAATTCATAGACACATAGTTGATTTTTTCAAGTTTTCAATTCACATTTTTTTTCTTAAATCAAAAAACACATCCCTGATTTTTTTTTTATTTTTAAATGGGGGGTTTATCTTTATGATTTTGACAATCTTTTCAAAAAACTATCTTGGAAATTTTTTCAAAGCTTCAATGAATTTTGGTGAAATCTGGTTTTCATTTAGATGTCAGAATCACCCCCTTCTCCAATAGAAAATAAGCATATGTACGCAATTGTCAGCCAAATATGTAATATATTTTTAAAAAGACAAAGGTAACAGCTTTGAGATGTGATAAGTGTCTGCATCAATTACTGTCAGGATAACGGGAAAATAAGCATTGATATTTAGGAATTTTTTTAGAATTTTCATTGAAAAAAAAGCCCAAAATCAAAATGGCCGCCATTTCCATAGTAACAAAGCCCAAAATCAATTTTTAAAGTGTTAGTTGTTAAGTATATTAGTTATGTAGTATGTGTACAAAGAATGGTAAAAATCTGTGACATAGGTGTGAACACTAATTTTGGTCCTTACAGAGAATGGCTCTTAACACACAATTCTTCTCTTTTTATTTACAATTGTATTAGCTTTAAGTTCATAAATAAGTTGATACTCTGTTTGTTTCCCATCTAGTATTTCCGATAGTATTCTTATATATGTTGATATATGTATCATTGATTGAGTATGCATTTATATTTTAAGATAAAGTAGCAAAATCATTAAAGTTTGCCAAAAAGATTTTAATTCATATACAAATTCAGTATCTTGATTAGCCACAATGCCACAATCCTCATCAAAACTAAAGTAGTTTTCCTCAATATCATTATCAATTCATTAATTTATTTCCCATCTCATCTTTAAACGCAGCTTTATTTTCATTAAATCCCTCTTTGCTTGGGGTCAGACTCACAGCCTGGAAGTGTTAAGTCCTTGATCATTTTTGCATCATAGTCGCTAACAATTGTTGATATTTTCCACCTATTTCGTAGGAAGTCATCCCTTTTCCATATTCCTGTCGTATATTTGTAAATGTATGCCGCCCCTTAAACCACTTGCAACATATCATTACTTATTTCATAGTCATCAATAAAACAATGACGTTTTTTTTTGTAACATTCAACAAATGTCGCAATCTTCCCAGGAAAAGTGTGTCTATTGGAAATATGTAAAGACAAGCTTCTACATAGCTCTTAAAGTTGATCAGGATCACCCATCGGCTTGTCGAGAGCAGTACCAAATGTGATTACAGGTAGAGGGGATCTATGACTTAACCTCATTTATCAGCTTGCTTTTTTTGCTAAGATCTTCTTCTTAAGGGACTGTTCAATATTTATCAGATGGATGGGCCGGTGCAAAATAGGGCGGGGCAAGCACTTTTTTGTGGAAATATTTGGATGGGCAAGAACTTTTTTTAAAATATTTAGTGGATGGGCCAGAACATATTTTATAGGAAAAATTTTGCTATCATTTTTATTGGTTTTTAGGATATTTCTTTTGCGGGCACTCAAAACATGTCTTAACAAACTGGTAGCTTGGCTCATTTCTGTCAATTTTAAGGATTTAATTAAGGAATAAAAAGCTCAAATTTTCTGTTCAGACTATCTTTTAAAGTATTTTGACCTTATAGAATACCAAATTATTTAATAGTTTGGTGTATTGCGGTAAAATTTATGGATTTAAGTAATAGGTAAGAAAAAAAAGCTAAAATTTTTAGATCAGGCTAAATTCAGATAGTAAACTTTACTTTTTCAAATCAACTTGGATTTACCTAAAACTCTACAGCTATCTCATTGATATATTAATCTTATAGAAAGCCAGGTTGCTTGGTAGTTAGGTGTATTGCTGTTAAATTTATAGATTTAATTAATAGGTAAGAAAAAAAAGCTCAAATTTTAAGTTTTAGGCTAAATCTAGATAGTCATCTTTGATTTTTTTTATAACTTTTTTAAATCAACATGGACTTTCATAAAACTCTACAGCTATTTCATTTATATATTGATCTTACAGAATGCCAGGTTGATTGGTAGTTTGGTGTATTGCTGTCATTCTTATGGATTTAATAAAAAGGTTAAAAAAAAAAAAAGCTCAAATTTTCAGTTTAGGCTAAATCTAGATAGTCATCTTTAAATATTTTTATAACTTTTTCAAATCAACATGGATTTTCATAAAACTTTACAGCTATTTTATTTATATATTGATCTCATAGAATGCCTAGTTATTTGGTAGTTTGGTGTATTGCTGTCATTCTTATGGATTTAATAAAAAGGTTTAAGAAAAAGCTTAAATTTCAGTTTTGGTTATTTCAAGATAGTCATCTTTAATTTTTTTCATAACTTTTTCAAATCAACTTGCATTTTCATCAAACTCTACTGCTATATCATTTTTATATTGATCTTACTGAATGGCAGGCTGTTTAGTTCTTTGGTTTTTTGCTGTCATTTTATGGATTTAGTTAATAGGTTGAAAAAAGCTACAATTTTAAGTTTAGACTAAGTTCAGATGGTCACCTTTCATTTTTTTTATAACTTTTTCAAATCAACTTAGATTTTCATATAACTGTACAGCTATCTCATTTATATATTGATCTTAAAGAATGCCAGGTTGTTTTATAGTTTTGTGTTAAGCTGTCAAAAAAGGATGCATTATTAAAGTCAAAAACATGTCTGCCTATATTTGCTTAAAAAGACCATATTAAATTTCTTTTTTGAAAAGTAAAATAGATAAAGGGACATTGATATTTGAACTATAAACATGTTCTGTTATTAGGACAATAATTAGTAATTCAGTATATGATAATATGTTTACTAGTACAAGAGTTATTGTCCCTTAATTTAAATTATTTCCTTTATTTCAATATTGTATTTGAGGCTGTACATATAAAATCAAATCTGTACATGTATATTCATACTGGTTTTGAAAATCAGTTAAATGTATGGTTCTGATACACACATAGATATATACATATAGAATTAACTAGCACATCTTAAATTTTGTATAAAGTCAATTCTTTGATTTCAAGACATAAAAATTTAAAAACTTAAAAATAGAAAAAGAACCTAAATCATTTTTGATTGTCTTAGAGTTTTAGAGGGGCAAGGACTTTTTTATAGATTTTTTTAGATGGGCAAGGACTTTTTTTCAGAATTTAAAAGGATGGGCAATAACTTTTTTAATGAAACAATATTAAGAATGCACTGGCCCATCCATCTGATAAATATTGAACGGTCCCTAACTGACTCTGAAAGATGCCAAACGTGTAATTGATGTTTCTGTGGTCATGGCATTTCTGATCTTGACTTGTCTGTTACTACGATTTAAACAGTAACATATGCAACCTCGATGCTGGGAAGGCTCTAGGTATATGTTTCAATTTTTAGGCAGTTAAGCTGCCTTATGCGAGCACCCTGGATTTTGGTCCCCCCCCCCCCCCCCCCCCCCTTGGAATTTTTGAAAAAGTGCCATTTCTCTGATCTGGCAGGTCTGGTAGATTATTTATAACTAATAAGACATTTTTTTCACACTTTTTGTTATGAAAAACAATAAATATAAGGAAGATTACCTTAAATGATCGTCGATTTTCCCAAAACAGTTGATGTTCCCCATTTGAAAAAGTGCTAATTAAAAAGTTAAGCATAGCTTTTTATCGTCTGTGCTTTTGATGAAGATGTAAGTGAGCTATTGTAAGAATAATTTCATTGCCGAAAATGTTTGTAATGAAGGCATTAAAATTTGCCAAATGGCGCATGGATATAATTTTGCGGCTATTTTTAATCAGTGACGCCGTTGAATTTGGTGGATTCCATCCCAATAAAGGTAAATATTTAAAAGCATTGTCTTACTTCTTCTCTGTATAAGTCTTGAATTTGTAAGACTACTTGACTATTTTATTTCTACATTGTATGAAGATATGTATTTTATTTAATTATTTAATGCAAGCTGATGTTATTATTATTTGTCATCGTGTATCTCTGTACTTGCTATGTATCGTGGAAACCCCCAAACATTATACTCGATCAGGGCCTTTGCAATTTTAATCGGGACCTCATTTGAATACGTATTTTGTCGATGTCAAGGTCATTTCAAGATGGTTTCCTTAATTGTGTTTTAGTTAAGGCTTTGGTGTTACAGACTGTTACATGTGCTTTGATATAGTCAAAGGCGCTTAAAAAATATTAAGATTACTACTTTATCAATAATTTGCTAATGGACAGCATCATTTCACTTCAAAAGTATATAATTGTAAAATATTAAGTACGAAATTAGTGACGCTTCCCAAGCCGTAATTGATTTGGATTTACAAGCACTTTTCATTTTCCGGATATTTAAGCATTCGTGAAATTTTCAACAATCATAACTTTTCGTTTCCTTCAGCAACTTGATACTGGTAAACCACTTTTCTATGAAATTACTGTGAAATAAAACTCGCATGGTACGAAAAGAAGCCTGTAGAAGGTAACGTTGTGCGTTACGAAGTTACGTTTTTAACAAGTTACAAACAGTATTTTTCTTAATTCGTACATCAATTATTTATAGAACAGATATATTATTTTATTATAACATTGGCAATGGATGACAGCAAATCCGTGATCAAGATATTTCACTAACAATTTCAAATAAAATTGGAATGAAAATGGGGAATGTGCTAAAAAGACAACAACACGACCAAAGAGCTGAGAACAGCCGAAGGCACAGAAACTTGGCTAAACCCCAAAATAAAAGATGTTGAAATATTTCCTGACAATTATAAATTGTACAGAAATGACAGAAAGAAAACAGAAACAGACAAAGAAGGGGGCGGTGTTCTTATAGCTATAAAGAAAGAACTTATAAGCTCTGAGGTATATGATATTTGGTACGCAGTTCTGTTAGCATAGGTATATCTCATTACCTGATTACCAGAATATTTAGCCCCACCTTTGTCATAGTCAATTGACACTGAAACTTAGTTTACCTGTATTAGTTTTTGATTAGGTGAGTTATTGAGAAACCACTAGTGAATGGTCAATGATATTTGGTGTGCAGTTGTATAAACTTTGTCACTTTCAATTTCTATTGAGGATATTTGACCCTGCCCCCTAAATTATTCTCTTTTTACTTGGAAACTTACGTTACTTTGAAAGGAGTAGGTTCAGTAAGACCCCATTTTGGCCCCAAAATATAGCAGTTTTGCAAAATTGTGAAAATGTAATCCTTTAGCTATTTATTTGAAAGAAGAATGCTTCTGCTACACAAATATGGTCTGTTTTTGACAATACAATGCACATATATCGGGTACTTACATCATTAAGTCATGCTAAATTACTGAAATCTTCACAATTTTAGCATTTTGGTTAAATTTTAGACGGTTTCCGTCTCAAATGAAAGTGGCCGCATTCGTGTTCATTCATAATATTGAAATGTAAGTTGTATTTAATGATAATACATGACATATATAAAGGTTGAGGATGAACACGGATGCGGCCACTTTCGTTTTTGACAAAAACCATCTGAAAATTGACGATTTTTGCATATTTGGTAGATTTTTCATATTTTTGCTTGAATCGGAGGATTTTTAATGACTTAATCAGCTAAAATCTTTCACATATAGACGGATTTATTCAATTATCGCCCTTTGATAAGATAACTGCCACTTGCGCGTCACGATAGCAGTCCGCCATTGCATTAGTGAAAGAAATATTGTAAACATAGCGAATCAGTGCGTAAAAATTGTTGGATTATTACCTGTATTATGACTACTCAAGTGAAAAGATCAATGCCCTCAGAATTAAATAACGTAACGGAGTGGATTGACGACATGAGAAAGTGGCCAAACATCATGTACGGGGACATTTTTAATTATTTGATATCGTCAAAAGCCGTGGATGGTGCAGAAATGAAAAACTTCAAAAGTCTCCAAAGCTACAACTATTTTCAGAGCGGCAATGTTGACAAAGTTTTGCATAACATTCTCTCGGATGCCAGAATGTATTTGAAAGCAGACGTTCGTGCTTCCCAGACAGTAAGTCGGGTGAACGAAGCCTATGTCATTTGCTCTATGGACGGAACCTTTGAACAAGGATGGTGTACTTGTATGGCAGGGCAAGGGCTATCCTGTAGCCATGTAGGTGCAGTACTTTGGAAGGTTGAACATGCAGTCAGGAATAACATGACTGGTGCTAGCTGTACAGATGAAAATGCAATGTGGAATAGAGGTACCAAGAGAAACATTGATCCAAGGCCTTTGTCAAACATAGTGTTCAAAAAACCAAAACAGGGTGAAAATTTACTTTTAGATTTAAATGTGAATGCTCCAGGTGTTCGTGACACACCAATGTATTATTCTTCCCAAGAACTTAGAACAGCTGTAGAACAGTCTCCTCTTCTCCCCTTGTTCAAACTAAAAGGAACAACAATTAATAAAAGTTTCGTCAGCAAACCAGCCGCTAAGGAGAACATTCCTAAAGACCATGGTGAACATGATTCGTTCAGTTCTTGTCAAAGGTGCTCATCCTTTTATTCCAAATATCTTGCTGTCGACTTGGCCCGTACTGTAAAATTACAAACTGACACTATTAACCAGAGCAAGAGTGTTCTGTGGAAAGATGCAAGAAAAATTCGAATAACTGCTAGCAGCGCAAGCAAAGTTCCGATTAAGGAAACCACAGACTGTACAAACTTTATTCGTGAACATCTTCATCCAAAGTTTGTGGGTAATAAATTTACAAAGCACGGCCAAGAAGGTGAAACTGCAGCTAAAGAGTATTTATTAACAAATGGATACCGTGTCGTTGAAAAGGGAACATATGTATCATCAGAAGAGAACTGGCTATCTGCAAGTCCGGATGGTATTTTAAATGAGGACACATTGCTGGAAATTAAAAGTCCTGTACCTTGTGCCAAGTGGACAACACTGAATGAACTATTCACAGGTCAAAAATATGATGTTCATATGAATAACAATGGCATTTTACTTTTAAAAGTGAAAGGGAATCGAGGATTTTTTATGCAAATTCAGTTAACTATGTTTTGCACTGGACTAAGAAAATGTAAACTTTTAATTTGGCTAAATCCTGATGAATTTCGGTTCATTGAAGTACCTTATGATAAACAATATGTATGTGAGCATGTTGCTAGACTGCGCACATTTTATTTCATGAAAATGATGAATATTATTGCTGATGAAATTGAAGATGATAGATTAGTTTTTAGCAAAGCTTTTATAAAATTTATGCGACTGTGATATACACATTTCATGAGGATTATAATATTTAAAGTCATTTAGTATTTTCATTATGTTTAGTAGTTCTTTTCTTCATTTTGCTTGAATTATATATATATAAAAGAAAATGTGGTATGATTGCCAACGAGACAACTGTTCAATTGAGACCAAAATGACAGACAGTTAACAACTATAGGTCACTGTGTGACCTTCAATAATGAGCAAAGCCAATGCCGCATAGTCAGCCATAAAAGGCCCTGATATGACAATGTAAAACAATTCAAAAGAGAGAACTAACGGCCTTATTTATATATAAAAAATGAATGCAAAAGAAATATGTTACACATAAACAAACGACAACCACTGAATTACAGGCTCCTGACTTGGGACAGGCACATACATAAATAATGTAAGTGTATAATGTAAATACAACATTCATATTTATTTACATGTATCATACGTATACTACATGTACTTTTAAATATGATTGTTAATTATTTAAAAAATCCTCAGAATGAAAAAAAAATATATGAACCTCCTCAAAGTGTTCTTGTTGCCAATATAATCATGAAAATCATTTAATACTGTAAATTCAGAAATTAGTTGGTGCATTCATTCTTGTCATGCTGTCCCCAAGGGTGACTGGGGTATAGAAATATGGTCACTTGGTCTTCTCACGACCGGCAGTAAAACGCTTGCTGAAGTGGGGCGTCCGTTTGGCTGTGCGGGATGTATCAAGTTCGCAGTCACGTCCGTCAGAAGGGGACGTTAAATCCGATGCCTCGTGTAAAGAGAGTGCCACGCTCTTTGCACGTTAAGAACCCTTGCAACAACTCTTTGAGGGGTCCGTAGGTGGCCAGTTGCAAGGCAAAATTTCTGTCCCTATCCAATATACCCTCATTTTCCAGTGGCAGTCCAAATTTCCCCGACCATCATCCTAGATGGCCTCTATTACAACAACCTACCTATTGTATTTATTGTGAACTTGTTCTCGTCCTGAATATGCATGAAATATTTGCCACTGGACGTTAAGCTACCAACAATCAATCAATCAATCAAATCTTGTCATGCTTGTCATGTCAAATTTCAATAGTAAATATACATCACATGTACAGGTACATGTATGTAAAGTATCTTAAAATTGAACACTTTAAAAATCAATAATATTTTTGAATTAAATAACATGAATAAAGACATTAATTAATATCTGATTTTACAGTAGTCAAGTTTCTAATGTGAACTGCTCCGAATCAACACAACTAAGGATACCAATCAAGTTACAATGTACATACATGTGTCATCCTGAATATGCATGAAGTATTTTCCACTGGACGTTAAGCAACCAACAATCAATTAATTAACTAAACACATGAAACACTAGTCAATTCATTGTATCATTATTCTTGAACAATGCAAAATTTGCATCTTCTAAGTGGACATGGTGGATAGATGCCTATTCTTCCATTTGTTTTCATACAAGTTGCAATTTTTAGAATCATGGCATTTTGTTTAATGTTTATCTTGGAGATCAAATGCTATGCACAATGTTTACACAGTGTTGATATTTAAAATGAGTTGATGAAGTATTAGTACAAGAAGTAACATTTTATTATGTCATGTCATGAATATCCTGGGTGTCTTGTGGTGAGAATATTGTACATTGTAGTTGAAATTTTATCTTTTAGTCATTGCCAGCTCGTTATTATTATCCACACAGTCATGACACTGGTTGTTTTATTTGGTACATATTACAGTAACACAGTACACACGTACACGTGTTATGCTCTTTTTAAAAATGTTTGGTACTCTAGTCATTTGTGGTTCATGTTGCGTTGTATATGATGTGCAAGTAGCGAAAAGATTAAAAACAAAATACAGACAAAAATATCTACAAAAGTATACACAAAAAACAAAACAATGCAATTACATTTTAATGAAACAAATTAATATTTACTAATATATTATTTATGGACGGTATGACATTGGTTTTGATATTATTCATTCAGTGTCTTCCTCTGTACATGTGTCTCGAATGAGATCATATTTTAAATTCACAAGTGCAGAACAAACAATAAGAATGTCGTCAAAACGTTTAAGTGAAGACACAGGTACTGTCCCACTCAAAATTTTAAACACTTTCAGTCGCCTGATTGCTCTTTCGACATGGATTCTTACACGTGCAATCCTTCGTGTAGAAGTGACGTCCTCAGCACTCAATTGTGGCTTACCCTTAGTAAAGGACGGAATATTAAGTTTAACCCTTCGGGGGAAAAGTAAATCCTCTATTGTAAAGCCTAAGGGGGTAAAATGCAGTTTTTTGCTTATAACTCAAAAACCAGATGAGATGCATTCAGATGAATTTGACAACCCGTTGTTGTGTTGCTGCCCCTGAATTGGTATTAAATTTTAAGAAAATTTTGAAATATTTGGTTATTATCTTGAATATTATTATAGATAGAGATAAACTGTAAACAGCTATAATGTTCAGCAAAGTAAGATTTACAAATAAGTCAAATAACCGAAATGGTCAGTTGACCCCTTCAGTAGTTATTGCCCTTTATAGTAAATTTTTAACCATTTTTCATAAGTTTTTTACAAAAAAATTCTCCTCTGAAACAACAGGGCCAAACTAATCCAAAATTATTTTCAGCATGAATAGGCTGAAAATAAAGCATGGGTACTGAACTCATTCACGGTCCCGCAATGTCGCGGATGAATTCTAGTCTAGTTTAAAGGTATCCAAGGTAACCAGACAATTGATCTTACATATTGTTACAGTTATTGCAACTAAAAATTCAAAGATGGTCATAGTTATGTTTTCGACTTTTACAGTAACACAACTGTTTCGGCCAGCGAGAAGCGGAACCACTGGAAGGACCAGAAGTAAACAGCAGGTGAGAACCTGGACAGGTCAATTTGTTTGCCCGTCAGACGTGAACGCAACAAGAACACCATCATCGTCTGAAAAAATTTCACTACAATCTGCAGGATTAGGTCATAAAAAGATACAGTTCCGGCTAGACGACAACGAAGAAGAAGTTTATAAGATTTTGTCCACAGAAGAAAAAGGGTTCCCTCAGTTGTACAACATCGGTGAACTACTTCATTGCACCAGCAACTGCAGGGAACTCCAACGCCTAAACTGCAAATGGGTCGTTGAGGCATTACAGAAGATAATAGGCAGCCAGGCAAAGATATACATACGCCCGAATCAGAGAAATCTAAAAGTTATTGCCAATTCAGAGCCAGAAGCAACATCATGATCATTTATCCTTACAAGTGTCTTAAAATCTGGTATTTTGTTTTTGATTTTATATTGTAAAGCAGTGTTTAAACATTTCTCGAGTGACATTAATTTGTAGTTCTGTTTATGTCTGTAACTTGGTTCAGTGTTTTTTTTCGAATGGTGACCAAATGGATTCAAATTTTTCTCCGTTACAAAATGATTGGGATTTGTGTTTGCATTTACATTTAATTTTGTTAGTTTTATATTAAACTTATTTGTGTTTGTATTGAACATGATGTAGGACATTATGATACTTTTTTCTCCTTTTTATACGATATTTACTTGTTTTACAGAATCACTGGGGTAAATGCAGTTTCGGTCATCAGCTTTATGAGAATGGCTAACGAATTTGTGATTGATGTAGAGGAAGCGAAAAAGATGTAAAGAAATTTAAAAAATACAAATTAAAGACCTTTATGGCGACAAACAATGCAACGTACATTATTGCAAAGTCCCAACTGAGTTACCTCGCTAAATATGTAAAACATAGGAGTGAAGTACATGTAAAAAAGAGCATCGTATATGCGTGTGTGGGGTAAGTACCAAAAGGTTCGCGAAAAGACAATGCAAACGTGTGGGATTATTTACTTTAAAAAGTCTGAATTTAGACAAATTTTAGTAGATTTTTTTTAAAGTGCATAGGGAAACAATGCATTAACAGACTTTTTAACTTCATAACTCTTTATAATAATACAAAGCTGGATCATAAAATGTATATTGTCTGCTCTATGGTTGGGTAGTCGTGGCTTTAACACATTCTCCATTCCCTTTCTCAAAGGCGTAGGTCCAGTAAGACCGACCACATTTTGGCCCCAAAATATAGCAGTTTTACAAAGTTTTTAAATTGTAAACTTTCAGTTATTTATTGTACAGTAGAATGTTTCTGCTACATAAATATGTGCTGTTTTTGACATAACAATGCACATATTTCGAGTACTAGCACCATAAAGTCATGTTAAATTACTGAAACCTTCACAATTATAGCAATTTAGTTAAATTTTAGACGGTTTCCATGTAAAACAAAAGTGGCCACATTCGTGTTCATCCTTAATATTGATTGATTGTTGGTTGCTTAACGTCCAGGGGCAAATGTTTCATGCATATTCAGGACGAGAACAATTAGCTTTTTGTCACCATCTCTTTCTTCGGGCCACTATGAATATTCTCGTATAATTAGCTTTTTGCCACCATATAACTGTCCCCATACATTATTGGTATAATGCATTCAAAACAAAACCCCTCTCCAATACAATTAATCAAATAGCAGATTTTCTATATTGCAGATTATATATGGTACACGAAGAACTGATGGCATTGGCTTAACTGATGGTGAAAGAATAGAAAGAGTGTGGTCCTATTTAGGAGGATTTGCTAATATATCAGAAGAAATGTCCCCAGAAAACAGATGTGATCTACTTACTGATGCTCTGATCCACTATGGAAGAAAAATTAGGGACAAACAAGGTATGATTTATAAAATATTTCAAAGTAAGATTAATTTTTATTTTTAACACTTTATTCTAAGAGAATTGGTTAATACCAAATTTGTACTGACTGTGGCTAGTAGTCTTACAAATTAAAAAACTCGTACATGTGTCACATGTATTGAGTAATTTTGTTTTGGTATCCTCTCTTTGGAACTAAAATGTTATTTTAATTCTTTTGTTCTTACTGTTGATTTATTAATCATTTTACTACTGGCTTCTTTTGCTTGGTTTGCTTGTTGTGACTAGCTAAAGGAAAATCCTCCTACATCCTCTTCCTCTTCGTCATCTTCAAAAACATTCATGTCAAACATTCTGTCCTCTCTGCAAAAATAAACAATTGCAATTACTTTCATTTCCTTTCTAACAGTCATTTTCTACTCATTACCTAAAAAGAACTACCAATTTTCAATTATTCTCACTCACAAAGAGACAACCTCAATACTACTGTAATTTGAGGAATTTAAGCCATTTGTATTTATGGCATTGCTTTAAAATTTCAAATTTAAGCTACACAATAATAAAATTTGCTCAAATATATGAGTGAGGATTCCTCTAAATTTTATTTTCTCATAAATTATGGGGTATGTAAAACACAAGAAATGCCTTTTACACAATTATCATAACTGTTTGTTGATCTAGAGACTCTAAAAGTATGACTTGGTCACATGGTTTACAAAGCTGCCACCATATAACTGTCCCCATACATTATTGGTATAATGCATTCAAAACAAAACCCCTCTCCAATACAATTAATCAAATAACAGATTTTCTATATTGCAGATTATATATGGTACACGAAGAACTGATGGCATTGGCTTAACTGATGGTGAAAGAATAGAGACTGGTCCTATTTAGGAGGCTTTGCTAATATATCAGAAGAAATGTTCCCAGAAAACAGATGTGATCTACTTACTGATGCACTGATCCACTATGGAAGAAAAGTACATGTATTTAAGATATGTATCAATTTTTTTTAAAGATGGAAGTAAGCTTTAACGGTGGGTGGCAGAAAAGGGGTACAGGATGGAATTATAATAGTAATACAGGTGAGAACTTCTCTGGTTTTTTTTACCTGTATGAAAAGAAGAAAGATGTGGTATTATTGCTAAATTAAGACATCTATTCCCTATAAACCAAAACATTTAACTATTAACATCTATATGTCCCACCATGGTCTTAAACAATATTGCAAAGCAAGCTCTAATAAAATCTAATTAAAACAACTAAATTGTATCTTCTTGGGAGGCGGGATGTATAGAGACACAGACTCGTTAATTGTTATCTCTATAGAAGTCTCTCTTCACTAGCCTATTACCTGTCGATATATTTATTTTTGGCATTGCACAATTCATGTCTTCCCTGACTGTTTATGACGTTAAGATACTAAATCCCTGGGATGTGTTTCAGTTGATTTTAGTCTCCGATGCATAATTTTTTATTTTTAATTGTTTTTTTGCTTTCAACTAGCTGTCAGTAATTGCGAGTACTCTCATCGTATTTTCTTGATAATTCGACCGGTTGATACTGTTTATAATGCTTTTTTGTTATTTTAAACTTCCCAAGGGTGCCGAAGTAGGGCGTCTGTTTGGCTGTATCAAGTTCGCAGTCACGTCCGGTCAGAAAACGTTAAATCCGATGTCTCGTGTAGAGAATTCCAAGCTCTCTGCACGTTAAGAACCCTTGCAACAACTCTTTGATAGGTCTGTAGGTGGCCTGTTGAAAGGCAAAATTTCTGTCCCTATCCAATATACTCTTATTTTCCAGTGGCAGTCCAAATTTCCCCGACCATCATCCCAGATGGCCTCTAATGTGACCAGACCTACCTATTGTATTTATGGTGAACTTGTTCTCGTCCTGAATATGTATGAAATATTTGTCACTGGACGTTAAGCAACCAGCAATCAATCAATATTATTCTATATTTATACGGATCTTGATTATTTGGAATATCTCAAAATTTCACTTCTTACTTCATCTGTATAAACTTCAAGATTTACCTGTATTATGAAAACCGGTTTGTTTTCTAAAGTGAATATTTTCGAAAGGTTAAGGATTATGTACTATTGTGTTGCCTTAATGCTAACCTTATGGAAATTTTATATAAAATCCACAGCCTTTATCCTTTTTCTATCATATTTGGTAATTTGATGATCGATAGATATAGGATTATTGCATGCAGTGCTACCATTGATTTCTTTAAAACAAGTTTATTAATGTAGTTATTGGTTAGAACAAATAAAAATATGGACCAAATCAAGTACACCTTTTAGGGTGCGCTCGGTTTTAGTGACTCAGCACGAGGTATTTTGGAATTTACAGGTTGTTTAGAACTTTTTGCAAAAAATGAACACTAGCACATCATAGAAAAGCAAGTGAGTAATTTATGTTTCAAATTTTATAACAAAAATCTCTGTATTTAAAGCTGTAGATTTTCTATAAAAATCTTGTTTTATTTGCCCCAAAGTACTCTTTTTCTATTAAATGCAATGTAACAGTAAATAATAATGCTTTGCATCAAGTTTCCCCCTAGTATATGTTCAAAATGGCCTGTCTCTATTATGCATTATATCTGTAGTTTTGATACAATTGATGTTTGAAAATTCGTACAAAAATGGCCACAGAAGGGTACATAAACCTTAACTATTTCGCAATGGTGTCTTGACATGGCTTTGTTTGGACTTGTTTGTTTGCTTTTTGTCCTTGAATTTGTGTCCCTAATATTTTATTAACTGTGCATTTGCATTCAGATATCGCCGATCAAATTTATTCGTTCATGGTGTATTAATTTACGTTTTCTGATTGAGTTAAGTCTGCCAATTGATATTTTATCGTGTGGATTTCTATGTTGTGAAGTTGTGCTATAGTTTCAGAAAAGGGACACGGTTTGGATCCATTTAAACGTTTATTTGGTGGCTATATGGAACGCATCTATCCTATCAAAATAGATACTAAAGATACAGTTAAGTCAGTTTCATATCTTGACCTACATCTAGAAATTGACCTACAATGGTTTACTTTTTTAAAATTGATATTTGGATGGAGAGTTGTCTCATTGGCACTCACACCACATATTCCTATATTTTTATACAAATTACCGAAACAAGTATCTAAACAAACTTGATTATGTATTGGCCCACGAATGTTTGCATTATATCATCGGATTAGTTAGTGGACACAATTGCTGAAAATATATGTTTTAAACTCTTTGATGTTTAAATTTTTGCAAAAAGTACAACCCAGGGTTTACTTTTCGAGGCAAACGTAACAATATAACGATAGAACACTAACTCGACATTTGACCATAGGCTTTTTCCTCGAAACAAACATTTGTGGAATGGTGGATGGATTCATTGATTGCTTTATCGATTGATTGGCGGACAAGATTGGGTTTTTTGCAACAAGCAACGCACGAAGGTTTATCTTTTAAACCAAGGGACCGAAACCTGATGGATGGTCTCGCTTCGATATGTTGATGACCTGTGAGGACATCTCTATTTTGAAAGAATGAGTTTTGTTTTAGCAAGTTAAGATTCTATTTTTATAAATGCTTGCTTGGCTGTTTAGACACGGGAAGAATCATATTCGTTTTCTTATTAATGTTGGTCAATTCATTATTGAAAATCTGCGTGCAAGATGGCACATTTCTTGTTAAAACTTGGTATCTTCCAATTCAGTTACTTGTAATGGCGTTTGTTTGATGATAAGTAAAAGAAACGTGCATCTACAACCTTTAGAAGCTAATCAATTAGGATTTGCTTTGTTGTATTAAAAAGAGTTACATTTCGAGAATATATTTTACCTCTGTAATGCTCCAAGTCAAAATATTTTTATAAAATTTAGGCCAACAAACATTGAAGAAGAAACTTCAATCAAAACGGCAAAAACACCACCAAAATACCCAGTATGAAATAAGATTTACGCATCGGAGCGACACATTCCAGCTTACTGTTTACGAGTAAACACGTGTTGCATGCAATAAAATATTTGCCTCGTCATGTATTCCTTATTTCAAATACTTTAATGGGATTACTATCTGTAGTATCACATTGTCATGTTGGTCTTGTTTATGTTTCATCGGAGCCATGAGAAGTAGACAAATATGAAACGCAGGACAAAGGCGTTGACTATTATTATGCTCAAATTGCAAGACTAGTCTGTATTGCTAATTTGGATGCATATTTTGTACTTATGTGAAATACCTATTGATTCAGACAGAATGTAGACGATCCAACCTCCAATTATTCGAAGAATGAGAAATTAAGTATACCCCATAGAGACGAGATGCCTATAACAAGGACTGCTTCGTACACTGACACTCATACCTCATCTTATATATATATTGTGTGAAGATGTTCATTTTTCTCACAAATAAGAATATGCACGTCATCTTCCTAAATATTGCAAACGGTGTTTATAGATATTAAGTCATATTAGCAAAAACAAACTCCATATTAAAATATATGGTCGCACTGATGACGAAAGGGTCAGAAAAATACTATGAACTAGGAAACTGCAGTTACATTACAAGTGTATATAATAATTATGTATTGGTTTCTTTCATGACATAGTGCCAAGAACGCGAATGAACGGCGGATTTCCGTATAGGTAATACGAAAAGGTGGACTTCTTAAGCATATAGGGTCACCAATTTGAGTGAGTTTTTCGTTTCTTAGTTTAGCTCTTTATAGCGAGTTTGTAGTGCTCGTTTCGTTTCCTTGATGTATAAAGTCTTTTCAGTGATTTTAATTGTATTTAAGTGCAATTGCGATGTTAACGTGTTAATCTTTATAAAAAAAAATCTATAATAAAATGTTATCAATTTTAATTATCATTCACTGGCATCCTTTAGTCTGTTTTCTGTTTTTTGGAATCCATTCTGAAATTTAAAAATTACACATTTAGCACTTTATATCATCAATGTAACACATCTTCGACAGTTCGTACAACACAAAACTATATGAATTTGATATAAAAGTGATGAAAAAAAGCATGTTTTATTTTACCTTGCATTTTAAGAAAAAGCAGTCACGTTTATTTTGATAATACAAATACTAAACTAAAGACGCGATATTCTCATTTTAAATTTGGAAAATGTCACAATAGACGCACTATTATTAGTCATTTACATTCTCATTTACGCATTTCTCACTGGTGCGTGATAGTTATAATATGCAAGAGAATCAATATATTTCAAAAGTATTCCAAAACATTCTTTTTACAGATTTTGTTTAATAATTATTCACAGAAACTTTTTGACGCCATAACGATAAGTGAAGAGCAGTTTTGTTATTTTTCTTAACTAAACCGTTTCTGATGTCCGATTTTATGTGTAGAGAGAAACATATCGGACCAAAAGTAAAAAAATACTTACATTTCTATAACCTCTTCTCTCCTCCTTTAGGCGCGAATATTTGTGTTCTGAACAAATTGTCCAGATGGAAAGACTGCCATTAGCATATTCTTGGGTATGTTGAAGTACTCGTCCTCTACTTCTATTATATTGCTGAAATTCAAAAACAAGACCTATATTAATTTATATGAAATAGTATGTGCAAAACATTGCCTTTTATATCTCCTTTTTCGCACTATTACATTTATTTTACTCCCATCGAGCTATATCACGTTTATCTTAAAATCTAAAAAAAAAAAACATTATAGTTTCATAAACTTTACGTAGAAGTTTTATGGTCATTGCGAACGGCATTTTCGTGAGACTTGGAAATTCCATTGTGTATTAAGATAAACGATTGAAAGTAAATATTTAACATTTTTCCTATATTATTGGTGGTCTTCATCTTCAAGGAGTGCCCAAACTTTTAATGTTTCTCTTACTAAAATTTGGTTACCTTGAAGAAAACATTAAGAACAAATACTTTTGAAATGTGTTGTACAAATGTAAATGATATTTAGAAGTTCAAAACCTTCCATCAATAGAAATACACAAAATAGTGTATGCAAAATTTGAAACAGTAGGTCTTTGGTATTTCTCACTATATTTTAAATGAATTTTTCAATTTTACGGATATATTTTCTCTCGTGTTTCCGAAAAATTGTTTTTAAAAAAACTTTCTCTTAACTCGCATTCATTAAATTACACACTAATATTTTATGCATGAAAAGGGTCGGCACAGGTGTCGTGCGATACGTTAATCTATTAAATTGGGCTTTGCTGGATTTTTTTCTATGTACAAAAACAAAATCTTTCTTAATTCACGATAGCAATAAAATAAAATGACGTGCCGCCAGGGAAAACGTACCTTTCAAACGAAACCGACTCTACGATCCCGTCAATGATTCCAGTATCCTCTTCCCTATCTTCCAATAACTGCAATACAAATTAATTTCTGCTTTACTAAATACTAAATCATATTTAAAAAAAGATCCAATTCCTTGAATCAAGCTTTTGAATACATCCATCATATATATACAAGTCTAAATTGAAAACTACGTTCAAACCTATGATTGCGTTGGATAAAAACCGCAATTTTTATACGCGTGCATGTAAAACAAATTTCGTTGTAGAAGGGTCTAAATACAGCACAAACAACATTTTCCAAAAAGACAAAGAAAGTGAAAAAGTATATTTAAACCAAACGCATTTGACTAACGGGTCGAACAACTGATGTTCTTTAACCCTGCTGACTGCCATTGGCAATTGCCAAAAAAAAAATTGATCACAAGATGTAACAAAATGGATCTTAATATAAATTCAATACTAAACAGAAAACAATGAACTGGTGGCCAAGATGTTATGCCACAAACATAAAGTGTCAATATACTTTTTGTACACCAGATCCGGATTTCGACAATAAATGTCTCTTCAGTGATGTTAGGAATCGAAACGGTATTTGGAAAGCTATATAATTTACCCTCAATATATATTATATATAATACGGAGGTATGTGGGGAGGGTGTATATCGTGCGAGGGCTGTATATAGCCATGCAAGGTCGTTAAAATCGTCCATCATATCCTCAAACATGTTCAACACCGCCGTATTATTGCGTCTGTCCAAAGTAAGGAGCCTCTTGCCGTTACAAGTTTTGAATGTGTTTTTAATGATTTTAATTTTTTTTTCTACTGAATGCATATTTACTAATTCAATATTTAAGTTAGCACTACAGTCAGAATTTTCTGACTCCAATCAACAGTCTTTAAAGATTAATTACTCAAAAACTATTCAATGGATTTTTAAAGTCTTTAACTCTTTCTTAATCTATAGCTAAATTAATTTTTGGTATAATTAATCTCAAAATATAGCTCATTAATTGACAAAAAAAGTGGTCATCCAACTTGGATGAAAATTGCACATTCAGGTGGTAGTAAAAATTTGTTTTCATCCCTTTAATCAACATTCACAATAATCAAAACCGTGTCTCAGATTTTTTTTATACATGCCTCCAGTAAGAAGATATATTGATTTTACCACTGGGTGTCAAACCTCATTTCACCTTTCATCGTACAAGACCTATAAATTCATTTAGAAACAAATTATCCCAAAACTGTGACACGGTATTGTAGAAAATACTCTTTTTAATCACATATATCAAGGTCAAGCCATAGGGATATCCATAGAGTTTCTACTTCCATTTTGTGCTAACAATTCTCATTAAAAATTGTTCTGAGAAATCAACTAATAACTGAATTTCCCCCTTAGAACCCCTACAAATGCAACATAAATACAAAAATTCCACAGGAGTGTTCTGACACCATTATTACATCAATAGAACCACAGAGTTTGTGTCTTAGATGCTTTTATACTGTAAATTTTGCATTATAAGTGCAATGTCTAACACTAACTTGGCATTTGGCGGGAGTGTGACGTCACAGATTTGACCAACATCTGTAATGTAGTAATTAAATATAGACAAAGCTCCGCCTCTAACCAGACAAGATAAAGGAATAACAGGATTGACCAGCTGCATATAAAAATAAATTGATATTGATACAAAATAACAGAATTGTTATTTATTTATGTTTGCAAAGAGAAAGACATATTTTGTATTATATTTCAAAATCTTTACATCATTGAATTTGATTTATTTGACAAGTTAGTTTTTTGTGGCCTTTCATGGATTTTCCACATGTTTTACATTTAGGTTGTCTCTTCCCCTTTTCACTTGGATTGTCTGAAGTACTAGATTTATAATACTTGTCTTTAGCATGTCCTCCATGGGAACTTCCCAAACCAAAAATGATATTTGATCTCCGTGAACACATTAAAAATAAAACAAATCCTCTTTTAATTCAGCAACACTATGCTGAAATTAAAGCCGATTATCTAGATTTTTCAACTGTCTATACTGATGGATCAAAAGATGGTGCTAGAGTTGCATCTGCTGCTGTCTTCAGGGACAGAGCTGCAACTCTCCGTTTGCCATCTGATGCATCTATCTTTACTGCTGAAGCAGAAGCATTGATTTTGACTTTGCAATTTATTGCTTCTTCAGATAAATCCAAAATTATATGTTCGGATTCACTTTCATGATTACAAGCTATACGAAATACTAAAATTAAAAACCCAACAATTCTCAAAATTGTATATGTAATGAGGAATTTAAAAATTCTTCCGAAAGAAATAATATTTCTATGGGTTCCGAGTCGTGTTGGAATCCTTGAAAACACAGCTGTAGACCTTGAGGCAAAGAATGCCCTGGGTGACCCTCTATCTAACTGTGATATACCATATACTGATTCTAAATCTAATATTAGAGAATATGTTTTTAATATATTGAAAAATAAATGGAGTTAAAAAGATGATAATAAATTGCATGAAATTAAACTGAATTTAGGCAAACCTTTTAATAATATTATGTGCAGAAAAGATCAGTGTGTTATTACTAGATGTCGTATTGGTCATACTAGAATAACACACAAGTATCTTTTAAAAAATAAAGATGAACCACAATGTGTTCCTTGCAACTGCAAGTATCAATTAAACATGTTTTAATTAATTGTATTGACTTTGCTGATATTCGTAAGAAGCATTTCAATGTCAACAATATGTATGATTTATTCAATAATGTTCCACTTACAAATATTGTTGCTTTTTTAAAAGAAATTAGAATTTATTATAGAATATAAAAATGTTATTATATTTTAAATCGATTTTAATTTTTTTCACGTTATTTTACTGTTGATTTTTATTTGTATATAATCAATTTGCTTTAGTCAAGAATTTTAGTATATTGAAGAACTTTTTGTCTTATTTAAAAAATATGCTTTAAATTGTAAAAATATTCGAATTAGCTCTCGCCGCGATATAGCCTTTTTGTGCTAATGCGGCGTAAAGCAACCAACAATCAAGCAATCCTAAAAGTTTTGCCAAATCCAGCGAAGGTAATGTATGCCTGAGGTAGAAAAGCCTTAGCATTTCAAAAATTCTAAATTTTGTAAACAGTTAATTTGTTAATATAACCGTATCAATGACAATTCATGTCTGCACAAAAAGTGCTGACTACTGGGCTGGTGATACCCTCGGGGAAATAAATCTCCACCAGCAGTGGCATCGACCCAGTGTGAAACATCTTGTTGAGTGCTCAACCCTCCCCTGACCTGGGATAGTGGTGCAACAGCACAACATAAGGACAAACTAAAAACAAGAACTATCTTTAAAAAAGATATCCGACGTATTTAAATTTGAGTATATGTTTAAAACTATCATTTCGATAACCTTCAGAAGCACAAATATACCATTTAAATAACGTTTTTTCTCTGTTTGTGTTCAGAATTCTCGGTCCTCGTATCTTTCTGTTTACATTCATCAAACCCCGTGGAAATCTCACATACGTAGGTGCGTTCTAAAAGTCATGTACGTTCGTACAACAAAGTTTACATTAAAAATTATATAATTGTCCCGAATAAACAGCTGTCACGGATGCAAAGAGCTATTGGAGAAACAATTATTTTAATAAAAATATAAATCTTTGTAAGATCTAGTTCAAATATTTATAGTTTTTCACTTGCTTTCCATCACGATATAATTAACGAGACGTTTTTTCAAACACAACCCAATCACCCACCATGACAGCATTTTGTCCAATCACAGAAAGGATTTTCGAGCATGCGTATTCAGTTGTCACAGTTAAGCGTCCTTAAGTTCAAAGGGCACAAACCAAAACTATACCGACTACGTCGGTAAAGTAAGAAAGAAAAGGCTTGAATGGGATCGAGACAAATAAGGAAACCTCAAAAAATTACAAAGTACGTGGTAGTGTATTTATCCATTTCTTAGTACAGATCATGTATCTAAAGACTAAAATATCAATCAGTACACATCCAAATTCCAATATATTTAGTGAAAAGATGTCAGAAAAATATATGACCTGGTGCAATGCCATAACAAAACTGACTGTACTATCATGAAAGGGTATATGAGTATATCATATATAACATCTTCATGCCTTATATATCATGTACTGTAGTACGCCGCTAGATTAAAACTGACGTGGAAAGGTAACACATGCCCACCGAAAGCTCTTTTTTTGAGAGCCCAGGTGGTCGTGTGGTTTAGCGGGACGGCTGCAGTGCAGGCGATTTGGTGTCACGATATCACAGTAGCATGGGTTGGAATCCCGGCGAGGGAAGAACCAAAAATTTGCGAAAGCAAATTTACAGATCTAACATTGTTGGGTTGATGTTTAGACGATGAGTATATCATATATATATTCCACCATATTTTTCAGAAACATATGAAAGTGCCAACCAAATGTGCAAGGAGGCACAATGCACTTCAAATTTGTCAAAAAATGATGAAGATGATGAAGAAAAGGGACGAGGCAAACGAACAAAACAAAAAAATGTTGATTCCAAAAGTGATGCACATTAAGTTTTAAGAACTATGTCTGTATCGCAGATCAAATTTATTCGTTCATAGTGTGTTAATTTACGTTTTTTGATTGAGTTAATTAAGCCTTCCAATTAATATTTTATCGTTGGTTTTTTTCTATGTTGTGATGTTATACTATTGTTTCAGAAAAAGGAGAAGGTTTGCTACCACTAAAACGTTTAAGCATTTGTAGATAATTACACTATGAACATTGACTCTTTAATGATATATTACATTAAATTAATTAGAGCTACTTATCTTTGTTTTCCAGATGAAATAGTTTTCCAAGAGATCACATGACATTTTGTCCTCTTGTTTGTTGACTTTGACACAAATTTTCTCAGAAGCAGTGAATTACCACATTTAACTAGAATTTTAAACGAAAATGTTCAAGGGTCTCGGGTATATAAAAAAAAACCTAGAATATTCAAGATATTAAGATTTATATGCCAAGTTGCAAGTTTTGCCTTAAAGAAAAAAGATGCATTGAAGAATGATACAATGACAAAGAAACTTACGAAGGTCAAAACGTCAGAAAACAAATAGCAAGGGCTTAGTTTTCGAAATATGTTTGAGATAGCTTGGGAGTTACTTTTTTTAGCCAGTTCATTTACCAAACCAAAAACATATTTTCTTAGTTAACCAATATTATGGCTCTATAGTGTATGGCTCTGCAAGGAAGTCCTACATACAGATTTTTGATGCTGTGCATCACCAGGGTTTGCGTCTCTGTCTTGGCGCATTTAAAATCTCACCAGGTGAGAGTCTGTATGTAGAGGCTGATGAGCACTCACTCTCTAACATACGTTTGAAGCTTGAACTTCAATATGCTGTCAAACTAAAAGCCTATTCAGATAATCCTGCCTACAGCTGTGTTTTTAATCCGATTTATGAAGATATTTTTGCAAAACATGAAAATAAAATTCCTCCGTTAGGTATACGTTTAAAACCACATTTAGCTTCTTTTGATTTAAAATCTGTTGCTCAAGTTAAAATTTGCAAATGTCCTCCATGGGAACTTCCCAAACCAAAAATGATATTTGATCTCCGTGAACACAATAAAAATAAAACAAATCCTCTTTTAATTCAGCAACACTATGCTGAAATTAAAGCCAATTATCCAGATTTTTCAACTGTCTATACTGATGGATCAAAAGATGGCGACAGAGTTGCATCTGCTGCTGTCTTCAGGGACAGAGCTGCAACTCTCCGTTTGCCATCTGATGCATCCATCTTTACTGCTGAAGCAGAAGCAATAATTTTGGCTTTGAAATTTATTGCTTCTTCAGATAAATCCAAATTTATTATATGTTCTGATTCACTTTCATGCTTACAAGCTATACAAAATACTAAAATTAAAAACCCAACAATTCTCCAAATTTTATATGTAATGAGGAATTTAAAAATTCTTCCGAAAGAAATAATATTTCTATGGGTTCCGCGTCATGTTGGAATCCTTGGAAACACAGCTGTAGACCTTGAGACAAAGCATGCCCTTGGTGACCCTTTATCTTACTGTGATATACTATATACTGATTTTAAATCTAATATTAGAGAATATGTGTTTAATATTTTAAAAAATGAACGGAGTAAAAAAGATGATAATAAATTACATGAAATTAAACCTAATATAGGTAAACCTTTTAATAATTTTATGTGCAGAAAAGATCAGTGTATTATTTCTAGATGTCGTATTGGTCATACTAGAATAACACACGAGTATCTTTTAAAAAATGAAGATGAACCACAATGTGTACCTTGCAACTGCAAGTATACTATTAAATATGTTTTAATTAATTGTATTGACTTTGCTGATATTCGTAAGAAGCATTTCAATGTCAATAATATACATATATATATATGATTTATTTAATAATGTTCCATTTACAAATATTATTGCATTTTTAAAAGAAATTGGAATTTATTATAGAATATAAAAATGTTATTATATTTAAGTCGTTTTTAATTTTTATCACGTTATTTTACTCATATTGATTTTTATTTGTAAATAATCAATTTGCTTGAGTCTAGAATTTTAGTATATTGAAGGACTTTTTGTCTTATTTTAAAAATATGCTTTAAATTGTAAAAATATTTGAATTAGCTCTCGCCGCGATATAGCCTTTTTGTGCTAATGCGGCGTAAAGCAACCAACAATCAATCAATATTTTTATATTTGCATACCAATGAAAGAATGACTGCAACTGCATACGATTAATTTAATAAATTAGCAGTGCCTTAATTACAGTGCAAGATATGAAAACGAAGATTTCAATATTCGCTGATGAAATATGTTGTCCTCCGGACCCTTTCCCTTTTTTCAGCCATAATATTTCTGTCCCCGTAGTTTCTAGTGTTTTTGTTGATAAGTCTTCTCAGCATTTCATTGTTTTCATTCACCATATTTTCTATTTTTATCAATGACATTAAAATCTGATCCCCAGAACCTATAATGATAAAAGATCAAGAAAATGTTTGTGGAAACATATGCAAATATTAAAACAAATAATGATGCAATAAGGAGGAAAATATGCATGGGAAACATATCGTTAATATATAATCATTAAAATAAGGTCTCTTCAGCAGGTTTGACTATATTATAATATCAATTTATAAACTTGAAATTAAAAAAATGAAAGCATTACTATTACCTACATAGCTTGTATGCCATTACCAATGCTTAATAGCTGCAGCATCTTTGTGATTAGTATTAAAAGCAGCAGTTTCAACACTGCCAGTGCAACTATGAAAACAATGGATGCAAGGAGTTGCTCTGGATAAACATATCAACCAAGTTAGAAATTATTACTAGCATTGATTTTTTTGTTAAACGTTTTTATTTTGTTCAATATTATATTCTGTCCTGTCCATATATTAGGCGTCAACATATGATGTATTTTCCTAATTTTGTATATTTTGTAAACAGTCAATTTATAAATATACCAATATCAATGATAATTCATGTCAGCACAAAAACTGAGGCATATATTATTATGTTCTTCAGAATCAGAGACATGTTTGGTTTTTGCAGACAAATATAAAGCAAAAATTATAAGGACACCTGAGTAATTAAGGTTATTTTCATTGTTGAAGTCGCTTCAGTTATCCCCTTCATTCTTCTGTTTAACATACCGCGATGGTTTCTTTCTTTATCTTTTCTTGGTTTCAGCCTCATTTGAAGACTCCACATTTGACGTCTCTTCTTCCCTTTTAACAGCTAAGTTTACAGCTGAATCAGTACAGTTTTGGAATTCTAAAAGAAGAAAAAAAGTTATCATACATGATACATTTGTGGTAAGATTTAACAATAATCCACCTAGAATATTAAATGTCAAATTTAAATATCAAACTAGTCTAAACTGAGGCATTGCATTATCATTTTATTTTTAGAAGGCAAAATTAATTACAGAGGAATTATGTTTGCAGCAAGCAATTAAATGAGCAATTAAATTAGAACTGTAAATTATTGCAAAATTTGTAGTTATTAAAATCTGCAGTGATCATTTCAGCTGTAATATTTTTTGGGGTAATTGATTTAATTATATTTCACATATTTGTCAGTTGTCATGGATTCATATTAATAAATGTAAACAATAATTTATAAATTTACAATGACTTTATAAATATGTTTACACTATTTGTATGCACTGTATAAAGATGATAAATATATGCATTACTTCACCAATTAGATGATTGTGATGAGAGTTGGCATCAGGAAGAAATCAGACAATTTTCAAGTCTTTATTTACATGATTGAAATTGGCTGCTCTAAGGTTGGATGCACATTTTTTCCCCTGTAAGTGCTATCAAGGCCATCAACCTGTAACATTGGATCAGTCATAATGTCATGATAGGACAATGGACATTATTGCTATACATGTACTTTTCAAAGTTACTACAAAGTGAACTCTACTTGTAGTACTAATTATATCCCCACCTGTAATTCTATGTATTGGAAAAGAAGATGTAGAACAAGAATGTGTCCAAAGTACACAGATGCCCCACTTGCACTATCATTTCCCATGTTCAATAGACTGTGAAATTGAGTAAAAAATCTAATTTGGCATTTAAATTAGAATTATACCATAAGGAACATGTGTACGAAGTTTGAAGTTGATTGGACTTCAGCTTCATCAAAAAACTACCTGGACCAAAAACTTTAACCTGAAGCAGGACAGACGGACGCACGAACACAGACCAGAAAAATAATGTCCCTCTACTATCGGAGGTAGGGCATAAAAAGAATATGTGTCTTAAGTACAAAATGCATGCTCATACTATAATTTTCCATGTTCATCAGGATACCATGAATTGAGTGTTATAACCATTTAAGCAACATAAAAAACTATTTTCTGGTAACTCTTTTGGTATCCTCCAATTAAGGATTATAGTTACTTTAAGAAAGACAAAGAAAAGTTTACCTTACCTTCAGGAAAGTTAACAACAGCTTTAAGAGTAATCTGTGACTTTCAGTCCATCTACTAGGTACTCCGAACTAAAAACATTTTCTTTGAATTTTTGGTGTATGGAAGTTCTTCTTCCATCTCATCCTGTAAAAAAATTGAAAATATGCAAATACAACATCCATGCATGTATCATCTATATTATCACTAAACAAGTTCCAGGTGCGGGAGTTTCTCGCTGCATTGAAGACCCATTGGTGGCCTTCGGCTGTTGTCTGCTCAATGGTCAGGTTGTTGTCTCTTTGGCACATTCCCCATTTCCTTTCTCAATTTTATGTATCATAATTAATTATGTGTGTTTCACATAAAACAACTTATAAAATACTAAATTTAATTCATTGATTTTGGTTGACTCCTTAGTATCAAAAGGTTATGAGGGTACTAATTTAAATCTAAATGATAAACTACATTTTTTTTAAAGATGGGTGGGCACGCACTTCAATACTTAATTGAAAGGGGGTGACGTTGGGTTTTTGTAACCCCACCCTTTTCATATAATTTAAATTTCAAAAATGTATACCTTTTCATATATTATTTGGGTTTCGATTGGTGTGTATTGTAATGTAAAAGTGGAACACCGAAGTGTCAAAAGAGAGAAAATTGGTTGTAAAACACAGACCAAGAAAGATTACTGACGAAATTGTGGGAACTTTATTGAACTTATCATATATTTCTGATAGTTTAACCGCCCTATTCACATATTTTCAAGCTTAAACAGGTGACCTATTCCAACAGCACAACCTATCACATTGTTCATATTGATTGATTGCTTGTTGGTTGCTTAACATCCAGTGGCAAATATTTCATGTATATTCAGAACGAGAACAAATTCACAATAAATACAATAGGTAGGTCTTGTCATAATAGAGGCCATTTGGGATGATGGTGGGGGAAATTTGGCCTGCATCTGGAAAATGAGGTCATATTGTATAGGGACAGAAATTTTGCCTTACAACAGGCCACCTACGGGCACTCTACACGAAACATAGGATTTAACGTCCCCATTCTGACCTGACGTGACTGCGAACTTAATACATCCCGCACAGTCAAACGGACGACCCACTTCGGCAAGCGTTTTACTGCCGGTCGGGAGAAGACCAAGTGACCATATTTCTATTCCCCAGTCACCCTTGGGGATTCCCTGCAAAAAAACAAAAAAAGTATTTCAACAATATTTCACTCAAAGGCACCCAATAAAAATGTTGTATCGTGTGTGTGAGGGTTTATGTTAGTGTTATCAGATAATAATATGGACATCAGATTGGCTTTTTTGCAGTTATATTTACTCTATATTTATAGTAAAGTTATATCATAAATTATTCATGTATGCATACACAATTTTATTCATAACTTATATGATGCTTAAGGTAGCACAATACAAAGATTTTTCATCCCCAATCAGACACCTTTAAACTGATGTAATTCCACTCATCTTCCTTTAAATTTTACAAATGAGGTACCAAAAGAAAGAAGAAGGATGAATCTTTCAAATGGTGATAATTTCATTATGACATAATTATTACATAATTAATTGTTATGTAATAAGTTGCCATTGTGATGTCCATACTTGAATGAATTTAGCTTCTTTGTTATTCATAGCATCCCAAAATATTTTATAGATTCTTGCACAACACAGTTTGACCTCCAAAACAGTGTCTCAGATTTTTCCTATTGCATTTCATTCTCTCATAAATCTTCAATGAAGTTTGCAACATCAATTCATAAGAGACCACTAAATTCAATTGGGTATAAAATTTGTTCTATTGAAGTTTTTGGAAATCTGAGACACAGTTTTGGAGGTCAAGCTGTGTTGTACAAGAATCTATAAAATATTTTGGGATGCTATGAAGAACAAAGACGCTAAATTCATTCAAGTGTGGACATCAAAACATAGCAACTAATTACATAATAATTAATTATGTAATAATTATGTCATAATGAAATTATCACAATTTGAAAGATTAATCTTTCTTCTTTCTTTTGGTACCTCATTTATAAAATATAAAGAAGGATGAAATGAATTACATCAGTTTAAAGTTGTCTGATTGGGAGTGAAAAAAATCTTTGTATTGTGCTACCTTAAATATAGACGTTTTAGAAATCTTTCAAATAGATGGTCAACTTGTTTAGATTTCACATTCCTTGAAAAAAGTTGTTAAAATGTTGTCAACAATTGCTGAAAAAGAAAAAAAAACAATTATAATTGGTATGCAATATAGATAAATAAAGTCAAATAAACAATATTAATCTCTTTTGTTGAACAATATATTGTAATTGCAAACTTAAAAATAAAATCTCTAAAGGTTTATTTTTTATATCTATTAGTCAGAGCCAAGAAAATCATTTTAATAAACGTTTGTATTCTCTTCATGGAACTCCAGCTTTTCCTTGTTTTTTTCTCATTTTTTCCCATTCTCTCTGAAAAAGCTATAAATTGTTGAGAAAATAATTGATTTTACTGACTTAATTCTAGCAAATATGCATTACCATTCAATTTTTAAATCATGGATAACAAGAATGTGTCCACAGTACACGGATGCCCCACTCGCATTATCATTTTCCATGTTCCATGTTCTATTAGACCATGCAAATCTAATTTGGCATTTACATTAGAAAGATTATACTATAGGGAACTTGTGTACTAAATTCCAAGTTGATTTGACTTCAGTGTAATCAAACTCTTTTTTGACAAAAATCTAACACGAAACTCCCACTTTAATTTTCTGTGTTCAGTGAACACATTAAATTTGTGTTCCTCGTTCCCAATCTTCTTGAGTCGTATTAGTGATATTGTTTAATTTGTCTAACATGATTAACTCATTGCACTTAAGTTACGTAGCATAAATAACCATTTATCGTTATCCTTACAAAATTCAAGCAGTATATTTTTAAAGTTGAAATGGATTTTCAATCTATTAACGAAATATATTTGATGTTCTTGATTGTGGCGGAGACCATAAACACACATTAAAAATAAAAAGTAAAAACACAAAATGTTTAAATGTTTTAAACTGACACTCAAGTGAGGTATTCATTTTGCTGTTCATGTAGTTGTACAATTTGTGGACACAAATCAAAATCTTTTTAACCTCATAGGAATGGATTTGCTGATATTTATCGGTCATTCTCGAAAAATGTCCAAATTCAAAACCTGAAGTTTCATAAAAATGATGAATGCCATTACTTGTATGTCTATTTCCTTTACATTGGGAGTACAGCAAATTACTGACAAATGTATGTATTGGTAAAGATGGGTTTTGTATAATGATGGAACCAAAGTTGGAAGCAGTTGTTCTTTTATGACGTTCAGAATGTCAAAGGCTGTTGAACTGTTGATAGTGTAATGTGTTTATATATTGATCTGCAGAAAGATTAATATGATATGTGTTTTCAAAAAATCATATTGAAGTTTTTCAAGCTCTGTGGTAGATACATCAGTACAAACTTCAATGGTATCTTTACCATATGATTATCTAGCTCGTCTTGTAGCGCAGCCTTTCAGAGATGAGACTCGTCGTTTCCACTCTTTTTGTTTAACATCTGGCATTGGTTTGTGACGAATTGTATTTTTAAGCATCACTTCGCAACATTTGTACCTTGGTGAAATGTTTTCCTGGTTCTGTTGCTGCAAAAGTTTCCCAAGTCTGACATGACCACTGTGGGCCTTAATTCATGCGAAAAGCATCTCTGTAGTATTTTGCATGCCAAGATACACCTTTCCTGCATCCAAATTTGGTTCGGATGTGCAACCATTTTTAATTCTAATGAAAGGGAGCCAAAACATTCCAAACAAAGTGACTCTAATCAAATGACAAAATGAAATACTGGAACATATCAAGCAAATAGATAACAACTGAATTGTGTTAGAATTATATTTAGTTTCATCGGTCACTATAGATTATCTTTATCTGTGATATTCATTTTTTATTTGAATACTTGCAATGTACAGTAAAACAGATCTTTAATTTCAACTACTTCTATAATCACTAGCCAGTCAACACTGACGTTGTAATTTGAAGATTTACTATGGATTTGAATTATACTGCTTGATTGTGTTCGTTTATAAATTTAGCTTAAACACGTGTTATAGATGTGAGAAAAAATGTGTGTGCATCAAATCTACATTAACAACAATACAAATGGACAGGCTTTATTTTCTAGCTTTAGTTTAAAAAGCAGTTATTCCTTTTACTTCATTTAACAAGGCCTTTTACTTTGTTGTGGAGTAGGGGGAGTAAATTCTTTCTGGTTTCTCCTTTCAGTTGTGACTCTGCACGAGATGTAATGTTCCATTAAGATCGGCTTCATCCTCTGCTGGAATACGGGGTAAATAAATTTTCAGCACTGAAGCTGTACTTCGATTAGGATAAGAGGTTGATGTTATCGTGGCTGCTACAGTGGAAACAGTATTTTAAGTTGAATTCTCATCCAATGTCATTATGAGGGGAGGGGCTTTTATTAAGTGTTTTTATGCTCAATGTTGGTATCATATAGAATGGGTTTTTTTTGGGGGGTGGGGGGGGGGGGGAGGGGGAGATTATAGACCAGATTGCAATTACTTTGATCTTAAGACCTCAAGATTTTTATCAGTTATGTTTAAAAGCCCAGGATTTTTGGATCAGGACCCACTTAATCCTCTTAAAATACATGTATGGGGTACTGGTGAGTGGACTTTACTTATTTGTTATATTCTGTCTTGAAATTATATCAATGAAATTGGAGGAAAACCAACCATTTTTCTATTTGATGAAAATCAAACCGGACATTGAAATTGATAGATACAAATCTGGGTCTGCTCGACCTCTATACATTCGCCTTTTTTTGCATTGTTGTTTGATTGCAGAATATTCATTGGTCAGGTTAAAGGTTTGTTGAAAAATCGCGGAATATTGGCATCAAATGTATCGCTGCAACTTATAATTATACAAGAACAAACTCAAGAAGAAACAACCTAGAACGTACAAACCTTCGGCAAGCACTTATCCGGTAGTATACAGTACATGTTACATGTGTTTCCTGTACAATGATAAATGAATGAAGGATAGGATACAAATAGTAATTAATAATAAATACTTACTGAAAGGCATACTAGATCGTTTCTTACCTGCCCCAAGCTTAGTATTCACACAGAAACTTGGCATTCCCTTGGAACTTGGGCTTTTTTGTGGGTTGATCCATATGGAATCCTGCTCAATTCCTCACACAATTTGCACTGTGTGCATAGATAACCACCCAGTCCACATTTTATTTCTCCTTTTATTGTCTGATAGTTTAGTATAAAAGGGCCGTTATAACGTCGTAAACAACTGAAGATTATCTAGCAGCGTTCCCCATTCCACTTATCTTCTCCCCTAATGCCAAGAGGTACTGGTGTTTATCTTCGAACTCTCTTTGTCATGCCGGGGTAGCAAACTGTACAGCTCCGGCTATACATAAATGTCTCACATCATTATTGTTGTTCCCCCAAGGGTGACTGGGGAATAGAAATATGGTCACTTGGTCTTCTCCCGACCGGCAGTAAAACGTTTGCCGAAGTGGGGCGTCCGTTTGGCTGTGCGGGATGTATCAAGTTCGCAGTCACGTCCGGTCAGAAGTGGGACGTTAAATCCGATGCCTCGTGTAAAGAGAGTGCCACGCTCTTTGCACGTTAAGAACCTTTGCAACAACTCTTTGAGGGGTCCGTAGGTGGCCTGTTGCAAGGCAAAATTTCTGTCCCTATCCAATATACCCTCATTTTCCAGTGACAGTCCAAATTTCTCCGACCATCATCCTAGATGGCCTCTATTACAACTACCTACCTATTGTATTTATTGTTAACTTGTTCTCGTCCTGAATATGCATGAACTATTTGCCACTGGACGTTAAGCAACCAACAATCAATCAATCATTATTGTTGTCAATTTCAATGCTTTCTGTACATTCAGGGTCACATGTTTTTTGTAAACTCTTGGAAAACCGCGCGATTTATCGAGACAGACGACCGAGGCGGCCATTTTGTTTTATTGTTTACATTGGATATGATTATTACGTTGCTTCCAAAACACATATTCGTATTTAAAATTAGATATTTCAACTTAATTATTTAATTTAAATTGGGAACTGAAAGAATATTTGTATTTGTCTAATTTGTTAAATGTGAAAAAAAATATTGAAATCGCCGGAAAATACCGAGGTAAAAAGATAAAACCGACCTTGGTAGACTTTGACTAATTTTAGTCACGTGGTCTATTATGGGTCCGATATCTTAACTACTTTTTGGATAATTGTATTATATGAAACCTTAAATCGATCATATTATATAGATATTTGTATAGAATGTACACTTAACCTGCCATGGGTGTATTGATAAGTTTTCAACATTTAACTGAATTTGACAACATTTTTGATTAACAATAGTACACATGACTCAACATAGAAAACTAAAGAATAAGCAACACGAACCCAACTCAAAACTAAGGGTAATCTCAGGTGCTCCACACATGGCTGTCGAGTTGTGCTCATGTTATAACAAATCCGGTAGAAGGTCTGATTTGGTGAGTCACATTCATGAACGGGAAGGGGATTGTAGTTCCGACATAAGGAACATTTTGATATCATCTGAGGACCTTTTGTTGTTTTTGGTTATTATCTTGAATATCAGGGGCGTAGCTAGGTTTGAGATCAACTGTATGCACAAATCGGCAGGGGGTCTGGGGGCCGCACAAGGCCCCCTGCAGGTCCAGGGCGGAGCCAAGGTAGGGGGTTCAGGGGGCAAAGCCCCCCGACGGAAAACGGTTTTCAGCATTTTTGTTGCTTAATTTCGTGTACAAAAATATCATATTTACTGGTTTTTATCATGATAATATTCATTAAAAAAAGTTCGAAGAATTATGAATAATATATTACATTAACACCTGAATTAACGTAGCACAAACAAAAATCTGAAAAAAAATAAATATTTACGATATGCCCAGTGACAGTGTAGATCAGACTAGTTTTAGATTAAGGCCCACAGAGGGTCAAAGGAAAAGATTTTCAACTTTTTTGAAGGAATCTTTTAACTCAAATTTGGGCAAAAATTGGTAAAACAAATTTAATATTTCTGAACTTTTATGAATAACTTTCAGATACAGTTTTATACACAAAGACAATGATACATTTACTCAAAGTCAAGTCGACGTTTTTTTTCTGCCGATAAAATCAGTTATACTCGCATCAACATCAGCATTGAGGTGTCGGTAGATATGAAGAAGAGATAGATTTGAAAGTCGCTCGTCTCCCATTGTCGATCTCAGGTAGGGTTTGACGCGTCTCATCGCGCTGAAGGATCTTTCACTAGTTGCCGATGAAACAGGCATTGTCAATAAAATCCAAATAATCCAAATAATCCTAAACACTGAAGGGTACAGATCGGCGTTTGTTACGTTATAAAAGGTCACCAAGCAGTCTATCTGGTCTGTTGTCTTCAATACGCCAAAGGGCTTTCCATCATGCTCTCTCATCTTCAAATTCTGTTTTTTCACCTAAATCTGAACGGTAAGAGTTGTAAATTTTGTCTGCTATTTCTGGAGTCAAGTTCCCTAATTTGGCAATAATACGCATTAGAATTAAAATGTTAATTTTTTTTTTCAAAAAGGGGTATAATCGGCAACTTTATGTATAGGCACGTCACGCCTAGTCGAGCCTTAGGTAGCTACGCCCCTGTAATATTACTCCCCAAGGGTGACTGGGGAATAGAAATATGGTCACTTGGTCTTCTCCCCACCGGCAGTAAAACGCTTGCTGAAGTCCGTTTGGCTGTGCGGGATGTATCAAGTTCGCAGTCACGTCCGGTCAGAAGGGGGACGTTAAATCCGATGCCTCGTGTAAAGAGAGTGCCACGCTCTTTGCACGTTAAGAACCCTTGCAACAACTCTTTGAGGGGTCCGTAGGTGGCCTGTTGCAAGGCAAAATTTCTGTCCCTATCCAATATACCCTCATTTTCCAGTGGCAGTCCAAATTTCCCCGACCATCATCCTAGATGGCCTCTATTACAACAACCTACCTATTGTATTTATTGTGAACTTGTTCTCGTCCTGAATATGCATGAAATATTTGCCACTGGACGTTAAGCAACCAACAATCAATCAATCTTGAATATTATTATAGATTGTGATAAACTGTAAACAGCAATAATATTAAGCAAAGTAAGATTTACAAATAAGTCAACATGACCGAAATGGAGTTATTGTCCTTTATAGTCAATTTTTAACAGTTTTTCATAAAATTTTAATAACACTTTCCACTGAAACTACTGGGCCAAGTTCATTATAGATAGAGATAATTGTAAGCAGCAAGAATGTTCAGTAAAGTAAGTACAAAACACATCACCATCACCAAAAAAACATGAATCCATCTGCTTCCTTCGTTTAATATTCACATAGACCAAGGTGAGCAACACAGGCTCTTTAGAGCCTCTAGTTTTTATCCCACTGTGTTAACTTGGGTAAGAGAAACTCAATTGTTTAAAACACATTTTGCAGCATGCGTAAAGATATTTATCAGTTATTAGACATACAATTGACATTAAATTTCCATAGGGGTGACACCAGACATGTGATGTGAAAGTAACCCCAGGAATAAATCAAAATGGTGCATCCTGACATTACTGGCTACAGGTTTATGAAGTTTACAATCACACAATCTGATGACAGTTAAATTTTACAAATCTGCATTATAAAAATTATTGACCGATTCTGGAAGCCAATTTCCTTTTTGGCAGATGTCAACTGATCCTTTCAGTTTTCTTGAGTTCAGATTTTTGACAAACCACGATGTGACAGATTTCATAGATGTTGTCATTATTTCCCCTTGATGTCAAAGCCTTGTTATCTTTGGTATCTTTTTAATACCAATATAGCCAAGTTGACGGTCCTTGCTGTTGACAGTAACATTGACACTTATAGCGTGTTTATCCTTAGGATTGTCTTTTTGAAATAAAAGTCTGATGGGCACAGAAATACATTGTTTTAGTGGACCTTGTACCTCCTTTAGGTTATTTTGATATTGTTCACATATGTTGAACCTCTTATTTGAAATATGGAGGTGTAATGTTCATCCTCAGCACTATTATGATCTGAATTACCATGGTTATTCTGATCACTTTCATTCCCTGAGTCATAAACACTTAATACAGATGTTAATATGGTAATATTTTTATTTGGCACAAATATGCTTCCTCCTACTAGACATGAACATTCCAGAGTCTGATCCAGATGTGAACTGGCATACCTGGAAGATCTAAGGCATTGCTATGATCAGGTCTCCCTTGGAAAGCTGCTCCTGGAACAATAGCAAATGATCAAGCCCGAGACTCACTGCCAATGCTAAATAATCCCTTGAGTGCATCTTTGTCAAACTAAAACAGAAAGAATATATTATAATAAAACACACAGAGAAAACTTTATCATAGAACACCATACAATATATACATGTATACTAGATTTTGCAACCCCAAGGGTGACTGGGGTATAGAAATATGGTCACTTGGTCCCGACCGGTAGTAAAACGCTTGCTGAAATGGGGCGTCCGTTTGGCTGTGCGGGATGTATTAAGTTCGCAGTCACGTCCGATGCCTCGTTTAAAGAGATTGCCACGCTCTTTGTACGTTAAGAACCTTTGCAACAACTCTTTCTGGGGTCCGTAGGTGGCCTGTTGCAAGGCAAAATTTCTGTCCCTATCCAATATACCTCTTTTTTCCAGTGGCAGTCTAAATTTCCCCGACCATGATCCTAGATGGCCTCTTTTACACCCCGAGGGTATCACCAGCCCAGTAGTCAACACTTCGGTGTTGACATGAATATCAATAATGTGGTCATTTTTATAAATTTCCTGTGTACAAAACTTTGAATTTTTCGAAAAACTGTTCGATTTTCTTATCCCAGGCATAGATTACCTTAGCCGTAGTTGGCACAATTTTTTTGGAATTTTGGTTCTTCAATGCTCTTTCTACTTGTTTGGCTTTAGAGTAGTCCCACTGACAACTATTGGTTGTCTGTTTGAACTAGTCTACTATTAAAGGAGGTTAATATAACTAACTTAATAAAGACTTCATGTTTTAGCTAGCAAACAAGCTAACCAAAGATACTACCTTTACCTACACACTCTAATAGCATACTAGCTAACAAAAGACACTACCTTTACCTACACACTCTAAGCATTTTGCTGTAAAATAAAAAAATAAACCTGTTCTGTCTTTGTCATCCATATTTTGCCTGATATTCTTTTTATTATGATGCTGAAAAATAATTGTACAAGATAAAAACATTTTTATAATTCAAACAGTACATACAATAGTATACATCCACACATTTTTCCCCTTAAAGAAATTACTCACAATGGACTCTTAATCTACTGTATTTAATCACTTCTTATTGTGACATTTATCAAAATTTTAATTTATACCAAAAGTACGAAAGACGAGAAGGATCATTCATAATTCAGAATTCAAAACTCGCAAATCAAGAAAGATAATCCTGTTTTATTGCAGTTGCAATCCAAACACAATAAATATTATCTTAATCTGATCAACTGATCTGATAAAATATACCGTAGATTAATAATATAATAGTGCACAGACAAACATTATAACACTTTTCAAAGGATATGTGCCGACATTATGTCAGACAAGTGAAACATTTCTTGTTATCACTTTTACTCCGGGAGAGAGATATGTCGAGTGTCACTTCTATCCTTATTCGATTTTTTTCTTCTTCTTTTCATGACATGAGAATCTTTCATAATATAAGAATAAGAAGATGTGGTATGATTGCCAATGAGACAACTCTCCACAAGAGACTAAAATGACTCAGAAATTAACAACTATAGGTCAACGTACGGCCTTCGTCAATGAGTAAAACCCATATCACATAGTCAGCTATTAAATACCCCAAAATGACAAATGTAAAACAATTCAGACGAAAAAAACAAATTTGATATACAGCAAAAAACGACAACCACCAAATGACAGGCTCCCGACTTGGGACACGCACATACAGAATGTGCACCATCCTCATTTATACAACACAAAAAATATGTCGTCCACTTTTCGGTGTAGTGAATTAGAATTATCATCAGGTGTAAAATAAGAGAATAGGCAGGCGAACAATGGAGATCGTAGCGTTGTTTTTTTTTTTTATCCACACAGGGAACACATTGAGAGTTTTATGCTGTAAGAAATTAAGCATTTCGCATTGTGTCCGAAAAGACAAATTTTCCTTCATTGTAGAGGATGCTTACATAGTTTTGACATACTATATGTGAATGTAATATAAAATTTCAACTGTTTTTTTAAATGATTATTTATTAATTTATTTCTGTTATTTCTTTAACCCGAAACCGCCTTTGAAACTGGTGAAAATGTTTTACAATGTTCATGGATATCAATTTTACCCAGGGTTTTCGGATTTTTTCATTGCTGTCATTGGGAAATCTAGTGTCAAAATATTACCTTCTAAGTAAACACTGAAAACTTGACACTATAAGTTAAAAATTCACAAGAAAACTTTCTGGTGGTAACAATAAAAAAGATTTGCACTTAAAAATAACATTTCCAAATAAAGTTATCATTTCCCTCCTAAAATAGCAATTAAACGACGAGTACAACAGGCTACAGAAACTTTTTGTATAATAAAGATAAAAAGATGAAGCTTTGTGTCAAATTAGGTGAAAATACTCCTATGAGATTATATTCCTGGAGTACCAGCTTTAATTTATGTTTTTATTGGCTGTATACCTCTCTGGAACATACTAATTATCCGCATATGTATCATATGTACATTTTGGTTCAGTGGTGCTGATGGCATTTGAAGCAGTCCTCTTTTTCATATGACATCGTGGTTTTATATGATTTGCTATGTGGTATGAAGTTTGCTCATTGTTGAGGTGGTAATAAGAATTGTATGTAACTTTCATAACATTTTGTTGATGCAAATAAAGTTAGAGCGCGTAGACGACAAATTAAACATTTTTTCCACTTATAAATTGGCTCGAACGGTGAAAGTGATGCCATCAAAATTTTAACTTGATCTCAGTGTGGTGGTAATTAGCATTGTGTATAAGTTTCATAGTATTTGTTTGAGGCAAAATAAAGTTAAATTGCGGAAACTTTCAGTTTGTAAATTTTCCCATGAATACGTACGGACAAGCGTTAAAATTAATGCCCCCTCCGCTGTAGCTGAAATTATTACGGCGGCACGTCTGTCTGTGTATACCTTCGTAAAGAAATATGCCATTTATAAGAATGGATAAGTTTGAAAAAAGTTTGTGTTGAAAAGGGGTGGAGGCAAACTTTTGAAAGTGACAAGAAAAAAAAACTATTTTCTATGTAATGTAATAATCTTAAATTTAGTGATTGTTCTCTTTCGTTTTCATTTTTTAGTTTCAAATTTGTCTTAAAATGGGTGGGGGCATAATTTTGTCCCCTTTTTGCCCCTGGCTCCTATACGTACACTGTTATTATGACATATTTTTTGTAATAGCAATGAAACGAGTCATTTCGAATACCGGTATGAAAATGATAAAATTGAGAATGGAAATAGGGAATGTGCAAAAGAGTCAACAACCTGACAATAGAGCAGACAATAGCAGAAGGTCAACAACAGGTCTTCAATGTAACGAGAAATTCCTGCACCCGGAGGCGTCCTTCAGCTGGCCCCTAAACAAATATATACTAGAGACTGTTCTATGACGACTTCTATTTATTGAAAGCACTAATTTATAAAATACGAAATTATTGTATTTATTGGCTCTTAGTAATGTTTAATAGCGTATTTAAATAAAATTTCAAAGAATTAAATTTACTACAATACAAACAATTCTCAGCTCTATTTTAGAACTTGAATTCTAATTCGTAAACTCAAACGAATATAAAATATTTATCAAATAACCACAAACTCTCACATAAGAGACGCCACTTGCAGAGACAAGTGCACATTTATTATTCGTATATGTATAATGAAATCAATGTTTTTGTGTAAATACACCGAACATTCTCAGCTGGTGCTGGTAACCGCATACTAAAGGTCAGCAAATCTGAAAATAAATAATATAACATTATTGCATTATTTATTTGGAAAAACGCTACTGGTCACTTTAACTGCAATGGCTCAAATTAGCATATTAATCTATTGCAATAAAAAATCATAATATCTAATAAAATTTGTAGATTTAGCTAACAAAGTCCTTATATTTGTATAAAGTAACATTCGTTTATAGTGGAACATTGTTTTAACGTTGAATAAGCTACAATTAAAAATTGCTTGCTGGTCACTCTCTGTGATTACCATTATATTACGCTGGTTCATTTCCCAATCAATCTGTCACCAAGGGAAGATAAATAAATCGATTTTCGTTCATAGTCTTTTTCAAAAATGATGAACGGTTCTTTATATTGGTATGTAATCATTTTAAACGTTTCAAATTTATGAAATTATATTTGTACATCAATGTTTTTGATACACCAATAACAAAAACTGAAATATATTGAATCGATACATTTTGTAATTATTCAAAGTTATATCAGAAACCTAAACTTAATTATAAAATAATGAACCTGTTAAGGGGAGAGAATACTCGCATAACTTTTTCGAATTGGCACATAATACAACGAAATGTCACTCTTGCATACAAATGGCACATCAATATAATTAATTATCTGCGAAATCGTCCCCCACCTTCAATGATGATTCTAAATTATAAATATAACCAAAAGTTGTTAATCTATAGATAGTTAAGACTAATGAAAGCTAACCCAATGTAAAACATATTTCTTTGCAATTTTTTAAAACTTCCTCAGAAAAATACTCGAGCCACTTGACTTTCATAGCTCAAAATTAACGTTTTTACACAATATTTGAATAAAGTAGTTGGAGATTATTCGCTTCTCAAAGTGTAAGACGCAATAAAAATCGTATGCTTGCACCATCCTACCGAAATACGGATTTAATTAAGTCCTGAACATTTCGACATTTCTTCGTATATTTTGAACAAAACCGGTTTTAACCAAATCACAAGTACGTGTTAAGATCCGACTAAATACCTATTTTCCTATATGGTCAGGTAAAGTTGCTACTCAAATGACTTTAAACTACCTGAATTCACTCGTGCATGAAACTTTAAACCCCATACAAACTGACCTTACTATAAATAACTAAACACGTGTTAACTATAAACAGCAACAACATTCTTACATGTTCGACTTTTGTACAACTTTGATAAATACATAATAATTTAAACTTGTTGAAACGAAGTTAGTTTAAAATTTGTCAAAGTAAGCTTTAAGAATTCCTTTTTTTCAATCGTCTTTTAATTTAGATTTATCATGCATGTCTCTAAACAAAGTATGCGACACGTAACAGTTTATAAGTCTTGGTGTACTCATATATTCATTTGATACGGTGCATTTATTATTGATATATTTCAGACACCATTTATGAAAGAAAATCTATAGAGCAGAGCATTTTTTTTTTTTGTAGCTCTATTTTAGAACATAAGATTTAAACTTGTTGAAATGAAGTCAGTTTAAAATTTGTCAAAGTAAACTTTAAGAATTCCTTCGTTTATTTTAGATTTATTATACATGTCTCTATTCATAGTATGCGACGCGTAACAGTTTATAACTACATTCAAGTGTTTTGATATATGACTTTGATACGGTCCATTTGTTATGGATATATTTCAGACTACATTTATGAAATAAAATATATGGAGCAGTGAATTTTTGAATTTTTTTTAGTATCAAGTTATGAATATTTCTTAACCTATAATAATAAGAAAGCATTCAAAAGTTGAAAAAGGGATTATTATTGGATTGCTAATACAAATGGTAAGGCTATTAACTACATATTAAGTATTAATTTTAATGAATAAAAAACAGAAAAAGAAGATCTGTATGTTAGTGGTCTTTACCATGTTAACACTAATATAAGACAATCTTTAATTATCTTTGGGATGTAACTGTATTATATACACTATGTACACCAGACCTTTTTGTAAATCTTTTTCTATGAGAAGATTTTAAATGATCAACTTTGAAAAAATGTGTGTAATTATTTTCAAAATATTATTCTCGAAAGGTTTTGGTCTGTACCCATTTCAATTTGAAACTTGATTTGACATAAACAAAAACACGTTCTGTAATATAATATTGAGACATAAAAAATTGTTTTAGCTCATGAAAACAGCCTCTGGGATATGCACTCGTTTCATTAATTAAATATATACAAAATAAGAATTGTTATTATTAAAAGTTTTATAGATGTTAGTGTCACAAATAGAAATGTGTGTATCTTGTGAATGGGTGATGAGTTGGCATGCAACACTCCCCCTCCCGTCCCCCCTCACAAACACACAAACTAGACAATACGACGAGTCTGCACGCACTCTGACTAGGAAAGGTTAAAGTCTATATAGGAAAATTAATCTGATATTATTTACGGTATTCTTGTATTCTGTACATGCATATTTAATTCGATAAATAAGTCTGTATGTTCTATTGTTTATTTTTAGCTATGTACTTATTTTTCTATAATCCGTTATTTGTATTTGTCATTGTTTTAGAAAAAAAATATTTTTCAAGTATATTCAAGTAACTTTTGGTTTGTTATATAAACTATTTTATAATTCCGATATGGCCTAAATAAAGGCAACAGTAGTATACCGCTGTTCAAAACTCATAAATCCATGGACAAAAAACAAAATCGGGGTAACTAACTAAAACCGAGGGAAACGCATTAAATATAAGAGGAGAACGACATAACACTAAAATGTAACACACATAGACAAAATCCCACGAGAATAACAAATATAACATATAGATATAAGATCAAAACCAAATACATGAATTTGGGATAGACAAGTACCGTGACACGTCTTATCGCAATGTGAATTTACACTAAAAAATAAGAGAAAACAAACGACACAACGTTATAATGTAATACACACAGAAACGAACTATAATATAACAATGGCCATATTCCTGACTTGGTACAGGGCATTTTTAAAGGAAAAAATGGTGGGTTGAACCTGGTTTTGTGGCATGCCAAACCTCGCACTTTTATGGCCATGTGAAATATAACATCAAAATGACAACACAGGACTACAATATAAATAAATTGGAGAACACAATTGACAAAGAATCACACGAACAACAGCCAACAAAAGGCAACAAGTTCAAAATTTTAATACGCCAGAAGTGTATTTTGTCCACACAAGACCTACGTGTGACGCCCAGATACAAAAGTTTGAAAGCCGAAACGAGTACAAAGTTGAACAGCATCGAGGACCAAGAGATCAAAAAGGTTGTGCCAAAAACGGCAAGGGTTTTCTGTTAGTTACCAGAAAATCCCTATATCGGAGCATTGTATTACATGTGCACAGAGCAGTTCAAACTGTGTAAAACTGTATTACGTAATATAGATACAATGACCCTAATACGCTTTCGTAATAAATGGAATTACATAAGTGAAAGCCAAACGTGTCATCTTTTGTCAATCATAGACCGTAACTCCCAAATAACATAAAGAAAAATCGTCAAAAACTTAACACGAATTTTGTTGATAATCAAATAACAACATAAAATTATCAGAATTTGATAAACGATACACAAAATCTGTCTTTTGTATATACATAATTTAATAACTAGATTCTTCCGTTGGAAAAATAGGTTATAATAAGAGATTGGTTGTTGTTTGTAAATATTTCATGCATATTTAAACTTTACGAAAAAGCGATGATTTTAATTTTTCCATTGTGAACGTTCCATTTCAGTGAAGCGACCTTCTAGCTTAAAAGTAAGCATTAAGAATTCCTTCTATCTTTTTTTAAGATTTATTATGCATGTCTCTATACATAGTATGCGACGTGTAACAGTTTATAATTACATTTAAGTGTTTTGATATATGACTTTGATACGGTGTATTTTTTATGGATATATTTCAGACTCCATTTATGAAATAAAATCTATATAGCAGAGAATTTTTTTTATTTTTTTTGTGTATCAATTTAAAATGTAGATTCAAATGTTTTTCACTTCAAACGATAAAGTAAAACTTCTTCAAAACTTATATATAATGTATAGTTCGGTGTCTGCAAAACAAAAGCCATACGTATTTCATTGAATCTCGATATTTATCATGTTTATAATTTTTCTAACTATGACGTTCTACCTCCATAAGCCTGGAAATGTCATGCCGGGTCATAATTTTAATATATAATTATAGGTACCATATATTAGTTAATATTATATAAAAATGGGTACATTGTTTGAGACAAACATAGCACATCCCTACCAAAAAAAAATCAAAGTTAACCCCTCCACCCAGATTAAAATTGATAATTCCAAGATTAGAGTTGGAAATTGCAAGATTAAAGTTGATAATTCCAAGATTAAAGTCGACAATTTGAAAAAAATAAATAAAAAAGGATGACCCTAATACGCTTTCGTAATAAATGGAATTACATAAGTAAAAGCCAAAAGTATCATCATTCGTCAATCATAGACCGTAACTCCCAAATAACATAAAGAAAAATCGTCAAAAACTTAACACGAATTTTGTTGATATAACAACATAAAATTATCAGAATTTGTTAAACGATACACAAAATCTGTCTTTTGTATATACATATTTTAATAACTAGATTCTTCCGTTGTAAAACTAGGTTATTATAAGAGATTTGTTGTTGTTTGTTTAACCTCCAGTAGTAAATATTTCATACATATTTAAACTTTACGAAAAAGCGATGATTTCAATTTTTCCATTGTGAACGTTCCATTTCAGAGAAGCGACTTTCCAGGCTTGAATTTCCTTTCCTATTTTCTTGATGGAGGGTTGCTACTGGCAAGGATGCTGTGTTACCAAGGGTTGCAAATTTTCCTATATGGTCAGGTAAAGTTGCTACTCAAATGACTTTAAACTACCTGAATTCACTCGTGCATGAAACTTTAAACCCCATACAAACTGACCTTACTATAAATAACTAAACACGTGTTAACTATAAACAGCAACAACATTCTTACATGTTCGACTTTTGTACAACTTTGATAAATACATAATAATTTAAACTTGTTGAAACGAAGTTAGTTTAAAATTTGTCAAAGTAAGCTTTAAGAATTCCTTTTTTTCAATCGTCTTTTAATTTAGATTTATCATGCATGTCTCTAAACAAAGTATGCGACACGTAACAGTTTATAAGTCTTGGTGTACTCATATATTCATTTGATACGGTGCATTTATTATTGATATATTTCAGACACCATTTATGAAAGAAAATCTGTAGAGCAGAGCATTTTTTTTTTTTTGTAGCTCTATTTTAGAACATAAGATTTAAACTTGTTGAAATGAAGTCAGTTTAAAATTTGTCAAAGTAAACTTTAAGAATTCCTTCGTTTATTTTAGATTTATTATACATGTCTCTATTCATAGTATGCGGCGCGTAACAGTTTATAACTACATTTAAGTGTTTTGATATATGACTTTGATACGGTCCATTTGTTATGGATATATTTCAGACTACATTTATGAAATAAAATATATGGAGCAGTGAATTTTTGAATTTTTTTTTAGTATCAAGTTATGAATATTTCTTAACCTATAATAATAAGAAAGCATTCAAAAGTTGAAAAAGGGATTATTATTGGATTGCTAATACAAATGGTAAGGCTATTAACTACATATTAAGTATTAATTTTAATGAATAAAAAACAGAAAAAGAAGATCTGTATGTTAGTGGTCTTTACCATGTTAACACTAATATAAGACAATCTTTAATTATCTTTGGGATGTAACTGTATTATATACACTATGTACACCAGACCTTTTTGTAAATCTTTTTCTATGAGAAGATTTTAAATGATCAACTTTGAAAAAATGTGTGTAATTATTTTCAAAATATTATTCTCGAAAGGTTTTGGTCTGTACCCATTTCAATTTGAAACTTGATTTGACATAAACAAAAACACGTTCTGTAATATAATATTGAGACATAAAAAATTGTTTTAGCTCATGAAAACAGCCTCTGGGATATGCACTCGTTTCATTAATTAAATATATACAAAATAAGAATTGTTATTATTAAAAGTTTTATAGATGTTAGTGTCACAAATAGAAATGTGTGTATCTTGTGAATGGGTGATGAGTTGGCATGCAACACTCCCCCTCCCGTCCCCCCTCACAAACACATAAACTAGACAATACGACGAGTCTGCACGCACTCTGACTAGGAAAGGTTAAAGTCTATATAGGAAAATTAATCTGATATTATTTACGGTATTCTTGTATTCTGTACATGCATATTTAATTCGATAAATAAGTCTGTATGTTCTATTGTTTATTTTTAGCTATGTACTTATTTTTCTATAATCCGTTATTTGTATTTGTCATTGTTTTAGAAAAAAAATATTTTTCAAGTATATTCAAGTAACTTTTGGTTTGTTATATAAACTATTTTATAATTCCGATATGGCCTAAATAAAGGCAACAGTAGTATACCGCTGTTCAAAACTCATAAATCCATGGACAAAAAACAAAATCGGGGTAACTAACTAAAACCGAGGGAAACGCATTAAATATAAGAGGAGAACGACATAACACTAAAATGTAACACACATAGACAAAATCCCACGAGAATAACAAATATAACATATAGATATAACATCAAAACCAAATACATGAATTTGGGATAGACAAGTACCGTGACACGTCTTATCGCAATGTGAATTTACACTAAAAAATAAGAGAAAACAAACGACACAACGTTATAATGTAATACACACAGAAACGAACTATAATATAACAATGGCCATATTCCTGACTTGGTACAGGGCATTTTTAAAGGAAAAAATGGTGGGTTGAACCTGGTTTTGTGGCATGCCAAACCTCGCACTTTTATGGCCATGTGAAATATAACATCAAAATGACAACACAGGACTACAATATAAATAAATTGGAGAACACAATTGACAAAGAATCACACGAACAACAGCCAACAAAAGGCAACAAGTTCAAAATTTTAATACGCCAGAAGTGTATTTTGTCCACACAAGACCTACGTGTGACGCCCAGATACAAAAGTTTGAAAGCCGAAACGAGTACAAAGTTGAACAGCATCGAGGACCAAGAGATCAAAAAGGTTGTGCCAAAAACGGCAAGGGTTTTCTGTTAGTTACCAGAAAATCCCTATATCGGAGCATTGTATTACATGTGCACAGAGCAGTTCAAACTGTGTAAAACTGTATTACGTAATATAGATACAATGACCCTAATACGCTTTCGTAATAAATGGAATTACATAAGTGAAAGCCAAACGTGTCATCTTTTGTCAATCATAGACCGTAACTCCCAAATAACATAAAGAAAAATCGTCAAAAACTTAACACGAATTTTGTTGATAATCAAATAACAACATAAAATTATCAGAATTTGATAAACGATACACAAAATCTGTCTTTTGTATATACATAATTTAATAACTAGATTCTTCCATTGGAAAAATAGGTTATAATAAGAGATTGGTTGTTGTTTGTAAATATTTCATGCATATTTAAACTTTACGAAAAAGCGATGATTTTAATTTTTCCATTGTGAACGTTCCATTTCAGTGAAGCGACCTTCTAGCTTAAAAGTAAGCATTAAGAATTCCTTCTATCTTTTTTTAAGATTTATTATGCATGTCTCTATACATAGTATGCGACGTGTAACAGTTTATAATTACATTTAAGTGTTTTGATATATGACTTTGATACGGTGTATTTTTTATGGATATATTTCAGACTCCATTTATGAAATAAAATCTATATAGCAGAGAATTTTTTTTATTTTTTTTGTGTATCAATTTAAAATGTAGATTCAAATGTTTTTCACTTCAAACGATAAAGTAAAACTTCTTCAAAACTTATATATAATGTATAGTTCGGTGTCTGCAAAACAAAAGCCATACGTATTTCATTGAATCTCGATATTTATCATGTTTATAATTTTTCTAACTATGACGTTCTACCTCCATAAGCCTGGAAATGTCATGCCGGGTCATAATTTTAATATATAATTATAGGTACCATATATTAGTTAATATTATATAAAAATGGGTACATTGTTTGAGACAAACATAGCACATCCCTACCAAAAAAAATCAAAGTTAACCCCTCCACCCAGATTAAAATTGATAATTCCAAGATTAGAGTTGGAAATTGCAAGATTAAAGTTGATAATTCCAAGATTAAAGTCGACAATTTGAAAAAAATAAATAAAAAAGGATGACCCTAATACGCTTTCGTAATAAATGGAATTACATAAGTAAAAGCCAAAAGTATCATCATTCGTCAATCATAGACCGTAACTCCCAAATAACATAAAGAAAAATCGTCAAAAACTTAACACGAATTTTGTTGATATAACAACATAAAATTATCAGAATTTGTTAAACGATACACAAAATCTGTCTTTTGTATATACATATTTTAATAACTAGATTCTTCCGTTGTAAAACTAGGTTATTATAAGAGATTTGTTGTTGTTTGTTTAACCTCCAGTAGTAAATATTTCATACATATTTAAACTTTACGAAAAAGCGATGATTTCAATTTTTCCATTGTGAACGTTCCATTTCAGAGAAGCGACTTTCCAGGCTTGAATTTCCTTTCCTATTTTCTTGATGGAGGGTTGCTACTGGCAAGGATGCTGTGTTACCAAGGGTTGCAAATGGTAAAGTTGGATACCTATTTTCCTATATGGTCAGGTAAAGTTGCTACTCAAATGACTTTAAACTACCTGAATTCACTCGTGCATGAAACTTTAAACCCCATACAAACTGACCTTACTATAAATAACTAAACACGTGTTAACTATAAACAGCAACAACATTCTTACATGTTCGACTTTTGTACAACTTTGATAAATACATAATAATTTAAACTTGTTGAAACGAAGTTAGTTTAAAATTTGTCAAAGTAAGCTTTAAGAATTCCTTTTTTTCAATCGTCTTTTAATTTAGATTTATCATGCATGTCTCTAAACAAAGTATGCGACACGTAACAGTTTATAAGTCTTGGTGTACTCATATATTCATTTGATACGGTGCATTTATTATTGATATATTTCAGACACCATTTATGAAAGAAAATCTATTGAGCAGAGCATTTTTTTTTTTTTGTAGCTCTATTTTAGAACATAAGATTTAAACTTGTTGAAATGAAGTCAGTTTAAAATTTGTCAAAGTAAACTTTAAGAATTCCTTCGTTTATTTTAGATTTATTATACATGTCTCTATTCATAGTATGCGGCGCGTAACAGTTTATAACTACATTTAAGTGTTTTGATATATGACTTTGATACGGTCCATTTGTTATGGATATATTTCAGACTACATTTATGAAATAAAATCTATGGAGCAGTGAATTTTTGAATTTTTTTTTTAGTATCAAGTTATGAATATTTCTTAACCTATAATAATAAGAAAGCATTCAAAAGTTGAAAAAGGGATTATTATTGGATTGCTAATACAAATGGTAAGGCTATTAACTACATATTAAGTATTAATTTTAATGAATAAAAAACAGAAAAAGAAGATCTGTATGTTAGTGGTCTTTACCATGTTAACACTAATATAAGACAATCTTTAATTATCTTTGGGATGTAACTGTATTATATACACTATGTACACCAGACCTTTTTGTAAATCTTTTTCTATGAGAAGATTTTAAATGATCAACTTTGAAAAAATATGTGTAATTATTTTCAAAATATTATTCTCGAAAGGTTTTGGTCTGTACCCATTTCAATTTGAAACTTGATTTGACATAAACAAAAACACGTTCTGTAATATAATATTGAGACATAAAAAATTGTTTTAGCTCATGAAAACAGCCTCTGGGACATGCACTCGTTTCATTAATTAAATATATACAAAATAAGAATTGTTATTATTAAAAGTTTTATAGATGTTAGTGTCACAAATAGAAATGTGTGTATCTTGTGAATGGGTGATGAGTTGGCATGCAACACTCCCCCTCCCGTCCCCCCTCACAAACACACAAACTAGACAATACGACGAGTCTGCACGCACTCTGACTAGGAAAGGTTAAAGTCTATATAGGAAAATTAATCTGATATTATTTACGGTATTCTTGTATTCTGTACATGCATATTTAATTCGATAAATAAGTCTGTATGTTCTATTGTTTATTTTTAGCTATGTACTTATTTTTCTATAATCCGTTATTTGTATTTGTCATTGTTTTAGAAAAAAAATATTTTTCAAGTATATTCAAGTAACTTTTGGTTTGTTATATAAACTATTTTATAATTCCGATATGGCCTAAATAAAGGCAACAGTAGTATACCGCTGTTCAAAACTCATAAATCCATGGACAAAAAACAAAATCGGGGTAACTAACTAAAACCGAGGGAAACGCATTAAATATAAGAGGAGAACGACATAACACTAAAATGTAACACACATAGACAAAATCCCACGAGAATAACAAATATAACATATAGATATAACATCAAAACCAAATACATGAATTTGGGATAGACAAGTACCGTGACACGTCTTATCGCAATGTGAATTTACACTAAAAAATAAGAGAAAACAAACGACACAACGTTATAATGTAATACACACAGAAACGAACTATAATATAACAATGGCCATATTCCTGACTTGGTACAGGGCATTTTTAAAGGAAAAAATGGTGGGTTGAACCTGGTTTTGTGGCATGCCAAACCTCGCACTTTTATGGCCATGTGAAATATAACATCAAAATGACAACACAGGACTACAATATAAATAAATTGGAGAACACAATTGACAAAGAATCACACGAACAACAGCCAACAAAAGGCAACAAGTTCAAAATTTTAATACGCCAGAAGTGTATTTTGTCCACACAAGACCTACGTGTGACGCCCAGATACAAAAGTTTGAAAGCCGAAACGAGTACAAAGTTGAACAGCATCGAGGACCAAGAGATCAAAAAGGTTGTGCCAAAAACGGCAAGGGTTTTCTGTTAGTTACCAGAAAATCCCTATATCGGAGCATTGTATTACATGTGCACAGAGCAGTTCAAACTGTGTAAAACTGTATTACGTAATATAGATACAATGACCCTAATACGCTTTCGTAATAAATGGAATTACATAAGTGAAAGCCAAACGTGTCATCTTTTGTCAATCATAGACCGTAACTCCCAAATAACATAAAGAAAAATCGTCAAAAACTTAACACGAATTTTGTTGATAATCAAATAACAACATAAAATTATCAGAATTTGATAAACGATACACAAAATCTGTCTTTTGTATATACATAATTTAATAACTAGATTCTTCCGTTGGAAAAATAGGTTATAATAAGAGATTGGTTGTTGTTTGTAAATATTTCATGCATATTTAAACTTTACGAAAAAGCGATGATTTTAATTTTTCCATTGTGAACGTTCCATTTCAGTGAAGCGACCTTCTAGCTTAAAAGTAAGCATTAAGAATTCCTTCTATCTTTTTTTTAAGATTTATTATGCATGTCTCTATACATAGTATGCGACGTGTAACAGTTTATAATTACATTTAAGTGTTTTGATATATGACTTTGATACGGTGTATTTTTTATGGATATATTTCAGACTCCATTTATGAAATAAAATCTATATAGCAGAGAATTTTTTTTATTTTTTTTGTGTATCAATTTAAAATGTAGATTCAAATGTTTTTCACTTCAAACGATAAAGTAAAACTTCTTCAAAACTTATATATAATGTATAGTTCGGTGTCTGCAAAACAAAAGCCATACGTATTTCATTGAATCTCGATATTTATCATGTATATAATTTTTCTAACTATGACGTTCTACCTCCATAAGCCTGGAAATGTCATGCCGGGTCATAATTTTAATATATAATTATAGGTACCATATATTAGTTAATATTATATAAAAATGGGTACATTGTTTGAGACAAACATAGCACATCCCTACCAAAAAAAATCAAAGTTAACCCCTCCACCCAGATTAAAATTGATAATTCCAAGATTAGAGTTGGAAATTGCAAGATTAAAGTTGATAATTCCAAGATTAAAGTCGACAATTTGAAAAAAATAAATAAAAAAGGATGACCCTAATACGCTTTCGTAATAAATGGAATTACATAAGTAAAAGCCAAAAGTATCATCATTCGTCAATCATAGACCGTAACTCCCAAATAACATAAAGAAAAATCGTCAAAAACTTAACACGAATTTTGTTGATATAACAACATAAAATTATCAGAATTTGTTAAACGATACACAAAATCTGTCTTTTGTATATACATATTTTAATAACTAGATTCTTCCGTTGTAAAACTAGGTTATTATAAGAGATTTGTTGTTGTTTGTTTAACCTCCAGTAGTAAATATTTCATACATATTTAAACTTTACGAAAAAGCGATGATTTCAATTTTTCCATTGTGAACGTTCCATTTCAGAGAAGCGACTTTCCAGGCTTGAATTTCCTTTCCTATTTTCTTGATGGACGGTTGCTACTGGCAAGGATGCTGTGTTACCAAGGGTTGCAAATGTTAAAGTTGGATGTATCCCTTTGAAGGTGTAACGGACCCTTTGCCTTGTTTCAATGGGTGTGTGTTCTTAACAAACTTTCTAAAATAGCGCTTTCAGTAGTATTTTAAAGTGTAAACAGCGATCTTTGTTAGCTTTCGTAAGCGCGGGGAATCATGATAGAATAATGTAGGATTTTTGAGTTTTGAATTTTGAATTTTGAATTCTGAGTTTTGAATTTTGAATGATCCTTCTCGGCTTTCGTACAAAAGATATGTCAACTGCTTAATTGTTCATTCGAGACATTTAATTTCTCAACATAATAATAATAAAAAAACACCTTAAAGACTCATTAAACAGTGAACTACTGTTAAGGCACATTAAAAGCAGGTTGTAACGATGAAGAACAAAAGACATATGTAGAACCTCGACTGGAGGACTTTGAGGACTTTGAAGTGATCTTCAGTTTGTTTGTATTAATACATAGTGACACCTGTAAGAAACAATAAACAGATGAATAAGACTATATTTTTTTCCCTTTTGACCGCTGTCCTACGTACATAACATACAATCGATAAAGTAGTCAGACGATACTTCTTTCTACCTTTTAACACGTATACATTTGAATTGATTTCTTAAAACCGGTAAGATGATCACATATTTTAATTCCTTAAAATAAATAAACTCATCATAGATACCAAACCGATTACTTTTTTTAGTGTGTGTTGGAAAAGGGGATAATCATTGGTAATTGTAAATTCTTAAAATATTTAAAAATTCTTGGGATATACCTTCATCGGAAACGCTCGCGGCCGACTATCGGAAAGTCACAATTGTTCTGTACTTTTGGTCATCTTGCTCTCCAAATGTCCATGCTACCAAAAAAAAAATAATCATAACAAAATCATCTAAAAATCGAGACCCGCCTAAATGACATAACCAAAAATAGGTGAAATGTACGAAAAGGTCTATAATTATATCAAAATTAGTCAAAAGAAAATAAGCATAAGATAAATGGGAACACAACAATAAATGCAGTTTGCTCGCTCATTGTGGGAAATTGTTTCATTAATTAATAAACGTTGTTGTGTTAATGTCTTTAGTATGTTTAACTAACATTACTTTCTAAAAATTTAATTGTTTACCTCTAATTTTATTTACTTTTCAGTTTGAACCTAGTTTTAAGTTTATTACTCAAAACTCGCATACTTGGATATTGGAAAATAATTCAGGACTGGAATAAGATAAGTTAATTACTAAGTTAATAAAATGCAAATAAGGGTTTTAAAACCAACGATTATCACAGCTGGAATAGTCATCAGTTCCTATGTGACGTTATTCCGAAACACCTATTATTCTAATGGAAAAGATACTTTTCAAAAGGCCACAATGACGACCGTTGGATTATTGAAACCAAACTCTTTTGAAACATGGTTTTCGTTATGGGGACCACAGATGTTAGTCCTTTCTAATCGGCAAAGGGCACATGGATCAAAACTTGAAGGACACATTTGGAATCACAGAAATGGAAAGTTTCTACGTAAATCACAACTTCTTGCTTATTATAGACATATCATGAAATATAGACACACAATCGGGAGAATTTGTGAAATAGGATTCAATGGTGGCCATTCAGCTCTCATGTGGGCTATTCTGTTTAATGGAAATATTGATATAGTGGTATTTGATTTGTGCATAGATAAACGATGCGATATTGGAGAAGAATTAATTTGCGAAATGTTTCCAAATATTAGGCTCAAAGTTGTACGTGGAGACTCAACAAAAACAGTTCCTATATATCGTCTTAATAATCCTAGTGTAAAATGTGATTTTATATCAATTGATGGCGGACATCTTGGCGAAGTTCCGAAGTCCGATTTGCTAAATATGCAGTATTTAGCGGCAGACAACAACACAATTGTAATGGATGATATAAACATAAAGTCGAATGCACCCTACCTAAAATTTAAAATAGTTGGAAAAGCCTGGAAATACGCAATTACAAACAAACTCATTAAACAAATTGGAGAATGCAATCCCTGCAAAACATATCTGCCAACAGCTTGTACATTTTGTTTCGGGAAGTATTTGAAGAATAAGATTTTACTAGAAGAATAATTTTGAATCACATCTTCAACCTTTGAGGACGATAGTTCTACCTTTTGATATTTGTTTATTCCAAGTTGCATTCTGATGCCCATCATTGCAGTGTTTGCATTATTCTTACTATCAAATAGTGAGAACGAATAATAACATGTATAATGTTAAAATGTGTTTCTTGTATTACAAAAATATTCAAAATTATTCACATCACTTAAAATCAGCATTTTTTTTTTCTCGTTCAAATACCAGAATAAAATAAATATATCATGATCATTCATATTGTTATTTTTGTATTAAATAGAAAAATTTAAATAAACTTATTTATTACTATTATGGTCTAATCTGCATGATCATAAAATCATGTGGCGTACATATATATTATATATATTTTTCTTGCGTAGTGTGGTTGTTTTATAAATGTCTTAGATATTTGGAGCATGACACCAGTTGCGAGTATGGTCTTGAGAAACGATGTTACTCCGTCGGAAAGGTACGATAGATGGCTGGCCCGTGTTAAGAAAGAGCCATATATCATGAATCTAGCACGTAAAAGACAATCTTGTAGATTTGAAAAAGAGGAGGCACATGCCGTTACAAAGCAGCACATCCAAAGTAGAAAGTTATAAATATAAGTTGCAAGAACTTGTTTCCCAATCCACTATAGATAAATATGTTTAAACTAAACAAGATGTTTGGAATATAGTATTGTACAGTGTATAAGCTTTAGCAACTAACTGCCTAACCAAATATTCTGCGTTGGAAGAGTTATCTCCCACAAATGTTTTGTCTTGTCTACACTGCTCCTTTCGCAACCATAAAAGATTACGTCACATTTAATTCACCAATTATTCGTTCTATCTTCATGATTAGGATGACTTTTTGGACCGAAGCTCTCCAGAGACTCCATATGAGAGTTAGTTCCCCTTATGCATTTTATATAAGTGATATGCATTTTTAACTGGTGAACCAAATATTGGCCTACGGTATTTTTTATTTGAGATCATTGGTTCAAAAAGATAAAATTTGTCAAGGTCATTTTCTTAATTTTGATTTCGGCTAATTATCACTTCTTTTCATAATTAGTGCAAGATTACACTGCATATTTTTGTAATTTTCGACATGTCGTAGCACATTTGAGTTGTAAGGGTGCGACGACAATACATTTGATTTTTAGCCCCTCTTATATTTTGAATTATGCGTAAAATGTTATAAATCATTAACCATACATGTATAGGAACAAGGGCCTTTTAATTTTAAGTACTTGGTTTATGACCTTGAAATTTGGGTCAAGGTCATAGGTTAAATTGATTTTCTGGGTTTAGACTTTTATCTTGAATTCATATTTATACATAATAAAGCCATATGACTTTTAAAAAATAGCAAACCGGAAGTGACCTTGTGTAAACCGGAAGTAGCTACTTTTGAACTTTTTTCATACAAAAGTGTGTAAAAACCATATATTTTTGGAATCAGTAAAGAATTACCTATCATTTGACACTGAGAATGACATTTCAATATGTTCATATCAAATAAATCGTAATAAGCGGTAAGACCTTCTCTGAACAATTGTTTTTTTTAGTATTATTTTTTTTTCTTTAGATTCAAACGTACTTTAAACAGGTTTCGGAGATAGATCAAGTATTTATGACAGATTTTTCATTAAACATAAATATTTAAAACTTTATCAAGATGATGAAACTCTTCCCACACATCAAGTTGATGCTTACAGATACATTTTATCTTTTTTATTTCAATGAAAAGTTGCCATATGGAACAAAGCAAAAAATCAGACATGGATATTCATGTGAATATGAAAAAAAAAATGGAGAAATCATTTTGATTGGACATGTAGCTACAGGTCAGATTCAGATATATATCTTCCATACGGAGAATTCGCACAAAGGAGCGTACCAGCAGCAAAAAATATATATAGGGAAAAGACAAAAAAATGTTGACTAGGTAGTTAGCAACTGTAATTCTGATTTTTTAAAGAAACAAATATGTAGCAGAGCTGAAGAAATACATCGATGTTGACGTAAATAGAAAGTGTGACAAACCGTGATCTACCTGGATGGACGACTCATGTTTTAAAATTTTAAGCGGTAATTATAAATTTTATTTAGCTTTTGAAAATTTCTTTACAAGTATCCTTAGAATATGGTAAATTTTCGGTCACTTCTAATATAATTATTCTAAAAATGCACTGCATGAAATGATACGTTTACAAAATTTATTCTCATATTAAATTTCTAGTTTTAAATTTAACTTCTGATTTACGAAGAATTATTTAAGTAGTTTATGAAAATTTAATGCTTTCGTTAAATTTCAAATTTTCTTGAGTTTAATTCCGATACATGGGTTATTAAATTTGTTAATTATTTGAAAAAATAATACCAGTTTAAATTTGTTATTTAAAAGATTTAAATCTAGTTTATCCTCATTAAACATTTAGTTTACAGATAGGTTTATATTTTAACAAAACTACTAATATAAGACAATTTAATTGAATTAAATTGGATTGAGTAACAAGATTATACGAATGTATTTTTTTCAATAAATTTGAAATTTAATGCCAGTTTTCGTAACGTGTTTATATCTTGTTTTATTACACGTGACTACTTCTCCTTCTTCTTTGTGTCAACAAGGCTTCAATACTGAAGAATACACGTTGTATAAAGTAAAACCGAGCGTTATTAAGAAGAAGAAAAAGACAACATTACAATCTGGCTTATTAAAATTGTCCAAACAGAAAAAAAATAGAAAGTTTCGTTGCAAATATATCAACAACTTACGTAAGAAAATATTCAAATTTTGAATATCCCAAAACTTTTCACAATGACAACCAATGAGGGGTATAGTTAAACCAAGATAAAGGTAGTTCTCGGATTTCCGTAGATATTTCTGGTTATTTTTCTCAATAACAGAAAATACAAAACTGACACAGCAAATGACAAGAGCTTAAATAATTGCTTAATTGTTCTGATAAGTTTCAACAAATAAATTTATTGAACTACATCATTTGTACATATGTACAATACAATACACAAATAGAATATTTTTTTTGAAAACAGTTTTGATTATCCCCCTTATAATAAACTAAATATATTTTGTTATTTATGACATTTTAATTACAATTGATAATATTTATAATAATCATATATATACGTTTTTTCCCTCAACAGTGTACTGTCTCAGGTATTTCGTAAATATCGTATTACTTTAGTAATATTTATAATGGGATACACTCTTTTTGTCAACAATATCTGTCTCAGAGGAAAACATTTGTTTTTAAATTCAGTTATCTCCCCTAACATTGCATTGGTAAAGCTTAAAAAATACATATGAAATCTGTCTTACTCTTCATATTTAATACAAGTTTAAGAATGGATGGATAAATCTTTATAAATTTAACAAAATTTGCCGCACACTAGTATAAAAGGACACAATAAAAAAAAGTGAGAGCTGTTTTAAGCGCAAATTATTGAATATTCACGAAGTAAACGGGATTTTTCTGAATTCCGGTTGTATTTGCTCCTGACTCTTTCGTATTTTCACGCGTTTGTACAACATAGTTCGCGTTTCCGTAAGGTCTAGTTATGAGGGCGCATTACCCAGACGGGGTACAATACAAACATAGTTTACACAAATATGCATACAACTATGACGATGTGGTATGTTACGAATGGATAACCACGCTATTACGAAGCCGTACTTCAAATAACTTTAACCGAAGCGATCCAGTGACTTATTATAGGAGTTATTTCCCCTTGAATATTTTAATTTTCGGTATGCATATAAATCTCATGAACCGTAAGTTGTAAAGACTGTGGGTCTTTTGATTTGAGGTCCTTGGTCAAAAAAAATGAAAAGTAGGTCAAGGTCAAGGTCGTATTTTAGATTTTTTTTTTTTTATTTCCCTATAACTTTGGAATGGTTATAGATACAGAAAATTTAAGTAGTGAAAAATGCTTGATACTTCAAGGGGCAACTTTGTTCCGTTATGACTGTATTGGTTTTACCATCATGTAAGGGACATAACCACCATCGATGGTTTATAAAAAGCCATTATTAGGCAAAACTCTTAAACAAAAGGTCCTTGACCCAAAGGGTCTTTTGCAATGACCTTGACGAAGGTCAAAGGTCAAGGTCATGTACAAGAGTCAAATTATGTGATTTTGGCACTATTTAAAGAGTTTTATGTGTTTGAATTCCAACCAACCAACCAATTAATCAATCAATCCATAAATCAATCAATTAATCAATGAATTAATCAGTGCATGCATGTTTCCGCCTCATGTGTTTAATATAGGGTCCAAGATCTTATTTGTTTCTTTTTCGCCTATTTCAAGAGACACTATTCAACGTGTTTAATTAATCAATCAATCAATATATATATATGACAGTTTGTTTATGACAGTATAATTAAAAAAAAATGGAAGGAAAGACCTATCAATTATTCAAGAAGAATTGATCTTTAATTGTAATTGTCTTTCTATGTTATTCATATTTTTGCCTCTGTAACATATTAAAAAATCATCAACGTACAATGATGCTTCAATATTACTTTTTAAAACTTCAACAAGGCTGTTGATTTTAAGACTAAATAATGTAACAGATAAAATACTGCCCTGAGGGACACCCATCTCTTGATCATACAGATCAGACATGGTCGAATTAACTCTAACATTAAAATGTCTGTTATAGAGAAAATTAGAAATAAAATTAGGCATATTGCCTTTCAACCCCATATCAAATAGATCTTTTAAAATACCATATTTCCATGCAATATCATAGGCCTTCTCAAGGTCGAAAAAGACCGACACCACATGTTCATTTTTCGCAAAACCATTACGGACAAATGATTCGAATCGAACAAGATGATCAAGAGTACTGCGGCCCTGTCGGAATCCACACTGGATATTGGCTAATAGCCCATTGGATTCCAAGAACCAAACAAGGCGATCATTGACCATCCGTTCGAGTGTTTTACAGACACAACTGGTAAGAGCAATTGGTCGATAATTAACAGGATCCGTATGATCTTTACATGGTTTTGGAATAGGTACGACGGTTGCAAACTTCCAGATTGATGGTAAATCACCAGATTCCCAGATGTTATTCATGAGCTGCAAGAGAGCTTCTAGCGAGGAATCTGGCAAGTGTTTTAAAATTTGGTAGTGAATATTATCAGGCCCACAAGCTGTATCATGGGCTTTTGACAGAGATGTTTTAAGTTCTTCAAGAGAAAATAGTTTATTATAATTTTTACCATTTTTTGATTTAAAGTTTAATTTAATTTTTTCTTTTTTGTTTTTTTAACTTTTTTAGTCTTCCCTGTAGTTGTTACAAGAAGAAGATTTTGCAAAAGTTTCACCAAGCTTGTTGGCAATATCCTTTTCAGATGTTAATAAATCATTGCCGTCTTTCAAATGTTTTACAGAGGCTTTAGAATTTTTACCTTTTATTTTATTTACCATATTCCAAACTTTTGTCATCGGAGTGCGAGATGTAATCCCCGAGACAAATTTTTTCCAGGATGTTCGTCGGGCTTGCCTACAAGTCCGCCGTGCCTTAGCGCGAAAAATACGGAAATTACTCAAGTTTTCCGTCGTTGGTTGTTGATTGAACCGTCTTTCAGATTTTTTACGGTCACCTATGGCTTGATCACAAGCGTCATCAAACCATGGTTTGCTGGGATGTTTCGGATTTGCCGAGGTCTTTAGGAATAGTTCTGTCAGCAATTGACGTTAAAACTGTATTAAAAGTTAAAATTGGATCTTGCACAGTCTCAAACATCTTTGACTGAAGTTCCGCTTGACAGAGATTCTCAAACAAGGACCAGTCCGCCTTGTCAAGTTTCCAACGTGTTACTCTCTGTTGGGCAGAAGTAAAAAGATGTTCAAGTACTACTGGAAAGTGATCACTTCCACATAAATCATCATGAACACGCCATGAATAATCCAGAAGCAGACAGGGATCGCAAATAGTGATATCAATAGAAGAATAAGACCTGTTTCCAGGATGAAGATACGTATTAGATCCATCATTAAAAATGCATAATCCTTCTTGAGAGACAAAGTCCTCAATGATCTTACCTTTGTCATTATGAGTCTTGCTACCCCATAATGGATTGTGAGCATTGAAGTCGCCCATAAGTATAAATGGTGAAGGTAATTGATCAGTAAGGTTTTTGAGTTTTGCTTTATCTATAATTGAATTGGGTGGAATATATTTAGAACATAATGTAATTGTTTTGTCTAATGATAAACGAATTGCAACTGCTTGCAGATCCGTGGTGAGTTGGACTGTGCTATGAATGACGTTGTCCTTCACAAAAATGGATGATCCGCCTGCAGCACGTTCATCTACCGTAGAAAATGTGCTATACATGTTGTATCCTTTTAAAGATACATTGTCACTTTCTTTTAGATGAGTTTCTTGAAGACAAAATGCAATAGGTAAAAAAGACTGAACTAGAAGTGTTAACTCGAGAAGATTTATTTTAAGACCTCGGCAATTCCATTGGATGATATTTGTCATTATTTAATAAAAGAAGGGCGAATGCTGTCGAGTTTTCCAGCATTCTTATTTCGCTCACCCTGAGATTGTGATCTTTCGGGTGGCGGAACACTTTCGGTTTCCATTTCAGTTTCTTCGACAAGTGTTGAAAATATGTTGTGCGAGGAGAGTCGTCGATCTCTGGGACCACATGCAGCTGGTTTTACTCCGCCTCGACCCCTACCCCGCGATCTCGAATCAGAAGACTTCTGAGAGGATGTATTTACTGGCTTCTTTTGGACATCCTTCTTTTCTGGAGAACGAAGAGGAGGTGGGGCTCTAGTAGACTTTGTACTGGACGAAGAAGTTAACTTCTTAGATGAAGATGAAGGAAGACTTTCTGAGGTGGAAGAATCATCTATGTCACTGGGAAGATCCCAGACAGATTCACCGCCCCAATTGTGTATTTCTACTGTTTCTTTTTTATTTGATTTCTTTTTCTCATTTTTTTTTTTTGGTGATGATATTGAGCTCTGTAGGGAAGATTGAGTTGACTGAGTACTGGTTTTGGAAGATTTTGGTTTTCTTGGAATTAATATTTTATCGGTAGGTTCTGTTTCAACAGGAAGCATTGTGAAATTGTCCGCATCAATTGGCCAAGTCGTGCGAGTTTGTGTATTCTCGTGACTGAATGAGCGGACAACTTTGCTGGCGTACGATGGTCTGTTTGAAACAAGGAGATCACTCGAAACAGAAGCTATCTGTTTAGCTTCTGGGTAACTGATGTTTCTTTCTGTTTTAATTTTAATAATATTTTTTTCTTTAAGGTAAACAGGGCAGTCCCTAAACGATGAAAAATGGGATTCACCACAGTTTACGCATTTGGAAGATTCAGAGTTACAGTTTGTTCCCTCGTGTCCTTCGTCAGAACACTTGAAGCATCTCTGCTTACCACGACATTGTTTGCTTCCATGACCAACCTTTTGACAAGTAAAGCATCGAATTGGGTTAGGGATAAACATGTCTACTCTGATTCCGAAGCAACCTAAAGTAATAGATTGAGGAGGAGTTGGAGTTCTAAATGTCAAAAGGTATGTATTTAATTTGATTATATTTCCATTCGTTTTAATTTGAAATCTAATAACATCAGTTACACCTTGGCTTGAAAGTTCCTCACCGATTTCTTCCACGGTAAGGTCACCAAGGTATTGACTTCTGTCTCGAATGATCCCCTTACAGCTGTTCAAACTGTTATGAGGAGAGGCAGAAACAGGAAAGTTTGATATTGTAGTCATTGTAAGTAAATTTGTTGATTGACTTTTGTTGGAACATTCAACCAACAAATTGCCAGATCTCATTTTTGAAACTTTTTTGACAGTACCAGCAACGCTTTGAATTTGTTTGTGAATTACAAAGGGCGATATTTTTGAAATTGGTTTTTCATCTGTTCCTTTTATTACAATAAATCTGGGCCAACTGTCATCTTCCCGACAGGGCTCTGAATCATCACATTTTCTTTTCTTATGCATTAAAGCTGATTTAGAGGGTTTGTTTTGTTGTGCCATATGAAAGGAGAAAGATTAACCATTCTTGTCATCCACCCACCTCGGAGTGCCTACAAGGGCGATGCTGTGTTTCCGTGGCGAACCGGGATCAACTGCTAATGTTGAAAACGAGCTCCAAATATAATGTAGCTGGTCCTCAAAATCAGCACCTAAGATCCACTGCGGAAAGCACCAGATGTTCCAAGAATAGTATACTCAAGCAGAGCGTATCCATCAAGCGAAAAAGAAAGCGTACCACTTGATTGACCCATGAGCCATCGCCTTCCTCAGTTTCCTATGAATTTAAAATACATGTGTATATTATGAAAATTGTTACAAGAAAGCTTATTGTTGAGGATTAACTGAATGGCTCGACATGACCAGCCGATTGATCGAACCGGGTCCATCCGACCTCCCGTTTAGATGATATCGAAGCCAAAGCAGCTTATTGAACTATAGTCTCGTCCGTCCGGGTATTTTCTGACCGTAAGGAGTCTGGCTATAGCCCTCATCCACAAGGATCTCGTCAACCACCGACACGGGTAGCAACCCACGGCAAACGGGTTGGAGAGCCTATTTTATTTAAAACATCGGGCATCTCACGATGTTCGGATCACTTTAGTCTGGTCTCTACCCTTCGACCTGTCCAGCATGGGTAACCCTACCAGGAGACGAAGCTCCAGCTGGCATAGCTCTTGGGGTCACTGAGACACGCAAGCCCCCCGACCACGGCAAGGATAGCGATCCACCGGAGGGTATTTCGATTTGAGCGTCACTGATGAGTCTTATGTAGACGAAACGCGCGTCTGGCGTACTAAATTATAATCCTGGTACTTTTGATAACTATTTAAACTAGTAATTTTGGGGACCCTTAGCTTGCTGTTCGTTGTGCGCCTAAGATATGTGTTAAAGACCGTACCTTGACCTATAATGGTTTACTTTTATAAATTGTGACTTAGATGGAGAGTTGACTCATTTGCACTCATACCACCTCTTCCTTTATCTATCCAAAGTATATACAAGAAACTTAAATTAAAAATCATACAAGACCAACAAAGGCCAGAGGCTCCTGGCCTTGGACAGGCACAAGCATGTGGCGGAGTTAAACATGTTTTGTGAGATCTCAACCCTCCTTTTTATACCTATAGCCAATGCAGATATAAAAAAACCACACACACACAGCAATACCGACAGTAAAGAAGCCCGTGTCCGTTGTCAGAAAAGGTAACAAATGAAACTTAACAAAATGACAATGATACATAAAATAACAAGGACTACTAGCAGTTACTGACATGCCAGCTCCACACCTCAATTAAACTGATTGAAAGATTATGTTTTAATCATATGAATATCAAGCACAATCCTTCCCGTTAGGGGTTGAGTATCATACCATCATAAAAATATATGAGAATATAACCCGTATTTGTATGAGCTATGATGTATATGTATATAGTTGTCTCTTTGGCAATCGCATCGATCGCGATCAATCGGGCCACAAGGTTTTGAATAAATGATACCCCAAAACGGACCATATTTGGAAAAAAATGAATCATAATTGTTTCGTTTGTTTTCAAAATATTCCACTGAGGAATTTCATTGACTATTCCTAAATTATTTCGTAACATTTCAGTTTCATAATGAATACGAACAACATACTGTAAAATTTTGTAATGGAATCGATCAAAAATAGATACTATAAGTGACCTCTTGTCCTCTCTTCTATTAATCAGAATGAAACTATAACTTGACCTGAAACATTTGTATACAACGCTTAAAAATTTATGTCATAATAAGCATACTGTTCTATGTCGGAAGCTTGTTATTCAGTGACTGTCGTTTATTGGTGTGGTTCATATCTGTTTATCGTTTTGTTATAGTCAATTTGGGCCTTTTATAGATTGCTGTTTGGTGTGAGCCAACGCTCCGTGATGAAGACCGTATTATAACCAATAATTGTTAACTTTTAATAAATTATGACTTGGATGGAGATCTGTCTCATTGGCACTCATATTGCATCTTCTGCTTTATTTATGTACCCAGTTTTATCTTTATTTGATCACAACTTCATGGTGAATTTCTTAGACTGAACACATCGTCACATTTCAATAACGAACAGTACATTTTAGGTCAAAACCGTATTTAATCATGATCAAACATAGTCATCTTTAATATAAAAAAAAAAACAACAACAAAACAACTTGTACGTGTATTCAGTTTTCATTGGATTTGACTTACTCTACACTTTTACAATGATACCTTTAAGAAACCACATAATTCATTGAAGTTGGTGACACTAAAACTTCATCATAAACTATAACCAAAACATTTACAATAAACAAACAGAGACGGACGGATAAACGGACGTAAAGACTTTTAAATATAATGACCATCTCAATCGTCGAACAGGGTAACAAAATCAAAGACGTAAATTGAGTAACATGTCAGTCTTGAGTCCATCAACATAAACAAAATCTTGAGATTATTAGACATAAAGTATAATGCATAAGTGCAAAAAGTACTTGTTTATATTTGTTACAAGAAAACAGCTAAAGCCATAGTATCAAAGTCTACATAAGTTCGATAGTTTCCTCGCTCTTTTGCCAAGTCTGTTTCAAACCGTTCCAATAAACTCTAATATAAAGTGGAGGCCTCCAACGAATTTGTTGGTAAACCAAGTGTCACACGAAATAAACGTAACTTCTTCAGTATTCCTGTCAGGAGTTGATACAAATGCAGAGATGAATATTTCCGTGTATTCTAGGCCCATTTCAAAAGGAAACCTTATCATTTCTCCATTCAGTCACTTTAAAAAGAAGACATTGAAGACCCGTACCATGTGTAAGGTCAAATAATTTAACGCACACTATATCATTTTGTGCGCACACTATATTTAATTTGTGCGCACAATATATTTAAGTTGTGCGCACAATATATTTAAGTTGTGCGCACAATATATTTAAGTTATGCACACAATATACTATTTTGTGCGCACACTATATTATTGTGTGCGCACAATATTTTTTTTTCTTTGCATGTCCCTAGCGGGCACCGTACTTATCTAGCATGTCTAGTGATGTCAAATACGTTTAGATTCATTTTTGGGGTTATTTTCTCTTTTTCAACGTCAACATTTCTGTTAAACCTTCACAGAATTTATTCAACTGACAGACATACATGTATCTTCTATACAATGCGGCGCAGGACAATTGCGCTATTTCATAAGAAGTTTGAGCTTTTTTAATTAGACATTTGTGAGTTTTATAAAGGACAAATGTGCTTTTATAATATTTGCTTCTTACAAGATTGATTATTGGTTGCTTAACATCTTGTTGCAAATGTTTCATCCATGTTCCGAACGAGAACAAGTTAATAAATTCTATAGAAAGGTCTTGTAATAGGGGGAGGGGGGTTCCAGCCATGCGTCAGTGATTTCCTATATAATCAACCAAATGTTCCCCATGAAAGGGGGGCCCGGGCCCCCTGACCCCCCCTCTGGATCCGTCTATGGCGCACCCGGAGGCGTCCTTCAACTGTTTATATATAGCTAATATAAGACACTTAAGTAGATTAACCATTCCAGACCCTTTTGTTTTCCACATAATTAATATTACCAATCATATTGTCATAATATTGTTGTAAAATGATGCCCTTTATAGGTTCTTGGTTAGATTAATAAAACTCTTATCTTATTACCATAATTGACAAACTGATCAACACCTAGATAGATTGAATATTGATTGTTGCTATTTTTAGACACTATATACATGTATAACACTATATATATATACACATTAAATAAGGTATCTTATAAACTAAAAAAGATAAAATTGAGAATTGAAATCGGGAATTTGTCAAAGAGACAGCCCGACCAAAGAACAGGAAACAGCCGAAAGCAACCAATGGGTCTTCATCGCAGCGATAAAATCTTGCTTCCCAAAGGCAGGTTTCAGCTGGCCCCTTAACAAAAATGTGTACTAGTTTCATCAAAATGGAGGTCACATTAAACTCCAAAACATATAAATGAACTAAAATTTAAAAAAAAAAATAACAAAGGCTAGAGTCCTCTGACTTTGGACAGGCGCAAGCATGCATTAAAGATTGCATATTTGGTATACATATTGATTCACTTATAGGGTCATTGCATCGGAAATAAACAAAGGAGTAGGTTCAGTAAGACCCCTTTTTGGCCCCAACATTAAGCAGTTTTGCAAAATTGTGAAAATGTAATCTTTTAACTATTTTTTGGAAAGTAGAATGTTTCTGCTACATAAATATGTGCTGTTTTTGACAATACAATGTACATATATCGTGTACTAGCATCATAAAGTCATGCTAAATTACTGAAATCTTCACAATTATAGCATTTTAGTTAAATTTTAGACGATTTCCGTCTTAAATGAAAGTGGCCGCATTCGTGTTCATTCATAATATTGAAATGTAAGTTGTATTTTATGATAATACATAACATATATAAAGGTTGAGGATGAACACGGATGCGGCCACTCTCATTTTTGACGAAAACCATCTGAAAAGTGACGTTTTTTGGCATATTTGATAGATTTTTCATATTTAAGCTTCAATCGGAGCGTTTTTAATGACTGACTCAGTTAAAATCTTTTACATAAACTAATCGAATTAATTGAAATAGACTCTTAAGTGTTTAAAAAGTGTCCTAAATATCTCGTTAGATGAAACTGAAATTTGGGGCCAAAATCGGCCCTTACCGGACCTACTCCTTTATTCTAAAACCAGTTGTTGGCATGATACGGGTTATGTTCTTCTCATATATTTTATGATGGTATGATACTAAACCCCTAACGGAAGAGATTGTGCTTGATTCCGCTATGGTGAAGACATAATCTTTCAATCAGTTTCAAGAGGTCTGAAGCTGGCCTATTATTAATTGCTAGTAGTCCTTTGTTAATTTATGTGTCAATGTCATTTTGCTTAGTTTCTTTTGTTACTTATTCTGATATCGGACTCTTAGTTTTACTGTGCTTATTGTTGTGTGTGTGTTTATTCTACATTGGCTAGAGGTATAGGGGAGGGTTGATATCTCACAAAACATGAAAGGTATCTGATAAACCAATGATGTTTCTTATAGATGAAAGATAGGCAAAAAATACCAAAGGGACATTCAAACTCACAAGTCGAAAATAAACTGACAACGCCATGATTAAAAAAGAAAAAGACAAACAAACAACAGTACACAAAACACAACAAAAAAAAACCTAAAGACTGAACAACACGAAACCCACCATAAACGGGGGTGATCTCAGGTGCTCCGAAAGGGCTAGCAGATCCTGCTCCACATGTGGCACCCGTCTTGTTGCTCATGTTAGTACAAACCTGGTAATAAGTCTTATGCGGTATGTCACATTTGGGAAAAGGGGATGGGATTGTAGTGGCGACATTTCGAACATATCCCTTATCAGCTGTGAAACGGATATTCCATAACGGTCAACCAACTCGTGATAAAAGACGACATCTAATAAACTAATATTGTATCTTATGGATATACTAAGATAACTTATAGATAAAACAGGATATCTATGGTGGATATTTGTTTCCCTCAGTGTGTAAACATAACCTAAATAATCATTGTTATATAGATATAGGAAGATGTGGTGTTAGTGCAAATGAGACAACTCTCCATACAAATAACAATTTAAAAAAGTAAACCATTATAGGTCAATGTACGGCCTTCAACACGGAGCCTTGGATCACACCGAACAACAAGCTAAAAAGGGACCGAAAACTCTGTGATTTTATTTGGACCTATAATGATTGGTACAGGCATTTTCAAATGTAGAAAATACAAGCACGGCCAAACGGACGCCCCACTTTGACAAGCGTTTTACTACCGACCAAAAGAAGACCAAGTGGCCATTTTCCTATTCCCCAGTCATCTTTAGGGTTTACAGGGTAAGAAAGCAGACCCGAAAACTTAAAATAATTATTAAAACATTATTTAATTATAACAGGAAAGAGATAGTTATAACAGGAAAGAGATAGTCGATGGAGCCGAGTTGAATTGTGTAAAGAATAGACGGGAAAACTTTGGGCGGACACAATATTTCCCTCTCAGTGTTGATGCAATAATTTTGCGAAATAAAACTCTTACAGGAATTGCTCAGATAGATGATAAATATCAGATTTTAGAAATGAATGAATATCCCTAGCTAATAGAGACAGAGATACATTGTTCAATGCAAAGAGTGGAGGAGAACAAAGTAGACCATAATGGTGAAATTGATTTTTAAACTATAAACCCCCAAAATTGTGTGGTATAATTCCAGACAGATTCATATACTGTAACACAAGCTATTATCTTCAAAAATACGTATGTTAGCCCTAATTCCTAAAATTGCAGATAAACATTCCATTCAAGCAAATGAAAAAAGGTTCACTCAGATGATGGACAAAGTCAAAAACAAAAACACAATTTCAGAAAGGCAAAATGGAGACCTGAAATGCAAAATTAAGCCAATTAATTATAAAACTACGCTTGAAAAAGAATTAATGAAAACTAAATTGGAAACAAAATGGGAGTTGCTTACCCAGAAAAAATAAAACACAAATTGACAAAATAAATAAGCTAGACTTGGATCTAGGTGAAATAAACAATGAGTTAAATGAAGGAAAACAAAATAGATTCCTTGGAATCACCATTTAATGTTTAGGACGACAAGTTAACAAAAATTACAATCGGTAGGTCTAGTCATAATAGAGGCCATCCGTGATAATGGTCGGGGAGGTTTGGATTGCCACTAGAAAATTAGGGTATATTGGATAGGGAGAGCAATTTTGCCTTACAACAGGCAACATACGGACCCGCAAATGGACAGTCAAAATATTACATCAAAGCTACTAAAAATAAAATTATCTTTCATAACAATGAAGTTTTGGTTTTAAAAATTGTATATTGCATTACGAAAATCAGAATTGGTTACTGTGTCCTTGATCACGAGATTACACATATGAAACCATACATGTAATGACGATATAATTACAGTTGCACATGTTTATGCAACATATATATATCTAAGCACATAAAACAGGGATTACACTTAAGAACATTTGCATGTTTGAAGTGTTGCATGTATATATATTTCTCTACTTTTTGTGCTATTTTCACATTTCCTGACGGGTGTGAGAAAAAATATTTCTCATCACTAGTGAAAAATCTGTTCTCGGATCATCGGTAAATGATCCGTTGAAATTTAATTGTGACGTTATGACTTCTGAATTTTTTTATTGTGTAGTCATGAAAAAATGCGATGTCAACAACACTCTACTTTGTTAAGATCCTTTAAGTAGTAAGTGGTATTGCAAATTTAACTGCCACGATCAAGGTGCCAAACTGAATTTTGCAGTTCGAGTGAAAAGTGTTGTCCGGGAATAAAAAGATTTTCACTTTTTATGATAACAAGGTTGCGGTAAAGAAAGTACCATCAGAAAAACATCAGATGCAGTTGTATATAGTGTTTAAAGACTAGAAATTAATAGAGAGTACCGTTCATTCATAATTAAACAAACCACACCATGTATTATAACCATGGTAAAGCATTCAATGTTGCTGTATAGGATTCTTGCATGTATATGTGTTAATACAATGTTTTCCATATTGTCACCAATTGATAATTTTAAATTTCAAGACAATGTTTAGACTTTCACAGGGGAAAAAATAACGGTCGCCCAGTCGCCAATGGCGACCAGAAACTGACCTGGGCGACCTTTTCATTCAGTTGTGGTAGCCTAGGTGGCGAATGGAAAAAAAGTGCTCTATGACGATTAACATCTAGCCGTTGACAAATCAAATTCGGCACTCTCACTGGTACCCCTTGATCACAAACAACCGTAGACTCGTCATCAAAATCGGGAACCAGTTGTTAAAATTCGGAAATCGTGCCGATATCTGTTTGCGTTTACAATTCATAAACATCCGGTTTTGAAGTAAACAAAAATGTGGAAACATATTCCTGGGGTTAAAGAAACCGAAGTCGCCATAAGAAAATTGGACAAGGAATATCAAAAGGAATATGATTCTAAGAAAAGGGCATGAAAGTACCTTTAAGTTATTGATCGGGAGAAGGAATTCCCTTGGATATACAGTACAGACGAGGGAATGAAGTGTAAACTTTGTGTTAAATAAATTCATGATAAAATAATTGATTTAGTAGTTGGGTCTGTGAGCTACAAAAAAGACACATGAAACATACATAAGAAGAGCAAAAATCATGAAAGGCAGTCCTGATATCTGAAGCCAAATCTAAACCAAAAGGGGATTCTTCTGCCAAAATTTTTAAAACATTAAATCAAAATGTACTCGAAAAACTTGACAAAATGTTCAGAAATTACCATGCCATTGAAATGAAAAATAGGCCACTGTCAGATTACTTATGGTTATGTGAACTTGATGAAATAAAAGGTTTAAATTTAGGTCAAATATATAGGAACCAGGAAACTGCCAAAGTCTTTGTAAATTCAATTGCTGAGGTAGAATTTCATAAGGTTGCAGCACTTTTTACTGCCAATAAGTTTGTGTGTGATTGGTGATGGATCCACTGATTCTTCAGTTACTGAGCAAAATATGTGGTATGTTCGCACTTGTAATTTGGATAAAATTAAAACACAAATTATTGGTGTTGCCAGCATGGTGAGGGTTAATGCAGAAGGAATTACAAATGGTCTAAAGTATCTAGTTTCCCAAACCTTTAACTTCAATTGTATGATTTTTCTAAGAAATTGGTTGCACTTTAATGTGATGGTGCCAGCGTCATGGTAGGTTCAAAATCTGGGGTTACCACACTTCTTCGTCAGGACCAACCAGCCCTTATTACCTTACATTGCATGGCTCACAGACTAGAATTAGCACTGAAAGATGCAGCCAAAAAACAACATTGGTTCAACAAAGCAACATTTGTGCTTGAAATGGGGTTATATACTTTTACAGAAACAGTTACATATCTTATGATTTTTTAATCAATGTTGAAAATTGTACACCTGAAAATGACCTTTTATTTGTTTGAGTTTTCAGTTAGGTTAGAGGCCATATTAAAATATGCGTGCTCAAGAATAGTCCCATACAGGTTGGAGATTTAAAGTTTATAAAAATGAGTTACATGATGTACAAAAATTAGAGTTTCAAGTTTCGTCTTTTAATGACAAACAGGTTATTTTAGAAAAGAAATGTAAAGAATCATTTAAACATTTGATCGTGAAATGTGAAAATAATATTCTGAAAGATGAGGTTACAACTATAATAAGATGAAAACACATACTTAAAAATTAGGAATAAATCACGTTTGGTACATACTGACAATGCAATAATTTAAAAGTTTCAAAATGAAGGAAAAAAGATTGATAAGTTAAAAACATTACCTAACCACTTTTTCAGAGCAAGATTTTGCATTTGCTGAAACTTTTGGACTTGAACCACTTAAAAAGACTGAAAAAAGGTCAATTTTTCTGTTGTATTTTGTGAAGGTAAAGCAGAAAAAGAAAACGAAACTTGTAATGAAAATCTAAACTCTGAAGATAAACACATTAAAACAGGTTGTGTTTTTACTTGATAAATTTTGTATAAGTGATGATCTTTCCAGAAGATATTTGGTAGTTCAGTGTAGGGAAGACATCAATAAAATTTACCACATAGAAAGAATTCCAGGAAACAAACCAAGCGTTATGATAAACTTAAATAGTGACATTGGAAGACTTATAAAAGCAATACGGGCCAAAATTTAGAATTCTAATTAAGTAATTGGTTCATTAGCCATTTTACACACAAATACATGTATATTATATGATATTTTCTATCACATGTTAAAATTGACACCTTGTACACTAGAAGATGCTTCGCTCTAGAATCGAGTCTGTACTCTCTTAAAGTAAGATTAAATAATTATTTTAACTATTTTTATATTTATTTTTCGTTATCCTATAGGTCAGTGCAGGCCATGGTGGTGTAATTGTTAAAATATTACCAATTTAAAAGACGCGTCCGGCTCTGCATATTTAATTTAGCTATTGTTCAGGTTGGACTCATGTCAGAAAACATGGGTAGTCCAAATAATTATGACGTCTTGAAAGGCTATTATAATTTTTTTCTTTGACGCCTTACATCGACGTCATAATGCTGAAGCCGCCATTTTCGGTTGGACTTTGAGAGCATATTTTGCTCTCAACTTTGAGACCCAATTTAGCCATCAAATTTTTATTGAAGGCTAAAACAAAATGCATATATAAAAATTCTTACCTTTTATGTGTTTGTTTGTGCAAAATATTTCCAATTAATCCCTACATAAATAATAATATAAGGAACAATTCCATCCGAGGCGGGAACATGTCGACTGCAATTTTTAAAACGTTTGTCTGATTTCCTTTAAGGAGATTACAAAATAATTTTTACACCAAACTCGGTAAAACCCGAATTTCCGGAACCATTGTTTTACATTATCCGGAAATTCAGGTCAATGAAAATGTACCGAGTTTGGTTCAAAAATATATTTTATACAGCTAAAATGAAGCATCTTTAGGAGAAATCAGCTAAACGTTTTAATAAAGCAGTAAATTCCTTCTCAAAGTCCAACTGAATATATGAGTTTGGCGTTATGACGTCGATGTAAGGCGTCAAAGAAAAAAATTATAATAGCCTTTCAAGACGTCATAATTATTTGGACTAAAAACATGGGGTGATCCCATGTTTACTGGATAAACCCGTTCGAAAACCCGCGAAAACTGGGGTATAAAACTTTGTACATTGTTTTCCCTGTATTTGTTGAAAAGCGCATCATGTCAGCTGTTGTGGTAAGTTTTTCCTAACATGAACTTGTGTTTGCTATCAGTTGTTTGACATTCCTTTACTTATTCTTTTGTGTAAGTCTCAGAATAAATTGGGTTCATCACCGGAAGTGTAAAAATCAAATGATTTATTAATAATATCATATAATTCCTTTACTTTCTCGAAAAATTCTCTTTCTCACTAACTTTGTCGACTTACATTACTCCATCTTGAACATCAATCCAAGTGCAATATGAAACAAAGCTTTCTATTGGTTGATTAATCTTTTGAGCGTTGCAAAATTGTATGGAGGGCATAATTAACAAAACAAGACCAAAACCTGATGATCATTTAATATTTCAAATATGATGATTGGCAATTATTCAGTTTAAAATTAAGGACTAAGAAAAGATAAGAAACAACACATATTCAGATTTTGAAATACAATTAATAACATATTAATATCGTCATATATGCCAATAGATATCAATCTATAACAAAAAAACATATAATATATATAAATATATCTAATCAAAAGAGAATTATAGAATATATGATTGTAAATAAGCATGGTAATAACCAAATTTGAAGAACAACACAACAAAATGTTCTGCATTTATATGGATTTTGAATATTCTCTGCTTATTTTTTATTTTTGTCGCCAAAAAAGGGGGGGGTGGCAAATAAATATAAATTATGTAATCTATTGCAAAATATGGATCTTTTTTAGGACAAAACATCAAAATTTGGACGCAAGTCAACTGTCCAGGTTATAACTAAAAGAAAGAAGCCGGTAAAAGAACTAGATTCAAGGAAAGACCAACAGCAAGTATTTTTCTCGAAGAAAAGATACTATATTTAATAAGGTAGTTCCATTCATAATAATACGACAAATATACCGTTGATAAAAAATGGGTCAAATGTAGTACTGTTAAAAGACTATTGTGTATATACATTGACAAGTTTGCTTTGTGAGAATAAAGATATATATATATATATATAATCACCATATTATTCTGTATGTTTAAATAAATTTGTAGGCATTTAAAATTATGTTACTTACTTAGCCCTTAAAAAGTTTATTAAATTTATTTGGCTATGATAGAAAAAAACAACAACATGAGAATAGATCTACAATTGCAATTACAAGAACCTAACAAATCATCAGTTAATCTACATCATCTTGTATTTCTTTTTAAAATGTCAAGATTTCTGGTTTTGTCTTTATCTTTATCCATTTCTCATCGAGTTTCTGGTCACCAAGTCCTACAAGTTCTTTCTCGACCAGTTTGCTAATTTCAGCTTTTGTCTTATTCGCTATGTTATCCTATTCTTCTCTATCAGTTGGTAAAACAAATAAAGGTTCATACTTGTGTTTACTGCCGAGCGGTTTGTCTTTTAGCCAAATTAGATGTTTTCGTCGGTGTTCTTTTGATTTTTGAGAAAAATTAATAAAGTCTTTGTCCAAATCTTTTCCACTAATTGGACTTGAGGGTTTTTTGTTCAAGGAATTTTAAATTTTGAATTATGGTTCTAAAGTTTGAAATTTCTTTACCAATGTCGTGCGCATACATATAATCCTCATCCACGGAGGACAGTCCCAGTAAAGTAGACAGAGAGCAATACACCTAAAAAAAAGAAATTGGAATTTATAGGAATTGAAACAAAACATATTTTTATGAAAATTACTTATGAATGCCTATGGATATTTAAAAAAAAAGTTTCATGCAAGGTATCAATACAATTCATGTTTTATATAAGTTTCATTATAGAATTATATAATAATTATTAAGCGTGTTTAACGGCTGAATTATCAATTTGCATAGCTGAATTAAACCAATATGATTTAGGTTAAAGAATTGGAATTTATGACTAGGGCTAGTATCAACATTACAATCAAGGCCGAGTGTGGATCAGTATACACTTATACATCCAAGGGGTTTTCAACAAGCCCATCAACTTCAACTTCATCACAGATGGTAATTATTAATAATGACCTAATAACTGTTGCAAATAAATATTCAGGATCAATGCATAAGTAAAAAAAAAACCAACATGCATATATAGACAAACATATCAATATGCTTCATATTTTTGCCAATTTTTAATTGAATTTCTTTTATTTTGTAATGACAGAAAGAAAGTAATGAGGTATCTATTGTTATTTAGTTTTATTGTTTTGGCATTTCTTCTTCTTTTCTGATTGTTTTATTTTGTTATATTTATTATTTTGTCGATAAAAGGAAACTTCTGACGTTCCAACTATTCCCGCCTTCCCAGCTCTTCAATCAGATCTAACAGACTTTGACATGGGAGATGAAAGTGACAGTGGTACCAGCAACACTGCGTTTCCGACCACAAAAGGCATTATTGATGACCTTACAAGATTAATAAAACCACTTTCAAATGAGGCAGAAAGTCAAACAACTGACAGCTTTGTGAAACAAATCACGACAATCGGCGATGATTGAAAAGTATGTAATGAGGGACAACTAAACCAGCGGATTATTTGGGTTGGATGTAGCTGTAAGACAACATGTAGCTACTGGGTCCATGCTCGTTGTATGGGTATAGCTGCCAAAACCAGTGCACCACTTTCAAAAATAAAATTTTTCTGTCCGAAGCATATTGCTTCGGCTGAATAAACTTTATATGTCAAGTTTTGTTCTCTTTAATTACCTTATCTAATCTGTCGACATTCCTGCAAACTTGTAACCATTTGTTGTTGTCGGGTAATCCAGCGGGAATGAGTCGTTTGGTTTTTCGGTTATAATTCTCAAGAATGAAATCACCCCCTTCTCCCTTAGACTCATTCCCACTTACACTGTAAGATTCGTTATCCTCAATGAACGCAAGTACTTCAGGCGGACATTGTACTCTGACAAATAAATCTCTTACGAATGTCTCCATGTAAAAAGACATGTTGAGGCCAAAAAAAAGTGGCGAAAATTTTACTTTTGCAGTTTGAATAGCAGCCGTATTATTTCCTCTGACCTCTGCCCTAAATACATGGAGTGCCAAACAGTAGGTAAATACTATTTCGGACATTAAAGCATAGTTATGATTTTGGACACCCGACAACCACTGGTAGTATCCTACAGCAGACACTGGTTCATTCTTATTTGTCTGCTGGCTACAATAATTCTTCAGCAGCTCCTGAGCCATGGCAAACATAAAAGCTGTAGTATCTGCCAACTTTTGTGGTGATCTGTAAAAAAAAAATGATATCAGCTAGGTTTCTTCTAACATCGCAATTTGAAATGGGCAAACAAAAAACCTTGAAATGACGAACCAAAACAAATGAAATAATAATATTAAAAATCAGCTTTAAAGCGTTTTTTTTATTCGGTTAATCAAGAAAACGAATAATCACGCTACAAATTTTAAAAAAAGTGTTGTATACATTATCAAACAGTTTAATTTAATCCATTTCAAATTTTAACCGAATATTGAAAATACATACTGGTAGCACCTTGACAGGCCTGGAGAGCTTTTATGGATGAGAATCCTAACATTTTAGCTAAATCAATAAGTCCAATGTCCCATAAAAGCTTGAACAAGGCTTTAACCATGTTTATTTCATAGTGCCCTTGTCCTGTAAGAAACAAAATATACTATATAGTCAACATGCAAACATATATATTTATTTAATGAACTTGTGGTGAATTTTATAATATCTTTATATGTTAATCTGCTTTTTCAATATTATTCTAAATAATGTTACATAAAACATTATTGTTGCTTCAATAAATGTCAAAACTTAGGTTGGGTGATATATAAACTTAGGTTGGGTGATTTATATGCATTTGCGGCATTTAAAATAAAACAAAATATGAAAAGGCAATTTGTGCAAAAGCAAAGCGCTACTTCAATTTCATATCTAAAAAAATGATGATACACTTGCGTAAACGTACCTGGCAGTAATAGGATATTGTTGTATTTTCGGCATTTTTCAAGAGGTGTATCCTCGCAATGCCCTCTGTAATTTCTATGTTCTTCAAAATCCGTTATATCCTCAAATTCCATATAACATTCAGGGCAAACCATATGGTTGTCGATGACCTTGTATCCAATTGTATATGTAAGTGCATCGCATCCATGCACTGTCCATTTTCTTTTTGACTTTGTTAAAACTTCTATGTGATCAAATACCTAAAGTACAAAGATTGATTGATTGTTGGTTGCTTAACGTCCAGTGGCAAATATTTCATGCATATTCAGGACGAGAACAAGTTCACAATAAATACAATAGGTAGGTTGATACAATAGAGGCCATCTGGGATGATGGTCGGAGAAATTTGGACTGCCACCGGAAAAGGAGGGTATATTGGATAGGGACAGAAATTTTGCCTTGCAACAGGCCACCTACGGACCCCTCAAAGAGTTGTTGCAAGGGTTCTTAACCTGCAAAGAGCGTGGCACTCTCTTTACACGAGGCATCGGATTTAACGTCCCCCTTCTGACCGGACGTGACTGCGAACTTGATACATCCCGCACAGCCAAACGGACGCCCCACTTCGGCAAGCGTTTTACTGCCGGTCGGGAGAAGACCAAGTGACCATATTTCTATATACCAGTCACCCTTGGGGAATTAAAGTACAAAGTAAACACAATAAAAAGACCTTAACATGCATGGAATATTTGCCACTGGATGTTAAGCAACCAACAATCAATCAATAAAAAGACAATGGTACACGAATCAATCTGTATATATATTCATGGTTGTATTCCACATTTTGGCCTATCTTGTTAATAATTAATAAATTACAAGGTAGAAATCGTATATATGTTACTTAAAAAAAGATGTGGTATGATTCCCAATGAAAGAAATGTCCACAAGACACTCCGTGGTCACCATACGACCTTCAACAATGAGTCAAAAACATCGGTAACACAATATTATTGTTAAATTATATTAATTGATTTAATTATGCTGCTATACAGTACTAGCAATGGCAATAATGAATAGTAGTGTAAGGATTGAAAGAAGTAGTTAATCTAACAAAATATTATATAAATACCTTTTCTACAGACTCGAACAAACAGGGTTCTCAAAACAAGGGTCTCCCATCACAACTTTAATTTTGTCAGCAGGATGTCCACTTCTTACAAAGTTGTATCTTAAAAATACAATGTTATATATTGCAGTTTGTATAAAGATACATTTTTATTGTTAAATTATTGTAGACTGGTTGCTTAACGTCCAGTGGCAAATATTTCATGCATATTCAGGACGATAACAAGTTCACAATATATACAATAGGTAGGTCTTGTCAAAATAGAGGCCATCTGGGATGATGGTCGGGGAAATTTGGACTGCCACTGGAAAATGAGGGTTTATTGGATAGGGACGGAAATTTTGCCTTGCAACAGGCCACCTACGGACCCCTAATTGAGTTGTTGCAAGGGTTCTTAACGTGCAAAGAGCGTGGCACTCTCTTTACACGAGACATCGGATTTAACGTCCCCATTCTGACCGGACGTGACTGCGAACTTGATACATCCCGCACAGCCAAACGGGAGCCCCACTTCAGCAAGTGTTTTACTGCCGGTCGGGAGAAGACCAAGTGACCATATTTCTATTCCCCAGTCACTCTTGGGGAGTTCATACTTTAATTCTTGATTACAAAAAATATGACCAGAAAAACCTTAAATGATCGTCGAATCACCCATAAGTTTGGATGTTGCACATAGGAAGTAAAGCACATTAGGAATCCCTATTTAGTTTATTATCACCTGAGCTTTTGGCGGTGATCCGAGGTCCGCGACTTTCCACTTTTACAGTCGGACTTTCGACTTCCTTACTAGCTACGCCCGACGGACCTCCCACTTGAAAGAAAAAAAATAGCTTTGCATTATATATTCATCATTATTAAACATGACAGCGATGTTCATTTTGTTCAACCGCTAGCTTTATACAGAAAATCGCCGACAAATACTGTGTAAATTCTAGTAAAATTGTATCTGACTGACAAAAATTGATGCCGTGAGAGAGGTATATAAAGGGACAAAAATCGTGTCAAGACGGAATACATAGAATAGTGACGTAGTTTTCATAATGGTATGCGCATGCGTCAAAATAGAAAAATGGCTGCTTCCTTAAAGATGATATGAGAAAGATGATATCAAGATATGTGATATAAAGAAAAGCGCCTGTTTAAATATGTCAGAACCAGTGAAACAAGTGAAACTGCGAGCTACTGCTCACTGATGATACCCCCGCCGCAAGTGGATAATATTAATAGTGTAAAAATATGCAAGTGTTCGGTAAACAGGAAGTTGTCGAGTGATGAATCTGAAAACGAATCACACGGTATAGCTGACTTATAAAAATCCTGAAACCAAATTTCAGAAATCCTTTTATTGTAGTTCCTGAGAAAAATGTGACGAAAATTTTTAACTTGGTTATGTGTAAAATCATACAAGTGTTCGGTAAACAGGAAGTAGTCGAGTGATGAATCTGAAAACGCATCACACGGTATAGCTGACTTATATAAATCCTGAAACCAAATTTCAGAAATCCTTGTATTGTAGTTCCTGAGAAAAATGTGACGAAAATTTTCAACTTGGCTATCATGTGTAAAATCATACAAGTGTTCGGTAAACAGGAAGTTGTCGAGTGATGAATCTGAAAACGCATCACACGGTATAGCTGACTTATATAAATCCTGAAACAAAATATCAGAAATCCTTGTATTGTAGTTTCTGAGAAAAATGTGACGAAAATTTTCAACTTGGCTATCATGTGTAAAATCAGACAAGTGTTCGGTAAACAGGAAGTTGTCAAGTGATGAATCTGAAAACGCATCACACGGTGTGGCGGACATATATAAATGTTGATACCAAATTACAGAAAGGGTGGATGTGTAGTTCCTGAGAAAAATGTGACGAAAGTTTCATGGGACGGACTGACTGACGGACGGACTGATGGACGGACTGATGGACTGACTGATGGACGGACGGACTGACAGACAGAGGTAAAACAGTATACCCCCCCTTTTTTAAAGCGGGGGTATAAAAAGTATGCCATGACAATTGTAATTATCACAGACAAAACATTATTGTGTTTATTCGATATTAAAGTTGCTGGGTACTTTTATGATTATGATGTATCAAAATAAATTTATTTTTACTTCTAACAGTAAAACTACAGACTAACCAACTCCCCCATCTATTACATGGACAAATTTTGTCACACAGAACAGACACATGTATACTAACACCCCAACCTGTCACATGTATATTTTTATGACACATATAACAGACATATTTAAACTAATACCACCCATTGTTAGTTATATGAAAATGGTATGTCACATAGAACAGATACATCTATACCACACCCCCACCTGTAACATTTTATTTCACATAGAACAGATACATGTATACCAACACTCCCTACTGCATCTTCGCTAACTAAGGGTTACGATCCACTCCCGTTCTCTTCACCCTTGGCGGATAAAGCCAACATTTGTGAATAAAGTGTTGCGCCATCTATCGGAAGATGGTAGCACTTGAACTCTTCAATTTAGAGGTAAAAACACGGTGGCGTCTAGATTCTACACACTTGCTAAAGCCGGAAACGAAAATATACATGCACTTGTGCAAGAAATATACAAAGGAACTTCTATGAGTCGATTAAAAATATTAAAATTGTTACTGAATGTGGTCGTATGTTTCGGGATGTAAAGACTTGTACAATGAACACGTGGCGATTGTTTACAAACACTTTCTACATAATGTAGAAATTTAAAAAAGTTTCCGGATATCGAGATCAATTAAAATGTTCGAAAATAAATTGAATGAAGAAATGTTACAAGAAAATTTTAATATGAATACGAAGAGTACGAACTATAACTTGTTAATGTTTTCAAGCATGCTATTTAGTATACGATTTAATCGGTATGTGAGCCGAAAATAGTAATAAAAGAATAATGATCAGCGTTACGAATTTATCAGTATTTGATCGAAAAATAAAAAGTTTTGGATAATGTATGATATTCTATTCCTTCTAAATCACGGTGTAGTACGTTGACGGTTGCTATTCGAAAAAAAACGCGTCCGCTGTTGCTATCCGAAACTTTTACGGTTGCTATCCGAAATAAAATGGCAATTTAGGATGGAGCAGCCCAAAGAAACGTCAACAGGCGCAGGTAATTTGTGTATATATATAATAAAACTGGTCTTACGGAATACTATAGATATTATCAACGAATACTGTCTACCCCTAACAAGGAAAATAGGTCTCGTCTTTGAAAGCGAGATGAATAAATTAGATCACACATGCCAAATACCCGTTATCGTTTGCACTGATCAAACTGAACTGAAATCGTTAGACAAATATGTCTTATATTCCGTGAAGACGATATCATACAAGATCAAAGTTTTTTTAATACATAATATTGATGAAATTCAAACACTTACCATGTTTACTCGTGGGTTTTTTCGGATAGCAACCGTAAAAGTTTCGGATAGCAACAGCGGACGCGTTTTTTTTTCGAATAGCAACCGTCAACGTACTACACCGTGTAAATGAAATGAAAAATTTAAATTAATTAAATGATTCATTAATTTTTAGTTATGAAAGTACGTTTTGGTTAAAGGAATAAGAACCGTAAATGGAAGTTTATTTTATTTTCCCACGTATGTTTCTATAAAATTAGACATATTTTTTTTCCAATTAATAAATTTCTCTTTTTAATTTTTCAGTACTGACGAGACTACTGTTGTGAAAACTCCTACTCCAACTTCAAATCAGGATGAAGTTACCCAACCAATTACACCCTCAAAACCAAACAACAGCAAACACAAGACTGGCTTTGACACAGCTTGGCTTACTGCATTTACTTGGTTGCTAGTAGTTAAAGAACCAAACTCTAGTGGTGACATGACAGATGTCATGTACTGCAAACTTTGCAAGAAGCATCGCACCTATGGGTACAACGGTAGCAAGACCTGGGTAGATAATGGATACCACTGCTTACGTAGAGACAAAATTAAAGAACACCAAGATAGCGATCAACACAAAGATTCACTTAAACAAGAGGTCAACCACACCGTCTCTGACATGACAGCAAAGATTTCAACAACTGCACAGAAGTCCATCCGAGATGCACTGAAAGTTTTGTACTTTTTGATATCTCATAACTTGCCATTGGACATGTTTTCATCATTTATAGACCTTTGTATAGAGCTTGGTGCAACCAACTTAGGCAATCTCAGACTTGCAAAGTGTGCATCCTACACTAGTTGGGACATAGTTCAGGAGCTACTCGACATCCTAAGTAAGGAACAGTAATATCTGATATGCAGAAAAGTCCATCCTACTCTGTTATGGTAGACGAAGTGTCAGACAACAGGACCATTAAGCATCTCGCAATCTGTGCAAGGTACATCAACCCAGCTGGTGAAATTCAGAATTCATTTGTAACAGACGTAGAGCTACAAAATGCAACAGCTGAGACCCTGACAAGAACAATTACTTCAGAATTGACCAATCATCAACTCAATCTCCAAGATATGATTGGTTTTGCCTCAGATGGCGCAGCTGTATTTCTTGGCAAGAAGACCGGTGTAGCTACAAGATTAAAAGACATCAATCCATCTCTTATCACTATACATTGCCGAGACCACAGACTTGCCCTAGCCACCAGAGATAGCTTCAATTCCGTACCTGTGATGAAAAAGGTAGATGACACACTTGAGAAACTCTACAAGTACTACAAATACAGTTGTAACCACTCAGCCAGCCTTAAAGCCGTCCAGATTGCATTCAACCAGGCACCATTGACCATAAAGCAGGCCAAGCATCACAGGTGGCTCTCACACAACCAAGCAGTTGCATCTATTGTACGATCTTACCAAGCCATTGTTGTAGACTTAGAAACTTCTAACATCAGTTCAGATCCAGTTGGTAACGGTATACTCAAAAGCCTGAAAGACCCTACTACTCTTCGTTGCCTTTTACTTCTGGCTGACACACTGCCTCACCTATGTACAGTATCACTACTATTCCAGCGTAGAGATGTCAATCTTGGTATGGTCAAATCAACAATGGACAAGACTCTCAAAACACTGCAGATAAGGAAAACCCAAGATGGTCCCTGGCTACTCAACATTACAACAGAACCAAAAGCTGACTTCAACACAAAAGTACGCACTCCTTTCTTGGACCAACTCATCGACAATGTCACTGCTAGAAATGAATTTGATTGTGCTCTATGCTTTAAAACTCAATATTTGAAACCTCTTGTCTTGGGTCAATAGTGTTTTTTAAGATACTGCTTTGCTTGTATGTTTTTAGTGCTTTTATTTACCACTGTTTCTTATATTATTCATCTCTGACTCAGTATTGCATTTTAAGACCTTAGTGCCAGTTTTCTGTGATTTTTTTTAATGAAATTGTTAAGTTTTTTCACTTGATCATATGTATTCTTGATAATAAAATATTGTAAAACATTATGTTTTTAAAATTTTATTGAGAATGAAATAAATAACAACAAAGTAAAAGGTACATCTTCTATGTTTATTACTAAAAAAGATCTACATGCTAATGTCTTGCTTGGAAGTTATTTCAAAACCAGTACTGAAAGGAAAACAGTTGTCAATAAGAAACCATGCCATACAAAAAAAGAAGTAAAAATACACTGAAAATACTTTCATGGTACCCTAAAAAAATACTAGTACTGAAATGAAAAGTTGTCAATAAGAAACCATGCCATACAAAAAAAGAAGTAAAAATACACTGAAAATACTTTCATGGTACCCTAAAAAAATACCAGTACACAAAAGAAAGGAAAAAAAACACTCAACAATCATACAATCTTTTTTACAAAAAAAAATTACAAAACCGCACTAAAGTGCCCTTTTTTTACTAGCCCCCTTCTGCCCTCAAATTCAAGCTGGAACACTGAACATTTACACGTGATCATGTTATCGAGTTTCGACTGCAATCAATAAAAATCCTTACCTTGTGTCTCCGAAATTTTATCTCAATCCGCCAAGGGTGAAGAGAACGGGAGTGGATATTTTGTCACAAAGTACAGATACATGTATACCACACCCCACCTGTTACATGGACATGTAATATCACATAGAACAAATACATGTATACCACACCCCACCTGTAACATGAATATTTTATGTCACAGAACAGATACATGTATACCAACATACTCGCCTGTTACATATACATTTTATGTCACAAAGAACAGATACATTTATACCAACAGCTCACATGTTGCATGTGCATTTTATTTCACATAGAACATATAGATGTAATAATCATATTATATACCCCACCCCCACATATGTTACATGAACATATTTTGTCACATAGAACAGATACACGTAAACCCGCACACCCACATATTACATGGACATTTAATGTAGCATAGAACATATACATGTATACTAACACCCCACCTGTAACATGGATATTTTTTATGACACATAGAACAGAAACATTTAAACTAATACCACTATGGATATTTTATGTCACAGAACAGATACATATGTATACCATTGATTGTTGGTTGCTTTACGTCCACTGGCCAATATTTCATGCATATTCAAGACGAGAACAAGTTAACAATAAATACAATAGGTAGGACTTGTAATAGAGGCAATTTGGGATGATAGTCGGGGAATTTCGGACTGCCACTGGAAAATGAGGGTATATTGGTTAGGTACAGAAATTGTGCCTTGCAACAGGCCACCTACGGACCCCTCAAAGAGTTGTTGCAAGAGTTCTTCACGTGCATGAGCGTGGCACTCTCTTTACACGAGGCATCGGATTTAACGTCCCCAATCTTACCGGACGTGACTGCGAACTTGATACATCCCGCACAGCCAAACGGACGCCCCACTTCGGCAAGCGTTTTACTGCCGGTCGTAAGAAGACCAAGTGACCATATTTCTATTCCACAGTCACCCTTGCGGAGTTCATGTATACCAACATACTCTCCTGTTACAAGCTATACAAAATACTAAAATTAAAAACCCAACAATTCTCAAAATTTTATATGTAATGAGGAATTTAAAATTTCTTCTGAAAGAAATAATATTTCTATGGGTTCCGAGTCATGATGGAATCCTTGGAAACACAGCTATAGACCTTGAGGCAAATGATGCCCTGGATGAACCTTCATCTAACTGTGATATACCATATACTGATTTTAAATCTAATATTAGAGAATATGTTTCTAATATATTGAAAAATGAATGGAGTAAAAAAGATAATAAATTACATGAAATTAAACCTAATTTGGGCAAACCTTTTAATGATTTTATGTCCAGAAAAGATCAGTGTTATTTCTAGATGTCTTATTGGTCATACTAGAATAACACACGAGTATCTTTTAAAAAATGAAGATAAACCACAATGTGTACGTTGCAACTGCAAGTAGACTATTAAACATGTTTTAATTAATTGTATTGACTTTGCTGATATTCATAAGAAGCATTTCAATGTCAATAATATGTATGATTTATTTAATAATGTTCCATTTACAAATATTGTTGCATTTTTAAAAGAAATTGGAATTTATTTTGGAATATAAAAATGTTATTATATTTAAGTCGTTATCTTACTGATGATTTTTATTTGTAAATAATCAATTTGCTTTAGTCTAGAATTTTAGAATATTGAAGGACTTTTTGTCTTATTTTAAAAATATGCTCTCGCCGCGATATAGCCTTCTTGTGCTGGTGCGGCGTAAAGCAACCAACAATCAATCAATCAACACTGAAAGAATCTTTCATACCCTACAACAAGGTAAAGACAGTTTACTTAAGGTGGTACCTAAAACCTTTACTAAAATTAATTTAGCTCGTTTAATTTTCTTAAAATTTTGATAAAGTATTTACTTTTAACCTTTAACAAAATTTTCAAAAACTTTGAACCAACCGTTTTGTCAGAAAATTTACACTGGTTATATAGCAGTTTGACAAACACCAATTTTGATCATTGAGAAGCTTAATATTTCCTCTACAACACAACGTAATTAAAACGTTAAGCTGACTTTACAGAGTTATCTCCCTGTAGTGTTAGCATTTACTTAAGTGGATTTATTGATGAAGATAAACTTTTGTCAAGACCACTAAAGTTGTCCATTATCAAAAAATAAAGGTATATAATTATTCTTGATAACTCTTTCCACTTTCTTTCCACAGTTTTAATGCTAGGAAGTTTTCACTTTGCAAATGAAAATAATTTTATAATATTTAAGACATGTATATTATTATAATTTTTAGTTTCATCAATTCCTTTATTGACCATTTCTGAAAGATAATTGAGCTTGATAATTTTTTAAATAACAATGTTTTCCATTTGCAGGGGCATCATTTTTGTACTTGAGAAACAATAACAATAAAATACAATGCTTTATTAAGTATGGAACAATGTCTATATAGCTAAAAGCAAACTGTTCTTTAAAAGCCTCTAATTAATGTGATTAACCTTAAATGGATATTTGATAAAGGGTGCGGGAATTCTCGCTACATTGAAGACCCATTGGTTGCCTTCGGCTGTTGTTTGCTCTATGGTCGGGTGGTTGTCGCTTTGACATATTCACCATTTCCTTTCTCAATTTTATTTTTTACAGAGTTTGTCTTTAGTGCCGTGTGGAGACAGTAGAGTGCCTCCCCGTGCTTAAGGTTTATGCTCTTATATTATACTAGATTATGGAGTGTGTGTCCGAGCGAGAACTTCTCTATGTTCATTACTTTAGGAATATCTATCAAAAAGTAGTATTTTAATATTCAGCCCCATTCATCTATTTAGTCAGACGTCAGTCGCTACCTTGATATACCTTTTGTTAAATTTGTCGGGTAACTTATGACAATAAGCATTTGACGTCTTGAGCCGAACAGTTTTATCATTTTTACACAATTTAATCTACTGTGTGATGGTTCATATTCTGGACGCCAGTCTTTGCTCCTTTGTAATAAATCTACATACCAAAAAACAAATATGAAGCTTAGAAATGGAAAAATATTAAATACTAAACTCGTTCAAAGGGTATCTACACGTCTCAATCTTCAGAATCGCTTATCTAAAAATACGACCATAGCTAACGTTTTTAACAATAAAAATCGTGGTTACCCTTCTATCGATAAGTGTCATGCCAAAAAATGACTTACGTGTCCCCGTCTTTCCACCAACAATACAGTAAGGTCCACATTTAATGGTCGCACATTTTCTCTAAATTTTGAAACTGATATTACTTGAAAAACAAACAGTATTATTTATTTACTCACATGAAACAAACCGGGATGCGGTATTCAGTACGTAGGTGAAACTGGGCTATATTTATCTAAACGCACGCAAGAACACCTGTATCGTTTTAAAAGACCCAATAAATTCAAAAGTATCATTTATCAACATCTTAAGAAGCACAGTCATCCTATTAAATATTTAACAGTTCAACCTTTAGAAGTAGTAAATAAGCAGCCTGGTGAATCTCATTCCAAGTTTGTACGATCACGAAAAATAAATGAATTAAATTGGATTAAAAAATTACAGACAGTCTACCCTCTCGGTCTTAATGATAATATCATGGGAATTGGCAATATATCAAGAACCGATTCTGTTAACATTTTGGATATAGTTTCTAAAACTGTTCGTAAAAATCGTTCTCATGGACGCAGAAAAAATCGCAATCAAAGAAAATTTCGGACCAACCATACAAATATTTCGGACCTAATTTCCATTTCAAAAAACAACGGCAGACATTATCTGTTAACCAAGTTTTGTTCTTTACCTATAAATAAATTAAATAAAATTTTAGAGGATTGCAACACAATTTCATATTACAGTCCTAAGTATGAAATTGTCCAAATTATAATGGCATATTGTTATTCTAAACTGTTTCCAAAAATTGATCGCCCTGAAGATCATAAAAAACATTTTATTAAAATAAAGTATGTCAATAAAGGTTTTGATTTTGTAAATATTGCCGGTATTTTTAACGACCATTCCGTTAAAGACAAAATTCCTGGATATTTTGATAATACTGAACTCCCTCTCATTTGTTATATTTACAAGAAATCTACCCGAAAATATGTGTTTAATTATAGCCAATTGTGTAAAGATGTAAATATCACTGAAAATACACCTATGTCGTGTAATTGCAGTAATTCAGAATACACCTATGGACCAATTTCCCATGTTATAACAGGAGACCTTAACATCGTTCGCGACCGAGAGTTAAAATCATTCCTCAGTAAAGGACCTAAATATCGTCCCCCGTCAACTGTTAACTGGAATGAGTGTCGTAATATCATCAACGACTCACTCCGCGCCTACTGTTTGAAATGGGTAAAACGGGAAAAAGCTGACAAAAAATCTTTGGACTCTTTTTTTAATTCAGTAATGAAGATAGTTGATATTCGAATACAACATTTTAAAGAACATTTTACCCTTAACAAAAACTATAAAAACCCTATTTCGCGTATCAAAAATAAACTAACAGAACTAGCCAAGGAATTTGTTTTTGCCCCGGCTGATAAAGCTGCTAATTATATCATTATTGTTTGACGTAAATTTTATATAGAGGTTCTGCAAAAGGAAATCACGAATTCACCAACATTCCAACTGACTTCATTTTCAGAAAACGACATCTGTAACAAACATAAACTTTTAGCTACTTCTTTACAAGCAGAACCAAACACAATGAAAGTCCCAACTATGTACTGGCTTCCGAAGCTGCACAAAAAACCTTACAAATATAGATTTATTTCATCTTCCAGCCATTGTTCAACTACTAAATTGTCTGTTTTACTTACTAGTACACTTGGTACAATAAAAAACCTGATAATAAATTGTTCAAATAAGGCCTTTGAAAATAGTGGAATTAATTACTTTTGGAGTGTCAAAAACTCGTTGGAAGTACTTGATAAATTGCATGCATATATTGGTGATTTTGAATCTGTTCAAAGTTTTGATTTTTCTACCCTATATACCACTTTGCCTCATATTCTTATTAAGAAAAAATTCACATCCCTAATTAACTGGGCATTTAAAAAGTCGGAATGCGAGTACATATGTTCAAACTCTTTTAGATCATTTTTTAGTAGCAATAAACAAAAGAACTATGTCAATTGGACATGCTTTGATACTATTTATGCACTTGAATTTTTACTTGATAACATTTTTGTTCGCTTTGGAGATTCCGTATATCGTCAAGTTATTGGAATTCCAATGGGGACTAACTGTGCACCACTTATTGCGGACCTGTTTTTGTGTTGTTATGAGTTACAATTTATGACTAAAATTAGCAAAGACCCATCTAAACAACATTTGATACAAAAATTTAACAATACTTTTAGATATTTGGATGATATATTGGCTCTAAATAATGACGACTTCAGTATGTATACTAAAGAAATTTATCCTGTAGAACTTACTTTAAATAAAGCTAATGATAACAATGACCACTGCCCTTTCCTCGATCTTGATATCTATATCATAAACGGGAAGCTTAATACAAAAATTTATGATAAAAGAGATGATTTTTCATTTCCTATTGTTAATTATCCATTTTTAGATGGTGACGTTCCCTTGTCACCATCTTATGGTGTTTATATATCTCAACTTGTACGATTCGCTCGTGTATGTAACAATGTATTAGATTTTAGCGAGAGAAATTTATGTAATACTGAAAAATTATTACACCAGGGTTTTCGATATCACAAACTGGTCAAAACATTTACTAAATTTTATCACCGGTATAAGGAAATAATTCGTAAATATAACTCAACATGCAGACATCTTATACGTTCAGGTATTTCACATCCAAAATTTTATGGAAATATTCTTTATAAAGCACAAAAATGTCAGTATTCTCCTCAGAAACTAACAAAACCTTTAAATAGACTTATTAAAAGGGGATATAGTTACGATACTGTTGTCAGGTCATTAAAGATTGCATATTTTGGCTTTAACATTGATTCACTGATAGGGTCTTTGCATCGGAACTAAACACATTTATTTCTAAAAAAAACAGTTGTTGGCATGACACGGGTTATGTTCTTCTCATATATTTTATGATAGTATGATACTAAACCCCTAACGGGAGGGATTGTACCTGATATTCATATGATGAAGACATAATCTTTCAATCAGTTTAATTGAGGTCTGGAGCTGGCATGTCAGTTAACTGCTAGTAGTCTGTTGTTATTTATGTATTATTGTCATTTTATTTATTTTCTTTTGTTACATCTTTTGACATCAGACTCGGACTTCTCTTGAACTGAATTTTAATGTGCGTATTGTTATTGTTTTACTTTTCTACATTGGCTAGAGGTATAGGGGGAGGGTTGAGATCTCATAAACATGTTTAACCCCGCCGCAATTTTGCGCCTGTCCCAAGTCAGGAGCCTCTGGCCTTTGTTAGTCTTGTATGATTTTAAATTTTAGTTTCTTGTGTATAATTCGGAGTTTAGTATGACGTCCATTATCACTGTACTATTATGCATATTTTAGGGGCCAGCTGAAGGACACCTACGGGTGCGGGAATTCTCGCTACATTGAAGACCCATTGGTTGCCTTCGGCTGTTGTTTGCTCTATGGTCGGGTGGTTGTCGCTTTGACATATTCACCATTTCCTTTCTCAATTTTATACATATGTACATGCCACACCCCAGACAGCAAAATAACTTAACTTATATATATATATTGTTCCATAGTTTCAGTGAAAGAGTGTGTGTCCTGTGAAAAGCAGTTTCATTTTGATGGTTTAGGACTTGCTGTTTTGAATATGGGAAGAAATGGAGTTTCACATGAAATTTTAAGAAGATTCATGTACTATTTACTAACTGGAAAGTAAGTTGAATTGAATTAATGATGAGATAACAACATGTCGCCAGTAAACTCAATTTGGAACATTAATTCAATAATACACCTATATCCATTTGTCCGAGATTTCTGAATATCATAATTATATTTGATTTTATTCAAATGTTTTGAAAATCAATACATATATATAAAATGAGAGAGCACAGTGAAGTTGGTGTACGTGGGTTCGATCCCCACCCTATGCAGATATTTTATCATAGGCTGGTTGCAAAAGTAGGGAGTTTCGCCTAGTGGCCCCGCTTCAACTTCACTGTGCCATGTATGAAAAATAATATTCCCTTCCTTTTAGATTTTTCTTTTTTACTATTATTCAACTCAACTATTTACTGTTTTTCTCTTGATGTATTTTTAATTTGTATGAAAGTATAACTTCCTATGTGATATGATGAATTCCGGCATTGGTATTTATAAACTGTTCTGCAAAATCAGCAATGTTTTTATTTTACTAGATCAGTACTTTGTTGATTCCAAATATGGCAAATTTTGTTACCTTTTATAAATTTTTTGGCTGAAAAATAAGTACATGCATGACATATGTCAGAGGTTGCTGAATTTAATCATATTTATATTTAGTTCCATTCCAATTTTCAGGACAACTATTTTTTTAGAATATAGTGTACTAAAAAAAGTCATTTATAGATTCAGGATATCAGAGCTTCTGTGAAAAAAAGGAGTTACCAGGATTTTAAAGAAGCTTGGTACTCGTTCCTGGATTTATTAGATCTAGACTACATAAATTCTTTCCATTGTCCTGACTGTGGGCCAGATCCAGACACTAGTCATGGATGCTACATCTGTAGCTTTCCGTAAGGAATTGATTTCATGGGAGAGTTTATTTAGCGACAGCAATGACAAATCCAAACCTTCTAACAAAGCTGATTCTTCGAGGTATGATAATTATCAATACAATACCTCATATCAGAAGCTATAGTTGTATTCAATATTATTGCTTTTTTCATGAATTTTGCTTTATAATCTTTTTTTCTTAGGATTTTTCATAATTAGGGATTGAATGAGAGGGTTGGTTATTGCTAAAAACTGGGGGTACACGTAAGGTTGGCAGTGTAAACATTCATGACATCAGGTAAAAAAGCAATACAAGACTAGCAAGAAAATCAATCTGGTTGAGATGACCTCCTTTCTTCCAGAGGAGTAAGGAGTTACCTTATGGAGTATGTAAAACCTAAGGACATTACCAAGAAATGATCGAAAAAACACTTTATCTGATAAAGAAAATGATTGTGATGCTGTAATAACATTAACGGTACCAATTTTTCTGCACCAGATGCGCATTTCGACAAATAATGTCTCTTCAGTGATACAGTGCTTCATCTAATCCATTCTGCTGTTTCCTGCCTCCATCTGAGGATTTCCATAAGTTTCTTGATAAGATATTTTCTGAACCATACAAATTTGTTCAAAATGATAACTATATTAAAATAATGCAAACAACTGTTCCGGTTATTTTTAGACTGTTGTCTCAATTGAAAGAGAACTTCCCATATCAGGAATTTAAGGATTGCCTCCCACATTTTCAACAGAAAGTGTTAGATCCTTAAGAAAAGGATATTTGTTCTTCTGAAGAGCCAATGAGGAGGATGGATTATCCTATTTTCCGTCACTGCCTATAGTCAGAAGAAGAGGACAATTTATTGCAGATAAGAAAAGGCCACAAATGAAAGATGATGTGGTTTCGAAACTTTCTAAAGGACACCCATCACTGTTACCAGGAGTTTTCACCTTGATTTGTCCACATGGTAAGCAAAATATTTTCTCAAACTGTTCTGTTTTCATCTTGAAGTTTATGTTCATTACTTCCTGTTTTAGTTCAGTTAAATCAGTGAACCTTTGTCCACGGAGAAAAGATTTGATATGCGAGAATAACGCAAAATCCATGTAAAAAATGTTGCTTTGGAAGAAGACTACGTTGAGAAAAGTTAACGTCGTCGAACGTCGGAAATATTTGTTTTGGTGCTCCGGCTGAGAGTTGCTTGTGATATTTAAATTGATGACAATACGATTATTTAAGCCGGTACTGCACTCATAAAGTGTACACTTTATCAGTAAATCATGAATTTAGTTATATACTTCTTTTATTTATTTCGGAGTGGTAAATAATATTTAATTGAGATTGTCCTCAAATTTTACGGACAACCCTCGTATAATAACTTTCATTCTTCCCAATGGACATCAATTTTGTACAAGTTGGCATGAATACAAGACGTATTTAGATAATCTAAACAATACTATACGTAAACACTTTTATTGCAATCATTGTCTCGTCGAAAATGTGCTAGTGTTTCCTTATGCAGGATGCAACAAAACATTAACTAAAGGTATAAAGAGTTATTTCATTAAGATACTAGTGAGTCACAAGCGCAAAAACCTTTTTGCACAACAAGAATTCTATGACAAATTACAGAATCGATTTACTAGATCGAGGACAACTGATTGTGCCACTTACAAAGATATATCAGATGCACATTTAAATCAAGTATGCAGTGACAATGATGGACCTTTAAGACAGCCAGAAAATATTTCCTTTACCTTTAACACTGATGGTGCTCCAGTTTTTAAAAGTAGTAAAGTTTCTGTTATTTATGGTAATCAATAAACTTCCATACAAACTGCGGATGATGAAAGAAAACATGATTTTAGCTGGTCTTTGGTTTGGTGACCAAAAACCATCCATGAGCACTTTCCTTTCACTTTTCTGAAGATTCATTCAAGAAGTTAAACAATGGTATTAATTGTTTCTCTCCAGAGCGAGGAAACTTTTTAAGCAAAGCTTTTTTACTATGTGGTACTGTTGACCTACCTGCAAGGTGCATGTTATGTAATGGTAGCGTCACTGGTGAGTCTTTTGTAGACGAAACGGGAGTCTTTTGTAGACGAACCGGCTGTCTGTTCATATTTCAACTCCTGTTTTGGAAGATAGTAGTGCATAGATATTACCAGACAGACATAGGTGTTGTTCTTATGGGTGAAAAAAGTTAAAAAATGGATGGAATACATATTCATTAATTATAGATTAATTGTTGATTGCTTAACGTCCAGTGACAAATATTTCATGAATGTTCAGGGCGAGAACAAGTGAACAATATATACAATAGGTAGGTTTTGAAATACAAGAGGCAATTCGAAAACCTCAAAGAGTTGTTACAAGAGTTCTTAACGTGGCACTCTCTTTAGGTTTCGGAATTAACAACCCCATTCTGACCGGACGTTATTGCGAAATTGATACATCCCGCCAAGCGAAACGAACGCTCCACTTCGGCAAGCGTTTTACTGACGGTCGGGAGAAGGTAAAGTTACCATATTTCGTATCCCCCGGTCACTCGCGGGGATTCTGTAGTAAAGAAAATGTTTATCTGTTTTGTTGCAACAAGAACCACAGTGACCATATAAAAAGAATAAGATATTTGGCTGCTCAGAAACTAGAGAATGACGTTTATCCACATGTTCTGCAGAAATTGATCAATGTTTATAATGCTGAAAATTTGACTCCATTAAATTCATCAAAGCAAAACAAAGTTTCATTCCAGGAAGACAATATCATTCAACCCAATAGAAAAACTTGCTCGTTTTTTTAGTTCTGGCATTGTCAACAACATACAGAAAACTCAAAAAAAAACAGGTGGTTATTCCAAAAGAGGCAAACTGTTTGCATTGTGATGGAGAATTAGATAGTAGGGTCCCCATAACACATAAGTGGATAGCACATAGCAATGCAAATATTGTAACATATTCATACAAATTCTGAAGCAGCTTGGGGCTGAACAGTCCAATTCATCAAATGATGATGCTGGCGACATTGACTCTTTGCCAGTAGAAATAATGAAAACGAAAGGAATGGCAAACATACCACATCTTTTTTTTTTAAATTGAGAGGATGCATGTAGATCTTACTTTTCTGAATACTATTGCTGTTTACAGTTTTATCTCCATCTATTATAATATTCAAGATGATAACAAAACGTGCAAAATTTCCACGGCTTGTCGGATTCGTCTGATTTTTTTAAAAATATTAAGTTAAAAACTACAGGTCACCACGCAATTACAGGTCACTATGCAATCTTCTACAATGAGCAAACCTTCATACTGCACAGTCAATTTAAAGGCCAAAGTTGATAGATGTAAAACAAATTAAATGATAAAACGAGCAGTCTGGTTTATGTACCAGGATTGAGGATATTCAGCATATATATGAAAGTTTATATTTGGTTATCAAAATTATGTTATTGCAATTATAATCATGATCATGGCTGTCAATCTGATTTTTATTCAATACTTATATATTCTAATCCAGCAGTTCAATTTTATTTTCAATTAATTAAACTTATTTATTACAGGCTGCAAGATAGGACATATCTGTAACTTCAATGAAGTCTCCTTTGTCACACGTAAACAGCACATGAGAACACTAGAGTTCTGTGCCTGTGGAGATGATACTGTAATATTGTAACAATATGATGTGTGCCATCTGCATTAAAGCATCTACATCTTGCTTTCCATATTGCTCTTTTATGATGGCTGAACGGTCTCTTACTTGAGTGCCAGGTTTCAGCCAAAGGCTTCTGTGAAGTGCTAGATAACTAAGTTTATAAATTCCTTGTGACTAAGGGAGTAAGTTATTTATATTTTTTATAATATTGATCGATTGATTGTTGGTTGCTTAACGTCCAGTGGCAAATATTTCATGCATATTCAGGACGAGAACAAGTTCACAATAAATACTATAGGTAGGTCTTGAAATAAAACAGGCCATCTGGGATGATGATCGGGGAAATTTGGACCGCCACTGAAAAATGAGGGTATATTGGATAGGGACAGACATTTTGCCTTGCAATAGGCCACCTACGGACCTAAAGAGTTGTTGCAAGGGTTCTTCACGTGCAAAAAGCGTCGCACTTTCTATACACGAGGCATCGGATTTAACGTCCCCAATCTGACCGGACGTGACTGCGAACTTGATACGAGTATCCAACTTGTGTTTCCTCTTCAACCAACCAAGTGTTCCGGACAAATCCTTAGGCCATATCAAACATCAGCACAAAAGAGCTATTTTAAATATAATGACACAACATAGTTAAAAGTTTTACATTCTAAAGACTTGAAAATAATGTGTGTAAGAAATAACACCAGCCAGTCTGAAACCACATACATTTAATTCGCAACATTATATGCTCGTCCTCTTCTCGTTGTCATCTCTATTATTATATGGTAAACAGACATAAAGTCACAAATTTGATAGGACAAACAAGTCTCAAATAATTTGTAGACATTTGTTTGAATATACAAGAGAACGCTTTTGATAAATGAAAATTTATGAAATTAAAATCATGCAAAGGATATCTTTCTTGGCAACATGAAGCCACTTTGACATTTTCTTTTCACAAAAATAATTTGGTCGTTATTGATAAACATTGAATTAGTTTTCATTACAAAGTTGTTTAATATATAGTTGATCAATAAAAACTCTTAAAAATATCTTTAATTTTTTTTTTCCTGTCCCCAGAAATATTCTTAAACTTGAATTGTGACTTTTAATCTGTGTTGTTCTGTCCTACTTTATGACTTACTGTAACGGGCTCGTCTTGGTCACTAAATTGGACTTAGTACGATGAAAATCGGTTTTGAAAAGTTTGTCGTTGCATGTATTTCAAGTTATAAATAAATTCATCATTAGATAGCAAGACCAAATTTTAGTATGAAAACTATTATTCAAGTTAGATAGAGAGTAAGTTAAGTACTGCTAACCATTTAATTTTCGAAATTAAAATGAAACCATAAAATGAAAAAATAACTTAATTACATCATCGATTCGGAAATTGACTGTTGGTCGGCTCCGATTATTCGTAAACTTTATCCCAAACACGAGCCCATGTCAACTTATATGCTGTTAAAGCATAGCTTAAAATGTAGGTTGAGTGCAACAAAATTGAAGTTTAAACGACCTGGCTATACAGTCATTGCACGTTTGATCCGTTGTGTGGAAATTTCTTACTGAGCATAAAAAGTAAAATCACAATAATACTGAACTTAGAGGAAAATCAATTCGGAAAGTCCATAATCAAATAACAAAACGTATCAAAAACGAATGGACAAGAACTGTCATATTCCTGACTTGGTACAGGCATTTTCAAATGTAGAAAATAGTGGATTAAACCTGGTTATATAGCGCTAACGGGAGCGTCTAAACACCACCTAGGCCGCCTTGTTGCACTAAGCTCATGAAACTGCACAAAGCCCATGATTGGATGGTGCTATGAACAAAATAAACATACCATCGGAGGTAGTTTTTCATGAAGATAATGTATCTGAAATTTTTAGTCATTAAAAATTGCAGTTAAGTCGTAATTTGATTTTTTCTGTCATCAAAGATTTTGTCCGACGGCACGTGCCAGTAATTAACCAGGTAATAAAATCACTGATCCATGAAGAAATAAAGAAACATAAAAATTACACGGCATATATATGTAGGACTCTAAAGTGCGATGGGGACGCTAAAGTGCGATGGTCACGCTAAAGTGCGATGGTATACGCTAAAATGCGATGCCACGACACGCTAAAGTGCGTTTGTCCGCGAATGCGTGTTTGTTCGCGAAAGTGTGAACGTTTGCATTATGACGCTTCAAACAGTCTAAAAATACAAAAATTGACATGCCGGTAAACGAGAATATTTGTGGCTCCCGATGAAGGTTTTTTACAAGACAAAAAAGAGATACAGATGAAACAAAACATTTTTAATAGGTGATATAGAAGACTGTATGCGGACGATTTTTCCAACAAAATCACCAACAGTACAAAACCTTTGAACTCCCTGTGTCGGCGCGGACAAACGTTTTTCTGTCAGGCACGGGGGGGGGGGGGGGGGTGTAACTTCGATATTTTTTGGGTAGGGGTGTGCCATTTTTGCCTAAAAAAAACGTACCCATTTTAATATAACATTCACTGAAATTCAGTACCTATAGTTATATAAATATTTAAGAAAGAATGACCTATACTTATATACACTAACTCCTAATTCATAAATATCCCAGCTACCCTTAAGTTTTTATATATGAATTGACATCGTTTGGTGTACATATATGTTATCGTTATATATGATATGTAGATGACATACCCCAAATCAATATACAGTTATCAAACGTAAATGCATTTTAATACAGGATGTCATTAAAAAGGAGGGTCATTTTTATATAAAATTTCGCAAAATTATGACCCATATTTTTGGCACATCCCCGTATACCCAATAATAGGAAGTAACACCCCCACCGTGCTGTCAGGATAGTGGATAAAAGGTTTTCTCATCAACATAGAAAACTGGCGACAGTAAGGGGGAGGTGCTAACCGTAAAAGAGAGAGAAAAAGTCAAAATACACCAATTGTCAAAGTATTTCAATTCGTCCAAATTTAATTTAGAAACTCCTTCTTTGTTGTGAAGTATCATCAATGATTGCCGATGACACAAGTCTCGATCTTAGAACGGAAGCGTATGGCTAACCCAGCATATAAATAGCAGTTTTATGACTTCAGGTTATCAGAACGACCATTGCAAAACAATTGGTACGTGTCGCTGATGTGCGCACTTAATAACTCATGACCCAAGGCGTTGAGTATCGGCTATAGTCGAATAGCTAGTTATATTAACCACACAATAACTCGTGTACAACAATTCAAAAGAGAAAAACAACGGCATAATTTATGAACAATATACAAAAACTAATATTAACACAGCAAAAATCAAAAGACATTGCCTGAACACCATTCCCGTTAATCCATCGCACTATGACGTGTAAACCAACGTCCTTTAACGTTTCATATACCATCGTACTTTAGCGTGGCATACCATCGCACTTTAGCGTGTCATCTGATCGCATATAAAAAAACAAACAACCATCGCACTTTAGCGTCTGACATCATTGCACTTTAGTGTAGACCATCGCACTTTAGCGTGACCATCGTACTTTGGAGTACCATCGCACTTTAGAGTCCTACATATATAATTACACCTTCTTGTTTGTCGTATTATATATATTTTGTTTATGGATGTATTTTGTTTTTGTAGGATTTAAAACAAAACTTTGAATTTCTTTCTTTTTTTCTGTGTATTTTTTTATAGGTTATTTTAAATTTATGATACTTTGTTTTTAATCAATACTTCATTGTAATTCGAAAGTGCACAATAAACGACTATTATCATAAATTCATTAAATAAGAGCCTTCCCAGTGCAGAAATAATCAAAACAAATCAAATTAAATTTTATTGCCATATAAATCTGTGAGATGTGGGGTTTAGTATTATTTTAAGTTTATCATCTTTAGCAGTATCTTTCCACTTCGAATTGATTTCTATGAAGTCAAAATATTTGTTTGTATAAAAGTTATATTTAGGGCAGTTGAGAAAGAAGTGTTTTTCGTCCTCTTTCTCATTACAGAATTTGCAATATCTCTGATCTCTAGGGATCTTAAGATGTCTACCCTTTTCTATTTAAAGAGTGTGTTCGCTAATTCTGAATTTTGTTAATAGTTTTCTGGAGTCAGATTGGTTATGTTTTAGGTAAAATTCTTGTTTCAAGTTAATCTTTAATATTTTTGTATAGGAACATTTTATTACTTTCATTTAAATCCTTTTATCTTTTTTCCAATAGATTATTGTAAAAGACATTGCAATTAGATTTAATTTGCTTTTTTATGTTATTTAATGCTGTACCTGTATTTTGTACAGTTATTATTTTTGGATCAATATCTAATTTTGTTAAATTATCAATTTCTATTGTTTTTTACTATATTTCCGCAAATCTTTTGTTTCGAAAAGCGCAAACAAACAATTTTTCCAAAAATAAATTTTTCACAAAGCATCACAGAAAACAGACCTTTTATCATTACTAATTAGGAACAAAGAAAATAATTTACTAGTTAAAAGATAATCCCTCAGAATTGATTGGATCAATTGACAAAGTGATCAGACATGCATTACACAAGAAGAGCGCGTGTCACGTTAAAAATGTTAATAACTTTTAAATCTCTTTATATCATCGAACCATCTTTTAACATATGTTTTTTAATATAATGATTGATCTGAATATATGATCTTGGTGCATATTTAACCTTTGCTTCATATCCTTAGTGCAGTATTTATAAATTCGTCAAGCTTCATTGGATTCAATCAACAATATGACAACTGGACACATTACACAAAATCGGCGCGTGCCATATAAAATGTTAATAATTCTTTTATTTCTGAATATTTTTACACCAAAATTTAAATATATGCTCTTTATTCAAATCTGTATCGTACTGAATGACCTTGGTGCTTATTTGACTGGTCTATCATGGGCTTAGTGCACTTCCTGGAGCTTAGTGCACCAAGGCGGCCTAGGTGGTGTTTAGACGTACTGGCGCTAACCCTCTCACTTTAATGACAGTCTCATCAAATTCCGTTATATTTACATAGATGCGTTAAATAAACAGACACAATAAATAGAATAGTCAAAATATAGGTACATCAGTCATCATCGTATAACAATTTTAAAAGGAACAATTTAACGGAACACAAAAAACATCTACTATCTACGAACACATTCATTGATTTGAGTGTCTAATGTCAGAAAATGTTATACGTCACATAAATTTGTCGTTCAATGTGCATTCAAACGAGTTTAAAATTTTACATAGGCAATGTTAGCATACAGGGTTAAAAAATCAAAAGTATGTAAGAATAAATTTCAGAAATAGACCGAGATTTAAACTAGTCCAAAAGTTATATAAAAAATTTTAAAGAATCCACAAATAGTTAATTCCACTATGCGATTGAATGATTTTGACGTTTGTGGTACTTGCATGTTCAAGTAATAAATCTGAGCTGACTAAGCCTCGTTGTGGAAATATCGTTCGCAGGTAATTTAGTCGTTGGTAGTAAGCGAAGATTTATAACTGTCCAATATAAACCTGTTTGTTACCTGTTACGAGACAGAGTTGACCTGACATTGGTGTCTGAATTCTCAGAAATAATGCAAAAGCTTTATTGTGCAGTAACTATCTATAAATGTTCAACCAATTAAAGCAGGTGTAATATTTTAACATGTAATGATCCTGATATAATACTCATCATCAATTGTCCTTTGAACTTGTTTAGTATTGGCTGTGACGAAAATGTAACGATATGTGCTCTCATCAATTATTACAATTTTTCCATCTTCTACCAGCGACCAAATTACTTGAATCGTTGTGTTGAAATTAATCACTGAGCATGTTGAAGAAATAAAGCTACGCTGACTATTAAGGTTCATCATAAGGAATTGAAAAATATGGCCGTGTTTACACCTCCAAAATTACTATGAGTACAGACAAACTGGTACATCAAGGAAAGTTTTAAGGCATGGCAGGAACTAGATATATACAAGTTATATGAAGTCTACGTTTCAGAAAATTAAAAACTTACCTGGATTTTGATGTTCATTTTTTTTCCAGTCTGCAAAATAAACAAACACCCGAGTTCCATTTGATACGGTCCACTCAGTTACACAGTTTAAACCTGTTAAATCACCTATTGTTTACAGGTGTCTATTGTCTATCTATTGTCCATTTAAATCAATACTACTCACAACATTGATTATATGAGGGGAGCTTCTCAATCGTTTTCACTACTTAGTTAATTTTTGCACGTTCTGCAGGAACGAAAAAAAATGAATAGCAAAATCTAGAAAAGTTTATAATTTTCTGAAACATAAAATGCATTTAAAATTTATATTATCTAGTTCCTGCCATCCCCTAAAACTGTTGCAGGTGTATAGGTTAGTCTGTACTCAGAGTAAAATTTGGGGTGTAAATACGGCCATTTTAGCCAAAAGGTTATGATGAACCTTAAAACCTTGTTCAGTTGTTTACGGAGGTAGTTATAAAGTAATTTTGTCGTTGGTAGTAAGCGAAGATTAATAACTGTCCAATATGAACCTGTTTGATACCTGTTATGACACGAAATTGTAATAATTGATGAGAGCACATTTCGTTACTTTTTCGTCACAGCCAATACTAGACAAGTTCAAGTACCTGCGAACATTATCTTCACACAACGGAGGTTGGTACAGGTAATTATAATGTATTTTAAGAGAATGGGTTTATGATTTTTTTTTTATTTTAATTGGAACTTTGAAATTAAAACATCGTCAGTGCTATTTATATTATATATATATGGATTATCTTTAAATAAACCTGGAGAGAAAAAAAAGTTTAATAAGATATGAAGCATCAATATCTTTTTCAGATAGACTCAGACTCACAGAACTAAATAACTCCCTCAGTAAAGAAGCATTTGAAGAGTCCAACATTTTATCTAAAACATTTAAAGTCAATTGGTTGGGAAGCATTTATTCATTATTTAAATATCTTAATTTAACCCCAGAATATTTGTTAAATCATAAATCTCATATAAAGTCAATTATCATTAAAAAAAACTCCGAATTAAATATGATGAAATTTGGCTGAAATAAAGGCAACAGTAGTATACCGCTGTTCAAAACTCATAAATCCATGGTCAAAAAACAAAATCGGGGTGACAAACTAAAACCGAGGGAAACTCATTAAATATAATCGGAGAACAACGACGTAACACCGAAACGTAACACACACAGAAACGGACCAAGCATCAGACAAAACACCACGAGAATAACAAATATAACATGAAAACCAAATACATGAATTTGGGATAGACAAGTACCGTGCCACGTCTTATCTCAATTTCTCAAAAATAGGAGAAAACACAAACGACTCAACGTTAAAATGCAACACACACAGAAACGAACAATAATATAACAATGGCCATCTTCCTGACTTGGTACAAGACACTTTTAAAGGGGAATAAAAGTGGTGGGTTAACCAACTAAATAATGACAAACCTGGCATGGTGCAAGGAAATAAAATAAGGACCTATTTAAAAATAATATAGGCCTTGAAAAATTTATTGTTAAATAATTGTAAAACATTAAATGAGTTAACCAAATTTAGAATTAGTGCCCATGAACTTGAAATAGAAAAGGGAAGACATAAAGGAATACCCCAGATAAAAGATTTTGTAAATTATGTAATAATGACATTGTTGAGGATGAAATTCATTTTCTTCTTCAAAGTCCATCACTTAAAACTGAAAGGTCCAGTTTTATTTTAGATTTATCCCCTAAATTTACTAATTTTAAAACTTTAAATGACCAATCTAAATTTGTATGGTTGATGACAAATGAAGATCCATTTGTTAATAACATAATACATAGTGGGTAGCCAGTAATTGCACTAGATCTTTACGGGTTATAGTACTGTTAAATATTTGATTATACTAGAAATAACAAAATTTGAGACACATGCAATTCTTGGTTTGTTTTATTGTTTTTACCTTATTTTCACTTAATATAGTTATTGAAATAGAAAGTTCTGTTGTCATTATAAATGGAGTGTACAGCGTACAGAGAATGTATCAGAATGCTTGGAAGCAATTCACAGTGTACATCACTTGTCACACCGATTAACATAATGCAACGAAGCTCATACAGAGTTCATTTCCTCTTCTGTTCCAGTTGATCACTGCTTTATCTTTAAATCCCAAATTTCTCTAAACCATACTCCGTGCAGTAGTTGAGGTTACACTGAAAATTTCTATTATGTAAAAGATCACAAAATTATCTTGCCATCATCTCAAAGGAGTAGGTCCGGTAAGGACTCATTTTGGCCTCAAATTTCAGTTTCATCTGACGAATGATTTTGACCACTTTTTAAAGACTTACGTGTCTATTTCACTTGATTTAATTAGTACTAGAACACACCCGCGAAATCGCGGGGAAATATCTATATAGCGTATGTAAACTGTAAAAAAAATTATAACTGGAGAATTCCAGGAGATGTATCAAAAGTCAAAAGTACTTGGGGACTGGGCACATTTTCTTTTGTCCTCCCCCTTTTTCCAAATACCGATTTTTATTCTTTCTGTTTTATATACTATAATTACTTTACAAAACGGTCACTGATATATTAAAAGTCACCCCAGTAAACTATTGGGATTTATAGTAAAGTATAGCAAATTTATACACTTTATTCATATTATATATGTATGTAGTATACAGAAATATTTCTGTGACCGCCGTGGATAGAAACTATTGGAATTGATCATATATATAAATAGCAAATACACTTTATCTATAGTATATGTATGATCATATAGTATACAGAAAAACGCAAAACAATAATTATTCTGTCCCAAGTACTTATGCAAATATGTTTAAATTAATTTCAAAACAGGCCTTTATGGCAGCGGAAGTCTTTTACATTTCTCAAAAAGTCAGTCCGATGTCGGAAACCGTGAATATATGGATTATGTATTTTCGTTTTCCTCCCAAAATAACCCAAACTGAAATACTTTAAGCAAGAATGATAAATGCTAGACCACACCCGCAAAATCGCGGGCATCCAGAGCGTGGTTGAAAGTACAAATGTATGTAAAGTGTAAAAAAATAATGACTGGAGAATTTCAGGAAAGGTAATAAAAGTTAATATAGGTACTTGTGGACAGGACAATTGTTTTTTCTAGCCCGGCTCCTAATTTGTTTCCCTCCAAAACTCCTATAATTTTTTTTCTATTGATTTCAATAATGTTAGCGTTTATCTGTATATTATGAATATACATTACTATAAATAAAGTGTATTTGCTTTTTACTATATATATCAACTCTCAATTTACTAACCGATCCACGGCGGTCATTGACATATTATATAGACCCTCTCTATTTACTAAACTCAGTGACTGCCGTGGATAGTAAATTTGAAAATGATAGCAAATACACGTTATTCATAGTCTTTGGTATATACAAAGTACAGACAAAACGCAAACCGGATGTGTAGTCTGACTTATAATTTCGTCCAATGTCGGAAAAATATCCGGACGCAGTTCTTTTCGTTTTTCTCCCAAAATAACCCAAACTGAATAATTATAAGAATGATGACAAATGCGACAATACATGGTACCTATAGGACACAGAGGCATGATGATTGATTTATTGCGGAAGGAAGAGAAGCGACACCCAAAATGAGGTCTTCTCGTTTAATAGTATAGATAAGTGAAAGATTTTAACTGATTTAGTCATTAAAAACGATCCGATTCAAGCTCAAATATGAAAAATCTCTCAAATATGCCAAAAAAAAACGTCACTTTTCGTCACTTTCGATCTTTTATATCCGGGCGTCACTTGTAAGTCCTGTGTGGACAAGGCGCGTTTTTGGCGTATTGAATTTTAAACCTGATGCTTTTTGTTATCTATTAATCATGTTTTTCTTTGTCTAATATGTTCTCCTATTAATTTGTATTATAGTCCTGTAATATTATGTTGTCATTTCAATGTTATATTTAACTTTGCCATTAAAGTGCGAGGTTTGGCATGCCACAAAACCAGGTTCAACCCACCACTTTTATTCCCCTTTAAAAGTGTCCTGTACCAAGTCAGGAAGATGGCCATTGTTATATTATTGTTCGTTTATGTGTGTGTTGCATTTTAACGTTGAGTCGTTTGTGTTTTCTCTTATTTTTGAGATATTGAGATAAGACGTGGCACGGTACTTGTCTATCCCAAATTCATGTATTTGGTTTTCATGTTATATTTGTTATTCTCGTGGTGTTTTGTCTGGTGCTTGGTCCGTTTCTGTGTGTGTTACGTTTCGGTGTTATGTCGTTGTTCTCATATATTTAGTGCGTTTCCCTCGGTTTTAGTTTGTTACCCCGATTTTGTTTTTTGTCCATGGATTTATGAGTTTTGAACAGCGGTATACTACTGTTGCCTTTAGTTTTCAGATGGTTTTTGTCAAAAATGAAAGTGGCCGCATCCGTGTTCATCCACAACCTTTATATATGTTATGTATTATCATAAAATACAACTTACATTTCAATATTAAGGATGAACACGAATGCGGCAACTTTCGTTTTACAAGGAAACCGTCTAAAATTTAACTAAAATGATAGAATTTTGAAGATTTCAGTAATTTAGCATGACTTAATGGTGCTACAACCCGATATATGTGCATTGTATTGTCAAAAACAGCCTATATTTATGTAGCAGAAGCATTCAACTGTCCAATAAATAACTAAAATTTTACATTAAATTTTTGTAAAACTGTTATATTTTGGGGCCAAAATGGGGTCTTAACAAAACAGGGGAATAAATGTAATAGATAATACAATGAGTGAAGCAGGCATCCATCTCTCCTCCGAGGGATGTTCACGGTGTTCTGTCCTTATGGTATGCATTGGTATAGATAATGAAAATTGGCAATACAAATTTAAAAAGCCCCTAAGGAAAGTTGTGAAAGTCAAAGCTGAACGACATTAGTTGAGTGAATTCATGTTGTTATTTGATACTTTATTTTTTAATGATCAATACTTTATTTTAAATAATTGGATTTTTTGATTTCTTTGGAAACGACCATTAGCCATCATTTTAAAATCTCTATATAATGCTTTCTTTTTTTAAGTTCATAGTGGAAAGAACAGACAACATTGGTGCGGCCAGACTACTTCTTGAAGTTGCAAGACAGGAAATTGTCAATTCCGAACTGTTCTGCAAGCGAAAGCACAATTGACGTTTCAACCATCTTCCGACATAAACCATGTATGAAGCGAAGGCAAATACTGCTGACGGTTTCCACATACAGTATTTCAAATATAACCTTAGCAACATGCTATACATACCACTATGTTTAGAAATATCCATTGCAAACATCATCATGACCAAGACATCAGTGCAATGATTTCCTTAAACAAACGAATTTGGATGATTCGTGTGCATTATCGTGTTGAAATGAATGCTTTAATTTTACATCTCTATTTCATTAGTAGATACAAAAGATCCACGAAAGATACCAGAGGGACAGTCAAACTCATAAATCGACAATAAACTGACAACGCCATGTCTAAAAATGAAAATGACACACAAAAGTACACCTGACACAACATAGAAAACTAAAGAATACAAAACACGAACTTCACCAAAAACCAGGGGTGAGGCCATAGTTGTTTTTTTATTTATTTTGCGTCCGCGTGTGGGTAGGTTTTCGGCCAATTTGTGTCAAAAATAAACACAAACTTTTTTTTGTTCGTCAGTAGAAAATCCGTATTTTCCGGGTTTTTCCAGCCGTGTTTTTGTGTATTCTTATACTCAAATCTATTTTGCGCTTTAAATAACAAGTACGCTCCTTATTTAAAGCGTTTAAGCGATCTTGACTTCGATACATGTGACAGCAGAAATGTGCCGGCGAGCGAGATCGTTTGTGTTTCACTTTTCAAAAATAAAAGGCTCGTTCTGGCTCCATATGCCTTTCCGCTCGCCGGCACAGAAACTTTTTCTCAGATCCTAGAGAGCCTTTACGTAGCCAGCATAAGAGACACGTTAAATACAAGATTCAATGAACCTATCACCATAGGGGATAAAACTCTGATAAAATGTTATGTTTCATCTAGCTCTAACGGGGAAAAAATTGAAATGAATACATCTCTCAAGGCTATAGATGCTGTTAAAATGTTTGGTGCATATGTAAGCTTTGAGCTGACTGACAAATTTTGTGAAAAAACTAATTCAAATCAACAAAAGAGTGCCTTTGATGTGCTTATGTCTTCAAGAGCAAGAGTTACCTCCCATTTGCAGAGTTATCTTATTTTATAATTGAAATAATTTTTTTATACTTTTTTAAATGAAAAATAGTAGTTTTTGCAAATATTTCTAATAAATTTCTTTAAATGATATCTACTGTCTGATAAGATAGGATAAACTAGTATGTACATTTTTAATTCCACAAGATATTAAGATATAAAACATAATTTCATTAGTTTATTTTCTGAAAAAAAAAGTATGCAGAACAAAATATTAATATATTGCCAAAAAGTTTACATAAAGTATTCCAATTATAGGAAGATAACTCTGCAAATGGGAGATAATTCATGCTTAAAGCATTATTGATTTGATACAGGGAATTATTGATTATACATAGGTTTTAATACAACATGACACATCTCAGATCAAAACATGTCTCTTCTCAAAGGCTTCAGTATAAATGGGAAATGTTTGAAATACCAAGGCCATTTCTCAGAATATAGTCATATCAAGTTTGTACATTGCTAAATTTCCTGTTTGTCATGTTTGCTCTTTCACTTAGATATGACAGTATTGATCTAAAGTCACTGTTAATCAGTCCAGAACTTAAGCAGACTCTTGTGTTATTTTCTTTGTGTGTGTTTTTTTCCCTTGCTGTCTGGTAGGTTTTCTCAGAATCAGTTGACGCAAAACAAAGAAAAAAACAGACACGGCCTGATCTCAGGTGCTCCGGAAGGATAAACAGATCCTGCTCCACATGTGGCAAAGTTTCTGCAGATGTTGATTATGTTCAAAATATTAGTAAACGTTGAGGAAATCTTAAAATAAATATGCATTTCTGTTACTGGTAATTTCCTCCTCTCTCAGGAGCACTCCCAAAGGGATAGTCCAAAAATGATATTTAAAATTTGCGTTAAACTGTACAGTCATCCCACCACCCTTGGTTATTGCGTATATTAAAAGCATTGTTCATTTGGCATACTTTAAGTCTATTTACACACTGTCTATAATATTACTTCTTATGTTTCATCTTTTAGGAGATAGGTTTTCCTCACATGTAGTCCATAACAGAATGTCCTTGTTATTTGTTCAATATCAGTATAGTTGTCCTTTTTAAGTGAATAGAACCCCAAGGGTGACTGGGGTATAGAAATATGGTCACTTGGTCTTCTCCCGACCGGCAGTTAAACGCTTGCTGTAGTGGGGCGTCCGTTTGGCTGTGCGGGGTGTATCAAGTTCGCAGTCACGTCCGTCAGAAGGGGACGTTAAATCCGATGCCTCGTGTAAAGAGAGTGCCACGCTCTTCGTACGTTAAGAACCCTTGCAACAACTCTTTGAGGGGTCCGTAGGTGGCCTGTTTCAAGGCAAAATTTCTGTCCCTATCCAATATACCTTAATTTTCCAGTGGCAGTCCAAATTTCTCCGACCATCATCCTAGATGGCCTCTATTACAACAACCTACCTATTGTATTTATTGTGAACTTGTTCTCGTCCTGAATATGCATGAAATATTTGCCACTGGACGTTAAGCAACCAACAATCAATCAATCAATTTAAGTGAATAGATGTTCTCACACATTTGCAGGTAGAGTCAAGAATACGTTTCCATTAGAAGTCCTTCTTTTTCAAGGTCTGTGTACGTTCTTTTATTGATGTTTTCTACATAACACTTTAAAGTTGTCAATACAATATACACGAAAATGGCGAAAGTTTAACTATATACAATTTTTTCATACCACAAACAACAGGTTATTTCTTGAATTTAATTTACATCATTCAGAAGTAATCAACATGCAAACAATCATCTTTACTTTAAATATAAAAGCAGCTACAACCATCAATTTCATAAAAATGGTAACAACAGAATATTATTGCAAACTCTCTGTCACAGTAAAATTATTTCTAGTTCTATTTTTCTGCATTTATTTTGATTGTTCAACAGAGGAATCATGCATGTTAGATTTCCATGTTTCCATTCACTAGACTGTTGGTGTCTTCCTGCAGCAAGTGTCTTTCAATAAACTAAAAACGAGCACAAAGAAGTTTATAAAACAAATATTCATTAGGCATCAGTAAAAATGCTTTAAACTGAAGGATGCATGTTAATTTCAGAAACTAATGAATGTTGCATTATCGTTTTGTCATAAATTTAATAATACAAGAAATCAAGAAATAAAAATCAATAAATTAATGTTTGCATATGATGTGAAGTTTCAAAACCTTCAACCTATATATATATATATCATATCTTATTGGATGGACTATAAGGAACTTGTCATTTGTGTGTAGATACAATTTATTATTTTTACCATAGTTATATTTGGAAATTCCGCTAAACAAGTAAACAGACATTATGAACTGAAAGTTCCGACCCAACTGTGAAACAAAAAGCTAAAATTTGCAACAACTTGAACAAAGACCATGTAATATTCCACAACAGTTTCAGGATTTCCGTTATATTTGTAATAGCTGCATTTAGAAATGGGGACAATGACAACAGCAGTTTTTTAAATTTCACTTCACCATCTTACATTCAATGATGCAGGAGCTACATCTATTTCTTTGTTATGTAAAACAGTCTATAAACAGGTTTATTATAATGAATCGATGTAAGTTAAATCTCACTTGAAGCATTTCTCAATGGCTTTTTGTTTTCTTGGTAGCGTCTTTCCTTCTTCCAGGGGATCCATAATAACTATGATTTTACTTCTGATATCAAAGATCTGTAATATTCATACAAAGAATGTTATATATGATAAACATATTTTATGCTGATAATATATAGTGAAAATTACTATCAAATTACATGCATATATATGTATATGTAACTAAGGCCGTGTTCACACCAAACGCCGAGTACAGTAAACATGTTTACATTTGATTTAATGTAATGTACACTAGTTTCACATTAAATTTGTTTATGTAACTAGATTAAGACCGAGGAATGTGTTCCATAGATTCTGTTCAGCCTATGTCAATTTGTAGTTTTTATTACTTTAACTTCACTAAAATCAAAGTTTAGAACTATTAATCGCAAATGAGCAGTAGGATAAGCATCAAAATTACGATTCTTGAATTTGAAGATTATAATAAAAAAACATGACAAAATAAAATACTGACAACTGATAAATGACAAATTACTTCTACCCTACAGTACGTGTACTATAACAAATAATTTGTAAATCAATCAGTCAAGTCAGTGGGTAGATTTTATATGTATTAATTCCCCAAATGTATGACCTTTTTACATATAAAATATTGAGGACTCAAATTTATATGTGTGACCTGCAACCCGCAACCTTGCAAAATAGCACTTCCCGGAAATTTCTCTTTGATTTTTTTCCTTTTTCTCATTGCTATTTTGTAAAAATGTCTTTCCCCACCAATCTGTTGACCTTTTTTTAATACGGTCGCTTTCTACGGTTTCAGAGCTAGCATAGTCAAGTCTTTTTACTCACTTTAAGAGCATACAAGGACCGCCCCATTTTCAAGATTTACGTTAAAGATAAATATTATCTTTTTACTGTCAAATTAAATATTAAATGTACATAACGGTGGCATTATAGAAGTAGCTTTTTATCGATATATTATTGTGTATTCATAATTGGATTAGACATTCATTGTGTATTATAACATTGTATGGTGGAGGTGTGCCTACATCGGCAGAATTTATATCGAAACAGATACAGTTGGTGTATAGTTTTAATTATATAAATATCCCCCCCCCCCCACACCTTGTACTGAAAACATAGTTTGAAACAAAAAAAGGAATATGAAACACTAAACAATGCATATATGCTGTTATATTAGATCTGGAAAACCTTTTATAAACTCTCCTAACTATACAATTATATATCAACACTTTGGCCCTCAAAAGCATCTGGTCAACTGTGCTATAAGAACAAGAGCATTCATAATAAATGAAGACAAGGTATACTAGTTGTGTCTATCATTTTCATTACAATTAAGGGAGTCAAGATACTTTTGCACGGTCTATCTATTGGTATGTTTTCCCTGTTTACACTTATAGTCTCTCTTATTCAGTGGAGAGCCTGGGCACCACCGGCATGGATTCGTATGTTATCATATATCTATCTTTATACATTGTTAGATTATTTTTAGCTCTTAATTTATGTCTTAAACGTCCAAAGTTTCGTTCCAGAGGATCCTTGTTAAAATTACGAGTAAATATAAAGTCCGCACAAGCCACAAACGTGAATTTACAACATTCACACTGATGTTCATTCAATCTCGGGTATGCTCACTCGGTACCATAGCTACCTTTCGCGTAATGGTTGCAGCACTGTGTCTTTTTTCAGCCCTTAAAATTTATCATTATCACTGAACTAGTACATATATTTGTTTAGGGGCCACCTGAAGGACGTCTCCTTGTTGACAATGCTCCTTTTATATATTACCTTTTGCTTTGTAAAGACATAAAGATGTGGCTTGTCTTTTTCGTAATGCTGAAGTTGGTCAAAGTGCAAAACCTCTCCCTTGAAGTTTCCTAGGTATATGTCCATGTTATTCAATTTCCCTTTGTAGTTCTTCCCATTCGAGAAGAATATTTGTTTCATTTCTGCCAATACTTGCACTGGATTGTATTTCAACTATTCACGTGTACAGGCCTTAGAACAAGTACTTAAGTGTTTTGTTAGGCTTTTTTGCAGCACATACTTCTTTATGGAGAACATATAGTGCTGCACGCAAACAATTATTGTTTTGAATATTGTTTTTGATCCTGGAGCTTTCTTCTGACTCTAAGAAATCAATAACTAGAGGCTATTAAGAGCCTGTGTCGCTTATCTTGGTCTGTGTGCATATTAAACAAACCAAAACATAATTATGGATTCATGACAAAATTGAGTTTTGGTGATGGTGATGTGTTTGTAGATCTTATTTACTGAACATTCTTGCTACTTACTAGTATACTGCATACCATACAGTTACTAGAAAGGTTGTGAAGTTCCAACATTCTTGTAACATGAACTGTTTTATTTCGCCACATCAAACTGTGGCATAATGTGTTAAGAATTGGATCCATTTTGTTTAATGATTTAGGCAATCATATCACATCTTCTTATTCTTATAATTACAAGCAACCATAAATATAAAAATATGCTATTCTTTACATTTGGTGGTTCATAATACTCACCCAAGGTCTTTCCTTGTCTTTTGAAAAGAAACTGACACACTCATAAAGCTGTTCCATCCTTCTACCAAGATTGTCATAATACTCTTTTGTATATGAGAATCCACCATGCAATTTTTTCATACTTTCATACACGAGGCATCGGCTTTAACGTCCCCATTCTGACCGGACGTGACTGCGAACTTGGTACATCCCGCACAGCCAAACGGACGCCCCACTTCGGCAAGTGTTTCGGGAGAAAACCAAGTGACTATTTCTATTCCCCAGTCACCCTTGGGGCCACTTACTGCAGAGAAGAAAACTGTAACTTATATCCATAACTAAATGCCACAATAAAAAATATACATATTTGTATGTATTAACTAGTTTCATTGTCTTTTGTCCCATGTTTCTTGTCTCGTTCAAAAAAGGGAGACATGTACACCTTACCATTCTTCAAAACAATAAATATAGTTGATCTTATGGGTTATAGTTTAAAAAAAATAATACATTATTGTTTTACGTAGGTGTGTGCTGAAAAGTTCATTTCATCCTCCAGCTGAGATTTTCCGGTTCAAACTATCCAAAACAAGGTTGGTAGACTTTTCGTCAATTTACTGAAAGTTAATGATAGCATGATATACTTTAAAGCATATTAAGCATAATGAAATTGTATTCGTGAAGAAAAAGTACAAACTTCTACATTGTAATTGTGTTTGTAAAAGTTTTTAGAAAAATACCAATTTTCTGATATATACACGAGACAAACTCTAATTCAATTATCTTTGACATTACATTCTCCTAGTTTACCAAAAAAGTTATCAAAGGTACGAGGATTAAAATTTTATATGCAAGACGCGCGTTTTATCTTCATAAAAGAGGGACGAAAGATACCAAAGGGACAGTCAAACTCATAAATCTAAACCAAACTGACAACGTCATGGATAAAAATGAAAAAGACAAACAGAAAAACAATAGTACACACGACACAACATAAAAAACTAAAGAATAAACAACACGAACCCCACCAAAAACTAGGGGTGATCTCAGGTGCTCCGGAAGGGTAAGGAGATCCTGCTCCACATGTGACACCCGTAAGACTCACTAGAGACGCTCAGATCAAAATAGTCATAAAGCCAAACAAGTACAAAGTTGAATAACATTGAGGACCCAGAATTCAAAAATGTTCATTGACTTTCAGTAAATTGACGAAAAGTCGACCTATCCTGCGTTTATTTTGGATATTTTGATCCAGAAAAGACCAACAAGAAGTGCTAGAAATCTTTTTTCCGTCTCAGCCATTTGGTTGAAATGAAGTGGTTAACCAGGCGTGTCCGAGAATTCAAAACAGAAATTCCCTAATCAAATGATAAAACACACCGAACGAATGGACAACAACTGTCATATTTCAAAATGATAGAAGCATTCTCAAATGTACAAAAAAGGTGGATTGAACCTGCTTTTACAGCGCTAAACCTCTCATTTGTATGACAGTCTCATCAAATTTCATTAAAATTATATAAAACGATGCGTGAAAAAAAATTAGAAATAACAGGTTAAATTACCAAAATAGGGATAAAGTCATCATCATAGTGTCACATTTAGGCCATGGTAAATTAATTGTTGGTTTCCCCCAACAAGGTAGACACAAGGTAGACCCGACAGGCTTCTTTTTTGTAACCATGCGTAATTTTATATCTATATGTTTTGTTTCTATAGCAGAACTATAGTATTGCATACTAGTATTTTCAACACTTTGAGTTGGCTCTGTACTTCACCTTGATTTGGGGGAGATTTAAAATTGTTTTGATCTTCATCACTGACGAATCTTAAATAAAGTGCACTATGTTTTGTCATTGGGGCTACTCAGAGCTTGCTGCTTAGAGTGGGTTTCTACTGAGTTGAAGACCACGAGGTCACCTCTGGATGATAGGTTTGGTGTTGCTGGTGTTGACTCTCAAGCTTTATAAAATGTATCTACATTAGAATTGTTACCATTCACGAAAAGAACTTTCAACTTTGTTAAAATTTAGTTTATTTCTGTCCATAAGGACGAGCAACAATGGCCTCACATTTGTTACAAACTGGCAACACTGTTTTAATTTTATTTTTCAACGTAGTTTTTGGGTCGGCGCCATCTCCTCCACAGCAGGCACAATTATCAGTTGGTTACAACTGGGCTCCATAATATGGAATCTACTGGTACAGCACATGTTATTAATGATCGCACTACCTATTTGGGTGACTTTGGCAAAAGTGGTCATAGGGAATATTTTTACGGATCTGAACTATGTTCTACTATTTGTTTCCCATCGGCTTAATGTTGTTGTAAATGATCCAAAATGCTATGCAGTTTCGATCTTGAAATAGAAATAAATATTATTTCTCCGATATTTAAAACACTTTAAGTGGATATATGTTCAATTGCGTGTAAAAAAAAAATTTAAAACTATGATCATTCTACGTAATCATTGTTAATCAGACAGATTTAATGGACAACAAATATTTGATAGAATTATATAAAATGGGGTCTCATCTTAAGAAACATTAAAACGAGTAATATTTTCTGATTCAGTACAAAGAGACAAGAAAAATGAGACTCCACTTTATATAATTATGTATCAACAGTTACATTAATTTCCATAAGTGACACGGCATATAAGTACGTACCGCCCCAAGGGTGACTGGGGAAACGAAATATGGTGACTTGGTCTTCTTCCGACATATTATCAACTGCCACAAAACTGGGCACAAAGCCGACAACAATAAAGACAACAAATCGTGTTCCAATTGTCCATGTGCAAGCATCCACTTATGTGCCCAAGCAGACAAACATTCTGAGTACCTACAAGAAAAGGAATCAAAACAGAGAAAGATTGTGTAGCTAAAGCAAAAGAAAACTTGACGAAGAATCATAAATGGGTGTAAAAAATACAGATTTCATGTCATCCATGAGAAACTAGAGTTAGACGAACAGACCCTAAACATATTAGCTTATGAAAAACCTACACTGTCTTAAACTAGGATACATTAGAGTTGTATCAGAAGATCGTGGTTATGATTGTTTGGAATTTAAAGACAAACTGGAAGATGTGGCAAAACGATCCAAAGAAGTAAGTTCCTCATTCACAACAAAAGAAAAGTTAAATGTTATCTATTTTTTGTCTCATTTGGAATACTGAGATTTGGTAGACTGAAGCTTATTGATGATTTAATTTTCGAAAAAATCTCAGTTGCAATATTGAGTGTTAAACTTTTGAAAAAAATTTCCTGCTTATTCCGCAGATATGATAAAAAGAAGTTGATTATATAACTATTTTTATTAATGTGCAAATTATGACCGCTGTCATTGAATGAGGTATAAGTTCTTAGATTTAAAATCGAGAAAGAACAAATTGATAATAAGACCTGTTGGACTTGAGTAAATGATCAACTTTGCCAGTGTTTATTTCTTTAAAAGTAAAAAGATATTGCAGATTTATGAGATAAAAAAAAGTGTAGTTTAGTGAAGTGAAACGTAGTTAAGTATATTGGGATAAGAAAATCCTTAGTTTTTCGATAAATTCAAAGTTAAGTAAACAGGAAATTTATAAAAATGACCACATAATTAACCACAGCGTGAGTAACATTTGAAATAGCTTAATTGATGCCTTCAAATTGCCCGTGATACATTTAACTGTGCAACAAAAGTATAATTTATCTATTTTTACATTGAAAGTAATTCATGTCTACATTATGGACTACGCCGTGTCGGAGCTTTGCATTGCTTCATCCTGGACTACGCCACTACTCAATACTGGATGAATTATTAACTTTAATGATTGTTAAACACATTTTGTATTTTCAGTTATTTACCACTTTTGATCACTTTTAGATTGGTACTAGAATACAAGTCAGCACCTGATTCTTTATCTCTTCTAAACCCAAATCACCTGGTTTAAACTGACTGGTCGAGCCAGCACAGATTCCATTACGAAAATTTCGGGTGAAGGAATTCATTCCTATTCTAAAACTCTAACCGATACTTGCAAACGCTAGGGTTTTAAAATCGGGTCAATATCGGGAATACAACAATCATTCTCATACAAAATCTGTGTCTATCCCTAAAATTAACTTAACTTTTCATGAATTTTAAAGATGAATGGTCAATCTAAGGCCGTGTTCACAAACGCCATGTACAGTAATCTTGTTTACAATTAGTTTAACGTACTGGACATTGGTTTCACATTACATTTGTTCACATCTATACATCTTGTTTAATTACCTGTACATAAGATTTGTTCACACTTGTAAACTCTATGTCATTTAAATGTTCATTACGTAGAACCGAATGCAAAGTTTTCGGACAACTTTTCTAGCAGTAAGGGAACGACCATTTGACTTCAAATGGGGGTGGGGGTATCAATGGAAATATTCCGAACCCCAATTGGAAAAAAAGGTCCTACAGATGATACAAAAATATTTTAAATCAAGAGTTTCCCCATACATTATAGTGTTAAATGTTGAAAAAAAATTGATTACCAGCATCGAAAAAAAAATTCAGTTCCCTGGTGGATCCTTCCCCAGCAACTGTGGCAAGATACTTTCCATCACCTTTTCATCTTTGGACATGGCTACCAACTCCCTTTGAAGGACCCTCCGTGTATGAGAGCCAATCTGAGTTATCCACATAAATTGGAAGATAGGATGACAATTCAGCTGTACATGTGGCGGTAATGGTTGAATAAATAGATGGAGATGGTGTGTTTAATGGTTGATCCAGAGTCTCGGCTGTATTTAAATGGGTGGTTGTAGGCATGGTTGAAGGCATTTGTAAAGTTAAAGCTGATGATATGGTGGGTTGTTGCGGTTGACCGGTTGCCGTGGTTGTTGGATATTATGATGTTAAACTGGCAAATGAGATTGAGCTGTAGCAATTTGCAACTGAGACAAGGTTTGTGATAAAAAAAAAATGATTAGCAGGTATGGCGGATGACATAACTGGCAGATGCTGATAGGCAGATTGCGGTAGATTTGTTGGTGACATAGTTTACATATGGTGGTAAGCAGGTGGAAGGTTGACAGGATTAGACATGTTGGAGGCCTGAGGCAATGGCAGAGAAACCAAGGATGGCACTTGCTCGCCACGGAACTTGGTTGCCAAAAACCGGCACTTTCACTATGTGACAAAGGCACATTGTCCCTTACTGTTGTGTTGAAACTGAGAGAGACTGGACTCTCCTTTAAATATGCTAGGTTCCCAAGGTATTTGTTACAAGCTATTGGAGTTTCCTTCTGTCGGAGGTGAGGCACAAAGGAAACTAGGTGGCTGTTCAGAATCTTGAGCTCCTTACATTTAAACATACACAAAGTACAGTAGTATCTTGCCTTATCCAATGCCAGGTGCCTTTTCAATATATGGGCCTTTACCCTATTTTTCTCGGCCAGAAAACATTCTGGGTATATGCATTTCTAGGCAAGTCCCCGTTTTCATTTTATTAATTGATATGCTATTTAAAAGTACAAAAAGGCAGGTTTTGAGTCACATGTACCACAATTTGCCAGGAACTCCAGCTTGTACGTTTCAACTTTTCTGTCAAGTCAGTAAAATTCAGTCATAATATCTAGTTTTTAGACAAATAAACGACCAACTTAGAGAGCGTTTGCACACGAATTGAAATTGTATTGTGTTTTATTCCGGTTGACATATTTTGTAATAATTTTCTGATTGTGACTGTTTTGTTGATTGTGAATTCGCATTGTCATAAGACGTGTCACGGTACTTTTCTATCCCAAATTCATTTATTAAGTCTTCATGTTATATTTGTTATTGTCATCGGATTTTTTTCTGTTGTATTCGTGTGTTATGTTTAAGATAATTAATCATCCACTTCATTTATTAGATTTTCGTTTGGATCAAAGAAATTTACACGATATATTTGGTTTACAATTTGATCAGAAGAAACACCGACATAGCTAGATGAAAGAATTATTTATCTAATGACTACTACAATTTGATAGTAATTTTCACTGTTATTAATAAATGTTATATAAGTCATACATATCTAATCTTGAAAATCATTCAAATTCTTAATTTTCGCGAATGTCATTCAAATTCTTTCTTAATTTTCGCAACTCGTTATAGAAATTCAAATGTGATATCACTTTGGACGTTGTACTGGCTTTGGCTAACACGGCTGTGTGTTTTTGTAATGCATTCGTTTTTATGCTGTAGCTAGTCACTATTTCAGTGTAATCATGTATACCTCTAATTTAGTCATTTTATAAAATTTACTATAAAATTTACTGTTTGCCGTATAAATTATTCTTAATAAAAAGGATGTTCTTGTCCCGGTTGGATGACCCTGGCCGTATTGGTCACTTTTGGTCATCAGTGATGTTCAACTTTGTTTTGACTTTCAAATTTTTTTCGTCTGAGCGTAACTGGTTAGCGTTGTGTGGAGGTAACGCACGTCTGGCGTATTAAATTTTTTAACATGGTACCTTTTGTTGGCTATTATTCGTTTGTTTCTCTGTCCTATATTTTATTCCATTTATTTATTGAAGTCCTGTCATGTAATGTTGTCATTTTAATGTTATAATGAACAAAGCCATTAAAGCGGGAGGTTTGGCATGTCACAAAATCAGGTTTAACACACCTTTTTTTTATTAAATGCCCTGTACCAAGTAAGGAAAATGGCCATTGTTATCTTAAAGTTCGTTACTGTGTGTGTTACATTTTAATTATGTGTTTTTTTATTGTGTCGTAGTTCTATTTTATTTGATACGTTTTCCTCAGTTTTGGTTTGTGACCCGATTAGAACAGCGGTATACTTCTGTTGCCTTTATTTATTCAAGTTTACAAAATTAAGATTTTTTATCGAAATACCAATGATTTTCTTATCCCAGCTGTTCAAAGAGAGTCCTCTGTAAGTGAAGTGTCAACAACTCCACGAATCTGGTTCGGTTTCTTAGGATGGTACATCCAAAAGATCAGTGCTTTCTCAGCAGCAACATTGTTTAAAACTTTCTCCACGAATGCCAAAAAGTGCTTCAATAGCTCTGGGTTCCTGTGTAAACTTGATTCCAATTGTCAAGCTCTCTGAAGAGCCTGTGATCTGTTGTCTGTTAACATAGATCTTGGAGTTTCAAATGGCAAAGGCGCTACCCATGTACCTTTATCATCCTTTGTATATTCTGATTCCATAATTGTGACCAATTTCCTTTCCTCGTATGAGGTCCCAATCACTTCATCTCATTTAGGTATATATTGAGGATATCTCTTTCGTTAGGCTGTATACGACCTTTTTAATACTTGAGTGATTTTATCACGTAAGCTAAATCAGTCTCCCGTGTACTATAAATACCCGCGTAACCTTCTCCGAAGCCTCGTTTTAAAGCAACAAGGCAAACCCATGGTAAAATCAAAAGTTCAGAAACGCAGTCTTAAGAATGCCAGCTAGAGATAGTCCTGCTAGCTGCTGAGGTAGATGCACTTCTATAATAATGTGCTTTAAACTTTGAAACTTCAATGCCTGCTAAGGACATCACATAACCATCTGGCACTTGTAGATGTTGTTACATACAAAAGTTTTGTACGAAACACATATCTTGTTAGATTTGCGAAAATGCTTTGTTTTAATGATGTAATTTTTTAAAGTATAAACTTGACAGATCTCTTTCCTATGAAAAGAACAGATCTTAACATCTGGAGACATATGATTTGGTCTAGAGGTTTTAGATAGTTCTCTTGTATTAAATGTAACAATATTATTATCACATTTCATCAGACTTAAGTCCAAAGCATTAAAAGGAATGTACTGGTTGTTCACAAACGTTTATCTGTGAATTGCATGGATCACATAATGTTGTTCGCCCATCATCTACAAATGTAGTAAATTTGTTTTAAGAACGTTCACACTAGTTTCAGTTTTATGAAGCTTCTCCTACTATAGCCCATCCTAAACTTAGTTTTTGGGTAAACGGTGTGCCTTGTGGTCATGTTATTTGTTCCTGAACATGGTATGTGTCGATGAGATAACTACCCAAGAAAACTATAGAAGTTTATTGGCATTTATACCACACTCATCTTGTAAATACAGAATGACTTAATTTATAGGTATTATAAGTAATGTACCAACAATACTGGCAAAAAGAAAGGATTAGAAACTACTATTTGTTTATTATAATAGCTTAAATGTATAAGCATAAAATACATTAGTTTAATATTGACAAAAGTCCAAAGTATCTAAACACTAAAACTGTAACACAGTCACTCCCAAGTCTCTAAAGCATCTGGATATTAATCCCGCCAATATATACATGACATGTATATAACAACATACCGGTACAAGTACCTGGAAAACAAAATATCAAAATCATTCACAATTCAAGAAAACACTGATTCAGTGTAGTTTTTTTATAATCTCTTTTTGAAAAGTACCAGCAGATGACCAATTCGCAGTCTTAAGAATGCCACCTTAGTGAAAAAAGGAAAACACTGAGTCATGACAGTCAAACTTATAAATCGAAAAATAAACTGACAATGCGATGGCTAAAAATGAGAAAAGACAAACAAACAATAGTACCCATGACACAACATAGAAAACTTGAAAATAAACAACACGAACCCACCAAAAACTAGGGATGATCTCAGAATAACAATTTTTGCAGTTTACTTTTTAGCTCACCTGGCCGAAAGGCCAAGTGAGCTTTTCTCATCACTTGGCGTCCGGCGTCGTCGTCCGTCGTCGTCCTGCGTTAACTTTTACAAAAATCTTCTCCTCTGAAACTACTGGGCCAAATTTAACCAAACTTGGCCATAATCATCATTGGGGTATCTAGTTTAAAAAATGTGTCCGGTGACCCGGCCAACCAATTAAGATGGCCGCCATGGCTAAAAATAGAACATAGGGGTAAAATGCAGTTTTTGGCTTATAACTCAAAAACCAAAGCATTTAGAGCAAATCTGACATGGGGTAAAATTGTTCATCAGGTCAAGATCTATCTACCCTGAAATTTTCAGATGAATCGGACATTCCGTTGTTGGGTTGCTGCCCCTGAAATGGTAATTTTAAGGAAATTTTGCTGTTTTTGGTTATTATCTTGAATATTATTATAGATAGAGATAAACTGTAAACAGCAGTAATGTTCAGCAACGTAAGATCTACAAATAAGTCACCATGACCAAAATGGTCAGCTGACCACTTTAGGAGTTATTGCCCTTTATAGTCAATTTTTAACCATTTTTCGTAAATCTTAGTAATCTTTTAGAAAAATCTTCTCCTCTGAAACTACTGGGCCAAATTTTACCAAACTTAGCCATAATCATCATTGGGGTATCTAGTTAAAAAAATGTGTCCGGTAACTCTGCCAACAAACCAAGATCGCCACCATGGCTAAAAATAGAACATGGGGGGTAAAATGCAGTTTTTGGCTTATAACTCAAAAACCAAAGCATTAAGAGCAAATCTGACAGGAAGTAAAATTGTTGATCAGGTCACGATCTATCTGCCCTGGAATTTTCAGATGAATCAGATACTCAGTTGTTAGGTTGCTGCCCCTGAATTGGTAATTTTGAGGAAATTTTGCTGTTTTTTTTTTGTTATTATCTTGAATATTATTATAGATAGAGATAAACTGTAAACAGCAATAATGTACAGCAAAGTAAGAACTAAAAATAAGTCAGTATGACCAAAATAGTCAATTGACCCCCTAAGGAGTTATTGCCCTTCATAGTCAATTTTTAACAATTTTCTTAAAATTTGAAGATTTTCAATAACATTTTCCACAGAAAGTACTGTTGTAGAGAGAGATAATTGTAAGCAGCAAGAATGTTTAGTAAAGTAAGATCTACAAACACATCACCATCACCAAAACACAATTTTGTCATGAATCCATCTGTGTCCATTGTTTAATATTCACATAGACCAAGGTGAGCGACATAGGCTCTTTAGAGCCTCTAGTTTCAGATAGCTAATTTCATTGAGTACATATTTTTTGCATTAACCAACAAACATATTCGTGCACAAGGCCTATTCAGTGACATAAATATACAATTTCCAAACTAGTGTATAAACTGGACAAAGTCACTGACAAACATATTATTATAGTCCTTCGGACTTTTATTTGTTTGCGAGTGAATTGGTCGAGTTTATACACCAATAAATTCCGATAAAGAGGCGTTTAATCCTATAATATTTTATATTAATACAAAAAATGGCATCTTGGACCAAAACGAATCATTATTTATGGAATAATATACTTAACTTTACTTTTAGGAATAAGTTCCTAGCAAAGACTGGAAAATAACTTTGTTTAGGCTGGACTAAATTGACTTTGTTTAAAATTGCAGATGCTAGTCATTTCCTCCAACAGTTAGAAGATAAATATCCAAAACTTAAAGGATGTGGTGGAATAGAACTTCTGCGCACATTTTCCACCATATTATCTACACCAACTTATAAAGCCTGGACTGAATGGTATACTGCAGAGTATCTATCAAATTGTTATTTGGGACAAACCACCTGCTTTATCCACCCATGCAGAACACAGGCACTTGCCTCAGAATATTTCTTTTCCTTTATACCTTAATATAACAATAGGTATTTAACTCGCATTATTCAAAAATGGCAGCCGATCACGAAATTCTGTTGTATGCCGATTTCTCAGTTGTCAACTCCACTCAATCTGTGTGGTAAATATAAATTGATTTTTTTCTACATAGTGGTGTATATTACACGCCTACTTTTGCCAGAACGATCTGTAGCAGACCTTCCAAAGTATGTCAATTGTAATTAAACACAAAACCCGCTGTAAAATTTGACCAATCGGAAACCGAGATATATAAACAGAATACGGAAGATATATTTTACTGGAGACATTTATTTCCAAATTTGCGTCGGAAGACGAAATATAAACGATTGTCATACTTAGGTAGGATTTCTACGAATGATTCCAACAAAAAAGTAGCCGTGTTATACACCATTTGTGAAAATAAATCAATTTAGATATACGACATAACAAGTTTTAGGGGGGATTTTCAAGATTTCATCTTTACAATTAAAATATTAAAATTGTCTATGTCAGGAAGTCCGTCCATCTTGATTCTGTCTAACATTTAAATTATTAGTTCTTTTTTTAAATATTTTTTTTAAATCATAAGAAACCTCAAATTAAAAAAAAATCATGCATATGTTTTATATAACTAAATGGAAAGTTTTCATTATACAACTTATGTACATATACTTTTTTCTGAGGAAAATTCTTTAATTTGTCCACATTTAGAAGTTTACTAATTTTTAATTGCTTGCTTCCAGGAAACAATTCGCCGACATATTTTCCGTATGCATAGTGACCTGAGCGTAATCCTCCTCGTAAAAATCCGGTGATCGCAATACGCATGGATCTGTCAATAAAATAAACAATTATATGATTGTACATGTTAAACACGTGCTCACTACCCATGCTTTTTGTTATTTGTTTACTATAAGGTGACAATCGGTAAACTTCGGCTTTAAAACACGGCATTTAAAGAGCAGCCATATTTGTTAAATCATAACAGACAGAGAGAAAAAAAATTGACGATTATACGATATATTTGCGTAAAAAGTGACAAAATCGTGCACAGAGTTCTAAGTTTATGATATATACATGCATTGGTTCAAGAATTGGATAAACATTATTTTTCACCACTCACTGGTTCCCCCTCATATGACTTTTTAAGTCTCCCAAAAATATGAGCAGAATAAATGATTTTTTTAATATTGTGAAAAAATCGGAAAGTCAAACACACGCTGCAAGATTTAAACAGGTGTTTTATACAAGATGGTTGAGTTTTGATTGAAGTGTCTGCTATTTGTGAACATTATTGGTCTTTATTATCTATTTTGTCTAGATACAAAGGATTGAAAAGTGTGTCAAATTATAACTTTTAACATTGTGCATGTTGTATGTTTGATATTTTGAAAGACTTGGGTATATTATGTAAAGCTTATCAGTCTTCACCTTTAGAATATACAGTTATAAATACATCAATTCACAGAAGATCTACCCAACACACCTATTCTAAACATAAACGTTTAGTGGCGGATGTGTGCTTGACATCCATCAATCAGTATTTCATATATATTCAGGACGAAAACAGATATACAAAGAACGCAATAGACATTTAAAACATAGTCGAACCCAGGACAAATTTGGTTGGTTGTATAAGGAATCCTTTATGAAAACTTCTGGAGCCACCACTGAAAAAAAAACACTTTTAAAAGTATGATAATAATGATAAGTCCCATATTCCACAGAACGAGAACACAGTTACAAGCAATCAATATAACAATATAATTCACAAGAGAAGTTATACCCTACTTAAGTTGTGACTTCAGTTTTCCAAACTATGAGAGAAACGTAAAACTTTACCATATAACACAAACCAATATGATTGTCGCAAGTCTATTGTCTTTATCGAAATAACAAATCGAGATGTGTATGGCTAATTTCTCATATAATAAATCTGTAAAGTATTGACAAACATTACAAAATAAAAACTACATGCATGACATACAGGAATTGTTTTACACTGATGCTATGGTTGGGACATTAACACTTTAACAGTGCTAATGGAAAAATTGAAGAAAAAAACTGAAGGATACGTTTTTTTTATCTTTTTATCAAAATAGGGAGGGAGGGTATGGTTAAAAGAAAACACTACTCTTTTTTTCATTTGGCCTTACTTTCGCAAATCATACACCGATACAGCAAGTTCTAATAAATTTTGTACGCTAAATGCATTAGCAAATTGTACACGACTTTCCTAACTATATATGTGTTCATTTATAAATTTTACTTATTGCAGTGGAAGATCTCCATGCCAATTTCTTAAGAGTTACAATCATCTTAGGAGAGAAGAAAGTGAGAAAGGGGCTATATTTGTTGCATTGAGATTGCTGTCTTGTATCCCAAGCAACCTGGGAACCAAAGAGAACATTCCATCACCTATAATAAAAGTGTCATTTCAATTAATTTTTAACTTTTTGCACAATGAAAGGGTTGTTTCCTCGAAGCCATGCCCTTCAAAGACTAGTTCGAAATTGTTTCTAGAAATGCAGCCTCGTGAAAACCACTAAAAGGAACTGATGACACTGCAAGATGTCAAGTTAGAAATTCCACAAAAAAAATGGTATTCATATACAAGACCTTGCATCCGCAATCATCTCTCCTGATTCCTCTATGTCATTCCTCTATGTCATCTGATGCTGATTTGTATAATATAGAGCGGAGAAAACACGTGATTACAAGAGGAGAGAAAAATTAACAAAGGATTCCGAGCAGACAGACTAGATGAGAAAGCAAATAAAACCTTATAAATTAATTGAAAACGTCAATGACGTTACTGCCGGTGTAGGAGACGTTCTTTTAATTATTTCAGTGTAAATAATAATTGTTTGAATAATTATCTTATATTTGTATATATTTATTTGTGTTGAATCCCGGATTTGTTTACGTATACGCGATGTATGGTTTTTTATTAGTCGCATATTAAGCTAACATATATTGAACCTTCTGCAGAGGCCCCGTTAACCTGGACCAGTTAATGTGTCTGACAGGATTACACAATCAGAGGACCTTCATCTTGTCAAAAACCGGATAGTTACTAAGTTGAATCATCATCTTGGGCATGCAGCTCCCCACCAGAACACCGGATCATGATTTTGCATATAATATGTACGGCCTAAAAGGACACTTAAAGCGGGTTAGTAGATGCTATAATGAGGCCTAAAAAAATAATGTTGTGTTTCCGATCACCCCCTTGAAATTTTGAAGGGACGGTAGGTAGGGATATATTTTTTTTTTTATGATATTATGAAATAAGCTTAAGTTATATAAAACTCAATTTCCAGTTACCAGACAAAAGTTTGGGATTTAAAAGAAAGAGATTGATTACCCACTTTAAAAATCTCCCTGAGATAACTTTTAGTTTACCCCTTTTAAAATCCCCCTGAAATAACTTTTAGTTTACCCACTTTTAAAATACCACTGAAAAAAAAGTCCAAACCCAAAAAAAAAATTGGACAGCACTTCCCCTAGGAAATTAGCTTTTTAAACCCAATTCCCCTATTTCAGGACCAAAAGTTTGGGATTGTCAGAGAAAGAAATTTATAGGAACATGAACCAAACATCATCCCAAACCTACAGATAGACAAATATATTGTATACACTGTTCCCTGACAGGACACTTTCTTTTGGCAAAGCATCTGTGGCTTTTCATCAGAATGTCTAAAGCGTTGATTGGCTGACCAGTTTCAGATGGATTAATATCATGTTCATTTTGAAGAAGGGTCTGGCATGAAAATTTGATAAATTTAATTCCAAAAGATTGCATTGTTCCAACAGTTGTGTTATTGTCATCAATCTCGGTCCAGTCATTTTTGCCGGTGGCCGAGCACAAAATTTGTGTTGTGTATTTTTTTCATCGATGTTAGACATTGGATGAATTTCATTGCTAATGTCAAAAAAAGTGTTACTTTCTGTAAAATTTAAAAATATTTTTTTCTCCGCGAAATGGTCACACTTTCAGCGTTGAACATTGAATAGGACGCGTTGTGTTCATGTTCAAACACTGACAATCGAAAATAACTACTGCGCATGCTCCCGCATATATAATTACCCAAGAAGATTCCACTTTCCAGTACATTCTAAAAATAAGCCTGAGTTTAAAATTAGCGTTGTTTTCTTTTGGGGCGATAAAAAGATCGAGGGACTTAGAATTTTTTATTTTCTTTCAGAAAAAACGGTCGGTAGGTATACAAATTATTTTTTTCCCACATCAGCTTTAAAAACTTTTGAGTCGGGGGGGGGGGGGGTCTGAAGGACGGTCGATAACCAATACTCACATACAACCAACTCTATACAGAACTAGTTCCATCATTTTTGCCCGTAGAAAACCACCGACCTTCAAATGGAAAACTGACAATCCTAGTCAATTAAGATAGGAGTCGAGTGCACCCTCACGAACGAGGTTATAAAACGACAAACTAAAGTACAATTAGCCGTGATATATGGGCCACCATCCTTAAATTAATTTAAGATACGTGTTTCGTCCTATACTATGAATCACGGTTGAGTATTACGTATCGATATCAAGGGCGGATCCAGACACAGTGAAAAAGGGCGTTGCTAGTACAGGATTCAACTTTTTTTGTTAAGGATTATGTACCCTTCTGTTGATTCAATGCCAAGCAGATGGAAATTTTATAGAAAATCCAGATTTATCCTTGTACTATCATATTTGGCACTTTGATGACTGATAGATATAGGATTATTGCTTGCAGAGCTAGCATTGATTTCCTTAAAACAAGTTTATTAATGTAGTTATTGGTTAAAACAAATAAAAATATGAACCAAATCAAGTACACCATTTAGGGTGCGCTCGACTTTAGTGACTCTGCACGAGGTATTTTGGAATTTACAGATTGAGAAGAACTTTTTGTAAAAAATAAACACTAGAACATCATAGAAAAGCAAGTGAGTAATCTATGTTTCAAATTCTACTAGAACACACCCGCGAAATCGCGGGCATTCAGAGCGTAGTTTAAAGTATGTAAAGTGTTGTTGGAAGAATTTTGTAAAATATTGAATGACTGGAGAATTTCAGCAAAAGTATCATAAGTCATATATAGGTTATTTGGGACAGGAAAATGCTGCTTTTTTTTTATCCCTCCTCCTTTATTTCCAAAATTCCCAATTTTTGGTTTTCTATCAATTTCAATATGAACATAGTTTTCATTTAGTATGTTATGAACATATAAGTAAGGAGCCTGTAATTCAGTGGTTGTCGTTTGTTTATGTGTTACATATTTGTTTTTCGTTCACTTTTTGTACATAAATAGGGCCGCTAGTTTTCTGGTTTGAATTGTTTTACATTGTCAGTTCGGGGCCTTTTGAAGCTGAGTATGCGGTATGGGCTTTGCTCGTTGTTGAAGGTCGTACGGTGATCTGTAGTTGTTAATTTCTGTGTCATATTGGTCTCTTGTGGAGAGTTGTCTCAACATGGCAATCATACCACATCTTCTTTTTTTTTGTAATCAATGAATTTTGTAAAAGATTTAATGACTGGAGAATTTCAGAAAAGGTATCAAAAGTTCACATGAATATTTTTAGCGCTTATCTGTATATTATGAACATTCATTATTATATAAATATAGTGTATTTACTTTCAATTCTAAGTTTACTAATCGATCCATGGTGGTCATTGATATAGTATACAGACCCTCTCTATTTAATAAACTCTGTGACCGCCGTGGATAGTAAACTTGAAAATGATAGCAGATAGAATTCTGAAAATACACTTTATTCTTTGTATATGTATGTTCAAAGTATACAGAAAAACGCAAACCGGAAGTCTAATCTGACTTAAAATTTTGTCCAATGACGGGACAATATCCGGATGCCTTTTTTCTCGTTTTTCTCCCAAAATAACTCAATCTGAATAATCATATGAATGGATGACAAATGCGACTATGCACTGTACCTATAGGACACAGAGGCGTGTTGATTAATTTATTGTGGAAAGGAGAGAAGCGACAACAAAAATGAGGTCTTCTCGTTTAATAGTATAGATAACAAAAATTTATGTATTAAAGGCTGTGAATTGTCTATAAAAATCTTGGTTTATTTGCCACAAAGTACTCTTTTTCTATTAAATACAATGAAACAGTAAATAATAATGCTTTGCATCAAGTTTCCCCCTAGTATATGTACAAAATGGCCTGTCTCAATTATTCATTATATCTGTAGTTTTGATACAATTGATGTTTGAAAAATTCGTACAAAAATGGCTACAGAAGGGGTCATAAACCCTAATGTGTCAATTGAAAAAGACAAATTTTCTAATTAGAAAGGGGAGTTAATCGCTGGCACACACGCTTTTTTTTATCTGCCACTGGGTATCGCTCTGGATCTTTATATATTTAACCAATTTCATAAAATATAATCGTCATTAATATTGTTGTATTATATTAAAAAGACAACGCTATTGAAGTCACCAAGGAAACTCAAAGTGAAAGTGGAAGAAGCTCGAAAAAAGAGTTGTTTTTTATATTGTACACTGGTCTGCACTCATTTTGAAATTATTTTTTTGCATATAGTTAAAGTCCTAAAAATTGATAATTGCTTTTAAAATATTTATTACAGAACATTTTCAATTTCTGTTTAACTTATGTTCACCATAAAATGTGTAAACGAATCCGCCTATTCACTATATGTTTTGATAATTAACTTAATAATTTTGAGATATCAATAGGGAATCAAAGTACTGAAGTACTGAACATCGGATAACTTCAAGTTCTTGTGGATGGTTACAAACACTTGTCTCTGGAAAAAAATATCACATCTTTATAACTGAAAGTTGGGTTAATGTACAGATGTATTTTTTTTCTTCTGAGACAAGTTCTTGCGTGGATGACAAATAAATGAAAGGAAATTCAATATCACCGTAATAACACTTATTTATCTATTAATAGTGTAGTGTTACAAATCAGTATACTCTCACTGATTTATATTATATTATATTTGTATATAACAGTTACATGTGTATATAATTTTCACCCATTTGTATACCATTCTATTCTACTAATTGGTATTAGTGCAGTGCAAGTGCATGGTGTACACTTTTCTGTAATAATTAGATTTTTCGTAAAGATTGAAGTTGAGTAGACATTCATATTCCCGCAAACGAGAGAAGAGAGCAAAGACCGATAACTCTGCATATAATCTTCACCTCCTTTATAGGAGATTTGCAATCGTTCTTGAGATTTTCTTTCACATTCATTAACACATTTTTAATCTGTACGTGTGCACAGATATTAATGACTTTTTAATATATATTTAACCAAAAAATAAAAAAATATTTCATGAGTATTTATTGAAGATATGAATTTATAACACGCAATAAGGAATGTTATTTTGCCCTCGACGATGTCGGAAATCCAGGGATTTAAAACTTGAAATCCAGAGACCCCGAATTTGCAGAAATTTCAATCCTGACATTCCGAAATTCTAAATCGAAATTCGCGTATCCCAAAAGAACCAATTCCGATCTTACAACCACCTAGAGTCCCGAAAGACCCCCCCCCCCCCCCCCCCCTTTGTCCTCTATATTTTGATGGCCCGAAGAAGACATAATCTCATGCCTAGTATTTCTTGAAAAAGGTTTAACTTTTGCTTCATTACGGCAAAGAAAAATGTTTTTATTCTTTTAAAACTCCGATAAGCTATCTATCCATTGTTGATCAAAGAAAACGATATTTTAATAAACATTCTAATGTGTTTCCCCGACACATTTTTGCCTCTTGCTCTACTATTGGTCTATACGCCAACATAGTGGTTTCAGTTAAGATAGGTTATTGTATTTCATTTGAGCCGCGTCGGATAGAAATCGACCTTATGCAAAAAAAATCTCAATTTGAGTTTTGTTCATATTAATTTTGCATATAGTCATACAATTTGAATGCAAAAAAACGTTTTACTCTAGCTTTCTTCTTTTAAAAGTTTCGCTATTTCAAAGTTGTGACGGCTACATATATTTAACTTCAGAATCTCACGACAACGTCGTGAAATTAGCATTATCGTGCATTAATTTTATTCTTTATCGGTCCTTTTCTCGTTATAGAGAGAGCCACGAAAACATGCATTTGTATACAATATTTAATTTATTTTATAAGATTGTTACAATGAGAACATAAATGATTCTCTAGTTTTCAATCCAACTGTAACCAGTACATGTGACATGTTACTCCTCTGAAGCACGAGGACAAAATTCGTCACGGAAATTATACTGGAAAAAAGGACGGACTTCATTGTACAGATAACGCATTCTCTTCTCTGTCAGCCCTACTGGCTGAATAACTTCTGGAAGTGTCGTGAGCAACTCCGGTACGTTTGTGCTTTCCTTAAGCAAAGCCAGTCTTTTCTCCGGTTGATCAAGAGTTTCTCTCGTAAATACGACTCTGGTAAATCGGAAGTGATGGAATTTTCCTATACCTCTGGGTGGTTTGAAATAATAAGTGAAGAAATTACCCCATCTGTACCACTTTAAGCTGTGTTCGTCATCGTCATTTTCATTATAAACTTCTGACCTATTGCATTTGGCATAATTGTCAACATTTTAACCAGTTGTGATACAGTGTTTACGTCCGACTTTCTAAATTTCTTTTTCAACATGCCAAAATTAAACATGCGTCACATAAACATTCTGTGTGCCCAGCAATCATAAAATGCAAACTAATAGTTTTGTGTAAACCCTTTGCGCACCTCCACAACAGATAAAGTAAAGTAGTTTTATTTTTGTTTTGTCCCACAGAATTATCAGCATGAAAATGACACGCCTTTTCATCGTAAGTATTACCATGCAGATAATGGTGGAGCATGCTTAAAACAGCATTGGGTCCATGTGTCCGACTTCAATTTTCCCCGATTGTTCGTTGCTCATCAATAGAATAATTCGTTTGCATTGGAAAGTTTTCATCGCAAACTCCAAATATTTGAACCTTTCGAGGCGTTAAAAAGTAAAGAGCTCCAACCTCTTGGGACGAATGTTGCAAGTTTATATATTGTGAAAAGTCAATAGTGTAATGAACATTTTCAAAAATTTTTGAACATGGAGTGTTTTACTTTCCTATTGGAGACTCAGCCAACTAAATTCATCACGTGATCTTTGTGTATATACATAATGTATAATATTCACGCTGCGTCCGCGCAGACTGTATATGGTCAATTAATTTTTGAGTTCTCACTTATTTCGCGTCTTCTGAAATAGATCCGGAAATATCATCCCTCAACTGAAAGCACGTTTTACACAGATCCGTCTTTGGTTTCATAAATTGAATATGAGGGACACATGCATTCCAAACTTCTTTAAATACGGTTAGTTGAACATATTGTTGTTCTGAGTTAACGAATGCACTAACATATTTGGAGTGTACATATTTCTTGCTCTCGCTATAAGGTAGAAATTTACCACAACATTAAAAAGAAAGAATTAATGACAAATTGAACCAAAAGAATTTTTCTATACGACTGGTTGTCGCGCTTTTTGCCATAATACATTTAATAGTTCAACAGTGATTTATAACATATAGATCAAAATCCCAAATACTATCTCTTTAAATTATAGTAGTTCAAATTTCAAAATAAACGGGTTTTTTTAGATGAAATTTTGGTTTATTATTTATTAATCCGACATCACAGCTTACATCTTTCAAAATTGTTACCTTAATCACTCAGACGGACGGACGGACGCAAAATTGTAAGACCCACCGATGCATAGATCGGGAATTTTATTGCCCGAATACTAATTTTAAAGTTGTCGGGATATAAAAAAAAAGGGGGTTTAAAAGGTTTTATTTTGAAAGTTATAATATAAGTTTTCGAAATACATGTGTACACATGTATTATGCAAAAGTTTCCCTCTTTCTTTCAATTTCTAAATAGAAATGTCATTGAACCTAAATTACACGCAACACGTACATTTCTAAATTTCTGAATAGATATGAACAGATAAATTGCACGCACATAGTACAAAATCCACATAGAGCACGGGTTGGTCTTTGTTTAATATTGTTTAGTTGTGATGTTGTTTCTTTTTAGATTGTTCAAAATGCAACGGTACAATGATATGAATAACTTTTGACCTATTTTTGTTTTTGCGTGTCTCACTGTGTGTAGCGAAGTTATGCAATACAGCACAAATTTTGTTTTATACTACTAGAAATAGTTTTTCAGAATATTACTTAAGTTTAGTTAAGCTTAAGAATTGCATACAATTATTTTTTTTAAGCATGTTAAGACTGGTGTTACTTTCACTTTGTATAAAATGTAAAAATAGATCGTGAACGTAAAAATAGTTCAATATGTAGAACGTACTAGGAAATACATACCTTAGCAAAACAATGTATTCCTGTTAGCCAAAACTGATACTAAGGTTGAGAAATATGTTATTTAGAAAAGGACAGGATTCAGGAAGAATTTTTTTATCAGATAATTTGAAAATGTTCATGTTGGACCGGATAAAGCGGTTTCCGTGAAAGATTTATATCGGCATTTTTTACTAAACTTATCAGAAATAATATACTAGTTTTGTCCTATATGTATGGAATACGTTAGCTAAAGGCTCGATTTAATCAGATTAAAATTGTAAGGTTTCCCCGTATATCTTTTTTTTTTACAAATTTCATATAAAACCCCACTAAAAAAAGGGAAGGCATATATATTATGTTGGATTTTCACCAGTACAGAGTTAAAAGACGCAGAATCGTCTAAAGTATACTAGTTTAATTTGTCATAGTTTTGTCGACCATAACTTTTGTTTCTCATGTTATGAACATGTATAAACGTTACAGTTTTTACAATTTAATTTCGTTGAAATACATAAGAAATTTTTGAACAAAAACAATACTGGTTATATTACCAAAAATTGAAACTTTATCGTAACGTTACTCGGTTTGACGTCGAATTGCATATATAAGGTCGATTTCTATCCGACGCGGCTCATTTGATGTATAGTGATGTTTAACATTGTATGATTGAAAAAAACTCGTGTTATATAAAAGTTACCATCATCTCTAAATTATTTTGATCGACAGTTACCATCATCTAATCTTGGAGTTTTATAAAATTTTATATGTCCTTTTTGTATAGACTTATATAATAGCAGGATTGTTTCTTCTTATGGTTTCTTGTATACTAGTATTTGTCAGCTATGAGGAATCCTTTTAAAAGAAATGACTCAGTAAATATTAGATTCAAATTCTACTCTGTTTGGTTTTCTAAAATAAATATCTGATATTGGTTGATATTTTACCGAGATTATATATAATGAGTATATATGCATCTTGTGTAACCTTTTGATTAAAACTATATTCCTACCGTAAATCTAGTTTGTTTGTCGAGCCTGCAACTTTTGTTGCAGAAAGCTCGACATAGGGATATTGATCAGGCGGCGGCTACGGCAACGGCGGCGGTGTTAGCTAACTTCTTAAAAGCTTTATATTTTAGAAGGGGGAAGACCTGGATGCTTCATATTTTGTATATAGATGCCTCATGTTACGAACTTTCCGTCAGTCACATGTCCAATGTCCTTGGCCTCCTTTTCATGGTTCAGTGACTACTTAAAATGTAATGTTAAATTCTTTCTTATTATAAGTTATAGGATAACTATATTTGGCAGTTGCGTACCTTGTTAGGTCCTCATGCCCGTCAGGCAGTTTTCACTTGACCTCATTTCATGGATCAGTGAACAAGGTTAAGTTTTGGTGATCAAGTCCATATCTCAGATACTATAAGCAATAGGTCTAGTATATTCGGTGTATGGAAGGACCGTAAGGTGTACATGTCCAACTTGTAGGTGTCATCTGACCTTGATCTCATTTTCTTGGTTCAGTGATTATAGTTAAGTTTTTGTGTTTTGATCTGTTTTTCTTATACTATATGCAATAGTATATAAAAAAGAAGATGTGGTATGATTGCCAATGAGACAACTATCCACAAAAGACCAAAATGACACCGACATTAACAACTATAGGTCACCGTACGGCCTTCAACAATGAGCAAAGCCCATACCGCATAGTCAGCTATAATAGGCCCCTATAAGACAATGTAAAACAATTCAAACGAGAAAACTAACGGCCTTATTTATGTGAAAAAATGAACGAAAAAACAAATATGTAACACTTAAACAAACGACAACCACTGAATAACAGGCTCCTGACTTTGGACAGGCACATACATAAATAATGTGGCGGGGTTAAACATGTTAGCGGGATCCCAACCCTCCCCCTAACCTGGGACAGTGGAATAACAGTACAACATAAGAACGAACTATAAAAATCAGATGGACAAAAATACAAGTGGACGTGGCCGGGTACTTATACATCCGACACAATGAACAGATCTGAGAGTTATCTGACAGCTAGTGCAAAGCCACTAACAACTAATAAAAAAATCATGCATCTAAGACTAAACTATCAATCCGTACACATCCAACATCCAATGAATTTAGTGTAAAGACGTCATAAATAGCCAGAGAAATACATGACCTTGTGCAATGCCAAGTTACAGGTATCGACAGATTGTAGATCCATGAATATGTATATGTATATAACATACTAGTAATATTTAGTTAGCTTTTAATTTACTGATTACAAAATCAATATTTATACCAATAAAAACAATATTCAATGATCTTAATCCAGTGTGGAATAGGTAACCCTTTAGAATAAGTTTATTTAAAGGAGCTACTATGTTACCTATTATGAGCTACTAATAGGTCTACTATGTTTGGTGTATGAAATGATTGTAAGTTGTACATGTCTAGCTGACAGATGTCATCTGACCTTGACCTCATTTTCATGGTTCAGTGGTCAAATTTAAGTTTTTGAGTTTTGGATTATTTTTCTTATACTATATGCAATAGGTCAACTATATTTGGTGTATGGAAATAAAGGGACAGAAATTTGCCTTGCAACAGGCCACCTACGGACTACTTAAAGAGTTGTTACGCGGATTCTTAACGTGCAAAGAGCAAGGTAAAAATGACTGGATTCGCCCTTGTATGCCATCGGGATTTGAGTTGTTGTGTGTTGGATGTATCATGGATGTACATGTACAAATTCATACTCTCATTTTTATTTGTTATCATTTATCTGTCTGGTCTGTTAAAGCAATCTCATTGACAGGTTTACCTCAAATTCTCTATTCCATGTTTATCCAGTATAAATGACAAAGACTATAGGTGTAATACCACCATTGATTTTCCCCTATTAGTCTTTGTTAAATTGGCATTTAAAAAAAAAATTGTACAGAATTTACCTTTATTTCAACCAAAGAAATACTTTGCATGAATATAGTTTAATCCTTTTCAGTACTACAGTAAAAAATTTATACTACATTTCATTGCATATAAGAAAGTAACCATCAGCGGAAGTAAACAACCCAATTGTTAAACTGTTATTTACTGGTTACCTGCTTTGGTAACTTTGTAACCTTAACTTTCCAAAATATTTTATCAGACCATCAAATAAAAAAAGAATGATGCTTTCAGACACCCAACATACATGTTTATGACTCAGAAAAATTTAGGTGCATTGAAATGCAGGGTTAATTTTCTACAACTGCCAAATTCAAGGGAATATTTGTTTAGACCTACTTTCGAACATTTACAACCGGATGTGAGGTACCATGATTTGGTGGTATTACACCTATACAAGATATATACAATATTATTATTGTCAGCATAAATTACAAATAGTCATAAAAATAAATATTATTATTTCTAACATAAGTTAACGAACGTTCATAAAAGTTAACAACATAAGTCTTCCTCAGCATAACATTAGTATTTAAAATTATAATTTTTTTTTATCTGAAATACATTACAATAGACATTAGACGTTAGTCATTTTTACCAATCATTATTCCTTGCAAGGATGCATAAGCATCATAATACAAATGTACAATATTTATAATTAAACATGTGAGTTTTTAGTGAGAATGTCCAATACACACTACCTTTCCATGTTTTATGCACGTAAAAATCATCTTTTATGTTACGTCCATTGCGGAAATTTGTTCTACAGATGACTGTTTACAGGCACATTTTCTGTTTTCCCTCAAAACCCGGTGACCACAACAAGTTATTAAAGTACCCAATACTCCTGCCACGTGAGGAGATTGATCGGTAGAGCTTGTCCCTCATACTGCCAGTTGCTTGACCTTTCATAAGTATGCACACTGGTACCACTTTGAAAATGTGATCAATGTACGCACTGCACTGATCTTTGGTCATGTACACCGCCCAGAATTCACGGATAGAGTTGATGAGGTCTTCTTTTGTGAACAAGGTCTGTTTGGGTACCTTTTGAGTTGGCTCCACACCATTTCAATGGTGTAAGATCTGCTCTTTCTGTAGAAAATAAACATAGAGGTTAATTTGATTGGTTATGTAAATGTACTCCCCAGTTTTTTTTTTTTTAGATTTATGGCCATTATTTACTTCATTGTACATGTATGTGTATGAAAAAATATGAATTGTTTTGAATTACACAAAAAGTCATGCCAATGAAAAATCAAACCAAAAAGTATATCTTAACGCGTAACATTGGTAGCACTGCATATTGTTGAAGACAACAGGGAGGGGAGCGGGGGTATTTACAATAAACAATTATAATTTATTATGACACTGTAACCGACACGAGACATTGTACAGCATATAATGTAATAAAAATCATAAAAGACACACCGAACTTTGACTTTTAATTGTTTTCTTTTACAAATGAATGGAGATTTGTCTTATTAGCACTCATACCGCATCTTCTTATATCTAACTATGATAAACATCAATAATAAAATACATTATTAGTACTAGTACTAGAAAAATTATCGAACTGTCACAACATTAACGGTACCCTTCATATCAAATTATCATCATCTAATCAAAAAAGATTATAATGAGACACGCGCACCTGAAGGCCAGTCGTTCCACCAGTTGATGCCATTTGCAGCCATGAAGTCTTTAGAAACCCTGGACCGGTATTTGGGGTCGTTGTCCATCTGGAAACGATGATGATCCGCAAACTTTCTGTTGATAAATGGCAGAGCTTTATCCTTGAGGATGGCGTTCGTAAAAAACTCTCCTGTCATGATACCGTCAAATATGAGAATTGGAGTAGCTCCTCTCTTGCTGATGACAGCCCATAAATTTACTTTCAATGGATGCTTTGGCTTAGGTATTGACGGTCGGTTAGCTGTTATTTTTCGGTAAAATTTCACTTTGTTGTTGTGCAACTGGGCGGAACACTCGTCCGTAAATATGATGTCTTCAAATTGGTCGTCTGCTGCAATGAGAGTCTTGCAGAAGTTGACCCTCTTCTCTTTGTTAACATGTCGAACCATTTGAGCATACCTTGGCTTTGTATTGGTATAGCCAGCATGAAATGTTGCTCTTTTCGTTGTTGTAAGACTGATCTAAGATCCTTTCTGTTTCAAAAATCGGTAAAGCTGTCGGCTGGTCGTACATGGTTTTTTGGCTAATGTCTTGCTGACGAGGCGTACATCTGCTCTTGAAAGCTTGTTGAACTTTTTGCACTTGGTCGGTGATAAATTTGCATCAAACTTGCCATTTCGAAATTGCTGCACCCAATAGCTAACAAACTGTTTGCAAATGGACACACCCTGTGACTCTAATGACACCTTAATCTCTGTGTTCCTGTAGGACTTTTTATACAGCCGTATAATCCCTAACTTGCTGTCGTGGCTAGTATGTCTCATCGTGTATAGATTCGTAAATTTTAGTTAATAGTTGATATTGTGGAGTCTTGTGTTGTCTGTTCTATGAGAACAATGATTAAGATTTTAGTTTATATAGTCATGTATTATGATTGTGAATTTCTTTCATTTCGTCGAATGATATACACCTTCTTGTTTCATGATATATAATAAATCGTATATCAACCTTTCATGTGTGAAAGCGTGCCCTTCATTTATGGCTTTGTATATCACTAGGTATGAAAGTGTGCCCTACTTTTATGGCTTTGTATATCACTAGGTGTGAAAGTGTACCCTACTTTTATTGCTTTGTTTATCACAAGGTGTGAAAATACTATCTAATTAAAAGATGCAATATTAACCACGTGTATTACTCGTGTTTATATCGTCATGAAATCGTATCCTTTGATGGTGGCTTTGTATATGTGACAATGTGTAAACAAAAACAAAGCAACATATATAAATTGTCTAAAAGTAATTTACGAGGACGGCCCACAATTTTGTTCTCGAACATACTGTTCTCTGGAATGAAGTAATGTGAGCAAACTGAGTGCTCAACACAATAAATCAGCCTGCTAAAACATCGCATAAAACAAGAAATAATGTTATCAGGTTTCCATACGGATTGTGGCAGTTCTTCAGTTATCCAGAACACAATTTGTTTTTTTTTTTTAGTTTTCAGTAAGTAAGAACAGAGTAAATCATCACATCTTTAAAAATAATTTTTAAGAGAGCATAGCACAGTAGCTGAGTGTGTTTAAAGGTGTTAATGAGAAATTTTTCACCAACTGAAAAAGATATTTGCCATTCTAGATCTTTCTGTGTGGATGCATTTACTCCGATCGGTACTCCGTGTTTTATGATACTTTGTTTGACATTATAACTCGGTCATGAATTATTTGATCCACTATTCTGCAGGATATACCCACATTTTACAGTGTAAACAAGATAATAAGAACATAATTTTCTGATCCTACTATTTGTTGACACAGATAACGATACAGTGCAATAAGAAATAAAAGATCAAGGTTGTTTGCCGGTGGAATTAAATAAACTCTGAATTGAGCAAGAGGAAGTATGCTGATAAAATGTCAGCTTGAATAAACTCTGATCGGAGCAAGACCGAGTATGTTGATAACATTTGGGATTATATAAACTATGAACTGAGCTAGATCGCGTATGTTGATAAGATGTGGGATTTTATAAAATCTCAACGGAGCAAGGTCGATACACCCAACATGATAATCATATCTTACAATAAGCCATCCTATTTTTTAGGATAGTTTTATTTCGCGTTTAACCTTTTCTAACCGATTTCATGGCGATTTAAATACGCGAATCCCAAAGGAGTAGGTCCAGTAAGATCCCTTTTTGGCCCCAAAATATAGCCGTTTTACAAAATTGTCTAAATGTAAACTTTTAGTTATTTATTGGACAGTAAAATGCTTCTGCTACATAAATATGGGCTGTTTTTGACAATACAATGCACATATATCGGGTACTAGCACCATTAAGTCATACTAAATTACTGAAAACTTCACAATTCTAGCATTTTAAATAAATTTTAGACGGTTTTCGTGTAAAACGAAAGTGGCCGCATTCGTGTTCATCCTTAATATTGAAATGTAAGTTGTATTTTATGATAATACATAACATATATAAAGGTTGAGGATGAACACGGATGCGGCCACTTTCATTTTTGACAAAAATCATCTGAAAAGTGACATTTTTCAGCATATTTGGTAGATTTTTCATATTTCAGCTTGAATCGATGCGTTTTTTATGACTAAATCAGTTAAAATCTTTCACATAAACTAATTGATTCAAATAAAATAGACACTTAAGTGTTTAAAAAGTGGTCAAAATCTTTCGTTAGATGAACCTGAAATTTGAGGCCAAAATCAGCCCTTACCGGACCTACTCCTTTACTTCAGGTAGATAGATATGGAGAAATACAAGTTTTACATATTTGCGACGTTTTATATTCGTGTTATTTTTCTACTCGTTAAAGACGCCAGAAAAAACAAGTCTCAGTTTCCAGTATAAGTAAGAAAATATGATATGCGGGCAAAGGAAATAGCTCTCCATCCAAGAAACAATGTATAACAAAGTTACTAATTATTGTTCAAAGTACGACCTTCAACACAGAGCCTTGGCTCACACCGAACGGCCCAATATATACATGCTCCATTGGCACCACTCATACCAAATTTCTTAAGTCTATTCATTCAAAAGCACATAAATAAAGACAAGAGTAGAATACCGTTGTTCGAAAGTCTGGCATACTAGTGAGAGGTTTAGTTAGCTATACAACCAGATTCAATCCACCATTTTCTACATAAGAAAATGCCCGTACCAAGTCAGAAATATCACAGTAAACTGTTGTGATCCATTCGTTTGATGTGTTTGGGCTTTTTATTTTGTAATTATTGTTATTTGATAAGACACTTTGTGTTTTTAACTTTCAACAAAGAGAAGTATTTTTGTGATTTTACTGTTTGCATAGAACTTTTATTTCTGCTAAACTTAAATTTCCATTGGAGTTCGGTATTTTTGCTATTTTACTTTTTCATTGAGCGAGTGTTGGTTTTTTTAAATTCAGTGTCAAATATGTACATATCTGCCATTTTGTACTTCTTTGTAACATATTTGTTTTGTCTCTGAAGTGATTAAGATTATGACACAATGTTGACTGCTGTTTCCCTTTTGACATTTTTCCCTTTTACAGAATTGAGAATGGAAATAGGGAATGTGTCAAAGAGACAACAAACCGACCATAGGAAAGACAACACCAGAAGGTCACCAAACCAAAAGGTCTTCAATGAAGCGAGAAATTCCCGCACCCGGTGGCGTCCCATAAACTAATATATATACTAGTTCATTGATAATGAACGCCATACTAACCCGTGTCATGCCAACAGCTGGTTTTTAAATAAATGTGTTTAGTTCTGATGCAAAGACCTTATAAGTGAATCAATATTAACGCCAAAATATGCAATCTTTAATGACCTGACAACAGTATCGTAACTATATTTCTTCTTGATAAGTCTATTTAAAGGTTTTGTTAGCTTCTGAGGTGAATACTGACATGTTTCTGCTTTATAAAGAATATTTCCCTAAAAAAATAAATGTGGAATACCTGAGCGTATAAGACGTCTGCATGTTGAGCTATATTTACGAATGATGTCCTTATACCGATGATAAAATTTAGTAAATGTTTTGAATAGTTTGTGATATTCAAAACCCTGATGTAATAATTTTTCAGTAAAACATAAATTTCTCTCGTTAAAATCTTTTATGTCTGTTTGGGTTTTTTTTTTCACCCATCGATGTGAGAATTATGTGTCTACTTAAAATCAACTTTCGTTTCCTTTTCGAGGGGATTTTTCATTTATACCTTCGTGATGTTATGTTTGAGTCATTTTAAATGTTGTCAAAATTAGAAATACGATATCATATAAAACAGTTGCTGTATCACAGTGATGAATTAAGGTGTTAAAAGTTTTTTTTTCTGTAAACTTTGATGCTATACAGGGGTTTCGTCAGCAGTTCACAAATATTTGTTTTAAAAAAGTATACATTGGACATTGTTGTAACAGAACATCGTTACAAATAACTACATGTCTCAATCTAAATAGAAAGAGCCGAGGCTATTAAGAATTCAACGAAAGACGTAACGAAAAAACTAAGAGATCATGTACCAATTGAAGAGTATTTGCCGTTGCTGAAAAATAGACAAACACCCATTGCTATGACAATTGTTCACTGTGTATCATACAGGCGATTACTATAGTATAACAACATCTCGTGACTGTTCGAATTACAGAAGCATAGTCAGATCATAGCCTATCGATTACCATTTGAATACTGATAGATATCAATTAAACCATCAATTAACTTTTAACATAAAGCATAACCTATATAAGGATGTGAATGTTGTGAAAGCCAACACTTTATTTTTACTTATTATAATCGCTTTTTTACAAAAAATGTTCTCAGTGCAGCCGAGTGTTATGACAAATTATCACTAGAAACTAAGTGCACACGAGCCTGTTGTCAATGAAATTAAAAACGTCATAATAGGTAATATAGCAATTAACAGATTATCATCTCAACTCAATTGCTTTTCTCGCTTTCGCCGTACCGAAAAAAATGTATCATTTTAACAAAAAATGATACTGTTCAGACAAATATTACCAAATGACTTGGTTCTATTTTATTTTTTAAGTATTGATTTGAATTGAAATGATATGATCTCACTTTTGTCCGCTGACTGTATATGTACGTTGCAGGAGTAATGATAGAACAAAATCAAGAAAATATTAATTGAGGCGGTTAGGATATATTCATTTGTCGTCTCACTGAAATATGTTGAAGTCTCATTCTTGTTATATCATTTTTGTTATCATTCATTTTTATCCGAGTATGACATTTCAGATCTTTTGACATCCCTAATATTTATACATGACATATATTGTTCGTCATTCTTTAGTGTCATGTTGGTCCATCAAGTTCATATTCTGCTTTATGCACAAAAAAATAATCAATATCACAATTTCAGAAGTTCAACTGTATGGACAGATGTCACAATTAACCTATTAACAAAAGTCTCTTTACAGCAGAATTGTCCAATTCGTCCGGGAATAATTTAACTGATTGTAAAAATGCTTGTCTTGCGGATTCCTTATCGCCTAATAACTGTAGAGCGACGCCTAACAGGTGATAAGCATTTGCTGCGGAATATGTAGTTACCATAAAATAACTTTCATCTATAACCAGTTGTAAACCATGGAGGGAATCTTGACATTGTCTGACATCATTGAGATGATAATAACAAAGAAAATTAAGGAAGTAGGCATACGCTGTAGATGGAAATCCATAAAATGGATTTAATTGATTCAATTTAAGTTCATCTGGTATTAAAGTAGAATTATCATCAAATAGTACTTCGTCCACAAGCAATATTCTCAGCAAACACACCAAACTCTTTTTCTGAAATGTTTGCAGTTTTAGCAACTGGTAATGGATATCCGATAAAGTAATCCCGAGGCACAGTTTTTCGGGAGTACATTTCGATAAAGAATAACTGACGATGTATAAGGCTTTACTGTATTGTTTTGTCTTATAGAAAAGAGTAGCAACCATCAGCCATCCAGATGCAACGTCATGATTGATACTTTGTATGACAGTACTAAGACATGATTTGTACTGTTTGTATTGGTATTTATTATTACTTAATGTACTAATGAGTGGTACAAACTGGGCATGTGATTGACACCCCTTTGATATGTAGAACTTACATATGTCTTTAGTAGAGAAGTCAGAATACTGCTGACACAAATACATCTGGTTCATCCTAGTATCGACTATATTCGATGTCCGAAATGATACGTTAATTATATGTACCGCATAGAATAACTTGGATGAAAGCATTTTTTTAACTTCTTTTAAATATTGTGTATGCGGTTCGGTGGGGAAATTCCAAATTGATAAATCAAAGTTAGATATTTGATCAGAAAATAAAATGCATCGCCATTTATAACTATGCAACATATATAATTTTTCTAAAAGTTTTTCACGAGCACGACCCACAATTTTGTTCTCGAACATGTTGTTCTCTGGAATGAAGTAATGTAAGCAAACTGAGTGCTCAACACAATAAACAAGCCTGCTAAAACAACGCATAAAACAAGGAATAGTGTTTTCAGGTTTCCATACGGATTGTGGCAGTTCTTCAGATATCCAGAACACGATTGTTTTCAGGAAGTAAGAGCAGAGTAAATCTTCACATTCGGAGAAACTAGCTATTACATCTTTTAATATGATTTTTAACAGAGCATAGCACAGTAATTGAGTGTGTGTAAAGGTATTAAAAAGAAATTTTTCACCAAGTGAAAAAGATACTCGCCATTCTAGATCTTCTTTTGATGATCCCTTAACTCCGATCGGGACAAGAAGTACTCCGTGTTTTACAATACTTCGTTTGACATTATGACTTGGCCATGAGTTATTCGATCTTGTGATCCATTGTTCTGCAGATAATACCCATGTTTTACAATGAAGACAAGAAGCAATGTCAAAATATCCTTGCCGGTCAGATACGCAGGGTCCATGAATCGTATCCACAATTTGATTATATATTAGTAAGGACTGTTTATGTAATGTGCTCGAATAATAATGTTTACCATTTTGTTCTTCACATTGTTTTAAAATATACTGATATCTGCTATAATCTAGTTTCAACTTAGCATAACCAGGTTTAACATCGTCTGTTTCCATTGAAAAATATGTTTTAGTTGGATTAAACTGAAGTTTTAAATCTTCATAAACTTCTAAGATACTTGAAACCATCATTATATCAAAATCACTGCCTCGCATATCCAGTCCTTCTCCATAGCTTCCACTTGTTATAATTACGGATTCTTCTGTACTTGACAAGGTGTCCATGACAGAGTTCATCAATCTGATTTGTTTAACATGATCTTCTGATCCTACTATATGTTGACATAGGTAACGATACAGTGCTATTGATATGCTGTGTGTTACAGTGTCTGAGAATAAAATGAAAAATGTGAATAAAAAGACTTATGATTAATGTTAATACATTTTACATTACACACATATTAAGCTTTATTCAAAATGAAACAAAAATAACGATAAAGTGCTATTGATATGTTTGGTATTAAAGTGTCTGGAATAAGGATAATGCAATAAAAATGTGAAAAAAAGGTAGCATTGAAGTGAATACATTTTACAAGAAACATAGATTAACCTTATTCAATATGTAATCATTGATAACAATGCATTCGAGTTACAATGTTTATTATTATGTTCTTCACACTGTACATGTATATGTTCTCATGACGTACGATATGTTCACATTACATACGATATGTTCACATGACATACGATATGTTCACATGACATACGATATGTTCAATGACATACGACATGTTCAATGACATACGGTGTGTTCAATGACATACGATATGTTCACATTACATACGATATGTTCAATTACATACGATATTTTCAATGACATACGATATGTTCACAGACATACGATATGTTCACATTACATACGCTATGTTCACAGACATATGATATGTTCAATGACATACGATATGTTCAATTACATACGATATTTTCAATGACATACGCCATGTTCACAGACATACGATATGTTCACATTACATACGCTATGTTCACAGACATACGATATGTTCACATGACATACGATATGTTACATTATAGCAAAAAATTATACTATGTATAAAACAGCTTACATCAAGCGAATCATAATTATTATTGATATGGTTTTGGAGAATAATACGGCGTCCATTTTCATGGAACTAGTACACATTTTTATTAAGTGAACAGGTGAGGTCCGCCTCCGGTTGCGGGATTTTCTTGCTGCATTCAATGTATTGAGCACACTAATCGCCATCGCTGCTATCTGCTTTTTCTTTGGGGGTTGTTATCTCTATGGCATATTCCCCATTTCAATTCTCAATTTTATTTAGAGATATCAGTGGTTTTCAAAATGAAGACGAAAAATAAAAGATCGCCGTAGTTTGCCGATTGTCAAGTTGATAAACTAGCGCATTAAATAAATCCTAAACTGAGCAAGACCTAGTATGTTGAAAAGCTGTGGGATTTAATAAACTCTGAAGGGACCAAGACCGAGTATGTTGGTAAACTGTTGTATTAAGGCGAAGTGTACGTAATTGCACGCCTCTAGCGGAATTCGGGGAACAAAACGTGCGTCGTTAGTTACGCAAGTTATCTCCCCTACACCAAGAACAGGAAATGGGCACACATGAAAGAGAAATCATTATTTTAATGACTTTGTGCGGTCTTTCATGAACCCAGACATGTATTCCTGTGCTATCTCAAAATTTCAAAGAAAATATCAGACTCCAATCAGAACTCTTCACTAGTATCTAATGTGTGTTAGTCTGCAACTGTAAACAGTTTTTGGTTTTAGCCTCACGCAGGAGCGGGTACATAATACAGCTCGTATTTATTTCAACAGAAATTAAATATAAACGAATAAACAAGGTACAATTCTGCTTCTAGTCGTATCATACTCGTTAAAATAAAACCAGAATTGACCCCGCAATATTGTGCGAATAGAAATAATTCACAGAGTCAGTGTATCGTTATCTTGAAGGTAAATAATTACCGCCGGTAAATTGCATGTGAATATGTGTGTTGGACTAGAAAGGCGTGTGCATGTCCCGTTTTCAAGCAATTGAAAATTTTAGGATAATTTATATTTGTATGAAAAGTATAAACAATACTAAAGGGTAATCGACCACAAATGAAACATTTCTAGTTTTGCATGTAAAAATGGAAGGCTACAGCTTTAATACACTTACAGAAAAAAAACGAACAAAAAAATCAGATTCTGTCTCCAAAACAATACACAGAAACTAAGAATTTAGCACTGTGACAATTATCTCAGAATAAGGAAATCATCAGTCTCGACCAAATCTCACTTCTCAAAGAGCAGAAAATAAACAGGTGTCTTCTATTCCGTCCGCAATTTTTTGGGAAAGTAAAAATTCTAAACTAAGAACCATGGTTGAAACTGAAACTACACATACATGATAAAAATAGAATATGCAGGGTTTTTTCTTGATCAAATTGCAATTTCGAAAGGATAGCGAAATTCGCATTCTTGTGTTGTTCTTTTGTGTATCATTTAGAAGTAGAGAATACAATTTTGAAGTATTTTTTTATTTTCAAGTCTCAGTTTTGAAGATTACTAGTATTATATAATAATAGATTATAAAGACTAGGGATGAAGGGAGAGAGTGAATGAAATATTGTTACTATTTCGGGGCCTTTTATAACCGACTTAACGTTAGGGATTTTCCTCATTGTTGATGGCCTTATGGTTGCCTATTATTATTGCTTATATCCACTTCATTCAATAAGGCAGCTGGGGTGTCAAAATTTTCGGCGATAAATGTTTCGTAAGCTTCTGTAAAAGACGTTTCGGTCAAATTAATTTCAAATTTCAATATAAAAACGGGAGATTGCGGACATTTTTATTTTCGTAACAATACACTGAAATCATGAATTTACACTAGAAACATTTTTAGCATCATACTGGATGATTACATTCTCACAACATCGCCCTTGGTGCATTCGTATAGCATTACATACGTACATTTATATCATGACATCAGCACTGTGGCAGTACATTTACAACATATAACTATAATACACAAAGCTTTTAAATAATTACAATTACTGTAACAATACGGCTGTAGCATTATAATATACACAATGCTAAGGCATAACACAGACAGTTATGCAACGGGAAGTTATATAAAAAAAAAACTCCGATATGTTTTATTTTGCTGAAACTCATATACAGGTTCTTTTTTTTTTTTACTTTATTACAGCAATTCTCAAGATAATATGCACTTGCAGATTTCTTATTTTTTTATGAGTCGTACATGTGGAAATTTAAGAAATAATGGTACAAGAAATTATTTCCTTTGTTAATGAATCTCCAGCAAACATTATACCATGTATAATGCCTGGTCTAAGAGTTAAAGAAAAGAAAAAGCTATCGAAACAGAAAATTTTCAAGTAAAATTGTAGACTCACGTACACGTGTGTGAACCTAAAAAATAGAATGGGATTTGTACGCAATACCTCGCATAGCGACAGAAATGGTGAGGATGAAAAAAAGCGATCCCAATATCATAACTGAATTTTTCAAATATGTATATAATCATTCTGTACTTATCTGGACAACTACTCGATATTTGTTAAAATTATTAGAACAATACAAATATTTCAAAAAACATGTGGAACCCTGTCTAATCAAGAAAATGGAGCTAAAGTCTATACAGTAACTTTCTTTCACTTGCAGTATATTTATTTGCCAATTTGCATTTCTTTTGGAATCAGAAACATCAATAAACAATTTTCAGGTTGTATCATCATCAACCATGTCAACCGATAAGGCTTTTATTGTTTAGCATTTCCAATACTTAATAAAATACACACAGTCACGATTTGTATGAAAATACTGTACGGTACAATGTGAATAATAGCGTTAAAGAGTAGAATTTGTGGTGAGGTTACAGAAGACATCAATAACGTCGCCGGAAATTTATAATTTTCCGCTAACAATCAAACTTAAAGAGAATATAGCTTGAAAACTATCACGGTTGCTAAGGACTTTCTTTGCACCAGTGGATTCGTCGTATATTTTTGAATCACATTTTAATTTTTTTTTTGAAATCTATTGACTAACGAATTTAGAAAATCATGATAAAGTAAAAATATCTGCCGTTTTTTATGATTTTCCCTATATATCCTTTGTATTTCTGGCGTATCATGCTGTTAGTTTCAACAGCTTGTATCTGAAAAACGAAAACGGTTACCCCCTTTTTTTATTTTTTATTCAGATGTTTTTTTACAACCAGAGTTCACATGTAAAAAATTTTAAAAAATCTGGTGTGTAGTTATATTACGTACACTTCGCCTTAAATAAACTATAACAAATGTGACCTTATGAGTTATATGTGTTACCGGGTTTGTACTAAAATGTGAAACACCACGGGTGCCACATGTTGAGGTGGACCTGCTTACTGTTCCGGAGCACCTAAGATCAACCCCATTTTTGATGGGTTTCGTGCTGCTCAGTCTTTATGTTTCTATGTTGTGGTTGTGAACTATTGGTTTTTTTTCTTTTGTAGTCATGTCGTTGTCAGTTCATTTTCGATTTATGAGTTAAAATGTCCTTCTGGTATCTTTCGCCCCTCTTTTTCACGTGAAACTAAGTGGTTAATCCTACATATGTGTTTTTTCTTAAACAAAAAGATTGGCAAATGCGAAAATGATTTCGCAAAACCTTAATATTATTTTGTGATATTAGCTACGAGATTGCTTTATTTTCATTATTTTAATTTTATTTGAAACAGAATATTCTCTATAGTGAATATCATTGTGCTGTATCTTTTATGTTGTAGTCAGCACTTCGGTGTTGACATGAATATCAATTATGTGGTCATTTTTATAAATTTCCTGTTTACAGAACTTTACATTTATTGAAAAACTAAGGATTTTCTTATCCCAGGAATAGATTACCTTAGCCGTATTTGGCACAACTTTTTGGAATTTTGGACCCTCAATGCTCTTCAACTTCGTACTTATTTGGTTTTATAAATATTTTGATATGAGCGTCACTGATGAGTCTTATGTAGACGAAACGCGCGTCTGGCGTACTAAATTATAATCCTGGTACCTTTGATAACTATTATTTTGGTTAGGGATAATTTACAATGGATTTGTCTGAGACTGACACTTAAGGAAGTGCACCTAGGTTAAGGAAAATAACTCTTAAAATAATCAGTATGTGTGTCAACCATTTCATAAATATATTATAATCTTTCTAGTAATTTTCCTTTTTTGTATGTTTCGCCGAAAAGAACGTACGGTGACCCTATCTTTTCTTTTGATATTCCCAACGCATTGTCTTAAAGCTATCTTTTTCGAATTTATTTTACAATTCTATCATTTTGTTTAGTGTCTAATCAATACAAAATGTGTCATTTTAACACAACCTGTAGCTTGAGAAAATGCGCGGTGACCCATCCTTTTTATTATATTTTTGAACATATATCAATAGATACTACGTTTTGGCAAAGTATGAACAAATTCTATCATTTTTATTTTTGACTTCCATACCACCTTAATTCTAACATTGCTTGTTTGATTTATAAGCACAGTTGAATTGCCTTTCTTTCATCTTCCTTGGAAATAAAACATTTATTACATGACAATCAAGAGGCGTCACTTAGTTATTCGAAGACTCATTTTCTTTTGATTCATTATTGGAATGAATTTGATAAATGGTCGATTGATAAGTAACTCGATCAGTTTATTGAGAGTTATCCAAAGTTTATTGTCATCTATTGGTTTATTTAAAGAATATAAGGACACATATTTCATTGTCCTAATTTGATACTAAAAAATTGTTTAAAATTTTAGGAAGAACATTATATTTTAGTTCTTCAGATCAAACAATCTGCCTTATATGTAGTTTTACATTGATCGGAAAACCAAATATGCAGGAATTGTATTGAACATGTTGAACTCCTACAATTTCAGAAACACCAAATACGAAGTAACAGTAAGTGGAATTGTATCGAAATCCTTTTGATGGTATACTTTTTCAAAGGATTGAACTGTAAATTATCCATCAACGACAAGTTTATTTTTAGTTTTTCTTTTAAAAAAAAACAACACAATTACTAGGCATCTAGTTTCTTCGTGTTCTTCTGTATTTAGTGTTCACTTTTTGTTTTACTCTGAATTATTCTTTTATTTTTATTTAGTGAACTAGCTTAGACATTAAACAGTTTTACAAAATGTGTATCAACATTTTACAAATAACTCCAAATTGAGTAAAATCGTGCAACAAGAGCAGACTGATTTTATATATAGTTGTAAGAGAAAAAGATTAAAGTAATACTGCTTCCCTATACCGATTGATTCCCTTGATATGTAAACGGTACTTGTGTTTATATATAAATTAAAAAAAAATGAAAACACCACGTTTAATAATTTCTTGCGTTCGAAATCGCTTTCCTGGATTTACCTTCATCAGGAACGCTCAAGGCCAAACTTTTGAAATCCGAAGATGTATAAGTATCAAAACCTTTGAAGAGCTATATGTTCAAAATACCTAAAATAAATAGCCAAGTCATTGTTTACCTTCCATCTTGTTAGCCTATTGTGTATTAAATAAGTATATATGTATCTACTTGAAATCTAATTTAGTTTTATTTCCTATTAAACTTTTCATTACATACACGTAATACTATGTTTGAGTCATAATACCATTTTTAGATATAAAAGATACGATCAATTAATGTCTGTATCTCCATCGGGTAATATTAAGGTGTGAATAGTTTTATTCATAGAACTTAGACATTTGAATCTTGAATTAACCGTTGATCATTTTGAAATGTTGAACCTATGTACAACTTGTAAATATACAGATGGGTATTTTGAGTTTTATACAGCGATGAAATATAACACAACAATATGAAAGATCATCAAATGAACCTCAATTGTCGCAGCTTGAAAGGTTTTCACGTGTTATTGCTTTGCTATTAATCATTTTTAAAAACAATCCGGTACATGTTTAAATGTTTCTATGAAAACTCTTGTTTCACCATCGCTGTGACAGAGGGTTACTTTGTTGTTATTGTTTTCTGTTATACTATTGTATCCACAAAGGTTTTCGGTGCGGTCCTAACCTTGACAAAAGGTTAACTTGGAGCAGACTTGTTGACTGCTTTCTAAGTTAACTTAATAATTTTCAAGCAGACAAGCAAGTCAACTTCGTCGTTGGTGGACCAAACCTACGGTCTGCTTTTTAGGACTGCTGCAGACCAATCGACAGGTCTGCTCCAGACCATACCTGTGAACAAATCTGCTTTTGACCAGACCTGAGGACAGGTCTGCTTGTGACATATTATCGTGTTTAAGAGACTTGAGCTTTAATTAAAATATGTAAACAACATTTGCATTGATTTTCCCCAGATAGCAAATTTCTTTACTCGCTAGACTCTAGTAGATATTATACATATCAACAGCATTCTTTTTTTTATTTGATATATTCTTACATGTATATACATAACACAATGGCTATACAATCACATAGAGCTATCATAAAAGAAATGAGAGTTCGTTTTTTTAAAAGAAGGCGGATAGAAAGGTTATCCATTGCATCGGAACAAATTTCTTATATCATGGGATATTAACATCATTGCCGACGTTGCCTCGTTCCCCGTTTTTTACCTGTCTTTTCCTTAATTTAACTTTATGCATTTATACATGCATGGATATTTCGTTGTTATTCAACATGTTTGCATTCGATTTACTATTCTATTTTCTGCAGAATATTCTAACGAAAATTGTACAATGTCCGGATACATACGGTGTGGTAAAATTTCAGATTTGTCGAAAGATTTGTCTTTGCCGATTAATTGATATATGGGACGTACCAAAAATATACTCGATGTTCACTTGAATGAAATAATTGCCACTTGACGTTTAACTTCAAACAAAATCAACCAACCGACATATACTTCTTTTATTAAAAAGTACAAATGAATTCAGACATGTCAGTGTTGGTACTTGAATGATGCAGCCAAATAGTTTTGTTTTATACACCATCCTGCACTTCTATCTCTAGTGACTGTTCAATATTATGAATACAGAGATAAAATGCTGATACTCTCAATTTATGCAGAAACAATTTTGCATTAATTGTTTTCCAATATTATTGCTTATATTTGCAGTTCTACTTAAATACACACAGGAGCGCCAGGAGAAGACAAAAATGCCCCAGGTACAATCCATAGCAACATTTAAAAAATCTTCTGATTTATAATGCAGCCATATAGAATTACATACCTAAGTGCAAGTATGGTCAGTTTTGATTGATACGGTTAAATAATTTTGTTAAAGGAGTCAGCCTTAGGTATCAAATCTACAGACATTTTGTTACGTATCAATATTTTGAATGAAAGGAGTACATGCTGACACTCTGAATTTATGCAGACAAAATTTTGTAGTCTACGTGTTTCAATATTGCTGTCATTTGTTTTATACAACACATCCTGACATAAGTATTAATTACATGTAATTATTATGCAGATACATGTATATAGCTTTATATAATACAGTGCAAATATGGTCAGTTTAGATTGATGGGGTCAAATGATTTTGTTGTATTAGTCACGTAATTGTTGCATATCAATATTTTGAATAAATGGAGACATGCTTGTACCCTAAATTTATGCGAAGAAAAACTAGTTTTTGTATTCCAATATTGCTGTCATTTGTATTATACTAGTACATTGAAGTCTGACCTAAAAATATGGCTGATTTACCATGCGGGTATATAGATTTACAAATTGAAGTGCACATAAAGTCAGTTTTGGTCAATGCCGTCAAAAATGTTGTTGTACAAGTCAGCATAAGGTATGAAAACTACTGAAATTTTGTTACGTATCAATATTTTGAATAAAAGGAGTACATGCTGACACTCTGAATGAATGCGAAAATAATTTTTTTGTTGAATCCTGACATAAAAAATGTGGCTGATTTATTATGCTGGTATATATATTTACAAATTAAAGTGCACATATGGTCAGTTTTGGTCGATCCGGTCAAACAATTTTTTTGTACAAGTCAGCATGAGGTATCAAAACTACTGAAATTTTGTAACAATATTTTAAATAAAAGGAGGACATGCTGGCACCCTAAATTTATGCGAACAAAAATTTGTTGTAATTGTAATGCAATTTTGCTGTCATTTGTATTATACATTGAATCCTGACATACAAATGTGGCTGATCTACTATGCGTTATATAGATTTACAAATTAAAGTGCACATATGGTCAGTTTTGGTCGATGCGGTCAAATAATTGTGTTGTACAAGTCAGCATGAGGTATCAAAACTAGTGAAATTTTGTTACGTATCAATATTTTGAATAAAAGGAGGACATAATTTCAACCTAAATTAATGCGAAAAAAATTTGTTGTTCTTGTATTCCAATATTGCTGGCATTTGTATTATACATTGAATCCTGATATAAAAAAATATTGCTGATTTACTATGCGGGTATACAAACTGTATAGATTTACAAATTAAAGTGCACACATGGCCAGTTTTTGTCGATGCGGTCAAATAATTTTATTGTACAAGTCAGCATGAGGTATCAAAACTACTGAAATTGTGTTACGTATCAATATTTTAAAGAAAAGGAGGACTTGCTGGTACCCTTAATTGATGCGAACAAAAATGTGTTGTTATTGTATTTCAATATTGCTGTCATTTGTATTGACATAAAAAATGTGTCTGATTTACTATGCGGGTATATAGATTTACAAATTAAAGTGCACATATGGTCAGTTTTGGTCGATGCGATCAAATAATTGTGTTGTACAAGTCAGCATGAGGTATCAAAACTACTGAAATTTTGTTACATATCAATATATTGAAAAAAGGAAGACATGATGGTACCCTTAATTGATGTGGACAACAAATTGTAGTTATTGTATTCTAATATTGCTGTTTTTTTGTATTATATATTGAATCCTGACATTAAAAATATGGCATATATATTTACAAATTAATGTGCAAATATGGTCAGTTTTGGTTGATGCGGTCAAATAGTGTTGTTGTACAAGTCCCCCTAAGGTATCAAAACTATTGAAATTTTGTTACATGTCAATATATTGAACAAAAGGAGGACATGATGGGACTCTTAATTTGTGCAGACAAAATTTTGTATTCGTGTGTTTTAATGATGCTTTCATTTTGTATAATAAATTTTGTCCTGAAATTAAAATATTGCTGACTGTGGCTACATAGATCAAGGACGTATAACTAACATCTAATATACGTCCTTGCATAGATAAACATAATAAAGTGCAAATATGGATTCCACCTAGACACTAGTAGAAATAAGTAGAAATCTACCTAGAATCAAAGATTCTATATAGAAAGTAGGCGGACAGGGAAAATGAACAAAATTCTGACTGGATTTTTTTATATTCCTACTACCAAAATCCTACTACCTAGGTGAAATTTTAAAAGTCTGTATGGATTTTTTTCTGTTTTAAAAATCTGACTTTGATTATTTATTTTCCTACTACATGTGTAAGATTACTACCAGAATTAATCTATAAATTCCTACCAGAAAATTATTCTACCTGGAAGGTTATCTTGAACTGGATTCCTGTTTGCTAATGACACACATTTTGCAGTGTTAAATGCAAGCAAGTTCCAGTTCACAAATTCAAAAGTTGGAGGGGAAAGGATGAAAGTTGTGTTGGAACACAATGCTGCAAGCTAAGGTCAACTACAATAATGAAATGTAAGAAAATATGACTTTTGAAGACTGAAGGTAATTCGTATACATTCAAGATGAATTTGTTATCTGCCTGCCAAAAATATTTAGTAATCAATTAATTCAACAAAAGTGCATAATCTTAATCATTATTTGTTCATAACTCAAATCTACATATTAACACCATTTCTAGCGTTCATATATTGCAGATTCCTTATACATTTCAAAAGTCCATTCTTTTAAAAATGAATTAATTCCATGAATTCCCTTGTTTCTTTGTTGTTGATATTCAAACTTAAATCATTGACCCAGTTGTGTATTTGTTAATATACACTTACATTTTGTAAAGTTTTTAGATTCCTACCAGAAAATATTAATTACGTTACAAAGTTAAAAGGACACATGTTGCATTGTTTAAATTTGATACTCAAAGATTGTTTTTAACTTTAACATGAAAAAACTATTTTAGTTGTTCAGATCAAATAGTCTGCCTTATATATGTTTTCACATTGACCGGAACACCAAATGTGCAAAAACAGTTAGGGAAATTGTATTGATTATGTTGAATTCCGATTGCAGGAACACTAAATACGATGAAAAATTAGAGGAATTTTATCGAACTCCTTTCGGTTTCCGGAACAACAAATACAAAGTAACAGTGAGAGGAATTGTATCGAACTATTGACGGATTTAATCACGTGACACATGAATGAAAAAGAAATTAGTAAATAAATTTGCCAAAGTTAGATGGTATACTTTTCTCAAAGGACTCCTTGAACTGTAAATTACTCATCAACGACAGGTTTATATCAAGTTATATGAAGATAAAAAAAAATACAATTACTAGGCATCTTGTTTCTTCTGTATCTAGTGCAAAGTTCACTTTTTATTTTACTCTAAATTATTCTTTCATTTGTATTCAGTAAACTTAGTCATTTGACCCTCGAATTAACCGAAACGGTTGTTTATTTTGAAATGTTCTACCTATTTATTACTACTATATATACAATAAACTAAATGACTTTGAGAAAAGAAAATTCTAACAATTCTACACAATGTGTAGCAACATTTTACAAATATTGGAATTTATTGTACGCTAAATTTTTGTTACTTTCTGTGGGAAGTATTATATTGCTTTACAATAAATAAAAGTAATGGTTTACCTTCCATCTTGTTAGCCTGTTGTGGATTAAGTGAGAAATATATGTATGTATCTACTTGAAATCTAATTTAGTTTCATTTCCGATTAAACTTTTCATTTAAACCTACGTAGTACTATGTTTGAGTCATCATAAAAGTTTAAGATATAAAAGATACGATCAATTATAAAACAATGTCTGTATCACCACCGGGTCAAATTAAGGTGTGAATAGGTTTATTCAGAACTTAAACATTTGACCGAATTAAACGTTGATCATTTTGAAATGTTGAACATATTAACAACTTGTAAATATATATATATATTATACTAAATGACTTTGAGAAAATTCTAACAATTCTACAAAATGCGTAGCAACATTTTACAAATTATTCGAAACCGGCAAATAATGCGCACCAAGACTAGAGCACACTGAATATCAATATAACTTTAAGAAAACAAAGATCAATGTAATAAGGCATACATAACCCGAATGATGTCCTCGATATTTTAATAATTATGTTGAATATATATAAACTTAAGTAATTGTTTCCATCTTGTTTAACCTGTTGAGGTTTAAGTACGAAATATGTATCTACTTGAAATTTACTTTAGTTTCATTTCCGATGATACTTTTCATTTACACTCACGTTATGCTATTTTTGAGTCATTATAAATGTTGCAAATATAACAGATACAATAAAATGTAAACAATATCTGTATCACCACAGGGTTCAATTAAGGGGTGATTTTTTTTCATCTGTTAAACTTTGATGCTATACAAAATTTTCGTCAGTAGTTCAAAAATATCTGTGTATCTATTTCACTTAGTAACTGCATACCTAAACGTTTTAACGTTTTGTAAAAAGCTTAACCATTTAAACAAACAGGTTTCGTATTCAAAGGTTTAATTGTTTGACAATACAGGCGGAACTCGAATTGAATTAGGCAATACGATTTTTTTCTATTGGTTTACACTTCGATAAACAATGTTACCGAAACTATTTTCGTAGCCTTCACTGTGATTTATTCATGCGTGATACACATATTTGCAGCGATTCCAGGATTTTCAGCAAATTGAGATTGAAAAACAAATACATAGCATTTGTTTTAATTCTATTGCATAAATAACAATAAAAAAAATACTGAATTGGTACTTTGAAAATGTATAAAATTTAAAGGAGTAAGTTCGGTTTGCCTAAGGATTATGAACCCTTGTGTTGATTCAATGCTAAACATATGGAAATTTTATTAAAAAAAATCCACAGCCTTTATCCTTATTATCTAATATTTGGCAATTTGGTGCCTGATAGATAAAGGATTATTGCATGCAGTGCTAGCATTGGTTTCCTTAAAACAAGTTTATTAATGTAGTAATTGGCTAAAACAGATATAAATATGGACCAAATCAAGTACACCTTTTAGGGTGCACTCGACTTTGATGACTCAGCACTAGGTGTTTTGGAATTTACAGGTTGCTTAGAACTTTTCGTAAACAATAAACACTAGCACATCATAGAAAAGCAAGTGAGTAATCTATGTTTCATATTTGCATTAAAAGCTGTGGATTTTCTATACAAATCATTGTGTATTTGCCACAAAATCCTCTTGTTTCTATTAAATGCAATGACACAGTAAATAATAATGCTTTGCATCAAGTTTTCCCTTGGAATGGCAAATGTACAAAATTGCCTATCTCTATTATTCATTATATCTGTAGTTTTGATACTATTGAAGATTTAAAAGTTCGTAGAAAAATGGCTACAGAAGGGGTCATAAACCTTAATATCGCTCAATTCTGAAAACGAAACTAGTTTATACACGTCATAATGGAAAAAGATAATTAACAAATTTATGTAAATAGTAATAAAATTATTATGCAAGACATATTCCTTTTGGCTGAAAATATCATTTTATTATCTGTTTTCTCATATTTTTATTTACTGCCGATCCCCTTTATTTCTAGCTAAATCCTCTGTCCTCATTGCGAAAATACAGAAGACGCGATTTGATTTTGTAAATGATTAAACTCTAATTGCATACCTCGAATACTAACTAGAAGTTCGAACTCGATGTTCTAACTCGACGTGTAATTCAAATTCTTATAATCGAGGTGTACCTCGAAAATTAACTCAAACTTGAGCTCTGACTCTTACCTCTGGTTCAAAATTTAACTCGAACTCTTACTAAAAGTTGGACATACTCTTCATTAATTACTTGTAGTTTCAATTGTATTTTAACTTGCTTTCAGTAACTGTGAGAGTTAGATTGATACACGTACTTAGTGGAGATCTTTTTGTGACGTTTTGGTGTGCATAGTGCCAATCTGATAATTTAATCTGATACGGGGTATATATCTCCCAATTGATACGATATTCCCGTGCTTGCATTTCCTATCATGATTTTCTTGATAGAGGGTTGCTGCTGACAAGGAGGCTATTAAACCAAGAGTTCCAAATGGTGAAGTTGAAATCATCCCTTCGTAAATTTTATGGACGGCATCACAAGTTGGTTGACCGTTATGGAATAACCGTTTAACAAATGATATCGGATATGTTACTTACGTCGTAACTACAATCCCCTTCCCTTTCATGAATGTGACCTACCGAATTAGACTATTTACCGGATTTGTTATTACATAAGCAATACGACGGGTGCCACGTGTGGAGCAGGATCTGTTTACCCTTCCGGAGCACCTGAGATCACCCCTAGTTTTTGGTGGGGTTCGTGTTGCTTATTCTTTAATTTTCTATGTTGTGTCATGTGTACTATTGTTTGTCTGTTTGTCTTTTTCATTTTTAGCCATGGCGTTGTCAGTTTATTGTCGATGTATGAGTTTGACTGTCCCTCTGGTATCTTTTGTCCCTCTCTTAAGCCACTAACAACTGTCATAACGTCATTGTCCCATGTTTAGGGGAGGATTGAGGGCTCACAAATATGTGTATCCCCCACTGGGTGCCTACTGTTTTGTTTGATTTTCGTATGTTTTTTCTATGAATTGTTTAACAGTACGTCATACTTTATCGTTTTATACTTTGCTGTATGGTATGGGCTCTGCTCATTGATGTAGACCCAACATTGGCATATAGTTGTTTCGATCATTTTGTCTTTAAACATTATATTTTACGAAAAACAAACATAAGGGACTTGAACCAACGACAATCCATGAACTGACTTGGGAGATCCACATACAGAATTATGGTGGGGTTAAACATGTTGTGATCGCTCAACCCTCCCCTAAACTTGGACAGTGGTGTTACAGCGGTTTCTAATTGTAATAGTACATTGTATGGGAATGCAGATACAGCTCTTGATTTTTTTAATTTTACTGGAAAGTGAATCACACACTTTCGAACCACTCGAAGAAAACTTGATTTGTATAATTCTGTATTTGATTCAGGGACAATGAAATTATCTGAAGATGAAAATCGAGTATTGTACGATTGTTTAATTTTTGTAGGCACAATAAAATTATATGGATATTTTGGTACCAGCTCATGTTTTGATTTATACAGTAATTATTAATAATGACTTGTATTAAAAACGGGAATAATTTCAGATTCCTTGATAAGTTCAATAGATGAATTTTGAATATCTTCGATTAAAATAATTATAGCTACCCTTTTTCAATTGTAGTAAACTATATGTGCAAGAATATAAGCATTGTAAATTGTTCTGTTTTTTTTTAATAAGAATATGACGCAAAGTGGTATAGTTGAGTATAAAAATCAAAACTTTGAACAGATTCAAAATCTCTAGTATAAGCATGTAATTTATCAAGAATTCCAGCGATTTTTTTACACTCAAAAAGTCATTTATTCCACTATTTTCAAAGACCTTATTTGGACAATTTATTATCCGATTGTTTTTTATTGTACCACGTGTACTAGAAAGTAGAACTGACAGTTTTGTAGTGAAACAATGGCTTAAAGACGAAATAAATCTATATTTGTAAGGTGTTTTATGCAGCTTCGAAAGCCAGTACATAGATTAAAGTTTCGTTGTATTTGGTTCTGCTTGTAACGAAGTATGTTTGTTTTATTTTGGTTCATTTAAATGTTTTGGAGTTCAGTGCGATGTCCATTTTCAGTTAACTATTACACATTTGTATTTAGAGGCCAGCTGAAGCCCACCTCCGATGGTGCGGGATTTTGTTTAGCTTTGTTGAAGACCCATTGGTGGCCTTCTGCTCGTTTGTTTGGTTGTTGTCTCTTTGACATATTCTCCGTCTCAATTCTCAATTTCATATATACAAGCGAGTTTGATGCGACGTAACTCGTTTCCTTTTGTTTTCTTTAAAATCTGTCAGTTTATCACATTGACGATAATTTGAAGTGTTATTTCCAAACTTAATATTTTCTTAGTTATACAAATATAAAACGGTTCAGTCTGGTTGATATATTAACAATATATAACATCTCCTCGCAATGTAGGACTAAAATATTTGTCTCGCTCGTATCGATGAGTAAATTCAAAGTTTTTGTAACTGATGATTATATGATTATGACCATATCAATGATAATTCATGTCAACCATACAATAAAAGAATTATCACAGAAATTGATCTAAAGTTGTATACTCTTAAAGTCCACTCATTTATGCTATATACTTTTTATATGGCCTTCCAAATACCGTTTCGATCCCGAACATCACTGAAGAGACATTTATTGTCGAAATCCGGATCTGGTGTACTAAAAAAATATTGACACCGTATGTTTGTGGCATAACATCGTGTCCACATGTTAAATTTTTAATAATAAAAAGAACATCAGTTGTTCGACCTGTTAGTCAAATGCGTTTTGTTTAAATATACTTTTTCACTTTTTTGGTCTTTTGGAAAATTTTGTTTGTGCTGTTTTTAGACCCTTCTACAACGAAATTTATTTACATGCACACGTATAAAAATTGCGGTTTTTATCCAACGCAATCATAGGTTTGGACGTAGTTTTCAATTTAGACTCGTTTATATTTTTTCGTTTGGGCTTGTATCATATTTTCCCTCCGGTTTATATGATTCGTTCATCCTATATTGACTCTTAAAATTCAAGAGTCTATCTAAAAATGAGGGTACTTTTTATATGGCCTCCCAAATACCGTTTCGATCCCTAACATCACTGAAGAGACATTTATTGTCGAAATCCGGATCTGGTGTACTAAAAAAATATTGACACCGTATGTTTGTGGCATAACATCGTGGCCACATGTTAAATTGTTTTCTGTTTAGTATTAAATTTATATTAAGATCCATTTTGTTACATCTTGTGATCAATTTTATTTGGCAATCGCCAATGGCAGTCAGCAGGGTTAAAGAACATCAGTTGTTCGACCTGTTAGTCAAATGCGTTTTGTTTAAATATACTTTTTCACTTTTTTGGTCTTTTGGAAAATGTTGTTTGTGCTGTTTTTAGACCCTTCTACAACGAAATTTGTTTTACATGCACACGTATAAAAATTGGGGTTTTTATCCAACGCAATCATAGGTTTGAACGTAGTTTTCAATTTAGACTCGTTTATATATATATATATATATATATATATATATATAAACAAGTCTAAATTGAAAACTACGTTCAGTGAATCTGTGAAATCGGTGATTTTGTAAAATCACTGAAATTTCAGGGAATTTGTAAAATCACTGAACTGATTAGTGATTTTATAAAATCACTGATTTTGACTAGTGATTTTACAAAATCCCTGAAATAATTAAGATCTTTTTAAAAGATTCACTGATTAAATTCAGGGAATTTGTAAAATAAATTCATTCATTTTTGGTAAGAAATTCTGGGGAAAAAAGCATTCTACAGTTACACTCAGTAAGTTTGAGGTTAATCTAGCCTTTATTTTAATATTTAGTGAGCAGTTTTCATGCACTATAGTATACAACTGACATACTGTAGAACAATGGCTCAGGCACATATGTCTTTAAAGCAAGAGCAAACATACACACAAAAGTTATTTCAAATAATTGAGGAAAAATTTTAGTGCAACATATTGAACTGGTGAAAAGATGTTTTGGAACATTATGTCAATGAGCCACAAAAAGAAGACAAAACAATTAAGCTCTTATCACCACCATGTTTGAAAGAAAGTTACTGTTTATTATAGTTTTTTCTGTAATTATTGTCATGACTGTATAAAATAAAACCAATTATATAATTTTTTTAAAATCAAATATAAAAACGGAACATTAGGTTGATTGCTGTCATAAGTGAAAAAAACACATATGTAAGGTATAAAAAATTGAGTAAGTTAGGGTATGTGATCCAGTGGCAAATATTACATGCATATCAGAGCAAGAGCATATTATTGCTGCATGAAAATTGATATATTAAAAGCAAATAAGTGTTGTATTATTATTTGCCTACACAATAACATTTATATTCAACAAAAAATAATAATAAAAGACAACAGAAAATATAGTTAAGAATCAATACTTTGTTTTGTATAGGCTCTAACCAAGCAAAAATAAAATAGTTTTACTTACTATACGTTTTACCTAATATATTATATATTATATATCAGATACATGTATTCTATCACAAAGTGATATTACTTTGAATAAGTTTCTCAACTCTTTTAATCCAAATAAAGTAAATATATTGTTAATATTTTGTTTAATGAAGGTATGTAGTTCTTCAATTTGGAGATTTGAAAAAAATCGTTAAAAGCGGTATTCATCAGATGAAGATGTTTTAAAAATATTATGTATGTCTTGGAGACAAGTACAGCATAGTTCATAAAACTCACATATCAATAGGTCATGGTGGTATGGACAAAATGGTATTAAAAGTACGCAAATAGAAAGTGTGCAAATGTTTCATACAAAGCTTTAAAACTTTACAAGGAACTTTGAGATGAATGCCAACTGAAAAAAAACGTTGAGCTGCTACAGTAAAGGCATCGTCGTGAAGTCTATAATAAGCAAAGAGTTCAATTTTCTGAGTACAGGTTGATTTGATACAGACATGCATCGAAAACCAGGGCAATTATGTAACAGTAGATGTCGCCCAGACTTGCCAAAAATAAGTAAATTCACAGTGGTCTAAATATCCGTTTACATGCCTTTTACTCATTATCATTATACACTAGTTCTAGCTCATAGTGTTAGAATAAACAAATATATTTCAAAATCATTAGTGATCATTAGTTTATTTTTATATTAAAAAAAATACCTTTCTAATAGCAAGTTATTATACTTAATTGTAATCAGGGATTTTACAAAATCCCTAGCTCTATTTTCAGTGATTTTGTAAAATCCCTAACAATTTCAGGGATTTTAAAAAACCACTGAAACTGTTAGTGATTTAACAAAATCACTGATTAGTCCAGTGATTTTGCAAAATCACTGATTTTACAAATTCCCTGTAACATATACAACTCGTCTAAACATCAACCCAACAATGTTAGATCTGTAAATTTGCTTTCGCAAATTTTTTGTTCTTCCCTCGCCGGGATTCGAACCCATGCTACTAAAATATCGTGACACCAAATCGCCTGCACTATAGCCGTCCCGCTAGACCACACGACCACCTGGGCTTCACAATAATAAAGCTTTCGGTGACCGTGTGTTACCTTTCCTTGTCAGTTTTAATCTAGTATATATATCTATTTCAACGGTTGTTTACATAGTTAGTTTTTTTTTATTTATATGCATGTATTATATTATATTTTGAGTCATTCGGAAAGCCTTATATGAGAGATTAGTATTGAACTAATTGAAGGTACCCTAAAGTATTCATTATCATCCATTATTATATTTTTATTATCATATTGGAACACATCACATTGCTATTTGGAGTCAAATGATATACAATGTATTGCAATTTCTAAAATACATTATTTGATTTTTGTTAGTGACCATGGTAACGTCCTTCCAAAAAAATGTAAAATTTGCAATTTTGTATCAAATTACCTTCATCTGCAACATGTACATCAGAACTGCATCTTCGTGGCAAACTGTTCTCTTTAAAATTGGTTTTATGCCATTTACTGTAAAAAATCAAAAATCAAAACACAAACTGCGAATTAATAATTACACGCTGAGATTAAACAATATAAAAAACACACAGTTGACCCATTACTTGAGTAATAGACTTCTGGCGGTACAAATGGACAAAACCTTGTTATTAAAATAACAAAGTTCAATGGACCACGAAAACGTGTTAAAGGTCGGACGAAACCTGTCAGAGGTCAAAGGTGTTCTGCTTCACCATTTGAAAATTCTGTTATAGACTTTATGTAAAATAGATGCGGAATTAGGGGGTAGGGACCGCCCTTTTTAGGGGTGGAAAATTTGCTAGTTTATATAGGGAATCAAATTGAAATTCTTTATTACCTTGAACTTTACAGTTCATCGGTGTCAATACAATTTTTTTGTAAAGTAAACAAGAAAACAGATAATGTTCATAAGTCACTGACTTTAAATGCAGAAAAAAATCACCGACGCATGCATGACTGGAGCTGGCCGCCTCTTTAGTTTTACAGTCAGTCCCTGCTACTGTCTGAAAATTTCTAAAACCAGCGTCCGGCGCTGTAAAAACACTTTTTGGATAATATTGTTTATAGGAACTCACTATAAAAAGGGATATCTAGGGGGATCTCTGCATTTAAAAAAAAAATTGTTTTTTTTTTTGGTTCATCATAAGGGGAAAATGTACTAGATTTTAATATTTATTTTCAAATAATGATTTCTCAGTACAGTAATGAAATGTAACCAAAATATTTGTGAATTTAATTGAATCTAAATAATTGTTGGACTCAGTTTAAATAAATGTTTGTATATGAATTTCTAGGGGAATTTCCGAATATTGAAACACTTTCGACCTCTGACTTTATAAAATACGGGAGATACAACTAATACTTCTTTTTTTTAGTGATATATATTTCTTTTTACCAAATACAAGCATAATCAAGCACGGACATGTGTGTTTTTGTATGAATATATAGAGGAATTTCCAAGTGAGAACAATTTTGACCTAGCTCTGACTGCCAGTATACAACACCGGCTTTTTGTAATCTTTGTTTTCTTTTATTTCTAATAAATCGATGTTTTGCTAATACTGTTCATAGACATGGTAAACTCTTATACTCAATTGTTAACCCGGAACATGGTTCGATCCCACCAAAACACACAGGCACTTGTCTCAGAAAAAAATATTCTATATACCTTAGTATAACGCGTGAGTATAAAAGCTGCATATAGCATTATAGGACTTTTAAAAAAAACTTGGGTTAACTTAGGAAATATGTAACGGTTTATTTCTTCCTCTGTGATATATTATCCTGAGGATAATTTGTCACAGTAATATTTTTCCAGACATGGAATTTCACAGGTAGATATTTTCCAGAGGAGTGAAAATCTATCTGTGGATATTATGTAACAGTATATATTTTCCGTTCCATATTTCACAGAACCTTGTGAAATAGAGTCCCATTGACTACTATGAGGGTTCGGATGGGGTTAAATGATTAAAGAATAATGCCCTTAAAAATTAAGATTAGAGAATAACGGGCAAAAAAATAATGAAGATTAGAGAAAAAAGGGGTTATTTTTTTTAAAGATTAGAGAAAAAAGGGGTGAAAATTAAATGACCCCCCCCCCCCAATCCAGACCCTCTACTATGGAAGTTACTCGCAATCAATATATATATATATATATCGTCGCTGTTATGCAAAAACCTCGTATGTAAGGTTTTGATAATTTTACAACAGGCAGTAAAAACTGAAATCTTTTTATCGATTATTTAGAATTAAATATGTATGTTCCACTGTATGCGAAAATATCTGATCTTCTAACCAATCAATTACCAAGACGAGCAAACATTTCTGCACCTATATTGTATTTTCAAAGCTTTTCATTATTTTTATTAGCTTTGAGAACCTAAAATGGTAAAACTGTACCTGTTATAATGTCAGCTGCCGTGCAAAGTGTTTTTCTTTTGAGATACGATATTTTCGCACAACAAAATGTCTCACCAATCCGACTAAACTTTTTCGTCACAATTGTCAGAATTCGGATTAATGATTGGTTCCGCGGAGACAGGTAAACGGATATTTGCGACAGTAAAACTACCGATGGACGTCCGCAAAGCTTCAAATACAATACAGTTATCTCTTAAATGTAAAACAATTCAAACGAGAAAACTAGCGGCCTTATTTATGTACAAAAAATGAACGAAAAACAAATATGTAACGCATAAACAAACGACAACCACTGAATTACAGGCTCCTTACTTAAATGTCCATAACATACTAAATGTATATTCATATTGAAATTGATAGAAAACCACACATTTGGAATTTTGGAAATAAAGGAGGAGGGATTAAAAAAACATTTGCCTGTCCCCAATAACCTATGATTTATGATAATTTTGCTGAAATTCTCCAGTCATTCAATATTTCACAAAATTCTTCCAACAACACTTTACATACTTTAAACTACGCTCTGAATGCCCGCGATTTCGCGGGTGTGTTCTAGTACATATTTAATCCTAAATAATCGATAAAAAGATTTCCGCAAAAAATTGAGATACGAGGTTTATGCATAACAGCGACGATATATAACTCATCTGCATTAAGTACAAGTAGGGACTCCCCTTTAAGCACCGACTCTTGGTGCTTTCTGCAGATAAGTCATATTAAATATCCTTTATTAAATAAACTTTGTTATTTGCAGTATACCTCATAGTCAAATGTGGGAGTGCTTAATTGCTGTGTTTTTTTATTGGGTTGACATTTCTCCGCACAAACTACTAATGCCTCATGTTTGTCTTCTCAAAGTGAAGATACACTTACCGGGTGCACTTGAGTCATTTTCAACATAGTATTCATTTTGGACTCTTTTATTAATTCAGTAATGAAGATAGTTGATATTCGAATACAACATTTTAAAGAACATTTTACCCTCAACAAAAACTATAAAAACCCTATTTCGCGTATCAAAAATAAACTAACAGAACTAGCCAAGGAATTTGTTTTTGTCCCGGCTGATAAAGCTGCTAATAATATCATTATTGTTTGACGTAAATTTTATATAGAGGTTCTGCAAAAGGAAATCACGAATTCACCAACATTCCAACTGACTTCATTTTCAGAAAACGACATCTGTAACAAACATAAACTTTTAGCTACTTCTTTACAAGCAGAACCAAACACAATGAAAGTCCCAACTATGTACTGGCTTCCGAAGCTGCACAAAAAACCTTACAAATATAGATTTATTTCATCTTCCAGCCATTGTTCAACTACTAAATTGTCTGTTTTACTTACTAGTACACTTGGTACAATAAAAAACCTGATAATAAATTGTTCAAATAAGGCCTTTGAAAATAGTGGAATTAATTACTTTTGGAGTGTCAAAAACTCGTTGGAAGTACTTGATAAATTGCATGCATATATTGGTGATTTTGAATCTGTTCAAAGTTTTGATTTTTCTACCCTATATACCACTTTGCCTCATATTCTTATTAAGAAAAAATTCACATCCCTAATTAACTGGGCATTTAAAAAGTCGGAATGCGAGTACATATGTTCAAACTCTTTTAGATCATTTTTTAGTAGCAATAAACAAAAGAACTATGTCAATTGGACATGCTTTGATACTATTTATGCACTTGAATTTTTACTTGATAACATTTTTGTTCGCTTTGGAGATTCCGTATATCGTCAAGTTATTGGAATTCCAATGGGGACTAACTGTGCACCACTTATTGCGGACCTGTTTTTGTATTGTTATGAGTTACAATTTATGACTAAAATTAGCAAAGACCCATCAAAACAACATTTGATACAAAAATTTAACAATACTTTTAGATATTTGGATGATATATTGGCTCTAAATAATGACGACTTCAGTATGTATACTAAAGAAATTTATCCTGTAGAACTTACTTTAAATAAAGCTAATGATAACAATGACCACTGCCCTTTCCTCGATCTTGATATCTATATCATAAACGGGAAGCTTAATACAAAAATTTATGATAAAAGAGATGATTTTTCATTTCCTATTGTTAATTATCCATTTTTAGATGGTGACGTTCCCTTGTCACCATCTTATGGTGTTTATATATCTCAACTTGTACGATTCGCTCGTGTATGTAACAATGTATTAGATTTTAGCGAGAGAAATTTATGTATTACTGAAAAATTATTACACCAGGGTTTTCGATATCACAAACTGGTCAAAACATTTACTAAATTTTATCACCGGTATAAGGAAATAATTCGTAAATATAACTCAACATGCAGACATCTTATACGTTCAGGTATTTCACATCCAAAATTTTATGGAAATATTCTTTATAAAGCACAAAAATGTCAGTATTCTCCTCAGAAACTAACAAAACCTTTAAATAGACTTATTAAAAGGGGATATAGTTACGATACTGTTGTCAGGTCATTAAAGATTGCATATTTTGGCTTTAACATTGATTCACTGATAGGGTCTTTGCATCGGAACTAAACACATTTACTTCTAAAAAAACAATTGTTGGCATGACACGGGTTATGTTCTTCTCATATATTTTATGATAGTATGATACTAAACCCCTAACGGGAGGGATTGTACCTGATATTCATATGATGAAGACATAATCTTTCAATCAGTTTAATTGAGGTCTGGAGCTGGCATGTCAGTTAACTGCTAGTAGTCTGTTGTTATTTATGTATTATTGTCATTTTATTTATTTTCTTTTGTTACATCTTTTGACATCAGACTCGGACTTCTCTTGAACTGAATTTTAATGTGCGTATTGTTATTCTTTTACTTTTCTACATTGGCTAGAGGTATAGGGGGAGGGTTGAGATCTCATAAACATGTTTAACCCCGCCGCAATTTTGCGCCTGTCCCAAGTCAGGAGCCTCTGGCCTTTGTTAGTCTTGTATGATTTTAAATTTTAGTTTCTTGTGTATAATTCGGAGTTTAGTATGACGTCCATTATCACTGTACTATTATGCATATTTTGGGGGCCGGCTGAGGGACACCTACGGGTGCGGGAATTCTCGCTACATTGAAGACCCATTGGTTGCCTTCGGCTGTTGTTTGCTCTGTGGTCGGGTGGTTGTCGCTTTGACATATTCACCATTTCCTTTCTCAATTTTATTTTTTACAGAGTTTGTCTTTAGTGCCGTGTGGAGACAGTAGAGTGCCTCCCCGTGCTTAAGGTTTATGCTCTTATATTATACTAGATTATGGAGTGTGTGTCCGAGCGAGAACTTCTCTATGTTCATTACTTTAGGAATATCTATCAAAAAGTAGAATTTTAATATTCAGCCCCATTCATCTATTTAGTCAGACGTCAGTCGCTACCTTGATATACCCTTTCTTTTTTTAAATTTGTCGGGTAACTTATGACAATAAGCATTTGACGTCTTGAGCCGAACAGTTTTATCATTTTTACACAATTTAATCTACTGTGTGATGGTTCATATTCTGGACGCCAGTCTTTGCTCCTTTGTAATAAATCTACATACCAAAAAACAAATATGAAGCTTAGAAATGGAAAAATATTAAATACTAAACTCGTTCAAAGGGTATCTACACGTCTCAATCTTCAGAATCGCTTATCTAAAAATACTACTATAGCTAACGTTTTTAACAATAAAAATCGTGGTTACCCTTCTATCGATAAGTGTCATGCCAAAAAATGACTTACGTGTCCCCGTCTTTCCACCAACAATACAGTAAGGTCCACATTTAATGGTCGCACATTTTCTCTAAATTTTGAAACTGATATTACTTGAAAAACAAACAGTATTATTTATTTACTCACATGAAACAAACCGGGATGCGGTATTCAGTACGTAGGTGAAACTGGGCGATATTTATCTAAACGCACGCAAGAACACCTGTATCGTTTTAAAAGACCCAATAAATTCAAAAGTATCATTTATCAACATCTTAAGAAGCACAGTCATCCTATTAAATATTTAACAGTTCAACCTTTAGAAGTAGTAAATAAGCAGCCTGGTGAATCTCATTCCAAGTTTGTACGATCACGAAAAATAAATGAATTAAATTGGATTAAAAAATTACAGACAGTCTACCCTCTCGGTCTTAATGATAATATCATGGGAATTGGCAATATATCAAGAACCGATTCTGTTAACATTTTGGATATAGTTTCTAAAACTGTTCGTAAAAATCGTTCTCATGGACGCAGACAAAATCGCAATCAAAGAAAATTTCGGACCAACCATACAAATATTTCGGACCTAATTTCCATTTCAAAAAACAACGGCAGACATTATCTGTTAACCAAGCTTTGTTCTTTACCTATAAATAAATTAAATAAAATTTTAGAGGATTGCAACACAATTTCATATTACAGTCCTAAGTATGAAATTGTCCAAATTATAATGGCATATTGTTATTCTAAACTGTTTCCAAAAATTGATCGACCTGAAGATCATAAAAAACATTTTATTAAAATAAAGTATGTCAATATAGGTTTTGATTTTGTAAATATTGCCGGTATTTTTAACGACCATTCTGTTAAAGACCAAATTCCTGGATATTTTGATAATACTGAACTCCCTCTCATTTGTTATATTTACAAGAAATCTACCCGAAAATATGTGTTTAATTATAGCCAATTGTGTAAAGATGTAAATATCACTGAAAATACACCTATGTCGTGTAATTGCAGTAATTCAGAATACACCTATGGACCAATTTCCCATGTTATAACAGGAGACCTTAACATCGTTCGCGACCGAGAGTTAAAATCATTCCTCAGTAAAGGACCTAAATATCGTCCCCCGTCAACTATTAACTGGAATGAGTGTCGTAATATCATCAACGACTCACTCCGCGCCTACTGTTTGAAATGGGTAAAACGGGAAAAAGCTGACAAAAAATCTTTGGACTCTTTTATTAATTCAGTAATGAAGATAGTTGATATTCGAATACAACATTTTAAAGAACATTTTACCCTCAACAAAAACTATAAAAACCCTATTTCGCGTATCAAAAATAAACTAACAGAACTAGCCAAGGAATTTGTTTTTGTCCCGGCTGATAAAGCTGCTAATAATATCATTATTGTTTGACGTAAATTTTATATAGAGGTTCTGCAAAAGGAAATCACGAATTCACCAACATTCCAACTGACTTCATTTTCAGAAAACGACATCTGTAACAAACATAAACTTTTAGCTACTTCTTTACAAGCAGAACCAAACACAATGAAAGTCCCAACTATGTACTGGCTTCCGAAGCTGCACAAAAAACCTTACAAATATAGATTTATTTCATCTTCCAGCCATTGTTCAACTACTAAATTGTCTGTTTTACTTACTAGTACACTTGGTACAATAAAAAACCTGATAATAAATTGTTCAAATAAGGCCTTTGAAAATAGTGGAATTAATTACTTTTGGAGTGTCAAAAACTCGTTGGAAGTACTTGATAAATTGCATGCATATATTGGTGATTTTGAATCTGTTCAAAGTTTTGATTTTTCTACCCTATATACCACTTTGCCTCATATTCTTATTAAGAAAAAATTCACATCCCTAATTAACTGGGCATTTAAAAAGTCGGAATGCGAGTACATATGTTCAAACTCTTTTAGATCATTTTTTAGTAGCAATAAACAAAAGAACTATGTCAATTGGACATGCTTTGATACTATTTATGCACTTGAATTTTTACTTGATAACATTTTTGTTCGCTTTGGAGATTCCGTATATCGTCAAGTTATTGGAATTCCAATGGGGACTAACTGTGCACCACTTATTGCGGACCTGTTTTTGTATTGTTATGAGTTACAATTTATGACTAAAATTAGCAAAGACCCATCAAAACAACATTTGATACAAAAATTTAACAATACTTTTAGATATTTGGATGATATATTGGCTCTAAATAATGACGACTTCAGTATGTATACTAAAGAAATTTATCCTGTAGAACTTACTTTAAATAAAGCTAATGATAACAATGACCACTGCCCTTTCCTCGATCTTGATATCTATATCATAAACGGGAAGCTTAATACAAAAATTTATGATAAAAGAGATGATTTTTCATTTCCTATTGTTAATTATCCATTTTTAGATGGTGACGTTCCCTTGTCACCATCTTATGGTGTTTATATATCTCAACTTGTACGATTCGCTCGTGTATGTAACAATGTATTAGATTTTAGCGAGAGAAATTTATGTATTACTGAAAAATTATTACACCAGGGTTTTCGATATCACAAACTGGTCAAAACATTTACTAAATTTTATCACCGGTATAAGGAAATAATTCGTAAATATAACTCAACATGCAGACATCTTATACGTTCAGGTATTTCACATCCAAAATTTTATGGAAATATTCTTTATAAAGCACAAAAATGTCAGTATTCTCCTCAGAAACTAACAAAACCTTTAAATAGACTTATTAAAAGGGGATATAGTTACGATACTGTTGTCAGGTCATTAAAGATTGCATATTTTGGCTTTAACATTGATTCACTGATAGGGTCTTTGCATCGGAACTAAACACATTTACTTCTAAAAAAACAATTGTTGGCATGACACGGGTTATGTTCTTCTCATATATTTTATGATAGTATGATACTAAACCCCTAACGGGAGGGATTGTACCTGATATTCATATGATGAAGACATAATCTTTCAATCAGTTTAATTGAGGTCTGGAGCTGGCATGTCAGTTAACTGCTAGTAGTCTGTTGTTATTTATGTATTATTGTCATTTTATTTATTTTCTTTTGTTACATCTTTTGACATCAGACTCGGACTTCTCTTGAACTGAATTTTAATGTGCGTATTGTTATTCTTTTACTTTTCTACATTGGCTAGAGGTATAGGGGGAGGGTTGAGATCTCATAAACATGTTTAACCCCGCCGCAATTTTGCGCCTGTCCCAAGTCAGGAGCCTCTGGCCTTTGTTAGTCTTGTATGATTTTAAATTTTAGTTTCTTGTGTATAATTCGGAGTTTAGTATGACGTCCATTATCACTGTACTATTATGCATATTTTGGGGGCCGGCTGAGGGACACCTACGGGTGCGGGAATTCTCGCTACATTGAAGACCCATTAGTTGCCTTCGGCTGTTGTTTGCTCTGTGGTCGGGTGGTTGTCGCTTTGACATATTCACCATTTCCTTTCTCAATTTTATATTGAATAATAATACATTGCTACTATTTTGTTGAGTGTATTTTCTGTGTTATATTATTTTATTTTATTATTTTTATAACACTTGTTACATATCTTTACTGTGTGTGTATTGCATATGTTATTGTTTATAATAATATTGTCTGTATCATATGCCCTCCTGGGGCCCTAATTTGGTAAATAAAATATTCTATTCTATTCTATTCTATACCTAACCAATAATCATAAATGTTTCAAAAAGGTAGAACAAATTTGCATAATTTACAGGATATTTAGTAAACTAATACTAATATTTTTATTTTCCCAATCATAACAAGGCTAACTGATTACAATATTTAATATCAATCAAGGAAATATGACAGTCCGGAAGTTGTCGTGTCCCCATTCCGTTTCGACTTTACAAGGGACGCAACTCCAAATTTACTATTTATCATCGTATGATCGCATGATCGCAGTTCCAGAAACATTTATTCTCAGGATGCAGAACTTATAAACTAGGTCAGTTAGTGTATTGCAATCCACACAATCTACACATTATAAAAACGCGTTTATAGTGTCAGAATGAGTTTTCTTCTTGCGTGTGTGGCGGGAGTTGTAATTTACGGAACAATTCGTCTGCTTCATTTGGCCAGTTCGTCATCTGCACCAGAACTTAAATACAAAGATGGCTCGTTTTTTGCCAGCCAAATTCTTAAAATGTGTTCTATACTCTCAAAACCGTAAGTATGATAACTTAATGTTACACTCGAATGATTATTTACAACGAAATGACTTAAAAGTTCAGGCCATACACAAATTCGGGTTATTGCGCACCGGTTTAAACTACTGCGTGTTATACATGTAGGTATGGACAATTTAGTATGATGTGGGATAAAGCATTAAAACAGGTAGATATATATAGAAATATACATTTAGCACATTCTTAAAACTCTTGTCCAATCAAATCCTTAAATTTGCCTCTAAGTTTCTAGTAAATATATTATATATCATGTATAATACTTACCTATTCCAGGTGCTGGGGAATCTGCAGGATAAATAGGGGGTTCCAACCATATGTCCTCATGTAAATGCATTGATCATAAAAAAAAAGGGGGGGTATGATATTGAGATGTATTGGAGCTTTATTCTTTCAAAAAGCTTTGCACGTACAAATGTACATTGTATCATTAGTCCAAATAATTATGACGTCTTGAAAGGCTATTATAATTTTTTTCTTTGACGCCTTACTTCGAAGTAAGGCGTCAAAGAAAAATATTATAATAGACTTTCAAGACGTCATAATTATTTGGACTAATTGTATCATGTGCTCATGATGTGCTCAGCTCTTCATTATACATGTTAATGTGATGGTATCCAAATTGTACCTATTTAGACAGGTTTTTTTTTTTGATAAAGAAAAAAAATTCCATTCTGTGTTTATTTTGAATCCTTCTTTATTATAGGAATACACTAATATGATTTTTAATCCCTGTGAGTCAGAAAAATGGGTTTGATTCCACTTCCAACTATCCATGATTCCGTAATGAGGAGTACCCAGATTACATCAGTGCTTAAATTCACATCATTAAACATCAAATAACACAGGTTTTGTTTTATTTTTATGCCCCATTTATGGGCATTATGTTTTCTGGTCTGTGCGTCCGTCTGTTTGTTCATTCATTCCTTCGTTCCTTTGTTACCCTACATTTGTCTGTCCCGATTCAGGTTAACATTTTTGGTCAAGTTAGTTTTTGATGAAGTTGAAACTTAGTATACATATGATTCCCTATGATATGATTTTTCTAATTTTATTGCCAAATTAGAGTTTTTACGGGTCCCATTTTCACAGTTAACTGAACATAGAAAATGATAGTGCGGATAGGGCATCCATGTACTAGGGACACATTCTTGTTTCAAATATTTACAACAACTAGGCATTAGTACATGCTCACTAATTTTTTTTTTTTGAATTGATGCTTGAAACATATTTTGTTTGTTTTAAAAGATGACTTTTTGTGAATGTGGCATGGCAGGGTTTTCGTTCATTTTTCTTTTCCAGTGAAAGCTTCATCTCTTGATATAAACTGTGAATGTTTAGTGTATATTTGAATATATTGACCTAATTTATAAGCTGTGTATAATGTCAAATAATCAAAATACAAATTGTTTAGTCTCAAAGAAAACTTTTACGATTTCTCAGCTGTTTATGCTGAATAGGTGCAGTTTGGGTACTGTGACGTTATATATGTACATTTATTATATACTTAGTAGTAAATACAGATAAATTGTATGTGTAATACAGTCAATGGCAAGCGTGCTGTATCAGCCACCCGTGATGATATCGATATCAGCACGGTTGCAAAAGCTTTATCACACCTTTAATCTGTATGACGTCACGTCATCGAATGCAGTTACTGTTGCAAAGGCTTTATCAAATCCCTAATCTGTATGACGTCATGTCAAACCTATAATTTGTATGACGTCATTTCAAACCTCCTTATCTGTATAACGTCATGTTACTTAAAAAAAACATCTACTTGAGGTATATGTATATAATAAAGTGTATATGATATGGCTTTTTCAATATCACACACCATATCAACCCTCAACCAATATAATCCCTCGAGCAGAGCTCTTGGGATTATATTGGTGTCTCGGGTTGATACGGATGTGATATTGAAAAAGCCATATGATATTCTCTATGTATGTATCCTGCTATTGAAATCTTTGATCATAATTAATTATCTAATTTATTTCAGTTATATACCTACAAAAGTTTGGGGGAAAAGTGGACATTTGCAAACAATTGTGTATGGGAAATTAGGTAGAATTAAATCTCCATTTCCAAAGGGGAAGAGATATTTTATCAAACTTGAAGATGGAGCTACGTTGACATATGATGTATTTGAACCTATATCCCCTCATCTTAGAGGTTTGTATAATATATATATGTATGGTAGACTTTATAAAAAGAATATTTAGGAGTTTTAAATCATAAAAAATTGTACATAAAATGGTCATAATATAAAATTAAGTATTTTTAGATAATATATCTAATAAAAAAAACAAAGTCTATAAAATGATGCTTTATTTTTTTTATAGATATCTTATTTAAAAATAAGGACATATGTGTTATGCTTGCCGAGGAGACAACTATCCAGCAAAGTTTAAATGAAGTTGATGTAACTTGTAAGCACTTATTTGCAACCAAAACCTTTAATCATGTTAACAATGAGAAAAAGCCATATCGTAAAATCAGCTATGAAAGTCCCGACATAAAAAGAATGACACAATTCGATTAAGAAAACTAAACGCCTAATTTATAACAAAACATTTTAACAAAAAGAACAAACATGACACATGAACCAACAATAACCACTGAACTACAGGCTTGGGACAGGCACAATAAGAATATTGCACTCCCAGTTTAACATGTTTGTGAGCTATTAACCCTGCTGTTGTCAACATATACTTGTTCCGCCTAACAGAAGTTCCAAGGGAAACTTTGTTATAAACATTGTCATAATATCTATTCCTGTTGGAACAAATATTCTATACCATTTATTCCGTTGGGAACATATACTGTAATATTTATTCCTGTGGAAATAATATTCCAGAATATATTTTCCTTTTGAACTTATGTTATGAAGGAACTTCTATTCTGTGACACTTTAACCTGGGACAGCACAACATCAGAACAAACTATAAAGATCAGTTGAAAAATATGAGAACAAAAAGACACAGACAGGACATTAGCATTTATTCCATTCATAAATTTACGACATGAAAAAAGTGATGTGCAATTTTTAAGTGACTTCATTTTCTTTTTTTCTGCTTTTTTAGGGGATTATACTATAGTGATCAGCCCAGGTATAGCTAACAGTAGTGAGACTGCCTATATCTGCACATTTGTACATTATGCTCAAGAAAATGGTTACAGAGTAGTGGTACAGAACCATCTGGGAGCGGTTCTCAGTATAGAATTAACATCATCTAGAATGTTCACCTATGGTATGTTTTTGTTACACAATTAAACTTGTCTAGAATGTTCACATACAGTACTTCTCAGTATAGATATAAAAAAGATGATGTAGGTATGATTGCCAATTGACAAATGAATGATGAGACAAGTCTTCACAAGAGACCAAATGACACAGAAATAACCATAACTGTAAATTGAGAAATTACTGCATGCATTTATTATTGCAATTCTGTCATTTTCAATGATTTTAGACTAAAATGCAATTATAATTTTTTTGCGTCATTTATACAAATTCTGTTTAATTCATGAATACAAAAAATTTCAAAATGCAAATTTTAATTATTGCGATTAATTTATAACCCTGTCACATTTTTTGCAATGATAAAATCATTGCAATAATTTCTGAATTTACAGTGTAAACATAACTTCAACAAAAGTATTTGTGAGTGAAGGGGGCACCACTGTTAAATTGATTTTTTTCAGAAAACTGACAAAATTATGCCAAAAGTCAGTTGTTCACAAATTCACCATTCATTTAAGGCGTCACAAAAACATAGCAAATGACATGATCAGTGAAAAATCTTTTATAACTTTAACAATTGGACATTTTAAGACATGTTTTCATATAATTATAACAACATCATTGCAGTTAAAACAGAGATTATAATTTCCTCATATGTTGGAGCATACCTGTATGTCAGAATTATCTTTTTGTAAATCCAAAATCTGTTAAAAAAGAAACGGAAATACCGTAACGTTTCCGATTTTGGTTCTGTTTTACTTGTGACTTTATTTAAGTTATGACATCATGCTTAATGTAAACAAAGAAACGCGATCGTCAGGTAATGTTTATTCATATCAAAAACAAAGAATTATTGAAAATGAAATTAGTATTGCGTTTATTGAATTCCTATATTTTACTAGACTACTCAAAGTCTCATGACAACGAGACAGGAAGAAGGAAGTAGATCTCATCTCTGTGTAAATGCTGGAATCAAAAAAAGTTAACGATTTTGAGTTCATTAGTACAATGAAATAATGTCTTATTGCAGGCCATACAGATGAGTTAAAGATTATTGTGGAAGACATAGAGAAACTATATCCTGATAGTCAGTTCCTAGCTGTGGGGTTCAGTATGGGGGGTAATATAGTAACTAAATATCTAGGAGAGGACAACAGTCACCAACATAAGTTTATATGTGGGATGTCAATATGTCAGGGATATGATATTCAAAAGTGAGTAGTAGGCTCTTGTGTTTATAGATTTTTGTTGGTTTTTTTTCTCAGAAAAGAGGGTGTTTCTTAAGATTCCACCTCATTAAAGGGTGATAGTTTTGACTGATTTCTTATAAAGTGTAATCAGTCAAAACTATCACCAATACAAGACTTACAAATATGGCACCAAATACTGTAAATTAAGAAATTATCAATTGCATTTATTTATAATTAAATTTTGGATGTATCACGTCTTCTGATTGGCTGACTTTATTTTGTTATGAGCCCATAGACATAATTTAGTCATGTGACCGTGACGTCATCAACGTTTTTTCATGGTTTTCTATGGTTTAAAATGGAATTTTTATTAAATTATAAGAAATATTCAGTGTGCACCAAATTTTTTATGTTATTTCTTCATAGACAGAAAAAATATTACAGTCATTCTTAAATATTGTGATTTTGTCATTTTAGTCTACATTGCAGTTTAAAATTTTGTGGTGTTCAGAAAAATTCCTGTTCAAATCATATATATAAAATATTTCAAAATAGTTTAAATTATTGTGAATATAACCCTGTCACATTTTTGGCAATAATTTCTGAATTTACAGTAAACAAAAAGTCAAATCACAAAAATACAGAACTCCGAGAAAAGACAGAGCAACACAATCCCCAACAAAAAAAACAGGATTAAGATATTACTAAGTTTATATTAGGAATGCATATGTAGATGAAAAGTTTTAATAATCAAGAATTTTAACTTTTTTTTTACAGATAATACAATTGAATTCCATTATATATCACTATGATATTGTATGTACTTTTTGAATACATTATTGTTAGATTAGTTTTTACTCTTGAAATAAAAATTATTTATTTATTTATTTCCATAAAACTTTTCAGGGCCTTTCCATTGCTGTTAGAATGGAGTCATCTGAGGAGAATGTATGTGTATTTTATGACATCGTATCAGAAGTTTTTATTGCGCCACCATTACCACACGGTATTGTCTGAGGATGTCAAAAGTAAACACAAGCTTGACGAAGACAAGATATTTGCTGCCACATCTTTGGCAGAGTTAGATCAGTCTTATACTATGTAAGATGTCTGTTAACGGATGCTGATCCAGCCATTTTAAATTAAATTAAACCCCCAGAACATCATGAAAAAAAAGATTAAAATTTGAAGAATCAAACTATTTTAAAAAGAGGGTCTGGGGTGAGAGGCTTCAAGGCATGGAACATCATATAAAGTTCAAGTAATAGGATCAAAATGATTATTTCCAAAATAGAAATTGAAAAGGGGGGGGGGTGTCCAACACTGGAACAAACAAAACCCTCCACTCCTCTTCCAGGATACCGATTTTTGAATTGAAGACTAATGGTTTCTTGGGTAATTCTTCAGCATTTAAGATAGAAAATTTTCATACTGCTATGAATTTGAATAGAGTAAATAAATAAAAACATGATTTGAAAAATTTACTCAGACATGCAATCATTCCCACTATACATTTCAAAATCACTTAAAATTTAACAAAAGTTGACAGGTGAATGAATACCTGTTGTATACTTGTAAATTTTAGCACCTTTTAAACATTATTTTCATCTCTGTACAATATACCATTGTTAAGGATATATTTAAAATTGGAGTTATCTTCCTTTTTGCATAATTGTAATTGAAATGATTACAAATAAATACTTTCCTATAAAAGAAAAAAGAAAGGATATGGGATATCCATCCTTGACACAAAATCAGTACATGCACAGCAAAAAATTACACAAAAAGCTAAGGAACAGAGCTTTTATTGAGTTCTTCATCTAAAAGTCACTATGCCCACTACAATTGCAACGATTAAGTTTTAAAAATTTTAACTGCATAATTTATGCAATATTAACCCCCCAGTACTCACAAGCACTTTAATTTATAATCTTTAATTATTTTCAGAAAACGTTGGGGATACAAGAGTTTAGAAGAGTATTATGAAGCATGTAGCAGCTGTAATTATATCAACAATGTAAATATTCATTTAGATTCAGACTTGGGGAAATTGTAATTGTAATCATTAATCAGCTGTAATTGATTACAATTTTTCAAATAATCACTGTAATCATTTTATATATATATACAACGAAATCCTCTTGTAAAAGTGCTATAGTTGTATTAAACTTTTATTCATTCACATCATTTAAAATGTGTTTTATTTATTCATTGTAATCAGATGCCAATGTAATCATTAATTTAATCAGACACTTTCAGAAAAGATGTAATCATTAATTTAATTTAATCGTACAAATGACAAAGTAATTGTAATTTAATCAATTACATTGAAAGTAATCGGACACATCTCTGTTTAGATTCTCTACTTTACTCATACAATGGAATAGTTTCCGGAGAATAGATATTAGAAGATGTGGTAATGAGACCAGGGGTTAAGAAATTTTGTTATAGCTCACTAGCCCAGGGCTAATTGGTAGCAGGATTTTACTAGTCCTGTTGGAAGAACTACTAGCCCAACAAAATTGACCTGCTAGCCCGAGTATGCCGTACAAATTCAGAGTTTGCTGCAATATACAATGAATTCTATAAACTTAACAATTTTTATAGTAGATTTTAGCAAATTGGATACCCAAAACTTATGTCAGCAAAAAAATATCCCATTAGCAGATATATTCAATTAATCGATAATTCAATATTATGTAATAATGAGTTGACCAAATCCCGAGATGGCACAAGTCTTGGCCACTGCTATACATGGTTATATAAAAGAGGATTGGAGTGATTTTTGAGATACATCATTACGTTTGTGTAAAAGAATTATCAGCTGGTTATATGTAATGCTCATATTTGTTTTCAGTTTTAAAGTTCTATATTAAAATAAGTCAAATGACCTCAAATATTTATATGAATAAATATCACCTTCCAGAGTTTGTGTCTTTTATAATTGTTTTATAAATGAAGTGCAGTAATATCCATATTTACATTTATGTATTAGCTAAGCTAATTGTGGGCTATAAATAGATAACAAACTGAGCACAGTCTCTAAACTGAAATTGTATTTGTTATAAATTTTACTTCTTCAAAAATCAAATAAATTTGAATATAAATGAAGATAAACATGATTGATGAAATATTATTGCATCAAGTTTAAGTTTTCTGAAGACTGTTAATGTTAAGGTCTTGGTTCTGGAGGCTTCACAGTATGTAAACAAAAACAAAATAGCATCCATAACATGTGCACATGTTACACATTTATATCTGACAAAAGTAAGGTTTCTGCTGCCAAAAGGGATTCACATTTATATTGCAATAAATTATTCAGAAGGAGGTTACTGGTACAATCAGGTTACATTATATTTCTCTGGTTGCATAAGCAATGTACAATACCCCCTGTACTGACAAATCGATATTGAAAGTACGGGATCCACCACGAGTTATTTGTTCTATTTTAAAACTTTTACAAAATCAGTTCAAATTCTGGGAATCCCGGATGACGTAATCGAATCTGATTGGCTAACAATAAAATTAACGGTACCAATTTTCTTGCACCAGATGCGCATTTGGCTAAGATAGAATAGTGATGAGGGGATTTTCCACTTTCTATTTTGGAAACGCCAAGAATTTTTTGTTACTAGTCCGTCGGGCATATTGGGTTACAATTTTTGGTTGCCCGAGGCCTAAATGCTGTAGTCCCGGACGTCGGACTAGTGGATTTTTTAACCCCTGGAGATAAATCTCCATCCTAATCACAGTTAGTAAAAAGTAAACCATTATAGGTCAAAGTACAGCCATGTGATGCCTATATCTTGTTTTTATTTTCATTACATAGTTTAAAACCACAAATTAAGAAGCTCATCATATTGGAATGTACAGATGTGTATAGTTATTGCTACATCTGTTCTGTTCATATAATGTGTACACAGACTGCTGTATGGGTTTTACTTATAGATGAAGGCCGTATGGTGACCTTCGGTAATTTTAGTGACATTTGGTCTCTTGTTGAGAGTTGTCTCTTGGCAATTATACCTGATCTTCATATTTTTATGATATACAGATTCTCATTGTCTATTTTCAGATAACAATACCAATGTTTTTACTGAATGCTAGAGATGACCCGTTGGTACCTCAACCGTTACTGAAGTGTGCCACACAATATGCAGGTATGTCATGAATGTTTGTAGCTTATGATAGTTTTTTCAATCATTTGGCGTTTGGTACCTCAACCGTTACTGAAGTGTGCTACACAATATGCAGGTATATCATCAATGTTTGTAGCTTATGATAGTTTTTGCAATCACTTGGCGTCCATCTCCATTCTTTTATTGACTGCCATTAACTATTACAAAGATTATCTCCTCTTAAACTACTGGGGAAAATTAATCCCAACTGTAGGAATCGTGCACATCTTATAAGAAATATGTCAGGTATTAAATTTTAAAAAGTATATACAGCTATCAGGAAGGGTTAAGTCTGCAGGCCCGTAGCCAGGAATTTCCAAGGGGGGGGGGGGGGTTCGTTGGACTCACAAACTCGACTTAAACAGTCACAATTCGAACAGAACAGGGGGGGTTTGTCCGACCCCCCCGAACCCCTCCTGGCTACGGGTATGGTCTGTTAAGAATGAAAAAAATTCAGTCATCATAAATTAAAGAGGCATGACATTTTGATGTGTACATGTAAGCATTATTTTCTTCCACCCTGTTTTCATTCTGAGTACCGGTAACTGTTTTTCACTAGAGAATATTGGATGTAAAAAGTGTGAAAGCGTTGATCTTGATATCATTGTTTGTTCTTCCGTCTGTCCCACTTGAAACTTAGTACACATGTTCCCTATGATATGATCTTTATAATTTTAATGCCAAAATAGAGATTATACCATTTTTTCACGGTTCACTGAACATAGAAAATTATAGTGCGGATGGGGCATCTGTGTACTAGGCACACATTCTTGTTTTATTATGCCCCATTTATGAGCATTATGTTTTCTGGTCTGTGCATCCGTTCGTCCGTCTGTCCCGCTTCAGGTTAAAGTTTTTGGTCGAGGTAGTTTTTGATGAAGTTGAAGTCCAATCAACTTTAAATTTAGTAAACATGTTCCCTATGATAGGATCTTTGTAATTGTAATGCCAAAATAGAGATTTTACCCTTTTTTCTCGGTCCACTGAACATAGAAAATGATAGTGCGGAGGGGGCATCCTTGTACTAGGGACTCATTCTTGTTTTACCTAAATCAGCTATGCAAGTTTTTAGTTATTCAAATACCCCCCAAAAAATACCAAGCCCCATTTCTTAACTATTTCCCCTTCAAAAAACACTCTTTAAAATCTCAAGAGTGGTTGATATTTTACACTGGACTCAGATTAAAAACCCTAGTGAATTTTTGTTGGTGGATAATAAAACACTAGGGATTTTCATCCTCGGGATAAAGTACACTGACGGAATGAGACCACTGTTACATACACATATTTTTTACCGTTTTGCTGATCAAGTTCTTTATTTAATTTTCTGTATATCCTGCATATATGGAACAAATTATCAAATTATCAAACTTTTGATTGGAGAATTATTGAACTTTTGATTGGAGATTTAAACATTTAAATGTATCCTGTATTTCAGAGACTCATGAAAATTGTATACTGATGATAACTAAGCATGGCGGCCATCTTGGATTTTTTGAAGGAGGATATATTACACCTGACACAATTACCTGGTTAGACAGAGCCATCATTGAGTTTGCCAATGCAGCAGTTACCATTACTCAAGCAAAGAAAAATTTAATAAATGGAGTTCAAATTTCCTAACAGCAATACATGTAGTAAACATGGAAAACTTGCAATTGTAAAATTAAATCTATATTGTTGTCCAATAATTTGTACAATCCTTAACTAAAATTAAATCCAAATTGTTGTCCCACAATCTACAATTCTTAACTAGAATTTAATCCATTTTGTTTGTCTGACAATCTGAACAATTTTAAACTGAAATATAATCCATATTATTGTCCAAGAATCTGAAGAGTTCTAAACTAAAATTTAATCTATATTGTTGTCCCCCAATCAGAACAAATCTAAACTGAAGTTTAATCCATAGTTTTGTCCCATAATATGTGCAATTATGAACTTAAATTTAATCCATATTTTTCTCCCTTAATCTGTGCAATTCTAATCAAAAATTTAATCCATATTATTGTCCCAAAATATGTGCAATTCTTAAATAAATTTGAAATCAAAAGTTAAATTATTTCTATGTACTGTCTGAGAAATTGTAAGATGTGTATAAGTAAATATACAATTATTATGTTATAAGAATGTTGATGTGTAATAGATATGTTTCAATTGACACAAATTGAACAAAAGTTACTTCCCTTTTCTTGGGTGTCTAAGTGCACAAACTCCTCCATAAATCAGGCAAATTGAAATGCTAGGGCTTTTCTGAACATTTTTGTATACTTTAACACCTTCACTAAAACTAATTTGTCCTCGTTTAGTTTTCCTAAAATTTTAACAAAGTATTTACTTTGACCCTTTGACAAAAATATAAAAATTTCAAAAAATTTGAACCAAGCATTTTATCAGAAAAATTACGCTGGTTATATAGCAGTTTGACAAACACTAATTTTGATCATTGAAAAGCTATATATTCCCTAAACAACACAACGTCATTAAAACGTTTAGCTGATTTTTCAGAGTTGTCTCCCTGTAGTGTTAGGTACCACCTTAAGGTTAACTTTATTCATTACTTGAACCTTGTAAGAATCTCTAGTCAGATGTGTTTCAATTCACCTTTTCAGAATGTATTAAAAGGAATGGATAATCTCATTGTTCATAAACCAATATGAAAATATGCTACAACATTTATTGAATTTCCATTGTTTGGAACTCTTTAAGGTGGTACCTAACACTACAGGGAGATAACTCTGTAAAATCAGCTAAACGTTTTAATTACGTTGTGTGTAAAAGGAATATTAAGCTTCTCAATGATCAATATTGGTGTTTGTCAAATTGCTATATAACCAGTGTAATTTTTCTGGCAAAACGGTTGGTTCAAAAAATTTTTAAAATTTTTATATTTTTGTTAAAGTGTCAAAGTAAATAATTTGACAAAATTTTATGAAAATTAAACGAGCCAAATTAATTTTAGTGAAAGTGTTGGGTACCACCTTAATCCAACAACAACGTTTTGATGTATGTTTTTGAAATATTACCGAGAATGCATTAAATTCTGAAATGGCCAATTAGGTTAATAAAAAATAAGAAAATTTACCATTTATCCCTCTGAAATGGCTTTAAAGGGAAGTAACTCAAACAATGTCATTTGAAATCTATGTATATAATGATGTGCAATTATTCACTGCTGTTCTTGCCATATTATTGTTTATCTGTAGGTTGTACATTTAATATGATCCTGCTAATAAGGTCACTTGACTGGTCGTGATAAAAAATTATACCGGTGTGTGCTTGGATCTTCTTTCCTTTAAGGTTTAGTTGACAAAAAACTTCCATGATTCTTAATTTATGAATGAAATATTTTTCATAGTTTCAATACAATTTCTGTATCTTCTGAGAAGCAGTATTGTCACCGCCACATGCAAAAATTAATGCTTGAAATAATTTTGAGTCTGACATGAAAACACTTTCCTCAATTGAACGTGATACGAAGTCTCTAGCATGAACTCAAAACTTATATTGACAGAATGAATGTAGGATGAAAATAACCAGTAATGTGTCTATGCAATCAGAATTATTTTTTATTATTTTATAAATCAAGTACTTAAAGGCTAACAAGTTTGAGTTTAGTTAGTCGTCTTTTTTACCAGTCTCAAATTATACTGACTTTTTGTCTAGCCTGGGACTTTTGTCGCAGAAAGCTCAACATAGGGATAGTGATGTGGCGGCGTTAGCTAATTTCTTAAAAGCTTCATAATTTAGAAGTTGGAAGACCTGGATGCTTCATACTTTGTATATGGATGCCTCATGTTACAAAGTTTCCGTCAGTCACATGTCCAATGACCTTGATCTCATTTTCATGGTTCAGTGACTACTTGAAAAATATGTTAAGATTTTTTGTAATGTTAAATTTTCTCTTATTATAAGTAATAGGATAACTATATTTGGTATGTGCGTACCTTGCACATTCCTCATGTCCGTCAGACAGTTTTCACTTGACCTGAACCTCATTTCATGGATCAGTATACAAGGTTAAGTTTTGGTGGTCAAGTCTATATCTCAGATGCTATAAGCAATAGGTCTAGTATATTCGGTATATGGAAGGACTGTGAGGTGTATATGTCCAACTGGCAGGTGTCATCTGACTTTGACCCCATTTTCATGGTCCAGTGGTCAAAGTTAAGTTTTTGAGTTTTGGTCTTTTTTTTCTAATACTATATGTAATAGGTCAACTATATTTGGTGTATGGAAATATTTTCTGATGTCAGTCCTGCAGGTTTTATTTGACCTTGAACACATTTTCACGGTTCATTGGTCAGTGTTAAGTTTTTATGTTTTGGTTTGTTTTTCTTAAACTGTAGGCATGCTATAGATCAAATATATTTGTTGTATAGAAGAATTGTTTGCTGTTCATGCCTGCCTGGCATGGTTCATCTGACCTTGACCTTATTTTCATGGTTCATTGGTAAATGTTTAGATTTTTTGGTTAATGTTAAGTTTATGTGACATTAATAATTATGCTTATGTAATAGTTATATATTAGGACTATCAACATAAAATCAATGATTAGTAAAGAAAGCGAGACATTACAGCGTGTGCACTCTTGTTTGTTTAAGTTCTGTAACTTTAGTTTTCTTCAACAAATTGTTATGAAACTTGTACATGATGCTTATTACCATAAAAGTCAGATCAAATTGGAATCTGGGTGGCGTCCCTGTAACAATTCTCTAAGTTATGTCCCTTTTACAGTTTTAAAGTTATGTCCCTTTATAATGGTATATGCCATATGGGGTATCATCTGTGTCCCATGGACATGTTTTTCGTTTATTTAATATACCATTTCCATCCTCATTTATTAACATTGGTTGTACGTATGACAATTGATGTACCTCTTACACTGGTCTGGAGAATTCTTCAATCTTTATGGTGCTTATATTTTTACTTTTTCGTTAAAATAGTATCAAAGGACACTTGTCCTTTTGCAATATTGTCCAATCTTTACGGTGATAATGGATGTTCAGTAAAATAGTATCAAAGCACAAAGGTCCTTGCGCAATGTTGTCCAATCTTTGAATAAGTCCCATGACTTTGCTCCAAGGTAAAATAGTCTACGTTCAAAGAATGTAACTCTATGACTGACAAAACAATACTAGATCTGCAAATTATTATTTGGTGCACTCAACCAAAATTGGACTTGTTAGGAACCCAGGAGACCACAAGACCCCAGGCACAGGCACCTTACCTATTTTTCACAAATATGCCTTAATGTTTCAATCAGAGTTTTACTCAAATACTTGCCAACACGAAATAAAACTCTGCATAACATAAACATTTTGATGATATATTTTTAGGTGTTATACAAATAAACCAATTCTTTAGTTGGGGATTTTTTTTATAAACTACTACATTTACATTGATGTACCATGTGTACCTATGACAATTGATAAACTTCTTACAATGTGCAATCTTTATGGTCATAATGGCTAGTCATTGAACTAGTATCAAAGGTCCTTACGTAATATTGTCCTATCTTTATGGTGCTAATGACTTTTCTACAAAGTTGTACTGCTGTATCTTGATTGAATTATACTGCTGACTCAATATATATAGGTAATGTATCAGTTGACAGTAATTCTGACATGATTAGACCTTTTCATGGTTAATTGATTAAGATTTTAAGGATTGGGGGCAGGGGCAGATCCAGGAACTAAAGTTAGGGGTGCAAACTTAAATTGTTACCGAGCGTAGCAAGGTGACAAAAATATTGAGGCAAAATTATCGAAATATTCTTTATTAAGCTGAGCAAAATCAATATTTTGCAAATTTAAGAGGGGCATGCGGCTGCCACTCCCCCACTAAATCCACCCCTGTGAGAGATCATATATCTATCGTTAGTCTTGTATGCTACTAGTACTGCAATTTCACCCATTGGTAATGTAAGTTTAACTGACCTCACAAACTTTTAATGAGGTACTTATTTGTTCTTTTAGTGTATGTTTAGTCCTCTCTTACTATATTGATTATAAATCTTGAATTTACCAGTTTTAATTTGTTGTCATACCATTTTTATGCCCCACCTACGATAGTAGAGGGGCATTATGTTTTCTGGTCTGTGCGTCCGTTCGTTCGTTCGTTCGTCCGTCCATCCGTTCGTTCGTCCGTCCGTCTGTCCCGCTTCAGGTTAAAGTTTTTGGTCGAGGTAGTTTTTGATGAAGTTGAAGTCCAATCGACTTCAAACTTGGTACACATGTTCCCTATGATATGATCTTTCTAATTTTAATGCCAAATTAGAGATTTTACCCCAATTTCACGGTCCACTGAACATAAAAAATGATAGTGCGAGTGGGGCATTCGTGTACTGAGGACACATTCTTGTTAAATCATAATTCAGGTACCATTTTGAAATAGAATGATATAAGCTTAAACAGGCATATGCTTTGATTAAAACAAAAAAATAGAATACAGTTCTTTTTATTTCAAGTATTAATATTATTATTGAGTCTATGATTTGTTAATGGTTTATTTGATACTTTTTTATTCCTTGGACTTATGTTTTAGTATGTTATAAATCAAATATTTGAGTTTATGCAAGTTTTGAGTTAAATCATTGATGATGAATTTAACAGCAAATGCCCTTTTAGCTTAAAGGTTCTGTCTAGTATTTTAACATTATTATTGAATTCATGCATTGTTAATTGTTCATTTTGAATTTTTGTTACTTGGATTTATATGTTTCAGTATGTTATAAATCAAATATGGAGTTTGAGTCAAATCGGTGATGATGAATTTGACAGCTAAAATGCCCCTTTAACTAAAAGGTATTTGTCATTGTGTAAACTTTCAGTTAGAGTACAGTTATATTTTAATATATTTATGTATTTATTTATATTTAGTAGAATTTTATACTTACATTATAATTGTTTCATATTTGTTAATGTATATATGATTTTATCTTCATAATGATCAAGTTCGCATTAAATTTCATTACATTTTATAATGTTTTTGTTTTGTTTATATGAAGTTTGTCCATCTGTCTATCATCAACATGTCAAACCATTACTTAAAAACACTTAAGCCAATTTTCAACAAACTTTGGTGAATTGTTTGTTACAATTTACAAGAGCTCCCTTTTATTTATTTATAAATTTAAGATATGATGTTTTCAAGTTATGAGATCTTGTATTCATAAAAAAAGGAGTTTTTTTTTCAGTTTTAAATAGGATAATAACTCAAAAGTGCCTTGAGCTGTTTTCATGACGCTTTGGTGACTGGTTTATATTTATACAATTAATCTCTCTTAAGTTGTTGTTTTTTTATAAATTTGTGATATTACATTTATATGAAAAGGCGACTGTGTATCATGCGCTCAAGGCACACAATCATTATGGTGTTGGATGAATGAAAAATAACCAGTTAACCATATTCAGGAAGTCAAAATTATTAGGTGGTACTATTATTGTTTATTTATGGGTGAATACTAAACTTTGCTGTCAGAAAATAGGGGTGAAAGATACCAGAGGGACATTCAAACTTATAAATTGAAAATAAACTGACAAAGCCATGGCTAAAAAAGAAAAAGATAACAGACAAACGAAAGTACACAAAACACAACATAGAAAACTAAAGACTAAACAACACGAACCTTACCAAAAGCTGGAGGTGATCTCATGTGCTCCTGAAGGCTAAGCAGATCCTGTTCCACATGTGGCACCTGTCCTGTTGCTCATGATAGTATAAACCCAGTATAAAGCAGAAATCTCCATCTTGATTCCATGCAAGTTCATCAGGGTTTATTTTCTTCCAAGAGTCATGTGCTTGTCTGCAGTAATTATAAAGTTTAAAAGTGTTTGGAAAGTTATTCTGTTAGAGTTAGATCTGGTACACATGCACACTAGAACAGTCACTAATAACAAGATGTTTGTAGAAAAGGAAACTCAACAGTCACTAGTAACAAGATGTTTGTAGAAAAGGATTGAGCAAGAGAATAAGCTCATCGGAACATCTGAGATCACACTGGCAATAAACCTTATGAGTGTCATGTATGCACACATACATAATAGAAAACAAAGGTCATTGATATTAATGCAATATTTTAGGAAAGGGTCAAGTCTGAGCTCACAGAAAAACATGAAAACACACTGTCAATAAATCTTATAAACATGAGATCAAATGTAAATAAAAGAAGATGTGGTATCATTGTCAATGAGACAACTTTCCACCAGAGAAAAATGACCTCCATATGCCATGGTCAGCTATCACAGACCCTGAAATGATATGAACAACAAATCAAACAATAAAAACTAAAGGTCTGATTTAGGGAGCTACCATTTGATTTTTATGGGGGGGCTAGGATGAAATTTGAAAAAAAATAGGCAGGACAGGAGTTTTGAGTAAAAAAAAGGCAGGATGAGACACTTGCAAAAAAAAAACTCAGGACGACAATTTAGGTAAAAAAAAGTCAGGATAAACTAAAAAAAAAAAAAAGGCAGGACCGAACAGAGTGAAAAATAAAAAGGCAGGACAGAGAATACAGCTAAAAAGAAATGCAGGACAAAATTTTTCATCCTAACCCCCCCCCCATGGAACTAATTTCACATGAAATCTGTTCTGGGAGAACTTTTTTCACAGACAATTTCCATATAATTTGTTCCATCTCTATGAAATAAGTTCCACACTTTACCTGGTGGAATACCACAGACACCAGAAAACACCTTATCAACGTAATGTTATAGTTAGAAGATGTAAGGGTCCAAGTTAGTGTAATAAAGGACCTCTTAAAATCGATTTCAAGCTATCATGAAATTTTACACGACTTCCACTAATACTGAATCAATTAAAATTGTTTATTCAGGAACTCCTGTAAATTTTTCAAAGTTTCCTAAATGTAGATGGAGTTCCATAACTACCTTTAGCATATTTTTAGTAGTAAATACAGTAGTTTTAAATATTTGATAAATAGCCTGCTGTTTAATCCATATCGCGCAACTTTGATGCGCACCCTTTACCATACCCTTTATCACAACCCTACTTTTCTTTTCTTTTTCTACATAAATTCAGTTTTTATTTATGTAAGCTTAGAAATATTATTCCTCAAAATAGATTCAAAATGAACGGTCATTCGGTCGTGACGCAATTTATTGAATGACGTCACGAACGTCAAGTTTTCATATTTTTTGGCACACTAATGCAATTATAAAAAATACAAAGCACACAAAAAAAAAACCAATAAACACATTTTTTAAAACAACAGCACGCAAATTGTAAGGTAACCCAGGTGCTTCGAATAAGTAATTGAGCAAGTAGAACTGAAGGTAACATAGTGCTATGGATCAGAAAACAGTTCATATAATATAATACTCTCCTGTTGAAATATATCCGTATCACATGTCTCAGCCAATATCATCCCTCGGGCCTAAAGGCCCTTGGGATGATACACTATATGATACGGATTTTGCCATGTATTATTCTCTATGTATATGTTGTGTACAAGTTATCAAAAATATTGTACAAATTATAATTTGTATTTTGACTTTGTACAAATTGTAATTTGTACAAAAAGTGCTTGTACAAATTACAATTTGTACAAAAATGGACAAAAATTCACTTATAACTTGTACAATTATTTATCATATGGATTTTGGTGAAAAAAGCATCGATACACATTATTGAAATGCTATTAAATGACCACACAGTACACCTAAGTTACAAAATCAAACATTATTTCTTTATCATTCGTTTGAGCAGTTGATCTAGTGATTTATGGAATCAGGTATTACAAACCATCTTTTGACTCCCAAATCGATGACGACCTGTTTTACTGGCATTTTAACTGCTTCACATAGCGAACGTTGAAGCTCAAGAACCGTTGCTGTGAATAAACATGTGTATTTCACTGCTTCAGTTGGACTTTTAGACAAATGAATATCCAAGAAAGAAAGCGAGATTAAACACCCCATTTGGTTAAGGAATATGACTATGCTAAAGTCAGGAATATGTCAGTTGTTTTTCTGCCGTTTTTTTATCAATGTTTTTTTCAACAAGGATCTTTGTTTTATAAATATCAAACTTATATGTTATTATATATTATAATTTGTACAAAATGATAACTTGTACACAACATATATACTTCATGACCTTCAAAATTCGATTTCAACTTTCCTGTTTAATTAGTTTTATAAGTAAAAATCATAGAGAACCATAGTTGTCCAGTAGGAAATATTTGATTATTTCGGATATTGGTATCTAAAATGAATAGAGTTATCTTTCTTTATACTGAATTGTAGTAGTATTGCAGGGTCAATATTTAACCATTAAACGTACCCATTTATTCTTATGAGTTTATTTAATATACAACACAAAAAAAATGGTTTCTCTTACATCAAGGTTGAGGGGGGAAAAGTGGGGTCGAGTATTTTGGGACAGAATTATTCACAATGTTGAGATCTATGTACTGTCCATTTACATCAAACTGTTCGACGATTTCAGGTAGGAGTTATTGTTATGAAATAACAAATTTTACCATTTTTTTTCCTTCATTTTTGCCTAATATCTTGAAAACTATAATTGATAAGATAGAAACTATAGTATGCAAAAATGATGAGCAGGACTTATCTACAAGGAAAATGGTCAAAACGCAACTCTATACGAGGTTTAGCCCTTCAATGACAATTTTACCCATATTTGCATTTAGGTGTGAAACTTTGATGAACGAAGAAAATCAATAATCGTTTCCTCAAGACCACACTCCCATGCAAATGGTGTCAAGGGAGAGCCGAAAATTCAGTCCCTGAAATTTTCATCCCGGACCTGGAATCGAACCAGTAACCTTTGTGGTAGTAAGGGCAATTGCTACTATAAGGAATTAGCCTATAGTTTCTGTCACACTTACCTGATAGATGGCTGTTTACCAATCTAATTAAAATACAGATCTCCGATTTCGTTATACTACGTTACTACATATGAGATCTATCAACTAATATGTAGTAACGTAGTATAACGAAATCGGAGATCTATATTTTAATTAGATTGGCTGTTTACATGCAGTCTCATATATTTTGTAGATCTTGTATAGCTGATCATATACTTTTCGGAGTTTCTATTTATTTGTATGAAAAAACTCATATAAGTAAGTCAGAAATCATAATTTAAAGACAATATATTCCTGATGAGCAGTCCGAGAGGTGCATTGGTTTGTTTGTAGGTATTTGAGACAATTAGTGCATTTACCCTTACGTTATGTGAGGCTCCCACAGGGTACCCCCTTAGGTCGCAAGGTCGCTTTAAAATTCGTCGAGAGGTGGTTTTTAAGGGAAATGTACAGGTCGCAGGTCGTTTTTTCTAACACAGAGGACGGAAGTCGGTCGGAGGTAGTTTTTTCTAAATTTTACAGGTGGCAGGTCGTTTTTAGAAGCTAGGTCCTCAGGTCGGAAGTCGCCTCTAAAAAGCCCATAGGTCGCAGGTCGTTTTTGACCCTGCGGGAGCCTCTTATGTTTTCAGCTGTGGAAAGGGGAGGCACGCATATAGCTTTAAAAAAACTCAATAACACTAAAACAAGTAAAAAATCGTCATACACGGGGATTAACTCGATAATAGGTCTTCCGATGGTTTTGGTCATAATGCTATTTTTGTAGTCTACTGTATTCAACTAATAAGCTATGCATTCACCTCAATAGGTATCGAAAATGCAGAACGAAAAATGAAACAGCAAGAGCCAAAAGAAGCAGAAAGGTGATAATATAATACAAATTCTAAGACAAAAAAACGTTAAAGATTAAAGAATCCATTTTGATACAGATAATGAAACAACCCTGTTTTGCGACAGTTCAGTTATTCAAATAAAAATTGTCCGAATTATGTCTCCTTGGTCAGATTAACGATTCAAGTTCTTTATCTTCAAGTGAAAAATTTGACAAGGCAGTTAAAAACATGAGAATGAATTAGGGGAAGATTGAAAGAAAAAAGATAACTATCTGAATCAATCTGTCAAATAAAATAACATAAATTATGTCACCAAACAATACCCTTATTACAGTGCTACTTTTCTACGTTCTTATAAATAACATGTTTATATATTATTTAAAACTCATTTTTGTTTTGAAAAATATATCTCAGAGTTATCACCCTATTATTTGTACATCCTTTGTAAATTTAGATGTGGTAGTCACAGATTACCAGTCGAGACCGGGAGATGGCGCAATTTGCAAAGAAGCGAAAGAGTGTGCTCTCTATGTGACTCTATGGATATCGGTGATGAATACCACTATATTATGACGTGTAGCTACTTTATCAATGAAAGAATAAATCTGCTTCCCCCTTTTTGTCACTAAAATGTTAACATTTATAAGTTTGAACAGCTATTTGCTTCCTACAATGTAATTGTATTAGAACAACTATGTAAATTTATTAAGAACGTCCAAGAGAAGGTCGTTCCTCCACGTTAGAACTTCTTAGTATCACTTTATATATGTATATGTAATTCACACATGCTATATATAAGTTTGTATATTGTTAATATGTATATGTTCTCTGTAACAATTGTTTTAAGAGAATAAAGTATTCATTCATTCATATATTTAAGATATTAACACATTTTTTTGTTCAGATCAGCTTTTTTATGTGAGGATCAAATGTTTATAAAGTTTTAATGTAATACCACAATATACAATGTAAGCATAAGTAATCTAAAGTATACAAAGTAATTATAAGTAATCTAAAGTATACAAAGTAATTATAAGTAATTTAATGTAATCAAATTAGGTGTAATTGTAATTATAATTAATTACATTAAACTAGCAAAGTGGAGAAGGTAAAAAAGAAGTACCTGCTTTACACCGTATACACATGATACATGTGATTTCGAAATCTGAAAATTATGTCTGATGATTCTTCTCAAGTTATATATATATATGTGATCGTCAGAAAGAGAGCACGTATGGTTTTGCACGTTTAAAATACATTATCATGATCGAATACTTTTATCAAAGGTCATCAGAGATTAGTGCAACACATCTGTGCGATTTGCTTGAAAATAATCAGTCATATAAAAAATTGCACCATCCCGAATGCGAGTCGACAGTTCCATAATATTTTTCTCCGCAATCAGGATGACTAGAATCAAAAGATTTTTACCGTTGAACCCAGTAGTCAGACTCCTATCTTTACTATTATGTGAAATTACGAAATTCAATCAGTGTTTTAAAAGTTCATTCGAGAAAAAAAAAAACGTTTTGGAAGTTACTATAAATATCTAGCTCCTAAAAGATTTACTAAAATTGACTTATACCAGATAAATTTAAGTTAACAGTCTGTATAATACAAATAAAACATATACTGTACATTTCTGACTCTAGTGGGTACTAACGGTATGTATATCTGTTAGAAATAGTTGTAAAAACAGTCCGATAAAGAAATTTATGAATGGACTTACAAAACACATTTGTAATTTTAAATCCAGTGCATTGATTTGTATTTTATTCACGAATATTATTCCTGGATGATTTCGATGGTTTCAAGAATTAATTAACAAATTAAACGAAAGTCGTTCAATTACATGGTCATTTCAACAGTACAGTAGCTTGACCCGATATCACCGAGGCTGTTCCATTACACTGACACACCCAAATATTTGTGTATTGCTTATTTTATGTTTACAATATTTTGCGCATGCTTAAAGACTATGATTCAATGTTATTATGACTGTTTATGAAATAAATCGTTACAAAAAAATAGTAGAAATTATTTCATATCGCTATCTTTATCTAATTTCCATCTTTCTCATGATAATCCGGTGGTACTTTCCGGTAATCTCAATGAACAGCGCAAGGCTAAAAGATTACGGGTTGTGACACGGTTCAGTGCGTGTATTCATGCACAGCTCGCAGCTTTTTCACAACAACAATGTAAACTCTTTATAAATCCTCATGGTTTCTCATTTATGGCGACCCACTGTTTGTATATTGTTGGTATTCTATATGTAGTTTTTTGGATTACACCTGCAAATGGTAAGAATTTACTTATTTAAATAATGAATATAATGTTTACATGAAATTTTGATATCGGTCACCCCGCTCCAACAAAATCAACATGGCCGCAGTTTATTTGTGCCCTCTCTGTTCACCTTTTGGCTTGTCCGAGTTTGACCACACCAAAGACATCAACATTTACCCCAGTCATATTACTAATATTATTCTGGGACACGAAACATGACTAGGAACATTTTGTAATAATTTATGCCAATTTTGTTGGGTCATGTTTTGATTTTTTCTCGCGATTTTTTTTTACCACTGAATGGAATTTGTGCCTGATCTCGGTGTCGAGAGGCGAAAATGGGGTCAAGATGAACAAATACTAAAGATATGACGAAAGAGCTATACAAACAAATGGTTGAAAACAAAACAAGATTATTATGTGTGATGATTAACATTTTTATGAAGATTATGTTAAAATTGAACTGTTTATATTGACAAAAATAAAAATTTACGAATTTACAAAAAAACATGTGTATTTTATATAAGAATTGAAGAAATAAACAAAAAATTAATTTTACATGGGTAATTGTTTACATGATAATTTTACTACAAAGATTGTTAATAAAATAAAAGATTTTTCGTTTTTGTGATGTTCTGGAAGATGATTGGTTATCCACATATTAATTCATTACAGTTATATAGGTCATCATAGATGGCCTTGGTGACCTTGGTATAAAAGAAGCCATTTTGAGGTCTTTTTTTCAGAATGAAGTTAATGACAAGAATTATTATTGTTTTTTTTTTAATCTGCATATATGAACAAAAAAGATTTCTGGAATTTCAAATGAATTTTGGTTAACAAAGTGCAATTTTTTTTTGGCATTGATAAAGATCATCTGTTGAACATTATCAGTAAATAAAATAAAAATTAACTATATTTTTATTATTAAATTAAATGCAACTTAATAGTCTTATTTGCATATATGTATATTGTATAAGTTGTATTAAATTTCATAATAATTTAAATACTGTTTACATGTACACTCAATATTAGTAATCAATGCTAAATTGTATTTAAAATAGGTTTATTCCTAGGAAAAAAACATTTCATTATCCTACTCATCTTTCAGTTCCTTTATCATAATTAATTGAAGATTATTCACCGATATATACTTCTATCTGATATATAAGCAGAATGAAATAAGAACACCACTTTTTGTTTTAATACATCATACAATTTGTATAATATAAAAAGAATATGTGGTATGATTGCCAATGAGACAACTCTCCACAACTTGGTAAAAGAGACCAAATAACACAGAAATTAACAACTATAGGTCACTGTATGGCCTTCATCAATGAGCAAAGCCCATACTGCAGAGTCAGCTATAAAAAGCTCTGAAATAAAAGATGTAAAACAATTGATTTTTACAAAACTATTTAAACCGCCTAATTTATAAACGTCCAAAATAATGAAAAAATAATTATTTAAACAATTATGTAACACAGCAACAAACAACAACCACTGAATAAGAGGCTCTTGACTTGGGACTGGCAGAATGTGGTGGGGTTGCAATGATTATATATCTCATTTTGTAAGTCGTGCAACAGATTTTATTGCATTTTATTATATAAAAATAATTAATAAATATCCCTCTGGTACATGTATCTTCTTTTAAAGGGAAATATGGTTTCAGTGACTTATTATTCTTCATGTTTGTTATTTTCCAATGTGACAGAAACTCAAGAACACAATTAAACGACAAATTACATTGTACCATGATAAACAACTGTCTAAATCAGATAATATAATATTTGGTACTATTTTGAAACAGACTCCAAAAACGCACCCAAAAAACTATCAAACTCATTAGTCAGAATAACCTGACGACTCATAAAGACAAACCAAAAGTCCAGAAAACCTTGAAAGCTTACATGTAAGTTAAAACTATATGAGACTAAGTTAACCTGACCAGGCTAAAAGGATCCCAGGTGTCCTAGAAGGGTAGGGGTATCCTGCTCCCAGAGCTCCAGATAAGCTGCGTATTTGCGTGATCACGCATTACAAATAATAAAAAACCCAATGCAATTGCACATTGCAGGGTTCAATAACCCAATTAATTCAAAGGAAAACCCAATTATATGCCAAAACCATGAGTTCTCAACCCTTTTATTGGCTAACATTTGCGTTATGTACCCTTATCTGTTTACAGTCGTCGCGTAAACTATTTTTATAATATTTATAATTGGAAATTTCCTTTCGTTCTAAAGATAGATCCCTGCATCAAGTAACTGAAATGGGTCCCTGTTAGAGTTTTCCGTTGCTCAATAGGTACACGTGTTTTTGAAAACATTTCGATCTTCTCGGCGTTTATCCAATTAGCGTGTATCATGTAGTCAAATTTTTTTCGCATTGCTCGGGATTTATCATAACATACATTGAATAAAAACGAAAGTGAATGTCCGGTAAAAATATTGAATAGAAGCATGTTTTCTGCTTCTTTTGAAAAGCTGAGGGAAAGTTATAATGATAACAAGACTCAGTCAGTGTTTTTAGGAAGTGTCCATCGAACACACGGGCGTGTGTGGGTATCTTAACGAGAACATTGCTGATAAAAACAGGGTTTCCTCAAAAACGAAATCAGTTGGAAAAAGTGAAATGGCTAAGTATTCAGTATAGTGTTGTTAGTGTGTGACAACATGTATGATTTTAAAAGTAGCTGTTTCAATCTTAATAACATGATTTTCTGAAAGGAGAATGATTCTAGTTTAGGGTTTTACATGTAAAAAGATAGTTATTTAGTCAGAAAACATAAAATTAGACATAAATAGCATGTTGGACAGAGGTTATGTTGGACGTAACAGGACATTGAAAAATTGAATATTTTCCTTTTATATGAAGGCCTAGTTAATAAATATATCAATTTTTCTCTGACAGTTCATAAGATCTTCAATTAAAGTATATCATTTTGTTAAATTTTTCAAAAACTAACTTATAAGTTGGAAAAATCTTAAAATATGTCGGACAAACGGGGACATTTTTGGATGAGAATTTGTTCCATTTGCATCATTGAAAGTCAAAAACAAAATCAAAACTATGCTGTTTATACTAATATCTACAGCTGGTGTTCCTCAGCAAGAGGTAAAATGGTTCATTATTAAATAAATGGATAAAACAAAACCATAAAAAACTGTAGGACAAACATAGGACAGATTATATTCCCTGTCGGACAAACATAGGACAGAATTCATTAATTTACTGATCCTAATGGGAAATTAAAATGGGCACCTCTTAAGAAGAGACTAGGAAGGGTCTGAGAACTATTTTTTAGTTTATGTGGACATGTTAGTTGTTAACAAGGTTCTTTTTACTTTTAAAAAGCTGTTACGTCCGACATTAGAAGATTTTGTCCTACGGTTCGTCCAACAGAAAATTAATGGACTCTTGTTACGTCCTAATTTTCAAAATTATGTCAAATTTAGACTGTCAACAGTTTAAAACCTCTTTATTTTTCATTTATATGGTAGTATTTAAGGTTAAGTAATTGTCAAAGTAGAAGCAAAATTGATTCTGTGACTTGTGGTAGCCATTTTAGAGAATATCTTGGATGTTGGACGTAACATTTTTTTGGACAAATGTTGGATGTAACTTCCATCTCTTGGTTGGACAGAAAGAGTGTTCACCCCTTCAATGTCGTTGACCTCAAGTAAAAAGGAACAGTTGACAGCAATACCGTATGCACATCGCGATTGTCGTAAAATTTGTTGTCATAAACATTAAAAAAAACTTAAACTGAGTTGACAACTTGCAAATGAAAATTGAAATTTTCGCCCGTAACGGTTGGACAGATTTTTCAAGAGTAAACTTTAATGACAATTCCTGAAAAAAATAAAACTTTCTGCTGTAACTTCATGATGAATTATCACATTTTAGTTAATAAGCTCAAGCCTCAAGATATTTTGTGCATTTAATTGCCCTCTATTGTTACATAACTTATATATTTCATTTTCACATAGGAAGAAGACAGAAAATGTTAGTCCAACAACATGACCATTTAAAATTGTTTTTAATCCTTATTTTTCGATGATTTTTCATGTTTTAGTGTCCTTAACCTTGCCAACCCTATTGTTTTACCTGAAAATCCTTTTTACCTAGTTGCCATTCATACAAAAAGGTTAATAAAACAATTTTGATTTTGGGTCATTCGACCATGTCACAAAATAAGCATGCAAAAAATAGGGAATTCAACACTTCATTTATAAAATACTTTATTCAACAATAAACTTTTCATATGAGACTGTTTATATTATCTCTTCATCATCCAGTGAATTGATTAGCTACCTGCATTAAAACTCAAAATAATTTAAAATATGAAAAAAATGCATTTTTCTGGGACACCCATTGAAACAACACTTTACTGAATACTTAGCCAAATGCCAAATCAATTATGACATGATAAAGCATCAGAAACCGAAAGTTCTAATAAAAGACAACGAAACCCAGATTTATGAAAATTGGAATAAAGCAAAAACATTCAAGTATAATTAGAGTTTATATACTATTTTTTTCATTTTACGGTTAATTAATGAATACACACACAGGCACTGGTCTCAGAATTTATTATATAAAGGTATAAGACGAGTGCCTGTGAATACACATATCCGTTTTGTAACAGTTTATATGAGAAAATACAAAACTGGCAGAAGGTTTGAAACGGAACATTTAAACAAATTAAACCTACAATTGCTCCTCCGTGAATAAACCAAATGAAACAGCTAGCAAATAACCCTAACCCTAACCCTAAACCAAATAAAACAGCTAAACAAAGAAAGAAACATATTTAAGATGGAAAAAAATCTGGGGTTGATATTGCCTAAATATTCAATTGTGTTGATGAAAAAACCCAATACATTAAGGAGCTTGGTGGTGAAAAACCCAATTTGATATTAACATGAGGGGTGAATATGAATTGATAATGCAATTAAAAAACTTTATCACCCAATTATATAAGAAAATGGTGGGTAAAAAACCCAATTTGTGAATTCTTATCTGGAGCTCTGCTGCTCCACATGTACAGTTCTTGAAATTAACACAGGACCGATTTGATAGTTTGCTCATGGCAAGATTGGTTATGTAATGTAACATCTAAGGAAAAGAAGACAGTATTTTAGCTATGACCATGGTGACAATGGAAACCAATTTATTAATTAATAGAATTCCTTTTACATTTGAAAGGGACTACTCATTCATCTTGCTTCAATTTTCCATCATTTTCCAGTGGCAGTCTAAATGTTCCTGACCTGCATCCTGGAACAGCCACTATTACAGGACCTATCTATTATTATTAAATTTGTTCTCGTCCTGAATATGCATGAACTATTTGCCACTGGACATTAAAGCAACCAACAGTCAATCATTCAATTATTGATCTTACTTTCATGTAGGTTTTCTGTGATTCCAACATTTTGAAGTATATATATGCTAAATGCACTTGTCAAAATTAGCCCAACAATGATAGATTTGAGCTGTTGCTTCTGATACATTTTACATCATGGCAACACCACCTGCACTGTGTCCTGCCACCTATAGGGTTCATAAAAGTTTACTTAAGGTTTTGGTGGCAGATGTAATGTGTTTCTGCATCAGATTTATCATGGGTTCACACTTCATGTACATAATGTATGGTGGCAACTACAAATGAAAGTACATAAAGTACCTTTAAGATTTATAAATTTGTACATGCATTTTGTACCAAATATGCTCTAGATCTTACATTTTACAATTTACTGTAAATTGGCATATTTATTCTTGAGAAATTCCTAATGTTTGCTATAACTTTAAGTAGATATGGCATGTATGGTGGTACATGAACTAACTGTACTTCATTTTCAATCTTTTAATCTTGCCAGTTTGTAAAATAGAGTGAGCACTGCTGTCCAACACATTGATCTGTTCTACACATTATTTCAAAACAAGTTTTCTAGTACTTCACTTGATGTGCTGAATCGCTGGAACGGTTGGCTCTGAATGTCAGCATTGTTTCTGTATTTTGTTGTGAGATTTTTAGAGAAATTGCTATTCGATAAATTAGCTGCACAGTTTATAATTTGTTTATATTACCCCAATACTTAAATGTACAAACATGTTACATGTCAGTGTTTTGTTTTAAAGGACCCTGGAGATTTTTTTGAATTTGTTACCATGATTTTCAATGTTACATGTAATTGAAAAACAACAAATATATATGTACCAGATGTGAGTTTAAGTGTGAAAAGTTCATCAGAAATATTTTTTTTGCCTTAAAAAATAGGAAACTACATGTTCAACATGTAGATTTTTGTACATAATTGCTATTTATGATTTTATATTTCTATCCTTAATATTTTGTAATTGAAAATAAATGTATCCTTAATATTGTTTTAAACTTTTCAACAAAGCGATCAAGTTTATCTTCTTACAACACAACACTCAAACTCTGTTAGTAAATTTTCATAAGAGAATCCCTTTTTTCCTGCCCAAGTTTGACCTCATGCCCAGCAGCCTTGGCTTTTTAATTTGTTTTCATTATTCGATTTGTAAAATTTACCTCTACAGGCCAATAAAATCTATTTAGAATTTCCTCTTTCCCCGCAAAAAAAGGTCTAGGCTCTTTTTATTGTGAAGACTACATTGTATACACAAGGTCACTTTTAAGTTAATTTGTCTTTGAACTTAATGTTAATAAGCCAGGGATCTCCATGGATGAAAATTGAACGATGGAGGAACTTTCACCATTACAAACCGTGTCTACGCTGTACAGTGTAGCGCGATCGAAAGTATTTTATATTCCCTCCATACAACAATGATACAAGGAATGGTGAACATGCTAATTCCTTACTTATTTAGATTATATTTATTTGAATTTTCATTATAGAATTAGAAGTATCAATATTTTCATTTATTGCCGTTTTTAACCATTCAAATGCCAAGTCTTCATGGTCCCCCCTTAGTCGAGAATGACCAAAAGCTGTCCTGAAGGTCCCCATGTAGATTTCTTGTATTTTTGGCAATTGTTATGGGGGTTAAAAATCATATCATGTGGAGCTTATTTTTCATGGACACTGTCAAATTCAGAACCCATTACCGGTATGGCTGATTTGCAGCAACAACAAAACGATGCGTACGGGTTATGTAAAAGGTTAAAGAGATTTGTAAAGCAAACGTTGACAAATGAAAAGGTTTTTAATGACTTTATCTGGCAAATTGAAGCTGTGCAACATGCATCTTTCGAGTCTGAATAGAAACCGGAAACGCGGATGTATCAATTTGATTGTAATATACGAAATGAATTCGGAATTACGATACGATATTTCTTTACAGGAAATATTTAAGGTTTTACTTTTTAACTTTTAAAGTAATTCTAAATTATCATTACAGCAGTACTCGAGTTATTTGCGATGAAATAATATTTACTGTTTTGCGTCTTATTTTGTACTTTTAAAAAAGGGGGATGCTGATTGCGTAAGTCAAAATAAAGCACGTGTTCGGCTTGTTAAACTGTTTTCTTTGTAACTGGATTATTAATTTATTTATTTAATCTAAATTATCATAATCATTTGCTGAAACTTAGTTGATTAATTCGACAAATGGATCGTCTATCCTCAGATAGTATTCTCCTGTCTGGTTTGTTGATCTACCTGTACAAGCTCAGGTACAAGTGATTAGCGATCTTAATCAAGATATCCCTCAGGCGTTAGAACTGTATTGGATTATAACATAAAAAGCCTAAGGGTTATGCAATTACATGCATTTGATTATAAATGATAAAAAAAATGGCGTCGGGCTACAAAAAACGATGAAGTTTTGAACGATGGCGGAAGACAATTTAACGATGGCGCAAGATAATTTAACGATGGCGCGAGTCATTTGACGATGGCGCAAGACATTGGAACGATGGCGGGGCGCCATCGTCAAACAGGCCATGGAGATCCCTGTAAGCATATCAATATGAAGTTATAACAAAGTTCAAAAACTTGAACGTCAAATTTACCTGAATTTTAAGGTCATAACGGTTACCTGGTACATGAAGAATTGATCACAAGAAACCCAGTGTTTTGGGGGATAACTATGAAAGGAAAGTGTTCTGTAGATTAGGGTTACTTTCAAAAGCCTGAAAAGGGTACCTTACCTCTTCAATATCAATCATAAACATTGCACCAAATATGTAAGTGACATATTTGCGAAATAACAGTTCTACAGTGTGGGAATATTTTTTTTATCAGAACAAAATTAAATGTTCTTTTCAAAGAAAATGGATAAACCTTAGTAAAAGATTAAAAATAAAAAGTATTATGGTAAGATGTATCATTGTAAAAAACAAACATCATAGTGTGGTGTGCCGTTGACCACCTTTGAAGTGTCACCACTTCTCCCTATCGTCTACCCTATGATTTTGAAGTAGTGTGAACCCTGCATGTTTTAAAGTGTACTGCAAAAAAAAATAATAAATAGATATTTTTTAATGGTTTTTATTACTGTTTAAGGTTTCCCCTTTTGACATTTCTCTGTTAATCCCTGTTTAAGAACCAGATATGCTTTAAAGAAATAACTTACTCTTGGGCCTTTTATATCTTACATACATGCATATATGTCATGCATGTATTAATAGTTATAATAAATTGGCCCTAAGAATCTTTTTTTTTCTTTCTCAAAACAGCCTGCTACTAGAAAATGAGGGAAAAGATTTATATACTGTATATATATATATATATACATGTAGGAAGACATAATAATAACTTCATTGACATAGACACTCTTAATAAAAAGACATTCAAACTGACCCAAGTCCAAAATAAAGTGAAAACAATTGATTAAACAAAGAACAGACCAAAAGACTAACAATAGTATACAAATATCCACATGGAACACTAAAGACTTAAAAGCAACAGGAACCCCACCAAAAACCAGGGTGGTGATCTCGTAAGCATGGAATAAGTTTTGAAACAGAATTCATTCTATCTGTGAAAGTATCATTTAAAAGGAAAGATTAAATCATTTAAAACATTTTCTTTCTGTATTTTCATTCAATAATCAATGAGGTCTATAAATAGAACTCTATAATAGGGTTAAAAGGTTAGTGAAAGGGACAAGTTATGCAATTTATTACTAGTATTCAGTGTTCAAAATTGATTTTAACCTGAAATTGACCTTTGCTCATTGGATGACCATTAAGAAACAGCTTTGGTCATTCACCTTAGCCTCAGTTTGAATAATGACCTCTTGACCGTTAGACAGAAGCATCTCTATGATGAAGAATGTTAGGACATTGAGTACATTGTTCACAATCAGGAAAGATAACTCATGTAGTTATATGTGATGGGATTTTATTGTATTAGAATATGCATCATTAAAAATAGGAATTGTACATTATTTAAAATTCCCAACGTTGTCAATGGTCTGTCTTATATATATATCTCCAGTTATATTACTCTAAATTATCATCCTGTGATATAAACCATATACCAGGATACATTTTGGCCATGTTTTGTGTTACATGGGTTACGTATTGAAAAAAATACCTTGTTTTTTTCCTATTGAACCTAATTTTGTGGTAATCTATCCTCAATTAGAAATAAATATTATCTTATCTATATACAGTTTATATTAGTATAAAGCATATGAAATATAAAGCACAAAATGCTCCTTGCTATTTTAAAAATTCAGTGCTGTAATGTTGTAGTACTGTACATCTATGTTGTACAAAAAATGTTGTAGTTTGCAGATTGCAGGAGGTGGCTTTTGGGCTGTTCTGTGTAGATTTTCACTTCTAATCCATGTTTCAAATTAGTACATTTATTTTGGAGCTGATTTAATTATATTTAAAAATGAATGGATTTTTCATTGTCATGTAGCAGATGTGTACTATTTTATGGCTTGCAAGTTTTTAGTGTCACAGTTTGTGAAAATACTTATTGAACTTTATGCACAGAATGTGATGCAACACTTTAAAAATTCTAGGAGTTCTGTTTCCAGTAGTGTACTTAAGTCAGATAATGTCTTTTTCTATCATAATTTGATAAAGGCCTCACCAGTCCAAAATTTTTCTGGTCTTTTGTATTTAACTCTTGGTCCAATATTTTTCTAGTCTTTTGCATTTGACTAGTGACTAATAGTGCAAACTGTTCTTCTTGTTTGAATATTTATTGCTGATGTATATTGTCTTGAACTTGTATTCACGCTGTATATTTGACCACCTAACAGAAATTTTACCGGAACTTAGTTATAAATAATGTCATGATATACATTCCAGTTGGAACAAATATTCTTTACCCTAGGCCTTTATTCTGCTGTAAGGCCAAATAAAAAAGTATGTGTGGTTCCAGTTACATCTGAAAAAAAGTTAGGGTAGGTAGGGGATTTTTTTTATTTTATGTTGTTTTTTTTACATTGAGTCTATGGGAGCAACATTCTGACTTTAACAGTGCTTAATGAAAAATGACAATAAAATCTTTAGGGTAGGCTATTTTTAAGCTGAAAAAGTAGGGACGGTAGGGTTACTCAATACTGGAACCACACATATATTTTTATTTGGCCTTAGGAACAAGTACTGTTATAAAGGGGTGTTCCTAAGGTTTTGAACACCAGAATTTGCATATTATTGGCACAATTTCAGTATTTTACAATAAAAATGAAAGTGTAAGCCAGCATACATGTATTTCTCTCATGGACCACCAGGTGAAAAAAGATTTTGAGAACTGCTGCAATATTTGTCCCACTGGAAATAATATTAGAGAATATTTTTTCCACTTGAAACTTACATTAATTTCGTGACAACATCAACCAGATCATGGCAGATGTTAAATATGATATGAACTTTTGTATTTAATTATGCAAATATTAACCTTGGTTATTTTTGTTTGTATCACAGGGAACAATGGGAAAGATGAACCACTGTTATCAGGGTTAGTGGTCAACAGTCAGGACGGCCACCGTGTTGTGGCACAGAAGAACGGCAAACTTTTGTTGAACTGTTCTGTGGAGGTGAAGTCCTCAGAGAATGGTGTTCCTAATATAACGTGGAGGAAGAATGGTGTTTTATTAGACTTTGACAATCGTATCCAGAAAGTACAGAATGGGTCCCTGTACTTTAAACGTGTATGGCATAAAAAGAAGAAGAATATATCTGACGAGGGAATGTATGAGTGTTTAGTACAGAATAAAATAGGCAGCATTATAGCTAGACGGGTCACTCTTGAAGTAGCAAGTAAGTACATCTGACTATCTACAATGTTAAGTACAGAATAAAATAGGCAGCATATATTATAGCAACAGTCTAATCTATATTAAACAAGAGAAACATTTAGGAACTACAGCAACAAGCGACTACCACTGAACATCATGTTCCTGACTTACAACAGGTGCAAACAAATGCAGCGTCTATTTTTTTTGTTCACCAATTGTTGTCAATTCAGGGGTGTGGAAATATTTGTTGTGACCACTTGTCCCCGGGCAAGTGAAATTGTAAATTTTACTTGTCCGGAAGAAAAATTACTTGCCCTGATTTCTTAATGAATTTAGAAAGTGGAAGATGTATTTTACTGTAAACGTGTATGTTTCTTAAACAGTTTTTAAACAAAATTGAAATGGTATTCATGGTCTTTGTTTGTATATTAGAATGATAAAAAGATAAGTGGAGTATAAGTAGACCACTATGAGCTATAAAAAAAAACAACAAAAAACAGCTCTAAATTAAAGACTCTTGAGGCAAATATTGCAATGTTTTTCAATGCTAGCTTACATGAACCTGGGAGATTATATCATGGCTTATATTTTCTTTACTGTGAGTCAGTGCGGAGTTTTAAAGTTAATGAAGGGATGAAAACCAAATAATTGATGAATTACTGAATTGCTGTTTGTACCCCCAAAAAAACTATTGGTGGACCAATTGTAAATTTGAGATTTATTTTAGATACCTAAGCGAAATCAAAATTTTATAGAACTTTAAAATCCTCTATTCGTTTTTTTTTCTCATGATATTTGCACTTTGCCGCCTCTGATTTCCATTTCTTGAATTCCGAGCGATGACCTATCTTAAGATGCTTATCCATCTTGACCGGTCATTTAGTTTTCATTTTGAGAAATCAGTCTTCGAAATTAATAATGACCATTTTTGGTGACCCGTTGCTATAAGCTGTTCAACGTCAATCCCGGATCAATGGGAAAAAAAACATAGAATATGAATGAAACCTGGATTTTCTTACTTATTTTTTTGTTTGATAATCGATCTGTCTTGATAATTGATTGAGTTTTACTAAAACATGTTGTTTTCTTCTTGTTATTTGATATTTTTTCTACTTTTGTGAATGGATTTTGGGGACTTTTCTATATGATTATATGAATCAATAATGTCAAGCATAATTTTTTTAATTGTCCATGGGCAACAAATTAAAGACACAAAAAATTGCTTGTCCGGTCGATCAACTGTACAAGTTGGGCGAGTCGGGCATAGCATTTCCACACCCCTGCAATTTTATGATATTTTGTTTGAATCTAATACAAGTAAGAGGTTTAGTAAGCTATAAAACCTAATTCAATCCACCATTTTCTGCATAAGGAAATGCCTGTACCAAGTCAGAAAAATTACAGTTGTTTTCGATTCGTTTAATGTGTTTGAGCTTTCTTTTTGCCATATTTGATAAGGGACTTTCCAATTGGAATTTTCTGTGGAGTTCAGTATTTTTGTAATTTTCCTTTTTACATTATTTTGAGTTCACTCGTGAGACCTCAAGGAAAGAAAATATCACCTTACATACATGTAGAAGTTGTCATACAAAGGGCTCTTAACAAATACATCTTAAAAGGTAGAGGTGTTAGAAAAATAGTTCTCCTTGAAGTCTCCCTTTCCAGATCCAGGGAGAAGTTAATTCTCCCTCAAGTTCTAAAGTGTGATGAAAATATATACAACATGTATTTGTCATGTTTATAAATAGATTTTTATTATTGACCAATCAGATCTTTTTTTGTTAAACAAGCAATTGTTCATGTAAAGGATGCATAAATGGGATAGTCGACATGGTCAAGGTCGTCAAAAATCACCCTCATCATCTTTTCCCTCAACTCTTACCCAGAAAAATGGAAAAAAGTATTTAAGAAAAATATTTTATTAAATCAATGATAATCTACACAATTACGCAAAAGAAAAAATATTAGTGTTTTTCTGGTTGGCCATTCCAACTGACCCTAACTTTAAAAAAAATCTTTTATCTAATCTCATCATCAGTGATCATGGCTCATGTCATTTTCTTGTTCATTTCAAAACATTAACCCAAATGATTAGTCGATCAAAAACAAAAATTAAAAACAGGGCCATTATGAATTTAAATTGGGCGAGTTTGGATTTAATTCTAATGATATTGACCAAATTGACATCAAACACTTAAACTGATTTGCAAAACCCCCTTTTATAATTTTTTTGCAAAACATTTTCGTTAAAAAATATTTTATCTTCACTGAACATGTTGAAATAAACCTTTAACCAGTGGTTGAACTGACAATCCTTATTATCTCGTAGTGTTTATATAATTTGTTGAGGTTAAAATCCAAAATGCATGAAATTGTTGAATGAACCCTTTAATTGATGTTTCATTCTTTATTTACAACTGAATTTTATTTTAAAATCACATTGAATTGGAATTTTTATAGCCTAAGAAAAATCAATACCACATCTCCCAAGTCAAAATCCTATAAATTAACACATTTTTCTATCGGAACATTCTTAAACGGATTAGAAGGGCAAACATAAAGTTTAATTCCTTTTAAGCTATGTTTTTACATTTTCAATTTTTAAACCTCTATAATCTTAAATCAAATATTTGTAAACAAAGAGTAAATAGTTGCCCTTTATGTCGCCCCATAATTCTCTGATGTGTGACCCATTCAGCAAAGGTCACATCAGGTTATTTACATGAAGAAGAATATGATTTATAATACATTTGTAAATAGAACATTTTTTGCAACTTAAAAAGAAAGAAGGGTATTTTATTTATGTTTCTGTAATGATTAACATCATAATTAGGATAGAACTGATATAGATTGCAGAATATTCCAGTGCACAGAGAAGGGACTATTTTTTTTATTTGTGGGTCAGCTTATGGCTGAAATAGTGCCAAGGTGTTGAGGTACTGGTAGGGAATAGGTGTTGGCTCAAATAACAAAAACATGTTCATTAGTTAATAAAGAGGTTAATATACCAACATCTTTTCTTTAGCCACAAAAAATATTCAAGTCTTCATGGGATAAATAATTAAGTAGTTCTGAGGCCTTTTTAGGAGAAAAAAATAGTTGAAAATATTTTTTTTGCTATTAATTTTATGAAGATTGGTCACTAAAAACATTAGAAATGTGTAAATGAGTGTTTTGTATAGTACATAGCATCTGTAAATTCTTAACAGCTGTAAAAAAAAAAAAATAATTGAATAAATAAATATGTCAAAATGCATAATTTGACATTTTTATTTTCATGAATTATAATAATATATTAATAAATATTAATATTAAACATTGTGAAAAACTCTACATGAAAGTAAATATTATACAGGTTGTACTTATTAAGGAATTTTTGTTTTTTTTATACTTGCATGTAAATATGTAATAATTCAATGATTGCACACATTTTGTGCCACAAACCTATTTTCTTGATGTCAACATGACCTTCAAAGATTGCTGATTGACATGTGACCTTGTGGGTGTTTATAGAAATAGAGGGTGCATCATTATAATGTGGATTTAATTGTTTTACCAGTATTTTAAGAGAAAAAGATGCGAATGATTATTTAGTTTTATTTAACATTGATTTTTTGCTGCTATTGTAAAACAGTTGAGGGAAATGAAAGTTACAAAAATACTAAATTTCCAAACTAAAGAAAATTTGAATGGCAAATTTGAAAGCTCAAACACCATCAAACAAATGGAAACAACTTTCATACTCTTGACTTGGCTCAGGTATTTTTTATTGTACAAATTGGTGAATTATTCTGATTTTATAGCTTGCTTAATTTCTCACTTACAAGTATGACATGTGCCATTCTATTTCAACTTTTCCTTAGACATGTTAGAAAGACCTTCTAATTTTAAGAAGACATGATATGCAATATGGTAATATAAAAAGAAAGATACTTTTTAGTAGATATGAAAAGATGTGGTATGAGTGACAATGAGACAACTCTCCATCCAAGTCACAATTTGTAAAAGTAAACCATTATAGGTCAAAGTACTGTCTTCAGCATAGCAAAAGTTGTGAAACCCTGTAGATAAAAGTGTTAGATATATTTGTTATTTTATTTTTAGGCATAGCAAAAGAGTATAGCTCTGAACCTGTAGATAAAAGTGTTGACAAGGGGGGTGTGGCACGGTTCGAGTGTAAGATCAAAGCAGTGCCCCCTCCTCTGTACACATGGATCAAAGATGAAGTCCAGTTAGCAACAAATGACAGGTAAATACGTCATTCTATATATACTCCTTTGACTTGTAGTGATTTTGATAGTGCTCATCATTTATATATCTAACAATTTTGAAAATTAATATACTGTGGATTCATTTATTTTCGTGGGTATCAATTTTCGTGGATAGAGAAAAAAAGATGTTTCGTGGTATACGTAAATTCGTGGATCGCTGATTACAACAACAAAAAATTAGATAGTAATTCGTGGATTTCTTTTTGATTTAGGAGATCATATAACCTCCTTGGTTTGATCAATAATAAAACAAAACAAAAAAGAAGGAATTCATTGAAAAAGTTTTGAGTTGTCAAAATCATCGTTTGGTCATTCTAGGTTAAAGTGCTCATTGATAACTTCGATAAAAATAATGGACAGAGACAACTAATTATTTGTTTGTTTTACAATTTATAAATTCTTGTCTGAATTCTATAAGGCATTCAAAACTTTATGATTGAAAGCTCATTTCCCTAATCACGATATAATAAACAGTGATATAAGTATAAGGTGTGAAAATAAATGTTCCTGTCATAAACAATATTACCTACGGGCAATATCCCCGTACTTAATCCTATTGATTTTCAATCACTAGTAAACCAAACTATGACACGATAATTAACAACTTGCAGTTATTTTCCATGAACAGTTTTAATTAATTTTAAAAAGTAAATTATCACTGATATTCGATATATTTATTATAGATTTAATCAAAATACTTGTATCTTCTTTCAATAAAAAAACGTGTTATGTTACAATAGTCAACACTATACTAGAACTGCATAACATAACCGGAAATAAACATCCGACTCCATACACATTTCTCGGGATTATTCTTCGTTGAATTCTTAAATTCGTGGTTCGCTGTGACCCACGAAACCCACGAAAATTGGTATACCACGAATAAAAATGAATCCACAGTAGATACTTTAAATCACAAACAAATCAAAGTTTGACAATATATTAAGTAGACTGTCACTCTTTATAGGAGTGATTGCCCTTAAATGAGGATTTTTTTTACCCTCTTGTGTTGCGAGCAAAAAACTGAGGAAGATAGAGAGAAACTAAGCAGACAAAATGATAATCATACAAGATCAACAAAACACAAAATTTTAATCATGAATTCTAATCTACAATGTTGGAGAGTGTCCTTTGTTGAACATACACATAGACCAAAGTGAGGGACACAGGCTCATTACAGCATCTAGTTTGTTTCCTCCAAAAAATATTTTATTTCCTTAAAAACGTCGTAGTATAATAAGCAACATGACCTTTGCATTGTACTTTTACAGAGAAAAATTGGTAAATGACTACAATCCAACAAGAAGAGTAAGACAATAAATTTAATTATCTATTGTTCCAGGTATATCATTATAAACTGCAGATTTTACATGATAAATAAATATCTAGTTTTATTGTCGAGCCTGCAACTTTTGTTACAGAAAGCTCGACATAGGGATAGTGATCCGGCGGCGGCGGCGGTGTTAGCTAACTTCTTAAAAGCTTTATATTTTAGAAGGTGGAAGACCTGGTTGCTTCATACTTTGTATATAGATGCCTCATGTTACGAGTTTCCGTCAGTCACATGTCCAATGTCCTTGACCTCATTTTCATGGTTCAGTGACCACTTGAAAAAAAAGTTCAGATTTTTTGTAATGTTGAATTCTCTCTTATTATAAGTAATAGGATAACTATATTTGATATGTGCGTACCTTGAAAGGTCCTCATATCTGTCAGACAGTTTTCACTTGACCTCGACCTCATTTCATGGATCAGTGAACAAGGTTAAGTTTTGGTGGTCAAGTCCATATCTCAGATACTATAAGCAATAGGGCTAGTATATTCGGTGTATGGAAGGACTGTAAGGTGTACATGTCCAACTGGCAGGTGTCATCTGACCTCGACCTCATTTTCATGGTTCAGTGGTTATAGTTAAATTTTTGTGTTTTGGTCTGTTTTTCTCATACTATATGCAATAGGTCTACTATATTTGTTGTATGGAATGATTGTAAGGTGTACCTATCTAGCGGGCAGATGTCATTTGACCTTGACCTCATTTTCATGGTTCAGTGGTCAAAGTTAAGTTTTTGAGTTTTGGTCTTTTTATCTAATACTATATGCCATAGGTCATCTATATTTGGTGTATGGAAATATTTTATGATCTTTATGTCAGTCGCGCAGGTTTTATTTGACCGTGACCTCATTTTCACGGTTCATTGCAGTGTTAAGTTTCTGTGTTTTGGTCTATTTTTCTTAAACTATAAGTAATAGGTCAACAACTATATATGTTGTATAGAAGCATTGTTAGCTGTACATGTCTGCCTGGCATGGTTCATCTGACCTTGACCTCATTTTCAAGGTTCATTGGTTTTTGTTTAGTTATCTTGGTTAATGTTAAGTTTATGTGACAGTTGTATTAAAGCTTAGCTTTATACTTAGGACTATCAACATAATATCAATGATTAGTATAGAAGGCGAGACATTTCAGCGTGTGCACTCTTGTCTTTATGAAAAGACGGCGCATACTATACATAACTGCATACTATACATGGCCTGATACAGTATCTATCTTTCAGGTATATCATTATAAACTCAGGGATTCTGCAGATTTTGCATGTGACTGCAGATGACGCGGGCCAATACAGTTGTCATGCTACCTCAGGGGGACTACATCACCTCCCCGATACAGTTAATAGTATTACTTGGAAAAGAAGTTCTGAAGCCTACCTCACAGTCAAATCAGGTACAACATATTACCAGTTGATTATGTTATTGATACTTGTAAGATTAACTACCTTGAACACAAATTTTGTTGAAATAAAAAGATGTGGTATGACAAATGTATGAGTGCCAATGAGACAAATCTTCATCAAAGTCACGATGACGGATGTTGTTAGAGTAAACAATTATAGGTTAACAAGTACACACTCAACAGCAAGTTATAAATGGACTTAAAATTAAAACCAATTAGAAATAATTTAATTTTGGATGTAACACGTCTTCTAATTGGCTGACGTTATTTTGTTATGAGCCCATAGACATAATTTAGTCATGTGACCGTGAAGTCATCAACGTTTTTTCATGGTTTTCTACGGTTTAAAATGGAATTTAGAATTAAATTATAAGAACTGACTGTAATATTTTTTCTGTCTATTCGAAATAACATAAAAAATGTGGTGCACACGCGTTATTCAGTGTGGACCAAATTTTTTATGTTATTTCTTCATAGATATTTAAAAATATTACAGTCATTCCTTAAATACACTGAAAGAATAAATTTAATATTTATTACAGGGAATAAACCAAGACCAGCAAAGATAGTTGCTGGACCATCAGATACAGTTGCTCAGTCTGGTCAAACAGTGGTGCTAGAATGTCTGGTCGATGGTAGTCCCAGACCTATTGTTAAATGGAGAAGAGAAGGTAATTAAATAAAAAGTTTCATAAACAACATAGAAAAGAAGTTGTATAAGTGCCAAAATCTTTTTCAACTACTGGTCCGAAGACCAATATTCAGGCATTTTTCTTATTTGTCTAAACAAAGTTTTGAATGAAATTTTACTAGTCTGGGGCATCGGACTAGTGGCTAACCGTGCAGCCTGCAATGTGTAAAAGTAAACAATTATAGGTCATAGTAAGGCTTTCAAGATAAAGCCTTGGATCACACCTAACAGCAAGCTTTAAAGGACCCCAAAATATCTTTTGTTAACCAATTCAACAGGAAAACCAATGGTCTAATATATATATAAAAACGCCTATGAACTGTGCCAACCACTGAACAACAGGCTCCAGTATTAGGAAAGATGCATAAAAATGCACAAGGTTTGAATGTCTTATCAGACACCAACCTTCACCCTAACCTGAGACAGTAACTGTAATATTACAACATAAAAAGGCACACTATTACATATCAATAGAAATGGTCAATCTCAATCAAAAATACATTAAATAAACATTTATCATTGAAAAGCATGAAATGGCAGTAAGACATGGTCTAACAGGCACCTCTATGAAATGATCAGCTGTTGATAACAAGCTGATCCTAATCCTCATTCATATTTCCTTCATATATTGGGCTCTGCCTAACACAGGCAGTTGTCACAATTATCAGTGACAATGGATTGAAACCTATTTAAAAGGAGCAGTTCTGACGAATCAGGAACATAAACTTAGAAAAACAAAGAGCTTATCTCCAAGTCTTGAAAAAAATTAACCAAAACCCTTTAATATCATTTTCAGACCTTGAACCTACAGTTGCATATTTCTGTTTCAAATTATGCATTAATGATGATAGCCAAAATAAAAAAACAAATCAGACAAAAAAGAAGATGTGGTATGATGGACATTGAGACAACTTTCTACCAGAAACAAAATGATGTAAAATATTTATTTATAGAAAAGGACATTGAACCTTGAACTTGTTGCTCATTTATGTTCTATTTTTCAGATGGTAAAAACATCACGAAAGCCGTGTTGCAGGGGACAAATCTTAAATTGTTAGAACTGGAAGAAAAAGACACTGGCAGTTATATTTGTGAAGTTTCTAGTCAAAATGGACCTTTGATTACTGCTAAGGCTAACCTTGTAGTTACAAGTAAGTGAAATTTCTAGTCAAAATGGACCTTTCATTACTGCTAAGGCTAACCTTGTAGGTACAAGTAAGTGAAGTTTCTAAATTCTAGTCAAAATGGACCTTTCATTACTGCTAAGGCTAACCTTGTAGGTACAAGTAAGTGAAGTTTCTAAATTCTAGTCAAAATGAACCTTTCATTACTGCTAAGGCTAACCTTGTAGTTACAAGTAAGGCGATAGAAAGCTGTACACCAAAATATTGTCGAACTATTAGTCAGATGACCAATATTTCAACATTTTTCTCATTATCTAATAAAAATTGATAAATCGTAGAAAGGGGTGTATAGTCCACGGTTTTTTACCCTGGGAATGAAATTGATGGAAGGGGTGCGGACTATACAAGCGAACTAGACTTTTTCCTCGATATTTGGGGATGAAGAGGGGGTGCGGACTATACACAAATGCGGACAATACACGGCCGTGTACGGTATCAAGAATTGAATATTCCTAGTGTAGGACATCAGACAAGTTAGTTACTTACAGTACAGACTGAAACCTGGTCAGATGCTTTTGTTCACATATGAAATTAAACATGTATTCTCAGCATAACATGGTGACTGTCATAATTGATTGAATTAAAGAAAGTTATTATCTATCATGTCCGTATTTTATTTCATCATTTTCGTCGCTGCTAAAAAAATTAACAGTTTTCAAATTGTTATAAATATGTATTACTAGATTTATTTCACTTGACTGGGCGGGGTGGGGGTTTTTAAGAAGTTCGTTTATTTAAGACCAGTCCATCTATAGACAGGAGTTTTGGGATAAACTCATCAATGTAGTGTCCAGTTATTCGTCCCATATCATACACTCAGTACTTTTGTATATGCGTTTCGGTGACACTGATAGGTGATTAGAATTCAATAATAATTATAACGTCAATCATCCTTATCACACACATCTTCAAATAGACTGTTCTAATGCAAATTATTTGCCCGATCAGTTGAAATAACATTGGTAATACATGTAAGAACAATAAATGGATATATATCTTTACCTTCAGAAAGAACAACTAATTTTTTATTATTTTTCAGAAACAACAACTAATTATTTAATTTTTTTCAGAAACAACAACTAATTATTTATTATTATTTTTTTCCAGCACCACCTGTTATATTAGAGAAACCTAAAAACCAGAAGTTTCCCCGGTCACGTGTTATTATATTTACGTGTGATGCAGAAGGATCTCCCAAGCCTAAGATCACATGGTACAAGGATGGACAGACAACTCTAATCAGCAACACTCATGGCAGATATAAAGTAAGAGTCATTGTAATTCAAATTTTTCCAAAGTCGTCTCTGATTGGTCAATCTGTTTGAACTTATGTTTGCTCTATTATTCAGTTGAATAGATACAATAGCTATTGTTCTGTGTAATTATTTCACTGAAATATTTAAATTTCTTCCAAGAGAAATCTTATCACTCACTGATAATATATGAGTAAAAAACTCATCTTCTAAATACATGCAGTGATATTGTTTGCCTTAAATTATCGGAGAATGAAGGCTATTTCCCCTGGAGAAAAACCCCAACTTGTAAAAAAAAAAATGGCTTAAAAGACAATTTTTTTCCCAAACAGTGCAATCTCAGTAGTTATTGTGCATTAATACAAACTGAAAAACACTCATTTATACATTTGCCATGCATAAAATGACCTTTGTGCAGGTTTTATTTCAAAGTAGGGTTTGACACGTGAAAGGGGGTCTGCAAATTGAATTTTCAGTCAAATTCATGGGTTATTCTTAATTTCCCAATTTTCTAAAAATGAAGCATATTTTCCCAATAAAAAAGGGCAGAGTTAGTTTTGAAAAAAGCCAACATTACCACTGACATGAAAATACATGGTTCAAAACCTCAAAACTGTGTGATGTTGTACATAAAATGATACAATAAAAGTTGCAATAATATATTTTCAGTCAAATTCATAAAAAGGATACAATATTTTTATTCCAATTTAATTTGTTACAGATAAAAGATGAAGGGAGACAACTGGTGATAGAGCAGACGGTAGTGGAGGATTCTGGGTATTATCAGTGTATAGCAGAGAACAGTGTTGACTTTGTATCAGCATTCGCCAGGCTTCTCATAGAAAAAGACGGTAGGTTGAATAGAGTGCCATAATTATACATTTCTTATTTTGAAACATGCAATTTCTTAATTTGTAAAAAAGTAATTTTGTAATTTGAAACATGTATTTTTTACATCCGTTTCATTAATTCCTACATTTCAAGAAGTTTTACAATTGAACTAGTTCCAGAATATTCTTGATGAGGTCGCTGTTGATATATGTAAACTGGTACCTTAGCCAACTCATTCCAAATATTTTATTATTTATATGCAATAAAATGTTTGTTCTTTTATATAATATACATAATACACTTAACTACATTTTACAAATTATGGCTGATATTCCCTGCTATAAAATAGAAGTTGAAAATGCTTGCAAACAATTCTGAAACACTTTGCGAGTGTCAAAATGAGTCAAAATCACCAAATAAAAAAATACAATTGAAAAACTTGAGGATGTTTAAACAGGATGTTTGAACAGCACATGCAAATGAAAATAATTGCCGTGAGAGTGCAGAAAATCCATACTTCATTGATTCCAGTAGAACTAGACTTTAAAAGTAAAAAAAGTATTATCCTTTCAAATCAATGTTTGTACTCCTGATAAAAAGTTTGAAAGATTTCACTGCAGTGTTAAATTTATAACCTTTTGTAATAAGATTTTTTCAAGCCAATTATGTAAACAGGAACGGTTTGTATCGTAATAGTAGACACTGTGAATTCATTGATCAGTGATATTGTTTGCCTTAAATTAATGGAGGATAAAGGCTTTTTCCCCTGGAGAAGAATCCCAATTTGAAAAAAAAATGGCTGAAAATTATTCCCAAAAGGACAACTTTTTTCCCAAACAGTGCAGTTTCAGTAGTAATTGTGCATGTATACAAATTATTTATACTATGTACCTAAGCAATTCTCATTTTTTTGTAATTTCCGTGTCCCGCTAGACCTTAATTCCTGTTTTCACGGCACAATAATTTGACTTTCCCGTATCACACTTACAAAAAATCGGCAATCCCGTGTCACGCTTAGACCCCAATGAGACCCACTTTGAAATAGGATTATTTTATTTTTGAGTTAATTCATGTGAATCACTCTCAACATAAACTGATTATTTGGTATTACAGACACAGCTCCTGGAAAGCCAAATGTCAGCGCTGAGGCAGTGTCCAGTAGAAGTATAAAAGTCTCATGGTATAGACCGGACAACAAGAAATGTCCCATTTTGGCGTACTCTGTCACAATGAAAGTGTCTGACACTGGAAGTAAGTCAACTTCGCCTCTTTAGAATTTAAAGGACTATGGGTAAAATGAAAATAACGTTACTTAATTGGTTGAATTTCTATTGTTTATCACGTTTTAAACCAATCACAACATTTTGGTGAACACTTTTGGAAATCTTACCCTGAAATCATTAGATTTTGAAACAGCTAATTGGTCTTTAATTGCTGTAAGGTGAACATATTTATCTCATTCTCATGGTTGGGAATTCCAAGGATAAAAGAAAAATTTGGAACTCAATATGAGATAAAAGCCTGAAATTGGTGCATAACTTGTTAAACAATTTGATATTCATGATATAGTTACAGGTACAATAGAAAAGAGAAGGGAAACCAGAAATGTGTCATAGAATAAACTACTTATCATTGATAGGGTCATATTTATAAATTAACTGTTTACAAACTTCTAAATTTTTTAATACTGAGGCTTTTCTACCTTAAAAAAAGATAACCTTAGCTGTATTTGGCAAAAAATTTATGAATTCTGCTCTTGAACTACATACTTTATTTGGCCTTTTTAACTCTTTTGGTTTCGAGCGTTACTGATGAGTCTTTTGTTGACGAAAAGACGCGTCTGACGTTACAGCGGATTCCATTGAGTGTGTAGCCAAAGGTAATATCTTTGGTAAGCTTGCTTGTTAGCTGAACTGTGAAGTCATTATTAGGTCAGGTATACTACCCTCCTTTTGAAGTAGCATAGTCCAACAGACATCGATTAGTTTCCATGTCGGACTAGTCTATTCTTAAAGTAGGGTAGTTTACCTAACCTAACACTGACTTCATGGTTCAGCTAACAAGCAAGCTAATCATAGATATTACCTTTGGCTACACACTCAATGGAATCCGCTGTAATACAAAATTTAATCCTGGTATCTATGATGAGTTTATTTGTTGACCAAAGACCTCAAAACAGCTTAAAAGTCACCAATGGGTCTAGAAAGCAGTGAGAAAATCCTGCACCCAGAACTGGGCTTCAGCTGGCCCCTCAATAATATTGTATATTTTGTTCAGCAAATGGACACCACACTTAACTCCAATACATACAAATGAACTAAATACTTAACGAACAAAAAATCACTATCAAACAAAGGCTGGAAACTCCCGAGTGAGACAGTCTGACTGCAAAATCACTATCAAACAAAGGCTGAAAACTCCTGAGTGAGATAGTCTGACTGCAAAAGCACTAGGCTGAAGATTCTTGAGTGTGGCAGTCTGACTGCAAACATGTTTTGTGAGATCTCAACCTTATTGAACCTCGAGCTAATGTGAAATAAACAGATTCATCAAATAGGTATTACCAATGTTATTTCAACTGATTGGGCGGAGCTGAGATTTTAATTTGCATAAGCACTGTCCATTTGAAGATGTGTGTAATAAGGATGATTGCCGTTATATTTATTGAATTCTAATCTCCTATCAGTGTCACCAAACACATATACAAAATTAAGAATTGAGTGTATGATATGAGACAAATTACTGGATACTGTGAAAGTACTTTAATTCGTGGGTATCAATTTTCGTGGTTTGAGCAATATTTACATGTTCGTGGGTTTTTAAATTCGTGGATTTTAGTTTTCTAAAAAAAAAAAATTTTAAAAATTAAAGCCTTTAGACAAGAAGGTTACAAATAGTCTGGATTGAAGGAAATTGCAAAGTAAACATTGACCCGTGTAAATCCTATTGACAACACTTATTAACCCAAGTTAAAGTGATCAACAGATTAAAGACCATCAAAGGTGTTAATTAGGCCATACACATGTCACCTAAAGAAAAAAGCAACATAAACAAATACTTTAAACGTATCTTAAATTGTCAAATGATTTTTATCATAATCAAGCCCAGCATGAAATTATTATTTCCCATATGTACGAAAACTATGAGGATATAAAATGAACACTTTATCATACTAGCATACCAATACCGGAAATCTGACTTTCATCGTCAAAAATATTTTTTTATGAGAATTAAAAGATCAAAAGTTGTACAGTTTAGATTATTAAAGATTAAATGAGTATTATCTTGCATGCAGGTATAGTTCTGTGACTGCTATTAAAGTATTCTCCGATAAGGCGTCATTCAATACATTCTTTCAATCATATCAGTAGTCAAACCTAAATGGGGATCTTTCTTGTCTTGATTTGGACAATGGTTGTTTCATTCCGTTGGACACTTAAATTCGTGGATAGAGTCATCCACGAAAACCACGAAAATTGGTACCCCACGAATAAAAGTACTTTTACAGTACCTATTTGATGAGTTCATCCCAAAACTCCTGTCTATAGATGGACTGGTCTTAAATAGGCGAACTTCTTAAACCCCGCCCAGTCAAGTGAAATAAATCTAGTAATACAGTAGCATATTTATTATTTTTCAGGTAATGTAGAAACACAAGTGATGCAAGCAACAGATACAATGAAGATGTTCACAGATCTGGTACCTTATACTAATTATACAGTGTTTGTGTTAGCCTATACATCATTGTGTGGGGCAGGGGAACAGTCAGATCCAGTCACAGTGGCAACATTAGAAGATGGTAAGCATTTACTCTAATTTATATACCATTTTAAGGAAGAACAGATATAAACTGGTAAAACCCTCTCTCCTTTCAGAGCAGGGTTAGGCCTAAATTAATATATTGTTTGTTTCCCTAGTCCTGACCCTGCCAAACCAGGAGTGGGTAGGTAGAGAAATTATTTTATTTTTACCAAAAAGCTAGAACAATACAGTCCATTTGGCAGGCCTGAAATTGGAAACCAATAGAATAATATTCAACTGAGTTTTGACAATAAAATTTTATGCTTTAGCAGTGTTGGTCAGGATTGGGGAACAAATTATATTTTATTTTAGGCCTTATTGAAAAAGGCTTCATAGAATATTATGATAGAAACTATCCATGAGTTAATTTTTTTTTGTAATACTTTCTAGTTCCAATCAATTATTAGAGTCCTCACCTATAGCTAAGTTTACCATAATCAGATTTTCTGTAGAATATTGACAAATGATGTTATACTTGTCGAGAGAATTACATGTTTTGTGCAAGGTGAAGGAATCTAATATCCACATTTCAAATATTAATGATGTCATTGTTAAAGTCGTCTTTAAAGTTGGAGTTATCTTCGTTTGTCCAGAATTGTAGTTGATACTGTTGAATCAACTACAACCAATGCTTAAAACAATGCATTATTTAATTTTACTATCCCTTCAGTACTTAGTAACACTTTGATTGTCAATTTAAACAACAATTTTAAATTGTGAGCTGAGAGCCTCTATTGATCTTATTTATATTTCTATGTTTTCAGTTCCTTGCAAAGCACCATTGATAAGACTGGTTAGCACAACACCTAATACCATCACAGTCAAATGGGATCCCCTCCCACTGAGATTCAGAAATGGAGTTATTATCGAGTACTCAATCTATTACATGAAAGTGGAGAGTAAAATCATCATGAAGGAAAGAACATTAGGGACTGCTACGTCTTTCCTTATCACAGGTAATTCATACAAAACAAATATTAATGATGTCATTGTTAAAGTCGTCTTTAAAGTTGGAGTTATCTTCCTTTGTCCAGAATTGTAGTTGAATCAACTACAACCAATGCTTAAAACAATGCATTATTTAATATTACTATCCCTTCAGTAACTATAGATATATTAAAAAGGTAATACAGTCTGCTACATTTAAGGGCATACAATACAGTTAAAGCCGTGGTGTGGTGGTTAGCTCATCAGGCTACTAACACAAAGGTTCCTTGTTCAATTCCCATTCCAGGGAGAAAATTTCAGGCAGAGAGTCATATTTCTTGCAGGTCAAAGACACCCTTGTAAATTTCGAAAAAGAGCTGCCCAAGAAACCGAAAGTTTTAAGTAAACGTTTCTACCCTGTTTATCTTCAAATTTAGCACATGAAGATATATGTTTTATTACATATATGAATTAACTAAATAAAAAAAAGCTGGTATGCAAATTTCCTAAAATAATCATTACATGTAGGATTGAAACTGTTTCGTACGAATACCAGATATCTCCATAATTTTCTCCAGCACAATCTATTTCCTGTACATCTTCTGTTAAGTTGGTTACAATACAGTGAGACAACTCTGTAAAATCAGCCAAATGTTTTAATCACATTGTATTGTTTAGGAAATATTAAATTTCTCAATGATTAACATGAGTGTTTGTCAAACTGCTATCTATCCAATGAAATTTTTCCAAGAAAGTGATAGGGTAAAGTGTTTTTGATTTTTTTATATTTTCTCAAAGGGTCAAAGTAAATATTGTGTCCAAATTTCATGTAAATTAAACAAGCCAAATTAATTTAAGTCGAGGTGTTGGGTACCACCTTTAAAAATCTGGTCACCTCCATTGCCATTAAGCGGCCGTTTGGTTGATTGCATACAAAATAATTGCCAGCTAGATATGCTTATTTAAAACTGAAAGGTTTTTTCCCTGAAACAGCAATTTGGTAAGTATATTGTTCTTGAATGCATTCATAGTTTTGTTATATTTTATATTCACTTTTGTGTTGTTTAAATAAAGTTTAAAACATTTTTTTTTCATGTTTATATGATGCGATATTGATAATTTTCCCTTAATGTGTACAGAAATGTTGCCCTCATTCTATTTCAAGCCTTGAGGTCATAAAAATGTCAAACAGATTATTGTTGCAAGACAGAATTTGTAATCTAAAGATATTTAATAAATTTGAATGAAAAAAAGAGAAAAACTTGCAAAGTTTAGAAATTCTATTAAAGTGAATTGACATAAATGGGCATAAATAAATGACCATCTGTCTATGTTATATTTTTTTAGGTTTAGATCCTGACACAGACTATCGTGTGAGAGTCTTGGCATCCACTAAGGCTGGCTACTGTCGTATTGAAAACAAGGACTGGCCGTGGGTTGACTACCGTACTTCAACCGGCAATAACCCAGGTAAGTTTTCTTTATATCTTAGATGTATCAAATCCGTTCGTACCTCCCAAATTTAGTTTCATTTCTCCAACTGTAGTTGTTTTAACCAAATGTTATGAAACTTAAACACAATGCTTATTGCCACTAAATACAGATTAAGTCTGAATTTTGGTGGCATCACTTTTTCTGTTCTAGAGTTAAGGTGGTACCTAACTCTACAGGGAGATAACTCTGTAAAATCAGCAAAATGTTTTAACTAAGTTGTGTTGTTAAGGGAATATTAAGCTTCACAATGATCAAAATTAGTGTTTGTCAAACTGCTATATAACCATTGTATTTTTTCTGATAAAATGGTTGGTTCAAATTTTTTGAAATTTTTATATTTTTGTCAAAGGGTCAAAGAAATATTTTGTCAAAATTTTATGAAAATTAAACGAGCCAAATAAATTTAAGTCAAGGTGTTGGGTACCACCTTAAGCCCCGTTTTCAACACAGCTAGAAAATCCTACAAAATCAGTTAAAAAAAGATAATCTAATGAATAGTAACAAAACTTTTGTACATAATTTAACATTTAGTCCAGGATCTTGGATTGAATATGATTTGCTCTTTTTCAGTCCCAACGATACAAGTAAACCAGATTAATTCTACCTCGGTGAATGTTACCTGGCAACATAGTAGTGAAGAGCTACCTACTACTGGTTACCTGTTGTCCCTCAATAAAATCAGTAGCACGGAGCCTCCGGAGGAGTTCGATCTGCCTGCTTACAGGAGGAATTATGTCCTCACTGATTTGGGTTAGTATTTGTTACCTTAAATCATGTTTTACACTTTTATATAGTCACATAAGGTGATTTTAAGATTTTCTTCATGAGAAATGTTTTTTTCTGTCCTACAAAAGAATCTAAACAGATATTATAGTTGATATTGTTGCAGATGTTTTGTTGAAATATGAATATTTAATACAAAATTTTTGAAAGTTTATTGTACTCATTTTAAGCTAGTTACAGAGAAAAAAAAATTGTATGCCATGTCAACTAAATGGTGAGAAATGAACACTCAAAAGGGAGACTTCAGGGAGGAGGGAGGGATAAGGTTGATGTTTTTCTTGTGATAAATTTACCAACATAACACCTTCTAAATGAACTTTTACAAGCCTTTTTTGTGGTAATTGTTTAAATTTATTTTGTTTTCTTGTGGTCTGAATAAATTGATAAAAGGAGTTGCACAATATTGCATTGATTTTTGGCAAGAAATTTAAACTGTCACAATATTTAATGATCTTTTCAGATGCATTCATTTCTTTCATACTCATGATCATATCTGCGTCGTTCATCTTTCATATATTCAAACTCATGAATTCATCTGAGTTTTCATCCTATTTTATGACCTGAACAGACCTGACATGACTTGACCTGCGGGTCTGAACTTCTTATAATCATAAGTACTAATATTTATATGCACTAATATGTTTGCATGCTTTTACTGTCAAAGAGTTGTTATTTTAAAAGTACTATCATTTCCCTATTTCCTCCTTTAGAAAAGAGGCAAAAGATACCAAATGAACGATCAAACTCATAAGCTAAAAACTAACAATTTAACAGACAACACCACGGCATTGTAAAGGACACATCTCCATTAATTCTTAGGGAGTGTACATGGATCTGCTGTACCCTTGCAGTCAATCAAGGCTGCGTCTATATTGGCGGAATCTCGAAGTACATACATACATGGCAAAAATTGAAAAACACAAATAATTATCAAAAGACAAAACAGTTTCTAAAATAGAACATACAAAACCAAAGACCCATGGTGGTACGTATATAAAATATATTGATAAGATAGAGCCACAGGAACAGGACAGGGGGTGGTCTCTCATGCTCCAGGTAGGTAAGCGTGGTCTCGCATGCTCCAGGTAGGTAAGCAGATTGTGATAAATGTATTGATAAGATAGAGCAACAGGAACAGGACAGGGGGTGGTCTCGCGTGCTCCAGGTAGGGAAGCAGATTGTGAAAAATGCATTGAACATCAAGCAATAAATTGTGTTATTCCATAACGCTCATCCAACTTGAAATGCCTGTAAAGTTCAGGTATAATGTTTTATTGTCTTTACCTTGATGTATAATTTGATTAACTGTACATCATCTCATATCTATGTGTTTTACCTTTTAGAAAACAACACTTTTTATGTAGTGACACTTGTAGCCAAAAACCAACATGGTACCTCTGGCCCAGTGGTAGATGAGTTTGAGACTGGCTACTCCACCATACAACCACCGATAGATGTAAAGATCAATACTACCATGGAAACCAGGGTGACCTTGACCTGGATACAGCCTGATGCTGGTTCTGATGTGGCCTTTTATACTGTACGGTACTACCATACCAATCCAGAGAGGGACGAGAAGAGAATCACTGTCACTAGGTTTGTATTTCTATTTTTAGAGTATTTCTCCTTCAATATCAAAAATCTTCATGAGGAGGCTGATTTACAAAAACAGTAACAATTATGTGTCTTAAGCAATGCCTGAAACCAAAAGTGTTTATATCCAAATTTTAATACAAATGTTGAAAAGGGGATAATATCAAAAAGGACTTTAAAGTATAGCCTTATCCATGCAATGAGTTTGACAGATAGGTTTCTCAATTGGTAGTTATCCTTATAGTAATATTTTAAAAAAGTTCACAAGGATTACCAAAGATCTTCATGTTATATGCCTTTAAATTAAAAAAAAGTTACAATCTTCATGTGTAGATCTTCAATATCTAACAAAAAGTTTCAAAGAGAGTCAAAGATATTCATATGTAGGCAGTGATTATTTTAAATTTTCAATGTTTGAATTTCCCCCATATTAATGTTACAATAATCCTTAGTGAGAATCCTGTTACTAGAAGTTATTTCCAATTTTTGATTGTATGATTGCAGGACTACTGTGACCATTGATAAACTACATCCTTTCACCTCATACCAGTTTGATGTAAGAGCACACACAAGAGATGGTAAATCTAGTCCTTACAGTAAACCAGTCTTTACAAGGACCAAGGAAGATGGTAGGTTCTAATCCAAAATTGTTGAAATTGATAACTTTTAATATTACTGCAAACGATATTACTTATTATATTTAAGTAATAACCAGCAAATAATAAGGATGATTTTGCTGGAATGGTCCTGCATTAAACATGTATTCCACTGAAGCTGTGTTTCCATTCAAATTATTTGACCATGACCAAATATATTTGTCAAAGTCCTGATAACACCATGGTTCAGTAAATGTCTTACAGTTAAAATATTAAAGCATGTAATCCAAGAGTTTAAATTCCTTGCTTGCCAACTTTGTTCGGTTGTTTGCTCGTGCATTGTAATTAAGATTGACACCTAAATTCAATGGGTAGGTGGAGTATAACAGTCTGTTTACTATAAACATAGGTTTGATTGGTCAATGGATATTAATCAGGTATGCAGATGTATCCTGAAATCTGCCAACTAAAGTCTGTTAGTGGTAAAGTGGATATTTTTTTTTTGCATAGCAGTTCATTTTGCACGTTTCCACTATGTCGATTTCTACAAAAAGTATTTGAATTTTGAACAACCAAAATTCAAGTGAGGGTTTTCTTTTCATGCTGTTTCTAAAGCTTGTAAAAATAATTTATATATTTTCCAACAATGTGTATGTTCTTGATTAACATTTTTGACTTTTATTTTAGTTCCCTCCCCACCAGTAAATATGTCTGCTTTGATGAAGAATGGTAATATTGTGGTCACATGGAAACCTCCTGTAATACCAAACGGTCAAATCACGACATACATCATCAAATATCAGCTTGGATCTGATGAGGAACCTCAGGGTGACTGGTATACAATCAAAGTCAATGGTAGGTTTTATTATTCTTTCTTCATACTGTAGATTCAATATTATTGTATAGCAATATAATATTTCAAACAGAAAGTAACCAAAAGTTAGCGTACAATAAATTCTAATATTGCATTAGTGCAATAAATCTTCAAAATTCATGACGTCATCAATGATAAAATCTTAGTTTAAACCAATTTTTACTTTCAAATATTATATTGCTATACAATAAAAGGGTTATTGCATGAATATTGGGGAATATTGTCCCTCATAGAAGATATATTGCACTCGCAAGCTCGTGCAATATAAAATTCTACTCTGGACAATATTCCCCAATACTAGTATTCATGCAATAAAACCCTATATTATTCGTTAGATACCAATTTTTAAGGATTTTCTGATTACAGGTGAACCACAAAATTTAATGTTCAAGTAATGTTACCTCTTTTCTAAAGGTTTGTATTAAGACTTTAGCAAACCACAAAATTTAATGTACAAGTAACAAACACTTTTCTAAAGGCTTGTATTAAGACATTAGCAAACCACAAAATTTAATGTACAAGTAACAACCTCTTTTCTAAAGACTTGTATTAAGACATTAGCAAACCACAAAATTTAATGTACAAGTAATGACCTCTTTTCTAAAGACTTGTATTAAGACATTAGCAAACCACAAAATTTAATGTACAAGTAACAACCTCTTTTCTAAAGACTTGTATTAAGACATTAGCAAACCACAAAATTTAATGTACAAGTAATGACCTCTTTTTCTAAAGACTTGTATTAAGACATTAGCAAACCACAAAATTTAATGTACAAGTAACAACCTCTTTTCTAAAGACTTGTATTAAGACATTAGCAAACCACAAAATTTAATGTACAAGTAATGACCTCTTTTCTAAAGACTTGTATTAAGACATTAGCAAACCACAAAATTTAATGTACAAGTAACAACCTCTTTTCTAAAGACTTGTATTAAGACATTAGCAAACCACAAAATTTAATGTACAAGTAATGACCTCTTTTTCTAAAGACTTGTATTAAGACATTAGCAAACCACAAAATTTAATGTACAAGTAATGACCTCTTTTTCTAAAGGCTTGTATAAAGACTTTAGCAAACCACAAAATTTAATGTACAAGTAATGACCTCTTTTTCTAAAGGCTTGTATAAAGACTTTAGCAAACCACAAAATTTAATGTACAAGTAATGACCTCTTTTCTAAAGACTTGTATTAAGACATTAGCAAACCACAAAATTTAATGTACAAGTAATGACCTCTTTTCTAAAGACTTGTATTAAGACATTAGCAAACCACAAAATTTAATGTACAAGTAACAACCTCTTTTCTAAAGACTTGTATTAAGACATTAGCAAACCACAAAATTTAATGTACAAGTAATGACCTCTTTTTCTAAAGACTTGTATTAAGACATTAGCAAACCACAAAATTTAATGTACAAGTAATGACCTCTTTTTCTAAAGGCTTGTATTAAGACATTAGCAAACCACAAAATTTAATGTACAAGTAACAACCTCTTTTCTAAAGACTTGTATTAAGACATTAGCAAACCACAAAATTTAATGTACAAGTAATGACCTCTTTTTCTAAAGACTTGTATTAAGACATTAGCAAACCACAAAATTTAATGTACAAGTAACAACCTCTTTTCTAAAGACTTGTATTAAGACATTAGCAAACCACAAAATTTAATGTACAAGTAATGACCTCTTTTCTAAAGACTTGTATTAAGACATTAGCAAACCACAAAATTTAATGTACAAGTAACAACCTCTTTTCTAAAGACTTGTATTAAGACATTAGCAAACCACAAAATTTAATGTACAAGTAATGACCTCTTTTTCTAAAGACTTGTATTAAGACATTAGCAAACCACAAAATTTAATGTACAAGTAATGACCTCTTTTTCTAAAGGCTTGTATAAAGACTTTAGCAAACCACAAAATTTAATGTACAAGTAATGACCTCTTTTTCTAAAGGCTTGTATAAAGACTTTAGCAAACCACAAAATTTAATGTACAAGTAATAACCTCTTTTCTAAAGGTTTGTATTAAGACTTTAGCAAACCACAAAATTTAATGTACAAGTAATGACCTCTTTTTCTAAAGGCTTGTATTAAGACTTTAGCAAACCACAAAATTTAATGTACAAGTAATAACCTCTTTTCTAAAGACTTGTATTAAGACATTAGCAAACCACAAATTTTAATGTACAAGTAATAACCTCTTTTCTAAAGACTTGTATTAAGACATTAGCAAACCACAAAATTTAATGTACAAGTAATGACCTCTTTTTCTAAAGACTTGTATTAAGACATTAGCAAACCACAAAATTTAATGTACAAGTAACAACCTCTTTTCTAAAGACTTGTATTAAGACATTAGCAAACCACAAAATTTAATGTACAAGTAATGACCTCTTTTCTAAAGACTTGTATTAAGACATTAGCAAACCACAAAATTTAATGTACAAGTAACAACCTCTTTTCTAAAGACTTGTATTAAGACATTAGCAAACCACAAAATTTAATGTACAAGTAATGACCTCTTTTTCTAAAGACTTGTATTAAGACATTAGCAAACCACAAAATTTAATGTACAAGTAATGACCTCTTTTTCTAAAGGCTTGTATAAAGACTTTAGCAAACCACAAAATTTAATGTACAAGTAATGACCTCTTTTTCTAAAGGCTTGTATTAAGACTTTAGCAAACCACAAAATTTAATGTACAAGTAATAACCTCTTTTCTAAAGGTTTGTATTAAGACTTTAGCAAACCACAAAATTTAATGTACAAGTAATGACCTCTTTTTCTAAAGGCTTGTATTAAGACTTTAGCAAACCACAAAATTTAATGTACAAGTAATAACCTCTTTTCTAAAGACTTGTATTAAGACATTAGCAAACCACAAATTTTAATGTACAAGTAATAACCTCTTTTCTAAAGACTTGTATTAAGACATTAGCAAACCACAAAATTTAATGTACAAGTAATGACCTCTTTTTCTAAAGGTTTGTATTAAGACTTTAGCAAACCACAAAATTTAATGTACAAGTAATGACCTCTTTTTCTAAAGGCTTGTATAAAGACTTTAGCAAACCACAAAATTTAATGTACAAGTAATAACCTCTTTTCTAAAGGTTTGTATTAAGACTTTAGCAAACCACAAAATTTAATGTACAAGTAATGACCTCTTTTTCTAAAGGTTTGTATTAAGACTTTAGCAAACCACAAAATTTAATGTACAAGTAATGACCTCTTTTCTAAAGGCTTGTATTAAGACTTTAGCAAACCACAAAATTTAATGTCCACGAACATGCAAGTTTCCTTAGTCCACTTAAATAGGTATAAACGAAAATAAAATAATCCATAGTATAGAGAATTAAAACACAATGAATCAGTTTTCTCAGAAATGATATTATACTTGTAACTTAAAATGATGTATTACAAATTTCTGTGTCAAATGTTATAAAGCTTTTCATATCCTAGTTTTCATCCATTTTTAGTGAGCTTGTTTACATCCTTTGAAACACTTTCTGTCCCTTTTGAAATTTCACTAAAGGTTGCACTTTTGGAAATATAGACAATGCAATTTGCCATAGGAACACCTTTTATGGCTAAATCTATGCCACTTTTTACTATGAAGTAAGGTAAAAAATTATATTGTAGAATGGAAAGTTCATTTTCAAATGTCAAAACATATGACAGTGGGGCATATCTTTGATGCCTGAACTTCAAGAGTAATATTCTGTTCTACCCCTCCCTTCACTTTAGGTTTCCTCAGAATTCAATCTAGCTTTTATCAATGTTTATATTTAATTGTAAAATTCCTCTTGGTCTCTCTGATATAGGAAATGAACAAAATATCTATGAATATAAGAAATCTCCACAAAAGAGACAAGTTTTTGTTATACAGTTTGTGATACGGTTGTTTTTACCAAGTGAAACCTAAAGTTTGTTATATATAAAAAGTAAAATCACAAAAATACTGAACTTAGAGGAAAATCAATTCGGAAAGTCAATAATCACATGGGAAAATCAAATAACTAAACACATCAAAAACGAATGGACAAGAACTGTCTTATTCCTAACTTGGTACAGGCATTTTCAAATGTAGAAAATGGTGGATTAAACCTGGTTCTATAGCGCTAACCCTCTCACTTTGATGACAGTCTCATCAAATTCCGTTACATTTACATTAAAACCATTTATATGTGACAATTTGAATAATAGGAAGAGTCTTTTGTAGGAACTATAACATCCTGGAGTTTACGGTATTCTGAAGGCATATATTATTATCTGAAGATGTTAGCATGCACAGGGGCAGGACCTGGTAATACTACAATTACTATTGTAGTCCCAGAGAAAGAAACCGGTATGTATATTGCTTAAAGAGGGCTGAAAGATACCAGACGGACATTCCAACTCATAGATTAAAAATAAACTGACAACACCATGGCTAAAAAAGAAAAAGAAAAACAGAGAAATAAAAGTACACAAGACACACAAAAATTAGGGGTGATCTTGGGTGCTCCGGAAGGGTAAGCAGATCCTGCTCCACATGAAGCACCTGTTGTGTTGCTCCTGTAATTATCATTCTAAAATTAACAACTTCATGGACTTCAAATTCAACTAAGAAAGAAACAGTAATTGCATATTCAATGGTTGATCTTCTAGGAGGGCATTATAACTTAAATCAGATCTTATATTTATTTGCTTTTAAATGATTGACAAAAAAAATTATTGTCCCATTCTGTTTATGATGTTTTAATTTTGCTTTTGTGTTTACAGTTGTATCTCCAAGTGGTAGTCCTAAAGACCAGAAGATTGGTATAATTATTGGCTGTCTAATAGGAATTGTGTGTATCATCATCTGTATACTGATAATACTTTGTCGAAACAGGTAATTACATCACTCTTTACTGATAATACTATGTCGAAACAGGTAATTACATCACTCTTTACTGATAATACTATGTCGAAACAGGTAATTACATCACTCTTTACTGATAATACTATATCAAAACAGGTAATTACATCACTCATCAAAGCCATGTATGAAATGTTTCTGAACTATTTCTAGGGAACAAAAACATATAACTTTCTGATTTGTTATCAGGGTTAATGATAAAATTGAGAGTGGAAATGGGGAATGTGTCTAAGAGACAACAATCTGACCAAAGAGCAGAAAATGCTAGCTCAATGCAAAAATTTGTCTTCAACACAGCAAAAATCCCTCACCTGGAGTTGGGAAACATTACACATGCATTTTTAGTACAATTTCTCTTATGTGTACCTTTGAAATAACATTAACGGTACCAATTTTCCTGCACCAGATGCGCATTTCGACAATACATGTCTCTTCAGTGATGCTCGTGGCCAAAATATTTGAAATCCAAAGCTTATATAAAAGATGAAGAGCTATAATCCAAAAGGTCTGAAAGGCTTGTATTATGTTTTCTGGTCTGCATCCGTCTGTCTGTCCTTCCATCTGTCTGTCCCGCTTCAGGTTTAAGTTTTTGGTCGAGGTAGTTTTTGATGAAGTTGAAATCCAATCAACTTGAAACTTAGTAAACATGTTCCCTATGATATGATCTTTCTAATTTTTATGCCAAATTAGAGATTTTATCCCATTTTCACGGTCCATTGAACATAGAAAATGATAGTGTGGATAGGGCATCCGTGTACTTGGGACACATTCTTGTTTGTAAGTAAATGCATGTCTATTTGTTTTTATGCCCCTGCTGTAGCAGAGGGAGCATATGTTATACCCTAAAGGTAGGTCTGTACGTATAGACTGTTGTTTTTACTCCAGTACATCCCAAATTTGGTTTCTGTTCTCTAACTTAAGTTTGCTGCAACCTAATGTTATGAAACTTGTACAGAATGCTTACTACTACATAAAGTCAAGTTTGAAATTCAGTCTTTTTTACTTTTACCATTCTTGAATTATGTCCCATTATAAACATAAAAATTGCTGAATTTTTAGTTTCTGTTTTCTAACTTTAGTTGGCCTCTACCATGGACACATTCCTCATTTATTTGTTTATTTTTAGATGTTTTAAGAATAGTTATCCACAGACACAAACAACTTGTTACCATGGTAATGGCCACATACCAAACCATGGTAACGGTCATGTGACTGGTCCAGCAGAACAGAGTTTATTGGATCACCACCAGATGGAGCAGTTCACACCAATTCTGACAGAGAATCAAAATTGTGACTCCAAGGTCAGTTTACATAGAATATATTTCAACAACTACATATAGAAAAAAAAAGTTTGAGGTCACCTGGCAAAAATAGATTGGACATTGGTATAAGAATACAACATAAAAACAAAGTATAAAAACCAGTGGAAAACTGCTTAATTCATACAAAGCACTGTTGACATGAAAACAAAAATACAAAAGATACAAATACAAAAAAGAAGATGTGGTATGATTGCCAATGAGACAATTCTTAACAAGAGACTAAATGACACAGAAATTAACAGCTATAGGCAACCTCCAGCTATAGGCAACCTCCAGCTATAGGCAACCTCCAGCAAAGCCCATATAAGCTATAAAAGACTGGAGAGAATAATAGGGACATACAGAATGTGGCCAGGTAAAACATGGTTTGTTAGCAGCAAATCCTCCCCTAGGACAGTGCTGTAACAGTACTACATAATAATAAACTATAATAATAAGTTGAAAAAGGCTCAACTCATCAGATGGATACAAATAGAAATACATCTAACAAAAAAAAACAGAATGGACATGGTCATCTACTTGTACATCCCTTAAAAAAAACAAAAATACACTGATCTGAGAGTACTCACAGTTACTGACAGCTTGTTCAAAACCAATAACAACTAATAAAAAAAAAATTATGCATCTAAGACTATAGTATCAATCAGTACACATCCAACATCCAATAGATTTAGATTAAAAACGTCTCTAGAGAAAAAACTGACCTATTGCAATGTCAAGATATGACATTAAAACCCTAAAACACTAAAAAAAAACACAAAAGATACAAAGTGGAGTTTTCTATAAATAGTAAGGACTAATTCTGCCTCAGAATTTGGTACTAGCTGAATAATCTACAGTGTTGTATGAAACCATGTGTTTTATAGGGATGTGGCAGTGGGAATTTGATCGTCACACCTAATGGAACAAGAATCAATGGCTATGTTCCATTTAAGAATGGCATGAGAAATGGTCATGTGCCGAATGGACGTGTCACAGCTTTCCCTGGACGAGGGGAAATAGCCAATCCAGAGGTTTGTATTTTAAGTTTAACCAGGTTTAATTTACCATTTTCTACATGAGAAAATACATGTATCAAGTCAGGAATATGACAGTTGTTATCCATTAGTTTGATAAGCTGAGGTTATGATTAGGAACTAATACAGAGTTCCGTATTTTTGTTATGTTTCTAGTCTGTGCCTCCGTTTCTTCGTCCGTCCATTTGTCCCGCTTCAGATCAAAGTTTTTTGATGAAGTTGAAATCCAATCAACTTGAAACTTAGTACTCATGTTTACTATGATATGATCTTTCTAATTTAATGCTAAATAAGAGTTTTTACCCCTATTTCACTGTCCACTGAACATAGAAAATGATAGTGTGAGTGGGGCATCCATGTACTACTACTACTACTATTGACACATCCTTGTTAATCTATAGAATCACACATTTGATCATGGTGATTTATCCTTTTACATATTTGCTCTTTTTGGTGGAAGAAGACTTCAAGTCTTCTGAAGGCCAATGGTGCCGACTTTAAAATCATTGATTCTCTGTATGCCGCATTCGTTTCTGTGTATTACAATTTCATAACAACTTTCGATTCCTGACACCGATTTTAACATTATAATTAAGCATCTGAATCATTTAATTCGTAAATAAGGATGGAAAGACAATCACTATCGTAAATATGTACCCTTTTATTTTTTAATGGAATGAATGCAAACTATTGATCTGTGTAAAGGATTTATTTTATACACAAATTCTTGTAGCAATTAGGAAATGTGGTTTGAGTGCCAGTCAAACGACTTTACACCAAAGTTCAAATGAAGTGGATATAAGCAATTATTGGCAATTGAACAACCTTTAACAATGAGAAAAAAAAAACCTTCCATATAGTCAGATATAAAAACCCTGACATGAAAAATATGAAACAATTCAATTGAGGAAACTAACTTATAGCAAAACTATTTACGAAAAACATGAACAAACAACCACTGAGCTACAAGATTGTGACTTAATGAATGTGACAGGTAAAAGAGGTTTGAAGGCAGAAAACCTTCCCCGAACATGGGACAACAAATTTAGTGTAAAGAGTTCATTAAAACTCAGAGAAAATAATGACAAGTTAGTTGAGTTTGATCTCAGATCTTTTGCTTGGCAGCCATGAAGATCTCTGTGACATTTTGATACCAGAAGATTGTTTGAAATTCATTAATGAAGGCTTTTCCTTCCTAAAATACTGTAAACTGTAAATACTCTTCCATTAAAAACATTAAGCTATTGACATTTCTAATTTTGTGATTTCAAAACTTTATAATTGTACATAATATTTGTATTTTGTCAATATCCTATAGAAGGAAATATAGTATGAGCACAGAGTCTAGGCTCAAACTAAACAACAATCTATAAAAGGCCCCAATAATGTATGAGCACAGAGTCTAGGCTCAAACCAAACAGTAATCTATAAAAGGCCCCAATAATGTATGAGCACAGAGTCTAGGCTCAAACCAAACAGTAATCTATAAAAGGCCCCAATAATGTATGAGCACAGAGTCTAGGCTCAAACCAAACAGTAATCTATAAAAGGCCCCAATAATGTATGAGCACAGAGTCTAGGCTCAAACCAAACAGTAATCTATAAAAGGCCCCAATAATGTATGAGCACAGAGTCTAGGCTCAAACCAAACAGTAATCTATAAAAGGCCCCAATAATGTATGAGCACAGAGTCTAGGCTCAAACTAAACAACAATCTATAAAGGGCCCCAATAATGTATGAGCACAGAGTCTAGGCTCAAACTAAACAACAATCTATAAAAGGCCCCAATAATGTATGAGCACAGAGTCTAGGCTCAAACCAAACAGTAATCTATAAAGGGCCCCAATAATGTATGAGCACAGAGTCTCAAACCAAACAACAATCTATAAAGGGCCCCAATAATGTATGAGCACAGAGTCTAGGCTCAAACTAAACAACAATCTATAAAAGGCCCCAATAATGTATGAGCACAGAGTCTAGGCTCAAACCAAACAGTAATCTATAAAGGGCCCCAATAATGTATGAGCACAGAGTCTCAAACCAAACAACAATCTAACCAAACAACAATCTATAAAGGGCCTCTCAAACCAAACAACAATCTAACCAAACAACAATCTATAAAGGGCCCCAATAATGTATGAGCACAGAGTCTAGGCTCAAACCAAACAGTAATCTATAAAGGGCCCCAATAATGTATGAGCACAGAGTCTCAAACCAAACAACAATCTATAAAGGGCCCCAATAATGTATGAGCACAGAGTCTAGGCTCAAACTAAACAACAATCTATAAAAGGCCCCAATAATGTATGAGCACAGAGTCTAGGCTCAAACCAAACAGTAATCTATAAAGGGCCCCAATAATGTATGAGCACAGAGTCTCAAACCAAACAGTAATCTATAAAGGGCCCCAATAATGTATGAGCACAGAGTCTAGGCTCAAACCAAACAGTAATCTATAAAAGGCCCCAATAATGTATGAGCACAGAGTCTAGGCTCAAACCAAACAACAATCTATAAAGGGCCCCAATAATGTATGAGCACAGAGTCTCAAACCAAACAACAATCTATAAAGGGCCCCAATAATGTATGAGCACAGAGTCTAGGCTCAAACCAAACAGTAATCTATAAAAGGCCCCAATAATGTATGAGCACAGAGTCTAGGCTCAAACCAAACAACAATCTATAAAGGGCCCCAATAATGTATGAGCACAGAGTCTCAAACCAAACAACAATCTATAAAGGGCCCCAATAATGTATGAGCACAGAGTCTAGGCTCAAACCAAACAGTAATCTATAAAAGGCCCCAATAATGACTTGTGTAAAACCATTAAAAACAGAAAAACCAACAGTCTAATTTATATAAAAAAGGAGAAACACTTAATTAGTATGAACCACATTAACAATTGACAACCACAGAACATCCTTATCTATTAGGCCAAATAAAAAAGTATGTGTGGTTCCAGTTACATCTGAAAAAGAGTTAGGGTAGGTAGGTAGGGATTTTTTTTTTTTTTTTTTTTTTTTTTTTTTACATTGAGTCTATGGGAGCAACATTCTGACTTTAACAGTGCTTAATAAAAAATGACAATAAAATCTTTAGGGTAGGCTATTTTTAAGCCGAAAAAGTAGGGACGGTAGGGTTACTGGAACCACACATATATTTTTATTTGGCCTTAATAAAAATGAGACCTGGTTCAAACTTTATGATCAATATTCTGGAAACTCGAGGGCTTAAAGCCTCCATGTTAAACTTATGGTTAATATTTCAGGAAACGCGAGGGCATATAGCCTCCATGTTAATCTTTTTGATCAATATTTCAGGAAACAAGAGGGCTTATAGCCTCCATGTTAGCGTCAAGTGATGGAAGCCATACATCAGAAGATTCATCTAAAGGACTCAAAACAAGTTCTTTAGATGATAAGAGCCTCGTTGGCCAGGATCTACCTCAGAACTCAGACATTTTACAAAACAGTGAAGAACATACCTCTCCCGACACATCTGAAGAGGATGTACCAAAGGGAGATAACTCAAGTAGTTCACGGAGTTGTCTCCCTCCATCATCTCTCAGGATTTCTGCCCCTAATCAACAGTCTACCTCCTGTCCCCCGTCATGTCAGGATCCTACATCGCCAGTGGAGACAGAGGGGTCCGTTAGCAGCGTGGAGGATTGTTCGGATGTCGGCAGCAACCACCATACCTCACTAAACGAGGACAAACCTCAATCTAATACCTCAGACTCTTTAATTCCATCATTACGGAATGGTAGAATCAGGGCTCCGGAGGAGGTTGTGTTGCCGTACACGTATCAACCGCCTCCTCCGCCATACCCAGGGAAAAAGCGTTGCTATGCCAACACATCGCCTCAGGAACATCGTGTCAACTCACAACAAGTAATTGATGCATGAATTTCATATTATTATATTTATGATTTTTGATTTTTTCAAACTTTTGTTAAGACTGGTTAATGTTTTTTTTTAATTATTTGTTTTTAAGTAAAAACAGTTGTTTGCAGACAACTCAGAGATTTTATGAACAAATTTTTTAGCGGTTTTGTATGTTAAGCTTTTTAACATGCATTTTTTTTCTCTTTTTTTCAAAACGATTTTAAAAAAGTTTTTAACGACATATTTTTTAAGTTGGTTGGCATAGTGTGTTATTTTAGGAATATTATTATATGATATTTTCGGTATGATGCGGGTAAACTGTCTTTGTTTTACACATAAGCTCTTGATAATTTTTGTTCCCTGGTCGAATACGTAAAAACAGGATACCTCACTGATGTTTATCTACCTATATATTATTATTAGCAGACAAAGACTGCATTTTTTATGAATAATCGTTGTTATTATTCATTTATATACCTCAAGGATCACATGACTCGATCATGTGATCGAAATAGTGAAATACCTCAGGTGTCACGTGACTATTTAATTATCATCCCACATTATAATCAGTTTGGAGGAGGAAAAGTGAAAGTAGCTTCAGATGAGTCACATGACCTCGCAGTGATGTAAAGTGAAAGTGAAAGAAGAACAGGGAAGTGAAAACATATGAAGCAGGAAAAAGAATTACAGGGTAAAACAAGTGAGCTGTGGACAAAAGATAACCGGTGATTTTTGGTCCAGCATACAAATTATTATATTGCCTCAATTGTCTTTTAATGTTATATTAAAATTTTATATTAGCATTACACTTGGTATTAAATGACCATCACTATATAAAGCTAAATTATACAAGAGCCCAAAAATTTATTTTAGCCAATAACTTTAAGATAGAAAATATTTTATGAATTATTTGAAATATTTTGTTTATTTTATTATGGACTGTATTTCATATTTAACTCAACTTGTAGAATTGTTTTTGTTGAAGACTAATTTTGTAGATTTTACTTTTGACACTTTGGTGTCCAGTTGTAATATTTTCAAAATTACCACAAGTCTTTTTTCTAATGTGTATTATCAGTTTTTGGGAAACATTTTACCACTGTCAGTGGCACTCTCAGTGGTTATTGAAAACTGAAAAAATTTTAATAACTTTTTGATGAGTTTATTCTGTTAAAGATTTGATTATTTTTAGGAATTGCAGTTTTTAATTAAAGAAAACAAGTTTTTCTTTTGTAAACATCAAGAGAGGTTCTAATAGATTTTCGATGGTTTTATCCTTACTAAAAAGTTTTAGCTAACTTTACTAAAAGGCTTGAAGAAATAAAATAAATTTTGACCCAACATTAAGGTTTTGCTCAGCTTTTAGGGGTTGAGACCAGCAATATATGTATTTGTTGTAAGTCTGGATAATCAGGGATTCGTTTTAAAAGCTTTAGATAAACTTATGTTCACCAATGCCTCAAATGTATAAATAAACTGATAAATTATTATTAGTAGTATGCTAGAAATAACTGACCTGTGGCTAGTATTATGTATATGGAATTTTATATCATTTAAAATTATAGTTTTCTTTTTTACTATTGGAAATAGTAGCAAAACCATCTGATATTTTGTACTATGACTTATGATTTTGAGATATTTAAATTATTATATTTATTGTTTCATAGTGCTATTTGTAAATCAATCGGAATGAATCGTAATTTTCATAAGACTGTAAAAGACATGTTAATTTCACAATTCAATTTAATAATTTCTAAATATATATTTGGCCCCATTTAATTTGTTGCTCATTTTTATATATGTTATATGAAATAGTGAATTCGTAAGTTGAAAAAAGATCTAGAATAATGACATTTTTCAAAACCAGATTTGTTTGATGCGAACGCCTCAATATTTAAGAAGGAAATAGAAACTGATGTTACAGCTAATTTCCCATTTCATGTAGGGTAAGACTTTGGTTAGCCTGCTTACTTTTATTTGTATAATGACAGATGTAATTTGGATAACTTTCTATCAAATTTAATATATACTGGTGTAATAATGCCTGTCTATATTGTGTGCAGATGTCAATCTTAATTACACTGCTTGAGCTTACATTTATTTAAACAAAGCAAGCAAGCCAGCTACAGTTTTGTTCTACAAGCATTCAGAAATTAGCTGTAAATCTGTCTTTGTACTAAAGTGTGGATCTGATGTTTTTATCCCTCTGTGTTAAAGTGATGATTTAATGTTTCAATTGAATGATGGACGTTTCATTAATTCCACTTTTTCTCATCACATTCAAGGCAGCTGAGTTCAATGTATGCAGGATAGAGGTTATCTATCATGGCCACCTCAAGTTAAGGATGTAGACCTAGGTTAAGGGAGGTAACTCTTAAAAATCATCAGTACATTTGCGTCAACCATTTTCATAAGCATATTCTAAGCTTCTGGGTTACATAGATTATTTTCAATCTGTTTCAGGTAAATGCTTAGAATGCATTGATGCAAATTGACTTCTACAAACACATAACTGATTTAAAGAATTATCTCCCCTTAAATATCCTTCTGTTTCACTTTAAACTTCTCTACCATTTGACAAACATTTGTTTTCTTTTAAAAATGTATATATAAGATGTTGTTGGTGTTTTAGTTACTTGATTTGATTTTCTGAGTTCCTTTGAGTAATTGTGCAATACACATTACAAATTTAAGAAAACAGAAAAACTTTCAAAACAAATTTATTAAAAAAAATACATGTGTAGGGCATTAATCTTCAGACGAAGTAAATAGGTCACAACGACCTTATTTTCCAAGATAATACCTCATTTTATTATAACTACCTCTTTCACTAAATTGTGTTATACTAATTTCCATTATCGATGGGGAATTTTATTCATTTATGATAGGGGAACAATTACTGGCATCATCTGGGTTCTAGTTCACACTCCCTCTTTTTATAAGAATAGGTGATTTCCCGTAGATACACATCACAGCATTATGTTATTTGAGAATTGTATATAAAATTTCCCTGGGGGACTTACATGACTTATATACAGTGTAATGTGGTACATAAAAATACTTAAACATTTTGATGAGAAAATAAAACTTACACAATGATTACCTTTTAAAAAAGCAACAAACAATTTCTTTTTTATATTAAGATCTTTGTGCACAGGGTTGGTGTAAATATATCCAGGCTTTTTTTCCATAAAATTTTGATAACATAAAACTTTTTTCCAGAAATTACACAAAACTTTTTCCAAGGCAGTTAATTTTTTTCATTTTTTTGTCATTTCCCAGCAAAAGCTATTATTGTCATCTGATAGAATCTTTATTGAGTTGATATGATATTTGAGGGAGGCACTTTGTTAAGGCAGGGCCAAGTTGCCTAATGTTTGTCTACTCAGGGAGCCGTCATTTTTATGAGCATAAATGTTGTGATTTTAAAAATTGCTGTTTTCCTGTCCTGTACTTATGCTATTTCAATCACAAAATTATTTTAAATTCTATTTTAAAAATTAACAGTCTGTTCTTGCCAGAATATTTGTTCTAAACTTTAAGATTTTTTTCATAATTCTGAGAACTAATTTATAGAGTTACAGCCTGTTGACTGGTACCAAACACCAAGCAGTTGATGAATTATAATAAAGTTAACCTCCATTATTTATTCAAAATATATAAATTTGTCTTATCATTCTGAATGCTGAAAGAGATGGCAAATATTAACAAATTATACACTTCAATTGGAATGAGACGGAATACATCTTGTTTTGAACACACACTTTTGTTAAGCTTTTAATCTCCTGTAGATAATAATCAACTTCTAAATTTATAACAAAATATCTTTTTGCCACATGGACCTGCTGGTTTTCATGTTTAGTGGCATATTTTAAAATTTTGTACAAATTTGATAATATTTTATGTAATTTTATTCCTTTTTACCATAGAGTGAATTAAATGGGGAGCATCATTTTTGCATTAATAAACAAATTGAAATTTATATTCTTTAGTCTGATAAACTATTTTTGTTAGAATTTTTCATTGATGAATTCTTTAAGTAGCCGAATCATACTTTTGACAGGATTTGAATTGCTATGTCCATGGGAGTTTTAATACCTTGCCACGCAACTACACATTTTACACATACCCCTTTCCCACGCGATTACACATTTTTACACATACCCCTTTGCCCCGCAATTACACATTTCTACACATCACAGTAAAATCGGTATTACTCTAATTTAAAGGCGAAAATAATGAAATTGTAAAAAGAAACGAGTTGCTGAAAACTTCCCCTTTGTTTTTAATAAAATTTTATGATCGAATAACGTTCAGTGTACGATATTTTTGGAGCAGACGACAGCTGTAGCAGATATTTCGGAAACAAAATGTCCGCCGTTTTTCACTGACGCTGACATGTCTGAGCAAAACAGCTTATACTCTGATGAGGGCAGTGACGACAATGAATTATCAAGTGGGGATGAATGGCTGGAGAATTATAATGCTGAAGTCGATCATGGTTCCCCTGACAATACACCCGTGGTATCAGATGAAGAGGCCAATGACGAGGACGATGCAGCTCCCGAAAATGCAGAACTTGTTTGGAGAGAAACATACGAAGAACTTGACATAGACCCCTTTATTCAGATCACTGGTCCATCACACAATCTGAACCCTAATGCCAGTGAGCTTGAGTATTTCAAGCTTTTCTTCGACGATAATATGCTTGAGAAAATTGTGAGCCAAACAAATCAATATGCAGCTCAAAATGGCCCCGACCCACTCTGGAGTGATACCACCCGGGATGAGATTTCGGCTTTTATAGGTGCTTTTTTCATAAGTTAATATTATTCAAAATAATTAAAACTATATTCCACACCTTTCAGAGTTAAAATTTACCAGAAAATCCTGTTTGCCAGATATATATCTGGTTAAATATTTGCACATACTATGTACATAAAAACACAGGCAAAAATTCCAAATTCACTTCAATTTGCCATCATAAACCTTTGCAAAGTTGAATAGACTTACCATAATTAAAGAAGAACATATACATTCCAAAGATAATAAACTAGCGAAATATAAAAATCATTTACATGCGGTTTTTAATGCAATTACACTAAAACAAAACGTCAACATGTACACGTTAGAAAAACAAAACAAAAATGTCAAGGACGTAAAATGACGTCAAAAAAATGTGTGTCACATGACGGGCACCTGTCAATACCAAAACAAAATTCCTAAAATAAGAAAGGTCACATAGTGCGCATTTTGTTTTAACTGTACATTGTTGTACATTGTTGTCACGGTAAATAAAGATCTGAAAAATTCTGAAAAGAAAAGTAAATGCTGTATTATTTTAATACGCAACATGTACTTTATTTGGTAATTTATGTTGAAACTGGAATTAGTATTTCACGTATATTTTTTCAGGGATGCAGATATTAATGGGAATAAACCAGCTTCCTGATTATTCCTTTTACTGGTCCAATAATAAGTATTTAGGGAATCAGGGGTTTAAAGAAGTCATGTCAGTAAAACGGTATGAAAAGCTCAACCAATATATCCATTGTAATGATATAGAAACTGATGTCCCTGTAGACCAACCTGGGCACGATAAGCTCCACAAGATACGCCCTCTTATTGATTCATCTCTCCAAAACTTCGCAGCACGATACAACCCAAATAAAAACCAAGCCATTGATGAAGCTATGGTGGCTTATAAAGGAAGATCGGTAGCCAAACAGTATATACCATCAAAACCCACCAAATGGGGATTCAAAGTGTGGATGAGGTGCGATAGTAAATCTGGATATTGTCACAAGTTTGATATTTATATGGGAAAGGAGACGGCTGTTGATAGTACAAAGGGTTTAGGACATCGTGTTGTGGAGAAATTGGCTGAAGATCTACATCATAAAAACCATCATTTGTATTTTGACAGTTACTTTACCTCAATACCATTATTGCAAGATCTGTTAAGCAATGGAATATATGGATGTGGAACCATTCGACAGAACAGAAAAGGCTTTCCACAAGATTTAAAGAACGCCCCGAGGATGCAAACTGGCCAGTTTGTAGGAAGACAAACAGACAATATGGTGGGCGTTGTTTGGATGGACAAGAAACCAGTTAATGTTGTGGCTTCCAATGAGTCATTGATTGAGGTAACCACATCATCATCATCAACTCATCATCACCATCATCATCATCATCGTCATCATCATCATCCATTGTCGTCGTCGTCATTTTATCATTATTACATCATATATATCATCATTATCATAATTACATCCTTCTTTTTCAGATCTTTTTTCATATATTTCTCATAGTTAAGTTATAACAGGTTCTTCTTTGGGGACCCTGTGTAATACTTTAGATGAGGATATTACCCGTCCCCATCCTTATTCAGGGTAGTTTAAGGTGTAATTGGTATACGCAAACGGAACGGCATGGTACGCAGTTTTCAGGAATTTAGTATTAAGTATTCAGTACGCATTAATTATAAAAAAAGTCTCCTTTTTACTTTTCTTTTGCAGACCAGCACAGTGTGTAAGAACGAGAAGATTGCAAATAGTATTAAATGATCGATTCAAATTTTATTTCAGCCTTAAATGTCTTAATTATGAAAAGTATGAAATAAAATTATTTATTTTTCCAGTGAATTATTTTTTTTGTAGGGAAATACTTGCCAATGTTTTTTTTTAAGTTTTTATAGTTAAATGATTTTAATTATTTGTAGGTAGATACAACAAACCGGAGACAGAAAGATGGGACAAATGCCCGCGTTACAAGGCCGCGCGTAGTTACAAATTACCAGGAAAATTTCAGAGGGGTTGACATCTCTGATCAATTACGTGCAAAATATTCAATTGGTAGGCCATCTAAAAAATGGTGGAAATATTTAATGAATTTCATAATAGATCTTTGTATTGTGAACTCATTTATTGTAAAGGCAGAAACAGAGGTTCCGCAAGTAGCCCGTACTAAAAAGAGGTATAGGCAATTGGACTTCAGGATAAATTTGTCAACACAACTTATAGGGAATTTCGCACGATTGAGGACACCAGCACCACCAATGAGACCGCGAGCAACACACGCTCATTTGAAATTGGGCCGCAAACGTTCCACATGCAAACTTTGCACAAAAACAGGAGAGAAGAAGCGTAAAACAACACAAATGGGATGTGAAAAATGTGATAAACATTTATGTTCAGCTGAATGTCACAACACATTCCATGTTAATATTGGGATCGGAGTTGTCACGGAAGAATAATGAGTCAGAATGATTTGAAATTATAGAGCAATTCATGTTGTGCATTTGAAAACACATATCAAACTTGCCAAAATTTGTTATAAATACCATTAACATATACTTCTTGTAGAATTCAGAAAAAAGACAGAATACATGGGCTTAATTTGGTGCTGCCAAATTGTGTCAATAAATATGTAATGAGTAATCTTTCTTCTCTACTCTGTGTTCAGACCTGACATGCATGGTGTTTAATAATCAATGCTATCGTATTTTGGTATATATGACTTTGTCGTCGTTCGTCTGTTAAGTTTTGGCTCCCGTAATTTTTATTTGATTCAAAGTTATTATAAATTAATCATCTTCTTCTTTATAAGACAGTGCATTAGCTCCATTCTACAAGAGAACCATTTGATCTTGATAGCTATCAGTACACTAAAATGAATGTACAGTTTGATCATCTTAAATACAGGCTGAAAAAGAAAACAAAATACATACTTTATAAATGCCCGGTAACTAGGCCACCCTCTGTACCTCTGTGATTGTCACTCCGTGATGATTGATTCTGTACTTTATTTATATGACTATTAAACTTCACTACATATGATACTTATTATTTACAAAATTCAATTTTGACTGGAAAAAAATGGTACTTATTACTTACAAAACTCAAATTTGACTTGAAAAAAAAATGTCCTATTGATATTTTTCAAAACAATATTGCGTAGTAACCACACAACCGATATTTACCAAATAAAAACCATAAGATGAAGAAATGTTTAATTTGGTTCTGTTCATTTGGCCTTAATTTTCGTGAGGATCCTTTTCCTTTTTTAATGAGGTAAACACAATCAAAAATATTTACGATTTAATTTTGATTAAAATGCATAGCAAAATTTTCAAGAAATATTTTTCTTTGTGTTCAACTATCAAAAACAAAAAATAAGCCTGAATTATATCATATGGCCGATTCCAAATAAACAATAAAAGTTTAAACATTTCTACATCTTGTGGTGTTTGTTTCATAAAAATCGATCATGTAGTTACTTCACAATATTTTTTGAAAAAAAAATCGATTTTAGATGAAATAACAGCATTTTTTAAGTGAGAATTCTTTTTTTTTTCCAAAATTTGTAGAATTCCTTTAAATTTATAAGTTGTCTGATTCCATGCATTAATCGCCATTTCCGTTTGTTGATTATATTATAAGCAAAAGGTGCTCCAGACAGTGGAGGAATGTATTCACAAGAAAGAAAGCAGGACTTCCATACATACTTCTACGGCATAAATCAGTTAGGGGATACGCAATATTGATTTGTCAATGAAACAATTCACATCAACTTTGGTGCAATTAATATTTGATTAAACAAAAATACACGATTAAATCCTTTGATGGGTGGACAGCATCATTATAATATGAAAAGGTACAGTTTCAAATTAACAAATCAATATTTAAGCAAAGCTTTAATTGTCAGTTTCGGCCCATACACACACATTTACATACGTGCTAGTGCATTTCCAAGTGAACAACGTCGCGTATTTATGCTTTGCGGGAAAACGACTGTAACGTGACGTTACTGTTGCCTGGTAAGTAAAAAACATCAAAAAATAAATGCGTGGCAAAGTGTTAACTAGAGAAACGATATTGAAAGAAGTCATCCTGAAAAATGATGACAAATTTTTATATAACATACAGGCACTGGTTAAATTTTTTCAATTCACTTCGGTTAAGAGGCATTAATTTTAGGAAATGACATTTTTCAAACAATGCGGGTCATATTTTTATGTGTATCATATTTTTAATGTAATTGTTGTGTATACATATAAATTGTTGTTATGATTAGTATATATTCACAGTCATTTTGTCTCTGAATTCAAAACAACCTCTTATACTGTATCATGTATAGTCCGCATTTTTCTAACCCATCAAAATGCAGATTATACTCCTCTTGTTACGGTAGTTGAGAATATTGTGGCCAATATAACTATGAGGATTTTATATAGAAGGTTGAGGTCGATATGTGAGAATGGGTATTTATCATGTCATAAGTAATCAGATTTCTTATTTTATGTTGCATCATGGTTAATCTATTTTTATCTTTGTTAATGATGTTGTTAGTGAATAAATTGTCTAATGGATTCCATTGCTAGAACACTTTCACCTCAAAAAGACATGTTCGAAGAGTATTTGATAAAAAAGATATCTTCAATGCAAACTGCTCTACCATATAGAGAAAAACACTGAAAAGATCATTAACAGTGAAAACTGACAAAACTTGTGGCTGAAGTTAAGACTGTGTTATCAATATTATCTTGCTCTAGTCTATATTAACAATCAAAATTCTAATAAAAGATGAGATAAACAAGTGACATTTTTCTATCACAGCTATTAAAATATGTGACATTTATTGATCTAAGATAAACAGGCAAAATTCATTTATCATTGAAACTTCAAACCATAAACTTTTTTGTTTTTAAGAAACATGGAAAGACCCTACTCAAAATTTGTCACAGCTTATGATGTTAAAAACCTTTTTGTTTCATCAAGGATTAAATGCACTTATTTTCTCCATATATTTATTATTTATTTGTTTAGATTTATTGATCAAAACCATGATTATAAAATGCCTATTTGTTTGAAAGAGTATATTTTATGTATGCTCTTGCATGCTCTATCAGGATTAGAAAGGTTAATAACCAGGACAAAGTCTACGTCTATTGTTTGTTATATGATATTTATCAATTTCTGATTACTACCTGCGAGAGACTGTGATTGAAATTTTTATTGCATGTTGACATGATTGTTGCCATGGCAATTCATTTTGGTTGTTATGGACATTAAACCCGGTGATTGTTTTTTGAACGAAATCGATGTATTATCTTTTTATAAGCCCATCTTAGGAAATTGTAAAAAAGGGGAGATAAGTCGAGTGATTTATTTTTCTTTCAGATTTGAAAAAAAAAAATCTTTTTTAAAAAAAATCTCATTATTAGAGATTTCATTAAAATGCTAGATAATTTACAGAGTTATCTCCCTTTTAATGTATGTATACTCTTGATATTTGATTGTTGTTCACCAGTGTATGTTTTAGTTGTGAATCCTTTTTGAAACTTATTTTCTGACAATTTTCGTGTGAAATCCAGAACAGAATTAAATCATGCTAGAAGCTGGTTATTCACAAGTAAATGACGAGGGGAAATAGAACACACTATTTTTATCTTAAGAACATTTTTGTAGGAACATATTTCTTATCATTATTTGTATAAAATGAACATTGAAACAACCAAAGTATACAGATATGTTTAAACTTTCAACTTCTCCATTTGTGATTCGTACAATAAGGTTATTGTATGTATAAGGATGTTTGCTCTTCTGTTTCAAAATAACAAGATTTTTAAAAGGTTTTTATAAAGGAACTGAGGGTGGTACCCAATACCCTGGCTAAAATTTGTTTGGCTCATTTAATTTTCATGAAATTTTGACCCTTAGAAAAAAAAAATTAAAAAAAATTTGATCAGTGAGAAGCTTAATATTACCTTAACAATACAGAATGATTAAAACGTTTAGCTGATTTTACAGAGTGTTCTTCCTGTAGTGTTGTGTACCACCTTAAGAAGTAGAAAAAAATGATATGCCTGTGTTCTTGTTTTTAAAATACAATGAATTGAAAATCTGGTGGGACATAATCCTCTCTAGATTTTTCATACATTTAACATTGGCAATTTTTTTCCATCAGACTAAAAAAATAATCAGGATTATACAAAATATTTAAAAATAGCTTTGAACACTATAAAATTATGAAAGAAAAATATGGGTTAGAGGGGAATTTTTTATTGGTATTACATTGACAAAACCAGAGGATTCCAAATATTAGACATAATAGTAAAATAAAACCAAAGAAACAAACATCCTTATAAAAAAGTAAATAAAGTGTTAAGGGGTTGATTTGTAACAACGCTTTAGAATTATAAAGAGAAATTTTTGTCACATGATTGGTCAGAGAGATATGCATTGTTGTGGTCAAGCTTGGTCAGAGATTGTTGTGGACATTTCAAGCCTATTGAGACAGGTTTGGGCCAAGGCTACGACTAGTTTGTCAGCCCTGGAGCTGAAGACAGGTTTGGGCCAAGGCTACGACTAGTTTGTCAGCCCTGGAGCTGAAGACAGGTTTGGGCCAAGGCTACAACTAGTTTGTCAGTCCTGGAGCTGAAGACAGGTTTTGGCCAATGCTACGACTAGATTGTCAGTCCTGGAGCTGTTTATTTGTATAGATTGGTATTTACTATATATTATGCATATGTGTTCATTTGAAATCATACCGTAGGGATGTTGTTACAGAAATCATAGATCATTTTTGTTTTTTCTGTTATCATTAGAAACTTTTGTGTATAGAAAACAGGATTCATACAGTCTGGCAATGATAAATTAGATGGCAATTAATTTGTCAGATTGAGAAAAGTTATTTGACTTTGGCAAAGAGGATCAGAATTGTCGTTAATTTGAGAGATTGAGAAAAGTTATTTGAGTTTGGCAAAGATGATCAAAATTGTCGTTAATTTGTCAGAATGAGATGTTATTTGAGTTAGGCAAAGAGAATCTGAATTGTTAATTTGTCAGAATGAGAAAAGTTTTTAGTGGAATCGAAATCTATAATAAAAAATCAGGTATACAAAATCTAGTAGGATGGAATGAAGATGATTATAAGAGAGACAACCATGCCTGTTTTCTATACACAAACGGTGTGGAGTGGTTTTTTTTTACTTATCTACCTCTTTTTTGTTTTTCTTCAGTGATTTTGTGAATCTTAGACATGTAATCTTAAAATCCAATTTATTTTAATTGTTCTTTTTCTCGCAGGTGCTTGTATACAATTAATATAAACTTAAGGAAATAGACCTAGGTTAAGGGAGATAACTATTAAAATCATCAGTATGTTTATGCCCACCATCTTCATCAATATATTGTAAGCTTCTTGGTAACAGATTATTTCCAATCTGTTTCAGGTTAATGCTTAAAATACATTGATGAAACTTGACTTTTTACAAACGCAACACTGAATTAAAGAGTTATCTCCCTGAACTAAGGTCTACACCATTAAATGCCTCATTTTACAACTCTAATCTGACCAATATCATTTCAGTGCAAAATTTTGTATTTATATCAGGATAGTAAAGATCTGCTTTGATGAAAATATTTATACATGATTGTTTATCATATATAATAGCATTATTATGAATTACAATATTCTTTTGTTCAAAATTTTTGTCACATGCAATATGTATTAAAATTTAGGATCGTTTCATTATTTAAGAAATAATCTGTTTTGGTAAAAAATGGAACCTTAATATTTCTTTTATTGTATATTAATTGTTAAAAAGTGGCATGATAATTATATTTGTGGTTTTTTTTTTGTCAGAAAATTATACTGTGCATCAGTTGCAGCTGACCTTTAACCTATTTACACTTGTCATAAGTAAGATCTGTAAAATAAACACTTTGTATTGTTAAAAATCTCTGTTTTTTTTTGGACACATTGCTTTTAACATAACAGTTTAATGAATCATGTCCAAGAAACCTGTTTATAACTAGTGTATTTCAGTTTTTTCTATGTACTAAATTTTGAATTCTCATTTTTGTTTAGGAAACTTGTGATACAATAAGGGAAAGTTCCTTTTGAAGATAGATCTATTTTTTTTGTGTTGAAATCCCCAAAGCAAGCTAGTGCTATTAAATGTTGTGGATTTTAGATCTGATAATTTCATTATTAATGGAAGACCATTCGGAAATCTTCTCTCTCTTCAAACATTCAACAGAATTTCCCTTTCTCGTTATACAGTTGTATTCTGTACCAAAAAATGTATTCAAAATTTCTTCCACTTTTGAACTTACAATAGTTACTACTTTGATAGTAAAGTAGTAACTAGAGTTACGATGAGCAGATAGCCTTTATGTTATTAAGACAGATATTTCACCAAAAATATAAATTGATATTTAACAGGAGATGTTACCCTTACTTTTTTATGCAATTTTGCATATTTCCTTGAAAATTTTAAGAGACAGAAATAAATTATATATACTAGAATTGAGCAATTCAAAGTCTTCAAATTTTACCATTAAATTTGTAGAATTTACTAACTTTTATAAAACAATGTTTTTTTAAAAACAAGAGGAAGATTTCTTGTGAATGGTCTTTTAACATTTGTATGAAATAATTTATTGAATGATTTTTATGCAGCACCCTATTGGTAGATTCTATACAAACTTTTCATAACACCAATAAACCTTTTTGTTTACCTCTCATAAAACCTATAAAAGTAATTAACCTTTTTACCTCGTGTAAAACCAACTTTCTGTTTTACCTCATACAAAACCTGATATTTTTGGTTATTTTCTTGTTTAGTGTATATTTTCATCAAGATAGTTAATAATAAATAAGATCATAGTATTCAATTTGTGGAACTAAATGACAAATATAAAGGAAAAAGCAATGAGGTGCTGTAGGGAAAAACTTGTGTAGTTTAAAAAAAGTGCTAGGTCAGCTATTAATGACCCCAAACATTTTAAATAGTTACTTTTATCACAAACCACTGTTTATCACATTATATATATAAATATATCAGAATGTTATTAGAGAACAATTTTATTGTACAATGACCGAATGATATACAGGGAAAGTAGGTTGTATTTACTGAGGTCACTGGATTCAGGAGTCAAGGTCACTGATTCTGGAGTCAAGGTAACTGATTCAAGAGTCAAGGTGACTGATTCACTGGATTCAAGAATCAAGGTCACTGGATTCAGGAGTCAAAATACACAATATTTTTATGTGTCTCTTCTTTTGCATCTTGTTTTTTATTTCCATCATGTTTTGCTTTTTTTAATTGTCAAAATCAGTGGGGGCCCATTTGAAGGGAATCTGGAGAATTCAAAATGCTTAAATTATGATTTTATCCTTTTTGTTTGTTAAAAAGTCATTTCACATCATCACCTAATATACCATAGTGAACAGAAGCAGTATGATGAAAGGCTTGGTCATTCTCCAGTCCCTTCATGATGCCCCCTTGTTTGTAAAGTGGTAGATCATTATACATGTACCTCTTTGTCTAGTTTGTTGAGGTGTACCATTATTTTATTGTACAGAAGAAAACACATTACCTCAGGTCAACCTCAACAAATCAGAAATACTTGTAATAATAAAATACTCACTATAACAGTGAATCAATATCTTGTTTCTTTCTCAAGTAGCCCTCTCAGACCAACACATCTCTATCTTCCTGAGGTCAACCTCAACAAATCAGAAATACTTGTAATAATAAAATACTCACTATAACAGTGAATCAATATCTTGTTTCTTTCTCAAGTAGCCCTCTCAGACCAACACATCTCTATCTTCCTGAGGTCAACCTTAACAAATCAGAAATACTTGTAATAATAAAATACTCACTGTAACAGTGAATCAATATCTTGTTTCTTTCTCAAGTAGCCCTCCCAAACCAACACATATCCATTATTCTATTGTACAGAAGAAAACACATAATACAGGTCAACTTCAACAAATCAGAAATACTTGTAATAATAAAAAAAACTCCCTATAACAGTGAAACAATATCTTGTTTCTTTCTCAAGTAGCTCTCTAAGACCAAGCATCTAACCTCAAGACACACCGTCAGACCAACACATTATCTTCCTCAGGTCAACCTTAACAAAGCAGACATACTTGTAATAATAAAATACTCACTATAACAGTAAATCAATATGTTGTTTCTTTCTAAAGTAGCCTCTCAGACCAAGCAACTTACCTCAAGTCACACCGTCAGACCAAAAGTATCTCTAGCTACCTTAGGTCAACCTCAACAAAGCAGAAATACTGGAAATAAAATACTCACTATAAATAAACTCATCATAGATACCTTGACTAAATTTAGTATACGCCATACGCGCGTTTCGTCTACAAAAGACTCATCAGTGACGCTCGAATCCAAAAAAGTTAAAAAGGCCAAATAAAGTACGAAGTTGAAGAGCAAAATTCCTAAAAGTTTTGCCCAATACAGCTATTATCAGTGAATCAATATGTCGTTATTTTTATGTAACGCTGACCAACAGATTAACGCATCTCTATCTACCTCAGGTCAACCCCAACAAAGCAGAAATACTTGTAATAATAAAATGTTCACTATAACAGTGAATCAATATGTTGTTATTTTTATTTCACGACCGACAGATTAACACATCTCTATCTACCTCAGGCTAACCTCAGCAAATCAGAAATACTTGTTATAAAATACTCACTATAACAGTGAATCAATATGTTGTTATTTTTTTATGTCACGCTGACTGACAGATTAACACATCTCTATGTGCCTCAGGCTAACCTCATCAAATCAGAAATATTTGTCATAATAGATTAGGGCAACAGCAATATACTGGTGTTCAAAACTCATAAATCGACTGAGCAAAAAACAAATCTTGGTTACAAACCAAAACTGAGGGAAATGCATTAACCATAAGAGGAAAACAAAGAAACAACAGGAACATCGATGTGCAACAAAAACAAACGCTAACAGAAAGAAACATTGATAACAACTGCCATATTCTTGACTTAAGACAGATAAAGGTAAAGGCAGTATACCGATGTTCACAAGTCATAAATCGATAGAGAGAAATCAAATCTGGAATACAAACTAAAACCGAGGAAAACACGTCTACTATTAGAGAAAGAAACGAAACAACAGAACACTGAAGTGCAACAAAAAACAAACGAAAAAATGCCACATTGCAAGGAAATGGAAATTTAAAAAAAAATGTTTGGTTGAACCTTGTTTAATGGCATGCCAAACCTATTCATTGTTGCCATAATACTGACTATAACAGTGAATGAATATGTTGTTCCTTTTTCAAGACAAGCCAACACATCTTAATAATCTTAGGTTTCTCTTGTCACGCTGTTTGACAGACCAACACATCTCTAATTGCCTCAGGTACACGGCCGACACTCGGCTAACCGAGAGATTGGTCGGTTAATCTATATTGAGTATGCGGCTATATCGGCGGTTGGTCTGTTAATCGGGTTGGCTAAAGTCTGTTAATCAGGTGTTATCGAGAAAATCATTGAAAGTTCAGCATGTTTCATTGTATAACTTTTCAAATATATGTTTATCATAAAAAATATTCAAGTCTAACAAAACAATTCAATGTACTGAATCCAGTGGTGTAATTATTATTTTTCTAGCTTCGATGCACGATCTATAAAATGAAAAGGCGGGTTACTCATCAATAAATTTATACACATTTTACACACACAAAATGTACACAAAATGACACGTTGGTTGAGTTTACTTGCATACAATATTTTGAACATCAAAAAAAGACCGGCATTATGTTTGTTAACCATATTGATATCATTGTGTGAAAAATCTACACGAAAATCTGTATTTTGGTGACATAAATCAATATTTTTTTAAAACCTGGTCTGTTAATGGGTCGGATGTATAAAACCCTGTCTGTTAATTGGTCTGTTAAGAGTTATGAATGGTAATAAAAGTATAATTTTATTGCAATATGGGGTGTTATCGGAACAAATGGGTAGGCTCAAGACGAGCGGCTAAAATATACGGAAACCAAACATGAGCAATGAAGCATAAAACATACGAAAACAACACATGAACAATGAACAAATTAGACAATGGAAATTGAAAATTGATAAAAATGGTTTCAAAAAGTGTAATATGAAAGTAATATTGATTTCATCTAAGAATTGCCGCATATATCATGTGGATTCTGTTTAATTGTCATGAATGACACCAATTTGTCATCTACATCGGTAACCAGTATATAAATCAGAGATAAACGTCGTAATGTAACTAAACATCAGTAAGTAAAATATATTGGGATGCTAAAATATAAAGAATAGAGAAAGTAAAATGAGTAAGATAAATAAAATGTAGAGAAAAGTGACATAACAAGTTAAAGAATACAGAACTAAACAACACCCCCAATCTGGACCGTCATGGAATACACGAGAATCTGGATGGAGACGCAGAATATAGAATAATAGATAAGTACAGTAGAGAGTGATGCATTGCTAAAAAAAGAGAGAAACAAGTATAATTGTTTAAGAATACTATAGTGTTATTAACTGGCTGTTTCTGTATTAGCACTGGTATATCCAGTTCATAACACTTTTATTAAATGATTATTATAAAATTGAGAATGGAAATGGGGAATGTGTCAAAGAGACAACAACCCGACCATAGAAAAAAAACAACAGCAGAAGGTCACAAACAGGTCTTCAATGTAGCTAGACATTCCCGCACCCGGAGGCATCCTTCAGCTGGCCCCTAAACAAATATATACTAGTTCAGTGATAATGAACGCCATACTAATTTCCGAATTGTACACAAGAAACTAAAATTAAAAAAATACAAGACTAACAAAGTCCAGAGGCGCCTGACTTGGGACAGACGCAAAAATGCGGCGGGGTTAAACATGTTTATGAGATCTCAACCCTCCCCCTATACCTCTAGCCAATGTAAAAAAGTAAATGCATAACAATACGCACATTTAAAATTCAATTCAAAAGAAGTCCGAGTCTGATGTCAGAAGATGTAACCAAAGAAAATAAACAAAATGACAATAATACATAAATAACAACAGACTACTAGCAGTTAATTGACATGCCAGCTCCAGACTTCAATTAAACTGATTGAAAGATTATGATTTCATCATATGAATATCAGGCACAATCCTTCCCGTTAGGGGTTTAGTATCATACCATCATAACATATATGAGAAGAACATAACCCGTGTCATGCCAACAACTGTTTTTTTAATAAATGTGTTTAGTTCCGATGCAAAGACCCTATAAGTGAATCAATATTAACGCCAAAATAAGCAATCTTTAGTGACCTGATAACAGTATCGTAACTATATCCCTTCTTGATAAGTCTGTTTAAAGGTTTTGTTAGTTTCTGAGGTGAATACTGACATTTTTGTGCTTTATAAAGAATATTTCCATAAAAAATTGGATGTGAAATACCTGAACGTATAAGAAGTTTGCATGTTGAGGTATATTTACGAATGATGTCCTTATACCGATGATAAAATTTAGTAAATGTTTTGACTAGTTTGTGATATCGAAAACCTTGGTGTAATAATTTTTCAGTAATATATAAATTTCTCTCGTTAAAATCTAAAACATTGTTACATACACGAGCGAATCGTACAAGTTGAGATGTATAAATACCGTAAGATGGTGACAATGGAACGTCACCATCTAAAAATGGATAATTAACGATAGGAAATGAAAAATCATCTCTTTTATCATAAATTTTAGTATTAAGCTTTCCGTTAGTGATATAGATATCAAGATCGAGGAAAGGGCAGTGGTCATTGTTAGTATTAGCTTTATTTAAAGTAAGTTCAACAGGATAAATTTATTTAGTATACATACTGAAGTCGTCATTATTGAGAGCCAAAATGTCATCCAAACATCTAAAAGTATTATTAAATTTGTTTATGAGATGTTGTTTCGATGGGTCTTTGCTGATTTTTGTCATAAATTGTAACTCATAGCAATACAAAAACAGGTCCGCAATAAGTGGTGCACAGTTAGTCCCCATTGGAATTCCAATAACCTGACGATATACGGAATCTCCAAAGCGAACAAAAATGTTATCTAGTAAAAATTCAAGGGCATATATAGTATCAAAGCATGTCCAATTGACATAGTTTTTTTGTTTATTGCTACCAAAAAAATGACCTAAAAGAGTTTGAACATATATATTCACATTCTGACTTTTTGAATGCCCATTTAATTAGGTGGGTGAATTTTTTCTTAATGAGAATGTGAGGCAATGTGGTATACAGGTCTGTAATAATGGTCCAAGAAGTCTGTTATGGCCCGAGGCAACGCCGAGGCCATTATTACTGACCTAGGACATATAACTGTTATAACAGGGCCATTATAAAAACACCCATTTCTTAATACATTTATTAACCAACTGAACAAAAGTGAATGTGTTACTGCCAACTTGATGTACTCTACTCTTTTAATGACAGTTTAGTTTGGAAAAAAAATGTTTGTACTTCATCATCATAAGGCTTATAATATACCAAATATCCAAGATATTGAGTTGACAGAAGTTATGTGTTGAAAAACAGGATAAACAGTGATCCCTATATTTGAAAATCGGCGGCCATGTTAAATTTATTATATTTGATATTTACACTGTTTTTCTGTAATGGCCCTGTTTTTCTGTAATGGCCCACTTTTTTCTGTAATTGTCCTGTTTTTCTGTAATGGCCCTGTTTTTCTGTAATGGCCCTGTATTAATGCCCAGTTTCTCTGTATTAAGCCCAGTTAGGGTTTATAATTAACAGTCATTTTTGACAATAATGTACTGAGTTGGTTAATAAAAGAAAATTAAAAACCGTTATCAATACAGGGCCAATACGGCTTTTTTCCGCTTTTTTCTGTATTGGCCCTGTTTTTTTTTTAAACGTAATCAATACAGGGCCAATAAAGTTTGTTTCGTGCTTTTTTCTGTATTGGCCCTGTTCTAACAGCAATATTAAATCTAGAAGTTTACATGCAGTTCCCCTCTGCACTTATGTATAAAGTAACTAAACGGAATAAAATGATTTAAACCTTAAGATAAACAAATGTAGCTGCATTCGCTCCTTTCCATTTACCTCTTTAGAATGATTTGTAAACGACAAATGATTAAGTAATAGAAGAAAAGAACCAATTGAATGATGCTGACGAATTATTAAGGTTTAACGTCCAGTGAAAAATATCATGTGCATATGAGAACGACAACACGTTTTACGGCACCGCGGATAAATTATCACGTTGTGATTGGTTTAACGCCGTCAAGTGGTACCCCTATGAAACCGTAGGGATTAGTAAATTTCATAGGGGGTTCATGACGCGTTAATAGTGACGTCATCTATTAATGTTGTTGTGTTTCATTCTTTATTTTTCAACAAAACGCAGCAGAAAAAGTCTAGCGTGCGATAAATTCTTTATACGGTTAACTACTGACCCCCTATGACCTCCGGCCTCAACCCCTATGGATTTTTCTAACCCTCTATGGATCCGTAGGGGGTCAGTAGCGAACCATATAACTTATAATATGTACCATGTGTTGTATTAGAAAGACACATTCAGTCGGATTTGAAAACGTGCTACTTTGAACAGACACAAAAATTAAGGCTGATTGAAAATGTTAATAATAAATTCATGCATATTCCAGCGGCCAATCCATATCACGTTATATTGAAGTGACACACCCTTCAATAAAATGCAAAGACAGTCAAAATGAAAATGCTTTTACTAGAAGGATACTGTTGCACCGTATTGTCATTTTTTTTACTCAAGAAGATCTCATTTTTAACTTTTTGAATGGGAAAATATAAAGGTAGCAAAACTATTGTCGTGGCTAAATAACTCTTAACTGACACAATTTCAATTGTCCAACCCATTAACAGACTTTATTCCCGTAATTTTCACTAAAACGTGGTATTATTCACGTTATATAACAATTATGAAATATTTACTAATGTCAATTTATTTTTAAGAACCAAAGTACTATTTTGTGTCCTTTAAATGATATCTAAAATTGTTTGTTTCGCCTTTTATTAAAAAGATTGCTATGCGTATAAGCATAAATTCTACATACTTGCGCGACGCCTTTTAGTTTTACTGAAAACTGCACAGACTATGAAATGTTTTTACAGGAGGAAAATGTTCTATGATAGATATCATTTTGTCAGACACTTTTCTTTTTTTGATTTGGTTCTTATAATATGCCAAAAATCTGCATATTTAATAGAGTTTAACATTAAATTGTGCGTTTTACTCTTAACAGACGTATAACCAACCCGATTAACAGACCAATCGCCCATATAGCCGCATACTCAATATAGATTAACCGACCAATCTCTCGGTTAGCCGAGTGTCGGCCGTGAGGTATATAGCAACTAGTCTGATTGCAGTAAAATACAATTCCAAATCAACATCAACAGCAGATTTCCTGTAGTATCAAATTGAATTATCTTCGATATTATTTGTTTGAACACATTCATTTAAAACATATTAAGATGGTTAACATAAATTTCAGTTGTCATCATTTTAACACGTATTATTAAAAGACACAATTTTGTAGCAAACTTGATTAAAAGATGACCTTTGACGTATCACACCTAATTGTCATTGATAGTGAAACGTCCATGTCAGATATCACCACTGAACTCAAAACAGTTCCAAGGATATGAAACAATATATATATATAGACGTGTCACGGTACTTTTCTATCCCAAATTCATGTATTTGGTTTTGATGTTATATTGGTTATTCTCATCGGATTTTGTCTAATGCTTAGTCCGTTGCTGTGTGTGTTACATTTTAATGTTGTGTCGTTGTTCTCCTCTAATATTTAATGCGTTTCCCTCAGTTTTAGTTTGTTACCCCGATTTTGTTTTTTGTCCATAGATTTATGAGTTTTGAACAGCGGTATACTACTGTTGCCTTTACTTATATGCATGCCCTTCCGGAGCACTTGATATCACCCACAGGCCACAGTTGTTGATGTGGTTCACCAGTCTTTACTTTACTTTGTTGAGTAAACTATTTGTCTTTTGGTCGTTTTACTATGACAATGTCAGTTTGTTTACGATTTATATCTGGTAATTTTTGCCTCTCTTAAATGATAAAACAAACATCATTTCCGTTATGGGTAAACAAACATTGGTTTTCTTGTGAAACCAGATGTAAATATTAAGAAGGTGGCAGGTTTATATTTATAGATATTAAAACACGCATTGAAATACATGCACCTAAGAAAACCGAAAAAAAGAATGCCATACAGACTGCAACATAAAAGTTATACATGAAATATCTGATATGTTGGAATACTGTTAAGTCAACAGTTCACTTCCTCCTTTAGCTTTAGAAGTATACATTTGTCCTCGCTAGTACAGGAACAGTTTATCTTTTAAGTATTTTAAAGCAAGGTTACCATTTTTAACAAGAAAAGGTTTCATGGTTGTAAAAATCATATATATTTTCAATCTTGACACATATTTGACATGACGAGTATATTTATCAATTTTGAATACTTAACGTTGACATAATATTGTTTTTCTTACTTCTAAGTGGTTATTTTTTTTTCTTTCGAGCGTCACTGATGAGTCTTCGCGGGTCTGGTGCACAAAATCTATATCTTGGTATATGATGGGTTTATCTACATAAGAAAATGCCTTTACCAAGTCAAGAATATTACAATTGATGTCAATTCATTTGATGTATCTGAGCTTTTTATTTTGCCATTTGATTGGGGACTTTCCGCTCTGGATTTACCTCTGCTTTTACTTTGTTTTTGCCACTGTTAGTGAAGGTTTATTCCGGAGAGTAACAACAGCCTAGTAGTCTGACTTGAATTATTATTCATAAGAACACAATTATGAATTACAAGTTTGAATTTTTTCGAAAGACTAAGGATTTTCTACTCCAAGAATAGTTTAAATTACCGTAGCTATATTTTCCAAAACCTTTAGGAATTTTGTTCCTCAATGATAATCAACCTTGTACTTTATTGGCTATTATAACTTTTGTATTCGAGTTTCTTTTTTCTTTTAGAATAAAGTAAAATCACAAAAATATCGAACTCCATGAAAAATTTAAAACGGAAAAAAGGCAAAATCTTAAGTTAAAAGGCAAAAGAATGGATAACAACTGTCATATTTCTTACTTGGCTTTTAATATAGCAAATTTGATTAGGTACATTTTGAATTTTCCTCGGCGTTCAGTGTTTTTGTGACTTTTTATTTTTAAAGAGTTGTCTCATTGACAATCCAATTTATGTTTAAAATAGCTTGTAATGATGTACTAGTATTCATGTAGTAGCAATGTATGTGAGAAAATGAGGTAAAAAAAATGTTTATTATAAAATAAATGCCTCAGTGCGGGGCAAGTGTATTGATTGTATGTCAGGGAGCTACCATTTGATTTTTATGGGGGGGGGGGGAGGGCTAGGATGAAATTTGAAAAAAATAGGCAGGACAGGAGTTTTGAGTAAAGAAAAGGCAGGATGTGACACTTGCAAAAAAAAAAAGTCAGGACGACAATTTAGGTAAAAAAAAGTCAGGATAAACTAAAAATAAAAAGGCAGGACAGAGATTACAGCTAAAAAAATGCAGGACAAAATTTTTCATCCTAGCCCCCCCCCCCCCCCCCCATAAAAATCAAATGGTAGCTCCCTTAGAAAGCAACATACGATCGGATATCAACCACAGTGTGAAAGGCTACATTGTTTTAAAACATTGCTTATAAGAGTGATAAACCGTTTCGACTGAAAAGAGAAAATGAATTGGTAACGTGAACCATCTATTGCTCTGTGTAGGAAGTTGTTTCATATAATTCTAGTTTCTGCGAAATATTTGTTGGTTTATTCATAACATTTTGGTGATAACAAAGAATTAGTCTTTTAAAAGAAGATTGATACTAAAAATATATATGTCAGGAAAAACATTTTGATACACCATGTCTTTCTTTAGAATAAAATATAAAAACAGATAAGACAGCACTTCATTTCTTTAATGACAAAATAAAATATATTACAAAACATTTAATATATGTGTTTATCAACTTTTTCAGCTTCCCGTATAATCCATCTCACGATGCTGATTTTGACTCTGCAATTAAAAAAGGAGTTTATCATAATATATCATGTATAATCTCAGACAATTTATAATTCTTTACCGGATGATTTTCTCAACTTTTGTATACTGGGTAAAAGATTATTAGATAAAAAAAAAAGGTTAAAAAGACAGAAGGCAAATTCGGAATGCAGAAGTCCATAAAACTTTACAAAATGCAATCAATCAACGGAGTAATTGAAAAACAACTACCATATTCCTGACTTGGTACAGGCATTTGGTTAGTTAAAGCGGATTTTACAGCTAGATAAATCTAGATAAATCAAATTTTGAATAGCAAAAATAATGAACGAGAAAATATCTGAGAATTTGTCAATATGATAGAAAATGTTAATTGATTTCTTACATTATGTGTTGCACTGCATTGACTTTTACATGCATTTGGGTAAAACATAGAAGATAAGTGCTAAAATAACCAAATAGATCAATATCGCAGGAGAGTACCTCTACTTTTGAAGTGTAGAATGGGTAAGCATTTGTACAACCACTGTGAGCATGTACAGGAAACAAGATAATACAGTGAGAATTAAAATCGCAAAATCACTGAACTTCGAGGAAAAAATTGAAATAAAAGTCCCTAATCAAATGGATAATTCAAAAGCTCAAATATCTCAAACGAATGGATTACAACTGTCATGTTCCTGCCTTGGTACATGCATTTGCTGGTGTAGAAAATTGTGGATTTAACCTGGTTTCAAAGCCTGCTAAACCTCTCACTTGTATGACAGTCGCATAAAATTTCATTATCTTGACAAGGATTGAGAACAAAACAAAAAGACACAACAGATGATCTCCAGTTTTCGGTTGGGTTCCGGTTGCTCAGTCGTATATATTGCACTTTGTAAATAAAGCTCGTTAAATGACTAAGCGCCTATTTATATATAAAAATTCATAGGTTCTTTTGTTTGTTTACATGCTGGTTTCCAAATGTGATCTCTGCATCTCATAGAGAAAGAACTTGGAAATGTAACCAGTATAAATTCACATGAATAGCGGCCAAATTGAATTCTAAGAAAGACCCAAAGTGAAGAGAGAATGTACATAATTTTATTTCACCCACTTTTAGAAGTTCAGGGCATTAACATGTTGAAAATGTTGAAAATATGCCACACAGTTCAAGTTTTGATCTTTAAGAAAATTAAGAAATACATAAGTACATTTCAGGATATAAATTTTTATGAAACTTCATAGTTAAATTTAAGTGTCTCATTTCTAGCCGTAAAAGGAGTTCCTATGTATAAACAGAAGTGCAACTTCTAGTTTTTTAAATACTGTTTTGTTTACTGTTGTTTGTTGGTCTTTTAATATTTTAGCCATCGCTTTGTCAATTTATTTTCTCCATCCTTTATGGGTATATTTTACATAGATAAATAAAATCGTATAATATAAGCAAAATGAGGATGTTAAATTTGATGTATGCCTTTTTGTGCTTCTTCGTTACATTTGTTGTTTTTATAGTGATTAAGATGATAACACAATGTTGACTGCTGTACCCTTATTTTTGACATTTTTACCTATTGTGTATGTCTGTTTTGTTCACGCATCGGTGACAATATAATGGAATTTGATGCGAGTGTCATACAAGTGAGAGGTTTAACTAGTTATAAAACCAGGTTCAATCGACCATTTTCTACATTTGAAAATGCCTGTACTAAGTCAGGAATATGACAGTTCTTGTCCATTCGTTTTTGATGCGTTTTGTTATTTGATTTTGCCATGTGATTATGGACTTTCCGAATTGATTTTCCTCTGAGTTCAGTATTTTTGTGATTTTACTTTTTTTCGACTTAGGAGTTTGAATATCCCTTTCGTATCTTTCGCCTTTTATATCAGACCATGAAAAATTATGAAAGCAAAATCCTGAATCCAATGCATTAAAAAGAGTCTTTTAAATCAACAAAACCAATTACATAACTGAACATAAGATCCTCAATGCTCTTCAACTTTGTACTTGTTTGGTTTTATAAATATTTTGATATGAACGTCACCGATGAGTCTTATGCAGACGAAACGCGCGTCTGGCGTACTAAATTATAATCCTGGTACCTTTGATAATAATTTATTTTACTATGAGTACCACTTAAGCTCTTACATGAATGCTATTTTTTTTTTTTATTAAAAATGATTTTTTGGCAAACTTGGCGGTACTATAGAAAGCGGAATAACTCTTTGACTTTATATTGGAGAAATGTTAATACTTAGTTCCTTTCCCTGATCGTGTAATCTGATCACAGAAGGCGCTTTAGTGCAGATAGAAAGTGGCAGGAAAAATTTGGAACTGAAATTGTATTTATCATACATAATGTTTGTTTGTCATTCTTTCATCCCACCAAACAGAGCAAGCCTGTGTTGACAAAAATGGACATAAGCTATATTACTTACGAGTACCACTTAAACTCCTGAGCTTTTGGAATTTGTTAATTCGCTATGGTCGAACATATCTTTTCCTGAATGAAAATAAAAAAAAAGTCTTTCTATTAGTGTCATGAAAATGTTTAAGGATAAAGGGAGATTTCACTCTCAAGTACAATATGAGGTGACAAATCTTATCAAATTATTATGATGTAAGCAATTACAAGTGATCTTTAACCCTTCAACAGTGAGCAGTTATTGTTATATTGCATAGTCAGATAGAAAATGCTCCTCAATTGTTTTGAGAGGTACAGTTTTAAAATGTGTTAGGCTAGAAAATTGTCAATATATAATGGAATTTACGTTACGTGTTGTAATTATTCTTGTGTTATACCTAATTATTCTTGTTTTATACCTAATTATTCTTGTTTTATACCTAATTATTCTGTATAAAAAAGTACTCACGGTTTGTTCTGCACTTGATACACAAACACACTGCTATAATAAACAACACACATCCAGCCATGATCATAGTAAGTAAAACTATTCCAATGCTATCATCATCTATAACAATGATAACATATGTTAAATAAATCAAGACATACCCAGGATATGTAAATAAACTCATCATAGATACCAGGACTAAATTTTGTATATACGCCAGACACGCGTTTCGTCTACAAAAGACTCATCAGTGACGCTCGAATCCAAAAAAGTTACCCAGGATATGTAAGATATAACATTTTTAAGGCAAATAGCGTTTTACAGATATTTTTGTTTCCAGATTATGAAAAGTTTTAAAAATTGATAAAAGAAAAACATTCTATAATGCCCTCTATTTATGTACCTTTTTTGAAATTTGTTATTTAAGTCTGTCTGATGTTACAGTTATATACACGCAGATAATAATGTCCCGTTCTATGGTCGGGTTGTTGTCTATTTGACACAATCCCCTTTGCCATTCAAAACTTATAGATGATAAAAAATTCAATTCTGGTATCTATGATGAGTTTATTCGCATTTAATAAATATCCTTTTGTTGTGTGTTTGGTTTTTTTCTACATTAGGTAGTTATAGGGGAAGGTTGAGAACTCACTAAACATGTTTGACCCTACAGCATTTTTGCGCCTGTCCCAAGTCAGAATCCTCTTTCATTTCTAAGTCTTTTATGATTTTGATTTTGTTTAATAATACGACTGAACTAGTACACATTTTTATGTAAGGGTCAGCTGAATCTCGACTCTCTTTTCGGCTCTATGTTCGGATTGTCTCTGGCGTACTAAATAAGGGAGCTACCATTTGATTTTTATGGGGGGGCTAGGATGAAAAATTTTGTCCTGCATTTTTTTTTAGTTGTTATCTCTGTCCTGCCTTTTTATTTTTCACTCTATTCGGTCCTGCCTTTTTTTTATTAGTTTATCCTGACTTTTTTTACCTAAATTTTCATCCTGCCTTTTTTTTTTTGGCAAAGTGTCTCATCCTGCCTTTTTTTTTTTACTCAAAACTACTGTCCTGCCTATTTTTTTCAAATTTCATCCTAGCCCCCCATAAAAATCAAATGTAGCTCCCTAATAACCCTGGTAATTTTTATAACTTTTTACACATTCCCTATTTAAAACATAAATAAGTATAAGATTAGTTGATTTATATCCTTTATAATTGATAAAATTAATGAAAATTTCAAGAAACTCTTCCATGGTCATAATATGTTCAAAGTTAGATAACTCTAGTTTTTTCAAGCTATGTTTTCTACATACCAGCTGCTGGAACAAATTCAGTTATCTCTGTGGCATTCACGCCTTCATCTGAAACAAAAATCAACATTATGATTATAATACCAATATACAGTTAATCTCATAAACTAATGCAAGCACAAGACTTGCAGAAGTTAAAAACATGCAAACAAAATTTTAGATGTGATAACTTTTGTTTACCTAAAACAAATTATATAAAATAAAAACAGATAAAAATATGAAAATGTAGTACATTTCTTTAAACATGTTTATTAAATTTGTGTGTGTGCGTTTATATACTAGTATATACACGCACACACAAATATTTAATGGACCTGTAGAAAGAAATAGTTTAAATGTTTAAATGCTAGTATTTTGAAATTATATGGTTCATCAGAAGGAGTTATTTAACTGTTGAGGAGTAATAAATAAAGGATGGGACATTGGTGGCCGACAGTTTAGGTATTCGAACTACTGTATCCATAGCAGGTGGTTAGTCGTCAAAATAAACCGATATAAATGATAATTTGCTAAAAACCATAATTCATTGAACAAGAAGAAAATGTGTGATAATATGCTGTATGTTATTTCTTTTTATCTGATCAAACCTGAATTTAACAAGTTAGACTACCGAATATAAACAAGAAATATTTTTTTATCATAAAAAAAAATTAAAAACATCGGTTGACATATTTTGACCAAGAGTTACTTCTTTTGTCGCCATGTTGGAGGACAAAGTCATCAAACTCCTTCATAGTTCAGGTAATTTCACTTGTATTACTGATTGCTAAACTTGGGTCTTTCTGTACATGTTTTTTTTTGTCCTTGCTTAATTCACCACTAGTAAGATTTTTTTTAAAAGGCTTGTATGTATCTCATGTTACAATTTGGGTACTCCAATAAGGGAAATAACCCGTAGTAAATTACGCCATTCAAAACCTTTTTATAGAATTGATAAGTTGCTAACAGAATAAAAAGTTCATCTGGTAAATAAAGACAACAGTAATATACCGTTATTCGCAAGTCAAAATCGATTAAGAGAAAACCATTACGGGTTACAAACTAAAACGGATGGAAACACATCAACTTTTAAGTGAAAAGAAACGACACAACAGAAACACTGAAGTGCAACAAAAATAAACAACAATCAATTCAACGCACACATTTTATGAAAAAATAATGTGTTCAACCTGGTTTTGTGGTTAGCCAAACCTGGCACTTTTATAGCAATGTTAAATAAACAAAAAAATGACATGAATACAGTACAAAAAATGTAAAAATGTAAGAACATTTAACACAGATAAATACACAAATAAACAATACAATTGTACACTTCGACACGCTAACCACAGAATAAAAACGAACACGTAAAACACGTACAATGTGTCCATAATACACGGATGTCCCATCCGCACTATCATTTTCTATATTCAGTGGACCGTGAAAATGGGGGAAACTATCTTATTTGGCATAGAATTTGAAAGATCATATCATAAGTAACATGTGTACTAAGTTACAAGTTGATTGGACCCCAACTTCATCAAAAACTACCTCGATAAATTTTTTTAACCTGAAGCGGGACAGACGGACGGACGAATGGACGGACGAACGAACAAACGAACGGATGGACGAACGAACAAACGAACGGACGGACGAACGAGCGGACGCACAAACGAACGAACGGACGAACGAACTAACGGACGGACGGACGGACTAACGGACGTACACATAAGAAAAAATAAAGCCCATAAATTGGGCATAAAAACAGCAAAACAAAAGCATAAAACATACCATAGCATTTGCTGTACGGAAAATCTGTGACCTGAATATTTGTATCATTACAGGTGGCACCGATCACATTACCTTTTGTCTGATTCAACCACTCGACAAATGGAAGAAGACTGCATTCACAAACCAACAGGTTATTGTATAATGTCCTGAAATATGACATCAATACATAAACATTTTTTTTAATAAGAATACCAAAAAAACTAAGAAAAATTCAAAACGGAATATACTTTACGAAATGACTAAATCAAAAGCTGTATTGACAACGATGTGTGAGCAAGAATGTTATGCTTACAAATATAGAACAACACCCTAAAAATGATTCGACTCACTTCCAGTTCGAAATATTGTGCTGCAGACTAGAAAAGCGGCTGTGCATGGCGTAAACGCAATAAACAATACTATTTTCCAAAGCGTATTGCCGAACATTAGGAGATGGAGTTATATTGCCAGTAAGACAAGTATTCACCACAGCCCTAAGGGACGTAGATTGTAATAAAATATTACTTTTATTCTAGCATCATCTGTTATTTCATTTAAACCTTCAATTTTTACACACATAATCAAGGAAATATAAAAATATCTCTTTACAATTCTGTTATATATATATTAAATATTGAAAAACATACGAGTATGTTATGAGAAATATAAATGTAATAAATAATTATTCAAATACGTACAATACCTCTAGATTAGTCAGAGGCTGGAAAGTGTTGCCGCCCAATTTTGTCAGTTGATTGGTATGCAAATGCCTGAAAAAAATAACTTAAGGAGGTAGACCTAGGTTAAGGGAAATAACTCTTAAAATCATCAGTACGTTTGTGTCAACCATTTCCAAAAACATATTCTAAGCTTCTAGGTTACATAGATTATTTTCAATCTGTTTCAGGTAAATGCTTAAAATACATTGATGAACTTGACTTTTACAAACGCTTAACTGATTCTACTCCCTTAAATAAACCAAATTGTCCAAACAACACACAAATGATGAAGAAAGATCTTTCCAACACACACTTAGGGACGACACCAAAAGTTCAATGTAGGATAAAAAACTCAATTGACATTGTTTTTTCACTGACCCCCCCCCCCCCCCCCACCCCACTTAACTTAATTTGGGAAAATTGATTTACCAATAGGAATATATGTAAAAATCGATTTAAGATATACAAAACATGCAAAATTTTAACCCCCACCCCCAAATATTTGATTTATGTTTTTTTTTATATCCTACATCGATCTTTTGATGTCGTCCCTAATACATAAATGATAATTATCATATAAATAGAAATTTTGAAAGTATAAAAAAATGAATACTAGTAGATATTTTCATGCCTGAGGAATTTAGCGGATAAATAACATAATATCCTGACCATGTTTTACAATATAATGAGAACTGAGGTATGAATTAAATATCGGAAATGTGGTTACAAACTAATTTGAAAAACAAACATTTTGCCTGGGTTTGCTGACTTCATAATTCATATAATAATAAAGAAACTTTTTGTTTGCTAAAAGTCCTTATCTCTCCATGGAAATTCAAATGGTCGTCCCCTTTCATTGAATAACAAGTAATTATTGTATCTGTATTGGCATGGGCTTTCAATTCTGTTGAAGAAAGTTCATATTGTATGTATATTTATCTGAGGTCAAAAATAAAGAAACCTATATAAATATACATATGATTTGAAATAGGTTTAACTATTCAAAACTTACAAAATTCGTAGTGATTTCAGAGACAGAAAGGTATTCTCTTCTAAAGTCACTATCTTATTGCCAGTCAAACGTCTAAAATACAGTATACGTATTAAATCTATAGGTTTTGATTAGAACATCAACATTCCTATAGGTAGTTTAACTATATATCGCTACCCTAAATTGTACAATAGCAGTACACTATCAGTCAAGTCCATGCGACAAGTGAAACAATTATAATTCACTATCATTCGAGTATAAAAAAAACTACTATAAGAGTTATCTTCCTTTGCAATTTTGTGTTTGACTGTTTATTTGTATAAAGAAAATAAATTATTCATAACGTTATCCAAAATGTTTAAACAAATAACAAAAATCTGATGCTATTTTTCATTTCAACTTAGCAATGCAAAGGAAGATAACTCTTATAGTAGTTTTTTTTATACTCGAATGATAGTGAATTATAATTGTTTTACTTGTCGCAAGAACACAAGAACGGTAATCCCATTTTTCTTTTCATTTTCATTAAGCCTTATAAGTGACAAAATCATATTAAGAATAACTAAACATTATTTTAGCCATTGCTGAACCATAATAATAAGCCAACAATGACGGTGGTATACATGATTTTTTATATGCGTCTGGTCGCTATTCAAAAAATGATTGCAGAGGACATATGAGAATAATTTGGAATAGTATAGCATACATATAAATAGATTTCCGTTTGAATACTATCACATACAGATTTTCATAAAAGTTGCAGTATTTGTTTCATCAGAATTTTAGAAAGTTCACATAGAAATATATTTTTGTTCTCAGAAACTTATTTGGAATCTAATATATATTTTAATTTTCCATAATATCCAAGAAAAAAATATCATTATTTTGCTTTTCAAAGCTTGCGAATTTTTAACAAACACTTACTTTCTTCCATTACAGATTGGATAATTTTCACCAACAAAGACTTCTTTATTTAGGAAATGTTACTCGTATATCCAAACATTAAACTAGCTGATTAAAATTTAAGCGAAATAACTAAAGATTATAGCATACTTGAATACATACAAGATTTCTAATTTTTCCATATTTGAGAAAGCATCTTCGTCTATTGTTTCCAACCTATTGTCGAAAAAATACCTGGAAATATACAAATTTAAGCAACAAAGCAACTCACATTAAACTTGGGATTCTCAAATATTTTCGCCTCGAACATCACTGAAGGCACATTGTCGAAATGCGCATCTGGGGCACAAAAATTGGTACCGTTTATGTCATTACACTAGAATAGTTATCTTGCTTTAAATTTTAATTTTCGGTAGGAAGTGATGTTCAAGCCCAAAATAATTGTTCTCAAACAGTTAGTTACTGCCATGATCAATTCACGAAATTGTATTCAATTTGTGAGCGTCACTGATGAGTATTATGTAGACGAAACGCGCGTCTGGCGTACAAAAATTATAATCCTGGTACTTTGATAACTATTTACTGATAACATTTAGGAAGTTCGCTATATATAATTTTTTTTTCTTTTGATTCCTTTATTAATCACCTATCAATATAAACTAGTGTTTTGAAAAGTTAATTATTTTGAAACTGAGAAGCGAACTCCCATAATGATAGCAATCATCTAAATGCATCAAATCTGCATTTCGACAATTTAAAAATATATACGTCGTAATGCTCTACTGTATTGTTAATTTGTGCATTTATCTGTCCTGAATGTTCGTTATTTATATGTATTGTAGTCCTGTCATGTAATGTTGTTATTTTAGTGTTATATTTAACATTGCCATAAAAGCGGGAGGTTTGGATAGACAAGAAACCAAGCTCAACCCACCAATTTTCTTAAATTGTCCTGTACCAAGTCAGGGAAATGACAATCGTTTTCTTATAGTTTGTTTCCGTCTGTGTTTCATTGTGTTTTTTTTCTGTTGCACTTTGAGGTTTCTGTTGTTTTGTTGTTTTCCTCTTTTATTTGATGTGTTTCTCGCAATTTTAGATTGTAACTCGGATATGCTTTCTCTTAATCGATTTATGACTTTCGAACAGTTGTAAAATACTTTGGCCTTTATACTTACCGCTGTTCAAAGGTCGCAAATCGATAAAGAGAAAACAAATCCAGACTACAAACTCAAACGGAGGAAAACACAACTATAACACCCATGTTTTTGAAAACACCTCGAAGAGCTGACGAAATATTCACATGGTCAAATCTTAAGTTGTGTTAATGTAAAGTATTAAATTCAAAGTATCATCTTCAATCTAAGAATAAGTATCATCCTCCTTTTAGCAACATTCCTGCAGCGCCTGCATATGGTGTATATATCTACCTGTTAAAACGATATTACAAAGCTTTCATTTCCTATCATGACTTCCATGATAATAGATTTCTTCTTACTAGGAATATATTGAACTAAGAGTTGGTGAAGTTGAAGTCATATCTTTGAAAAGTTGACGAACACCATCATAAGTTGGTTGACCGTTTTAAAATATCAGATTTACAGATATTGACGGAAATTATACACTTGTCGTAACCACAAGTTCGTCCTCCTCTCATAGAATGTGACCTACAGAACAACTTATCACCGGGTTTGTACTTGCATCAAGAAAACGCTGGTTGCAACATGTGTAGAAATTTCTGCTTACTCCTCCGGAGCACATGAGATCAATCCTTAATTTTTAAGGTTCATGTTGCTCAGTCTTTAGTTTTCTATTTTTTGTTTTTGTGTCGTATTTCTTTTTTTTTTTGCCATGGTGTTCTCAGTCTGTATTTTTTGCCTCTCTTTTGATAATATGGGAAAAAGTTCTAACAAATGAAACATTAAATAAAGGCAACAGTAGTATACCGCTGTTCAAACTCATAAATCCATGGACAAAAAACAAAATCGGGGTAACAAACTAAAACTGAAGGAAACGCATAAAATATAAGAGGAGAACAACGAAACAACACTAAAATGTAACACACACAGAAACGGACCAAGCAACAGACAAAATCCCACGAGAATAACAAATATAACATCAAAACTAAATACATGAATCTGGGATAGACAAGTACCGTGACACGTCTTATCGCAATGTGAATTTACACTCAAAAATAAGAGAAAACAAACGATGCAACGTTAAAATGTAACACACACGGAAACGAACTATAATATAACAATGGCCATATTCCTGACTTGGTACAGGACATTTTTAAAGAAAAAAATGGCGGGTTGAACCTGGTTTTGTGGCATGCCAAACCTCTCCTTTTAAAGCCATGTGAAATATAACATTACGATGACAACTCAACACCACAGGACTACAATATAAATAAATTGGAGAATACAATTGACAAAGAAACACACGAATAACAGTCAACAAAAGGCAACGAGTTGAAAATTTTAATACGCCAGAAGTGCATTTTATCCACACAAGATCTACTAGTGATGCCCAGATACAAAAGTTTGAAAGCCGAAACAAGCACAAAGTCGAACAGCATCGAGGACCAAAAGATCAAAAAAGTTGTGCCAAAAACGGCCAGGATTTTCTGTTAGTTACCAGAACATCCTTATCATTTAGAACAATTTATACTTTTGCAAACAGTTAATTTATAAAATTAATAAACAAAAGCTGTACATGATAGAACTGAAATATTAACTAATTACAGGAAACAACTGAAATACATTAATAACCAGACAAAGTTTCTTCAACATACTCAACCATCATATTTTGTACGATTGTCAATGAGACAACTAAACACCAAAGTTCCAATGCAATTATAGGTAACCATATTAACAAGGAGAATTTAATTGACAGAAATAACGATCTAAATTATAATAAAACAATTTACGAAAAACTAATATGCCATAACTAGCGACAACCATTTACCTACAGTTTTACGACATACCATACAGAATGTCGTGGTGTTTTACATGTTTACCTAAGTTAACATACAAACTTACAGAGTTTTCAAATTGACCAGGTACGTAAATGTAGGGGTCTCGATTGATGTTAACTTGTTGTTTTCTATTCGCCTGAAATATTCAAAAAAAGTTTACAAATGGTATGATACATGTTTTTTCCATTCAGTTTTTATATTAAAGGTTTGTGACAAGAAATTCAAATTAATAAAAACAAAAAAAAGCATACATAAAACAAACAATCGGTCGTGGTTTTATTTACAATATACAGACACTGAGATGTGAAAATTAGACAACAATTTTAAACATGTTGATGTTCTTGTTTAACTGTTTACAACGAATTTGTGACATTTGTTAAACGCGTTTTTTTTTCAATGATCAACCAGCCTTTCGATATGAACGAATAGTGTTCAACAGCCTTATCTATATCAAATCAATTTACAAGAAACAAATATGAAATACATGAATAAAAACAGGCGCCTGATTTGTATTCATCAGATACATTTAACTACCTTATTATCAAAAATTAACCTCAGTTGCTGATGTTGAATTTCATTGAAGTATAGGCCGATTAATAAATCTTTAATCACGTTCTAGTATAAAAGCAACAAGGAAAAAATATTCAAAAAAATCGTCATTTTGGCCAATACAGATAATTTAGCATATTAGTACATTGGTGGAAATTTTCATTCGTCTTAACTTTATCCACTTAACCCACGCAAATCAATATACAACGTATTATAATGTTAAGTAAAATCACAAAAATACCAAACGTCGAGAAAAGTTCAAAACTCAAAGTCCGTAATCAAATCGCAAAATCAAAAACTCAAACCCATCAAACAAATTGATATCAATTATCATACGGTGTTCATGAATACACAGTAATGTAGATACAGTATTTTGGTATTTCCTTTTGTGGAACTTGTAGGAGGTCATTGAACAGTTCACTTCCAAGTTTAATATATGAATAAAAGCATCAGTAGTATACCGATGATCAAAATCATAAATCCGGGCCACAAAGTACAACCGAGGATAACACATCAACATGATCAACTATGAATGGGTAACAAAGGGACAACAGGAACACTAAAACTCAATACTTACAGAATTTTTAATTTGACTAAACTCTCAAAAGATCTCTTGTGAATTGATGTAATAAGATTTTTTTCCAACCGCCTGAAAAAAATCAACAAATTTTACTTTATTTAACATAAATTATTAGGTAGTCATTGGCTTAGAACTTTCATTAACCCCGTGTATTTTTTATTACGGCGCTTTGTGTTTTTTTTAAGTTGTTTGTGTGTCTCGTATCGATCATATGTGTTATGCCAATTACAACTGGATTTTACAGGTTTTATTTCTGTGTTGTGCTGTTCGGCCGTTGTTTCTGGTTAGGAGAGAATCGAGCGCTCACAAAGACATTTAGTATGTACCTGTAAATACAGTTGTCGCCTTGTCAATCATATATATAATATCGTATCTCATTTACCACTAGTTTGTGGTGGAGTGTGTGTAACTCAGTATTCGGTTTTTCTTTGTCGTTGCTTTTCTATTTGTCTTTTCGCATTGGTATTGTCAGTTTGTTTTCGAATTATACAATCTTGTAAGTTTGAACGTTCGTTTGTTATCCTTCGCCTTACTTTGTTATCGATCGTGGAAAATATGACAGTAACAGATAGCAAAATATTGTTCTATCATACAAAGAAAGGAACAATATTATGTCATCTGGCTTATTCAATTACACATGTTGTATATAGTATTATTACAAGTAAATTCACTTAAATACTAATCTCAATGGAAAATTAAAAACGTAAAGTTCTTAATCAAATGGCAAAATCAAAAGCTCAAACACATCAAACGAATGGACAACAACTGTCACATTCCTGACTTGAATTGGTACAGACATTTTATAAAGAAGAAAATAGTATATTAAACCAGGTTTTATAGCTAGCTGAACCTCTCACTTGTATGGCTGTTGTTGTGTAACAAGTTATGTACTACTTCAAAACTTACAGTGTTTCCAGATTAACACAATTCTTGAAGGCAAACTGGTCAATGGCTGTCAATTTGTTACCATTCAAGCAGCTGTAATTAGATAAATATCATTAGAGGCAACACTACATTCGTTGGACTACTTAGATAACTTGGACACCGAGGCCACTTTTGTAAGTGAGTTAGCTCCCTTTGATAGCACTATAATCAAAGTAAAAATTTAAACTAATGTTATCGCTAGAACCTCGCGACCGGATGAGTTGATAGACTTAGTGTTTCCAGCTATGCATGAATGAAATAATAATCATCAAAATCTTGATTTGCATAAGATTGATTGATTGATCGTTGGTGTTTAAAGCCACTTTTAAGCGCCAATTTACTTTGTAACGGTAATTTTTTACGGGTAGATGAAGACGCAGTGTGCCGAGAAAACCACCGACCTTCGATAGGCAAATCAACAATCCTAGTAATTTCAGATTGGAGTCGATTGACCCGCATGATCGGGGTTCGAACTCACAACCTCAGTGTTGAATATCTAGGGATTGCCTTAATAGAATTTGGTTTACTAACTAGCTTAATGTCACATTGATGAGCAAAACCGCCAGATACAATATGTTCATTTGATAATCATTAGCATTTGGCCGCCATAAAAAAAACCCTAGCAGCATAGACTTGATGTTAATGTTAATATGAAATCATTAGATACATACAGTACTTGCAGTGCTGTCAAATTTTGAAGGCCACTGGTTGAAGTAAGCAAATTGTTATCTAACCGTCTACAACATAAAATAACAATCTATAGATGTAAACAGTTGTATACTATGCATGTATAATTCGAAGAAACTTGTTCAATATATATTTTTGGAATTCTGGATCCTTAATACTCTTCAATTTGGTACTTGTTTGGCTTTATAAATATTTTAATATGAGCGTCACTGATGAGTCTTATGTAGACGAAACGCGCGTCTAGCGTTCTAAATTATAATCCTGGTACCTTTGATAAACATTAACATTAGAAAATAAGAACTCAACAAAAACTGACTGTTTTGTCCATGTATGATCATGATAAACTGTAATGTTGACTTATTTATAAGTCTCCATGTGTGTTTTTGTTTTTCGTGTTTTCCATGTTCAACTTATGATTTTTTTTTCTCTTTCATAATTATTCAAATTAGCACAAATGTGTATAATTTTGGCATAAAACATCTTTGAGCGTTTCACTAAAGCTTTGATAATTTACATATAATCGTGATTAAAAAGAACTATTGAATTTCTATCACAATAGATATCTAGCGACCCAACATTGTATGATGTCGTGATTCAATTTCTGGTGTTGCCTCAACTGTCTTTTATAGGTATTTTATCTGATTTTTTTTTCAATGTTGGCTACACTATTTTAATTGTGTTTTGTACACAATTTATCTGCGGTGACTGAAGTCCTTATACAGAATCAGGAGGACTTTTCGACGAAATTGTATTTTGTATTATCAGAATTGACAATCAAATCTCAATTGCAATGACATGTAAAGGCGGGGTCAATACAGTAAAGGCGGAGTCAATGCAGTAAAGGCGGGGTCAATACAGTAAAGGCGGAGTCAATGCAGTAAAGGCGGAGTCAATACAGTAAAGGCGGAGTCAATATTTACAAATATCTTGTCCGATTATCAGAATAACATTTTTTTTTATAAAAACATAAAATAGTTATCGAAGGTACCAGAATTATAATTTAATATGCCAGACGCGCGTTTCGTCTATATAAGACTTATCAGTGACGCTCTGATCAAAATAGTTATAAAACCAAACAAGTACAAAGTTGAAGAGCATTGAGGATCCATAAAACATCATTACGCAAAAGAAACTACTAAAAAAGTAAAATAAGAAACATAACGAACTCCAAGGATCATTCTAAAAGTCTATAAACATATAGCAAAATTAAAAGTTCAAACACAACAAACAAAAGGCTAACAATTGTAATATTCCTGAATTGGTACATGTTAATTTAGACAATGTTACACCCACTTGCGTGTTGACATGGATTATCATTGATATGTTTATAATTTGAAATTAACTGTTTAAAAACTTGGAATTTAAAACAAATATGTTTATTTTCTACCCCAGGTATGGACTACATTAGCTGTATTCGAAAAACTTTTCAGAAATTTGGGTCTTCAATTACCTTCAATTTAACTTCGAACTTTATTGGGACATTCCCCTTTTTCATTCTGGCGTCACTGCACGATGAGTCTTTTATAAAAACACTATTAATCTTTGTATCTATGATCAGTTTATGTATTGAGATGACATAAAGGCATAGACATATCTTTTCTTGCTAATGTCTTATATACATGTATTGAAACAATACACATATTAAGACATTGTTCATTAAAAGAAACTGATCATATTTGCGTCTTATCCTTTTAAAAAATATTGTATTAAAACAATCAAGGTCAATTAAAAAACAGAGTTATAATCTTACAAGATTCTCAAACTTGATAGATCGTTAAAGGCAGTTTCGGCAATTCTGGAAAGCCGATTGTTGTCTAATCGTCTGTAAAATAAAATGAAAAAATAAGAAGAAACACATCTATTAATAGTTTAAACTTTGAACAATAATAATAAAATTAACGGTACCAATTTTTTTGCACCAGATGCGCAGTTCGACAATACATGTCTCTTCAGTGATGCTCGTGGCCAAAATATTTGAAATCCAAAGCTTATATAAAAGATGAAGAGCTATAATCCAAAAGGTCCGAAAAAGTTTAGCCAAATCCGTGAAAGGAATAACTTACATTGCTGAACATGAACAACGATGATTTGATTTAAAAATATATATCATTATGTCAATTTCTAGAATTACCTTTCCGGAGCATTGTTTAGAATTGCTTCAAAATGGACAATAAACAGAGTAGAAACTAAAACAAAACCTTTGTTTTTTGTTTTTTGTTAACTACTTCTGCCAGATCAACTAATAGTAACTCAAACATATACAAAAAAGTTCTACATATTATCACAGAGAAAAATCCTCTACAAACAAGATGTTGGCTGATTGTTCCAGATCGCTCAGCACTATCTGAAAGATGTCATGACAATATATAAAAAGTTAACACAATATATGAAGAGTCAACATAGTAAAGAAGTCAACAACATATAGGAGGAGTCAATACATATCAGAAGGAGTCAAACCAGTATAGGAGGAGTAAACATAAAATAGGCAGAGTCAACGCAGTATAGCAGGAATAAATCACAGTAAAGGAGGAGTCAACACAATATATGAGGAGTCAACATAGTATAGGCGTCAACACCATATAGGAGGAGTCAATACAGTATAGTATAATTCAACACAATATAGGAGGAGTCAAACTAGTATAAGAGTCAACACAGTACAGGCAGAGTCAATACAGTATAGGAGGATTCAAATTAGTATAGGTGGAGTCAACCTAGTATAGGAGGATTTAACACAGTATAGGTGTAGTCGACCTAGTATAAGAGGAGTCAACATAGTAAAGGCGAAGTAAATACAGTTAAGACGTAGTTTATAGTCAGGGAGGGGTCAACACAGTATAGTAGGATTCGACACAGTATAGGAGGATTCAAATTAGTAAAGTTGGAGTCAACCTTATATAAGAGGAGTCAACATCTATAATACTAAAATTACGAGGTCCAATTTGTCAGCCGTCATCACGTAAAAACGATGAATCAAAGAATTCAACTTTATATATAACTAATATAGTACAATGCTGTTGATTAAAAATTACACCACTCTAGGCCCATTTGTTTTCCACGTAATTAATATTGTCAATAATTAAGAAGTTCCGGATCGAGTCCGACACCGATACCAATAGTATATTCATCTGTTACCTATTACCTTATCTGTACGTTCCGCATCTGACAGGCGCACTACCAAACAGTGTATTTAGAATTTTGCTGTATACTGTTGAGTAAAAAATACTCCATTCCAGGCCCTTTTGTTTTCCAAATTATTAATATTACTAATAATTGATAGGTTCCAGGTCGACGGGTTCAAACAGAAAGATTTTGAAAGCAGAGAAAACTGTGCACCTTATACATGTTATAATCGGCATGACTTTATCAGATGACAATACCAATACTAAAATAAGGCATACGCATAGTTATATATCAGTCACGGACCCGCGATATCACGGGTGTGTTCTAGTAGTATATATATGAGGAGTCAACACAGTAAAGTTGGAGTCAACACAGTAAAGGCGGAGTCAATATAGTAAAGGCGGAGTCAATACAGTATAGGAGGAGTCAAACCAGTATGGTATAATTCAATACAGTAGAGTTATAAATACAAAAACTGACGAATAAAATCCCATGATTCAATTTTTTAAACTGCCATTCTCTAAAAAGAATAAAAAGAAAGAGTGTAGATCTCATAAAAAATTGTTTAGTTTAAACGTATTTATTTATAGTGGATTGGGAAACAAGTTTTGCAACTTATATTAACCCCTTTCCACTTTGAGGGTGCGAGTGCTGCCTTGTAGCGGCATTAGCCTGCTCTTTTGTTTAAAAAAATGTTTAACACTGCCACATTGTCCCAAGCCAAACTATTTGTATGTAGTTGTTGTACCGGTATGTCATAACTTCATCTTTTCTTTATTGCAAAAAAGAAGTGATGCTAGTGCTTTGATTGTTTATTTGCAATGTTTTCATTACTCATGTCCTTTCAGCTATTGGTATGAGATTGTTTGTTGCCTTCTGAATGAAGATTGTGTCACTTGCCTACCATTTCATTTTTTTTATACAAAATATCATTTTAAACTGATCTTTATAAACATATGTTTTAATGTTCTTACAAGACTGATTGGCACAGCAATTCTGCACGAAATATATAATGCAGTTTTCAGAGCATACTTACAAAATCTGTAATGCGGTCAGAGACTCAAAAGTGAAATCGCCAATTGTTGTCCACATGTTGAAATCAATTCGCCTGAAATATACAAATAAACAAACACATCAAAGATACCATTTTTTTTATTTCTGCCCCGAAGTCATAAAACTTACGAGTCGGTTTTTGTATTCGTACTCGAAAATCAACCAATCAAAATGAGGAATTTCATGTTTGGAGCATGATTTTTGTGCTCCAAGCACTGAGCAAAGTATTATGACTTCAAGCCAAAACTTTTTTGAAAAAGTTTTTGGTATAATCAAAGTGCAGGTCCATACAAGTGAGATATATCGATTATAGGGAGAGACTAAATTAACCGGGTTATTGTTAAAATAAGCTTTGGATTTTCAAACACCATGGCCTCAGGCATCACTGAAGAGACATTGATTGTCGAAATGCGCATATGGTGCAGAATAAAATGGTACCGTTTATGTTATTGAATGAGACTTTGAGTTTTATAACTGGATTGGGATTTTTGTAATCTCTAGCACAAGTAGAACAAAATGAAATAATTTGAAATCTCCCCTAGTTTTGGTGGGCTCCGTGTTGTTGTTGTGCCCCTATTTGTAACATTTGTCAATTCAATGTAATTTGATGCAACTGTCGTACAAGTTTAGCGCTATAAAACCAGGTTCAATCCAACATTTTCTACATATGGACAGTTGTCCATGTGTTTTGTCATTTGATTATGGACTTTACGAATTGTCATCGGAGTTCAGTATTTTAGTGATTTTACTTTTTTGAAACAGAGCTAAACTTTCGAGGTTTAAATATCCTCATTATAGAGAATGAAAATGACGAATGTCTCTAAAGTGAAGATAATTTCCAAATGCCATACATGATTCTTCAACATAGTGAGAGGGGGCCTCGATGGCCGAGTGGTCTAAGTAGTTACTACTGTAATCACTAGCCAGTCAACACCGAGGTTGTGGGTTCGAACCCCGCTCGTGTGGGTGCACTCGACTCCCATCTTAATTGACTAGGAATGTCAGTTTTCCTATCGAAGGTCGGTGGTTTTCTTCGGGCACTCCGGCTTCCTCTACCAATAAAAACTGGCCGCCACGAAATAGCCTAATCGCGGTGCTTAAAAGTGGCGTTAAAACACCAAAAATCAAAATCAAATCAACAAAGTGAGGAGATCCTTCATCCGGAGACGAGCTTGGGCCGTCCCATATACAATAATTAAATTGAGGATAGAAATGGGGAATGCGTCAAAGCGACAACAACCCAACCATAGAACATAATACATTTTACAAGGATATAATCACAAAAGACTATGAAAGCAAATTGGCGCCATTTTGACAATATACTTGTGGAAATTGACAAGGAAATTTATTTCTTGTTTCCATATTAAGACATAATGTTGAATATTGTGTCGCTTTAAAGAACAAACACAAAATACACAAAGTACAGATATAGGAGTACTTGCAGCTATATGCAATTTTGCTTTGCCAAAATATAGGTATCGAAACATTATAGGACCGTGAATGTACAACAATATAATTTAGTTTATTGATAACAAAATTAATATGTGTACTGATAAAAAAAATATTAACAAGAATGTGTCCAAAGTACACAGATGTCCTTTCCGCACTATCATTTTCTATGTTCAGTGAACCGTGAAAGTGGGGTAAAATCTCTTATTGGCATTATAATTAGAAAGATCATATCATAAGGAACATGTTTACTAAGTTTCAAGTTGATTGAACTTCAACTTCATCCAAAACTACCTCGGCCAAAAACTTTATCCTGAAGCGAAGCAGACGGACAAACTGACGAACGAACGAACGGACGGACAAACTAACGAACGAACGAACGGACGGACGCACAGACCAGAAAACATAATGCCCATAAATGGGGCATAAAAATGTATCAACAGTTTTCATTAGTATTCTTCTGAACTAAGTTTACTAGTATTTGAAGGTTCGGATTGTCTAAATTTACGACCTGTATAAACACCATAATCGTAAAGGTTCAGATGTGCTGCTAGGTTTGTTATAAAAATGTTTATGTGCAGCAACGCTTTCAATCAAATCGTATTATCTAAGTAAGAAATTAGTAAACTTTTACTTCGATTTTGTTCATTGTAATCCAGAACGTTACTACAGAAACGGTCTATCTACATTTTTGTATCGTCATAAGAAGTTTATGTTAGAATCTCAATGGAAGAACAGTTATTTTATATACTCATGAGAAATCTAGTTATGTTATATACTCATGATAAGTCTAGTTATTTTATATACTCATGATAAGTCTAGTTATTTTATATACTAATGAGAAATCTAGTTATTTTATATAGTAATACTCATGATAAATCTAGTTATTTTATATGGTAATACTCATGATAAATCTAGTTATTTTATATACTCATGATAAATCTAATTATTTTATATACTCATGAGATATCTAGTTATTTTATATGGTAATACTCATGATAAATCTAATTATTTTATATACTCACGAGAAATCTAGTTATTTTATATAGTAATACTCATGATAAGTCTAGTTATTTTGTATAGTAGTACTCATGATAAGTCTAGTTATTTTATATACTCATGATAAATCTAATTATTTCATATACTCATGATAAATCTAGTTATTTTATATGGTAATACTCATGATAAATCTAGTTATTTTATATACTCATGATAAATCTAATTATTTTATATACTAATGAGAAATCTAGTTATTTTATATAGTAATAGTCATGATAAGTCTAGTTATTTTATATACTCATGATAAATCTAATTATTTTATATACTCATGAGAAATCTAGTTATTTTATATGGTAATACTCATGATCAGTCTAGTCATTTTATATAGTAATACTCATGATATGTCTAGTTATTTTATATACTCATGATAAATCTAATTATTTCATATACTCATGATAAATCTAGTTATTTTATATGGTAATACTCATGAGAAGTCTAGTCATTTTATATAGTAATACTCATGATATGTCTAATTATTTTATATACTCATGAGAAATCTAGTTATTTTATATAGTAATACTCATGATAAGTCTAGTTATTTTATATAGTAATACTCATGATAAGTCTAGTTATTTTATATACTCATGATAAATCTAATTATTTTATACACTCATGATAAATCTAGTTATTTTATATGGTAATACTCATGATAAATCAAGTTATTTTATATACTCATGATAAATCTATATATTCTATATACTCATGAGAAATCTAGTTATTTTATATAGTAATACTCATGATAAGTCTAGTTATTTTATATACTCATGATAAATGTAATTATTTTATATACCCATGAGAAATGTAGTTATTTTATAAAGTAATACTCATGATAAGTCTAGTTATTTTATATACTTATGATAAATCTAATCATTCTATATACTCATGAGAAATCTAATCATTCTATATACTTATGATAAATCTAATCATTCTATATACTCATGAGAAATCTAATTATTTTATATACTCATGAGAAATCTAGATATTTTATATAGTAATACTCATGATAAGTCTAGTTATTTTATATACTCATGAGAAATCTAGTTATTTTATATACTCATGAGAAATACAGTTCAATTTTCTGTGATCAATAATCGTTAACTTTCAACGAATCATATCTAATTCTGCATTAATTTCCTTAAACATATGAAAGAAACACCATAAATGTCTTACAATGTTCTCAGACTTATCAGATTCTTAAATGCAGAAGGACTAATTTCTGACAGTTTGTTCTTTTCAAGGCGCCTAAAATTAAAAAAAAGTCATAATAATACAATAACTTACCAGTAGCATAAATAACTAGCTAGTACATTTGTGTGACGCACAGTTCATACATGTATTGTGCTGTAACTGTGTTCTGTCGTAAATTAATTTTACGTGTTCGATGTTAATTTGTGGTTTACATGTTGAAATGTACTTTTATATTATTTATTTACATATTTCTCTGTCTTCTTCTGTCCTTAGTCTTGCATTTATCTGAACTCTATTTCTGTTCCGCAATGTTGACTTTTAATAGGTATTTTTAACATTGCAATATATTAGAGGGAGGTTTGGATAGCCATAAAACAAAGTTCAGCCCACCATTTTTTCTTAAAATGTCCTGTTCCAAGGAAGGAATTTGTCAAATAGTCCGTTTCTATGTATGTTGACGTTTGTTTGTTTAGCAGTTCGGTATTTCTGTGTTTCCGTTTTTTTTGCCTCTTATAGTTGGTGTGCTGCCCTCAGTTGGTTTGTGACACGGATTTGTTTCGGTTAAATTGATTTGTAACTTGTGAACAGCGGTATACTCTAGTTCAGTTGATTCATTAATATTTTCTTTAAAAGCAGCCCCCCCCAAAAAAAACCCAAAAATAACAACTATATTGTGAAACAGCTAGATTTTAAACCATTGAATACATAGTCAGGAGCCTCTGGCCTTTGTTAGTCTTGTATTATTTTAATTTTAGTTTCTTGTGTACAATTTGGAAATTAGTATGGTGTTCATTATCACTGGACTAGTATATATTTGTTTAGGGGCCAGCTGAAGGACGCCTCCGGGTGCGGGTATTTCTCGCTACATTGAAGACCTGTTGGTGACCCTCTGCTGTTGTTTTTTATTTGGGCGGGTTGTTGTCTCTTTGACACATTCCCCATTTCCATTCTCAATTTTATATGATACATAGATTGAACTGGGACATGGTTTTCTGATGTAACCAAACATCCCGCTAACATGTTTAACCCCGTCACATTCTGTATGTATGTGTCTGTCCCAAACCTGTAATTCAATGGTAGTCGCTTGTTGTTATATGACATATTTGGTTTTCGTTCAATATTTTTGTACATAAATTAGACCGTTAGTGTTCTCGTTTAAATTGCATTACATCTGTGATTTCGCAGCCTTTCATAATGACTATACAGTATCGGCTTTGCTCATTGTTGAAGACCGTACGTTGACTTATAGCTGTTAATTTATTTGTCATTTGGTCTCTTGTGGAGAATTGTATCATCGGCAATCATACCATATCTTCTTTTTATATATATATATATATATAAACAATCTACATACAAAACGTCCAATTCAGTCAAAGCTATAAATGTATATTCGTCAAGAGTCGTCAATTTGTTGGAGTCCATCCTCCTGAAATATACAAAAAAGTAAAACATCACCGACGTTTGACTCGGAATTTATATGTTGTAACTCAGTTAATTACCCCCAAAAATTGTACCGATTAAAAGCTGGATTTTTACCTCTTTACGTTGTTCTCATTAGTCTTGGAACCAGGATGCCTTACCACAGAATATGTAACCTGTTGAAAAATTGTATAATTCGGACTAGCGGAGGCAAAAGTTCTTAAAATGAAAATTAGTCCATTCAAAATGGAAAGTCCTTTATCATTACATACATAAACTAATTTATTTAACTGGGGTCAGTTTTGCATTGAAATTTTATGTTTTGATCAATAAAAAACCCATCATTAGTCCTTTGATTTTCCAAATAGGTTGTCGCTAGAATTCACGATGTGTGATAATTCTTGTAGAAAGAAAATAAAGTGGCATAACTCTTGAAAATTAAAAATGACGCCATTCAAATTCAAACTGCGTCTGAGTTTTGTGGTTAGAATCATTGTGTATAAGTTTCATAACATTTGAATGAGTTAAACATATTCTGAAACGTATAGTGGTAATATCAGACGGATAGGCGGACAATGCACAAACGGAATGCCCCTCTCGACTAAGAAGCGGGCATTACAACTAAAGGTTATAAGCAACAATGTTAATCTACATCTGTTACCAGCTAGAAAACATGCTCATGCTACTTTATTTCTTATATCTAAAGATGTTTCTTGTTTCTGATTTTTTTTATATAGATTAGACCGTTAGATTTCCCGTTTGAATGCATGGTTGTACACTAGTCATTTTTTAGGCCCGTTATAGCTTAATGTTCGGTGTGAGCCAAGGCTCTGTGTTGAAGACTGCATTTTACCCTTTAGTAGTTTTTCTTTTAAACATAGTGACTTGGATAAAGAGTTGTCGTATTGGCATTCATACCACATCTTCATATATCTATTGTTTAATCATTTCCAACATTTAACAAATTAGAATATTTTTAAACATATATGTAGTGTATAGAAGTACATACAAGGTCGATAAGTTGTTGAGGCCTTCGAACATTGATCCATTTATAACTGAGATCAAATTATCTGACAAGTCCCTGAAATATGATTATAGAGGTCTATTAATTTTAACATAAAAAGTAAATTTAAGTCACAATCAAATTACAAAAATACGAACAAATGAATCAATAAGAAAATTAAATAAACGAATAAACAAGAAGATGGACACATAGATGAATGAATACATGAATAAATAATGAACGAACGAACGAACGAACGAACGGACGGACGGACGGACGAACGAACGAACGAACGAACGAATAACCAAACGGACGGACGAACGAACGAACGAACGAACGAACGAACGAACGAACGAACGTAACGAACGGACGGTCGAACGGACGGACGAACAAACGAACGAACGAACGGACGGACGGACGAACGAACGTACGAACGAACGAACGAACGGACGAACGAACGAACGAATAAAAGACGAATAAATGATTTGAATTATTGAGAGCGTCCCTTATTATCATTTATAACAGCCAAATTGACAAAAAAATGAATTAAAATGATGTTTCCATAGGGACTCTAATGATTATTTTTGTCATATATTGTCTTGCTTATCAATTTTGATTATTTATAAATTACTGTTACTGACAAAATCTATTCATGTCTAAAAAGCATATACTTACAAAGTACTTAAGCTTAACATAAACTTGTCAGAAACACTTAAATCTATAATACTAAAATTACGAGTTCCAATTTGTCAGCCGTCATCACGTAAAAACGACGAATCAAAGAATTCAACTTTATATACAACTAATATAGTACAAAGGTGTAGATTAAAAATTACACCACTCCAGGCCCTTTTATTTTCCACGTAATTAATTTTGCCAATAATTAGGAAGTTCCGGGTCGAGTCCGATACCGATATCAATAGTATAATCACCTGTTACCTATTACCTTATCTGTACGTTCCGCATCTGACAGGCGCACCACCAAACGGTGTATTCAGGATTAATATGCTATATACACGGGTCATAATCACAGGGTTGACACTACTAAATTGTCAAATTGTTACCTATTGTAGTATTTTAATCCGTAAGACTTTCTAAGATAACAATACGAATACTAAAAATCTGGACTAAAAATAAGTTTCAAGTTGTTAGCGGGCATGACGTAAAACAGCGAATCAAAGAATTCAACTTTATTTATAACTAATATAGGACAATGCTGTTGATTAAAAAATACTCCATTCCAGGACCTTTTGTTTTCCAAATAATTAATATTACCAATAATTGATAAGTTCCAGTTCGACGGGTTCAAACAGAAAGATTTGAGAGCAGAGAAAATTGTGTATCTTATAATCGGCATGACTTTATCAGATGACAATACTAATACTAAGATAAGGCTTGCGCATAGTTATATACTTTAATTCAGTCACGGACCCGCGATATCACGGGTGTGTTCTAGTACTTACTAAACAAGAAGGCTTGACATAAACTTGCCCAAAAACATAAATACTTACAAAGCAAGAATGCTTAACATAAACTTGTCCAAAAACATAAATACTTACAAAACAAGAAAGCTTTTTTACTGACATAAACCTGTCCAAAAAATGTTAAATACTTACAAAGCAAGAGAGCTTTACATAAACTTGTCCAAAAAAACATTAAACTTACAAAACAAGAAAGATCTATAACATAAACTTGTCCAAAAACATAAAGACTTACAAAACAAGATGGCTTTACATAAACTTGTCCAAAAACATAAATACTTACAAAACACGTAGGCTTGATATTAATTTGACCCCAAAAAGACATAAATACTTACAAAACAAAGAAGCTCTATAACATAAACTTGTCAAACAAACATAAATACTTACAAATACGTAGGTAACTTAAACTTTTCCGAAACATAAATACTAACAAAACACGTAGGCTTGACATAAACTTGTCCAAAAACATTAAACTTACAAAACAAGAAAGTTCTATAACATAAACTTGTCCAAAAACATTAAACTTACAAAACAAGAAAGTTCTATAACATAAACTTGTCCAAAAACATTAAACTTACAAAACAAGAAAGTTCTATAACATAAACTTGTCCAAAAACATTAAACTTACAAAACAAGAAAGTTCTATAACATAAACTTGTCCAAAAACATTAAACTTACAAAACAAGAAAGTTCTATAACATAAACTTGTCCAAAAACATTAAACTTACAAAACAAGAAAGATCTATAACATAAACTTGTCCAAAAACATAAATACTTACAAAACAAGAAGGCTTAACATAAACTTGTCAAAAAAACATAAATACTTACAAAACAAGACGGTTTTACATAAACTTGTTCAAAAACATAAATACTTACAAAACAAGAAAGCTTTATTACATAAACTCGTCCAAATACATAAATACTTACAAAACAAGAAGGCTTGAACTAAACCTGTTAAAAAACCCACAAATACTTACAAAACAAGAAAGCTTTGAACCAACTTGTCCAAAAACATAAATACTTACAAAACAAGAAGTCTTAACATAAACTTGTCAAAAAAAAAACCCGTAAATACTTACAGAACACGTAGTTTTGGCATTAACTTAAAAAAAAAAAACTTAAAAAACACGTAGAGATGATATAAACTTGTTACTAAAATACATGAATATTTATAAAACACTTTAACTCGACTTAAATCTTTCCAAAACACATACATACTTACAAAAGAAGTAGGCTTGACAAATTGTTTAGTGCATTACTGTTTATCTTAGTCATCCGATTGCTTGCAACACTCCTGAAACAAAGTTAATACACAATGACTAAAAACGCATAATGTTACCTTAAATTATGTAGTGGTGACAATCATGTAATACATTGTCATTTCGGGGCCTTTTATAGCTGACTATGCGGTATGATCTTTGCTTATTATTTAAGACCGTACGGTGACCTATAGCTGTTAATTTCTGTGTTATTTAGGTCTCTTGTGGAGAGTTGTCTCAATAACAATCATACCACAACTTCTTTTTTTTAATTCTTATAAACTGTAAATTAAAGGTCATACATAATGAAGTGAGCATACTTGAACAGCTTACTCAACAAATTGGAAGGAGACTATATTTGTTTTATTATCTTGTGTCACATCCTTTTGGCATATTTAAGCAAATAAGATATGTTTAAACTAACAACCGACCGTGTGAGGGCTGTATAGCCAGTCAAGGTCGTTAAACACTTCCATTTGTTGTTGTAAACTAACAAATTGTTTTAAAAGATTGTTCCGGTTAATTGATACACAGAAGAAACAATTCTTAACATTTCAACTTTTTTGCATTTGTGGCCTCGACTTGATAGTGATAGGTTTGAACTAATTGTCTCTCTAAAATTCAAAACTGCCTGTCGTCTCCGTACTAGACATTGTTCAGGGTTTTCAACGATGGAAATTTTTAACGACCTTGACTGACTATACAGCCCTTGCACGGTCGGGGTTTTCAAACCCATTTAATACCTTTTGTATTAAACATTTTTCTTGAATATCAAACAATACATTTAATATCAACACCTATATTTATAAAACAATGTGATATGGACTTTTTCAATATCACACCTTTATCAACCCGAGACATCATTATAATCGCGAGAGCTTTGCTAGAGGGATTATAATAATTGTGCATTGATATGGTGGGTAATATTGAAGAAAAAACCTGATCATATACTTAGAGAAAAAAACATATGATTTTACTGTATGATAATAGCATCAAATTAACGTAAACTCCACATGTTTCCGAATTGGTTTTTAGCGGCCTGATATAAAAAAGTTATCACATGCTTCGATTATTATCACACACATGCCTTTCCGTAACGTTATCACATGGCATTCTGGCGATACTCGGCAAATTCCGGAAAATACACCTCAATGGTACGTTTTCAGTGAAAAAACATTACAAAGTATGGTACAAAATTATTGAGATACTGGAAAGTATATTGTGTAAAATGTGAAAAAAACCAAACAAACAAAGGATAAAATAAATGCATTTTCAAAAGTTTCAAACATAATCTAGAAAGTTATTTTAAAAATGTTGACTTTTCCAAACAGTGTTCAATATTCATGTATATTGTTGAATTATCTTTATTTATCGTCCATATTAAAATATATCAGACTGCTGTTTTTCTTTTCTGTGAAGACATATGCTAGAAATATTTCGTATCGAATTTAATGCATTTGGGGTCCGACGTCCGTGAACTTTTTGAATTTGAACAACGCAAAAGGATCAATGCATTAATTTTTCATTTTTCTCCAATGTTGAAGCATATGATAAAAAGATCGCAATATGTCATTTTTCATATCGCATGTGTTATCATCCCTCGAGCCATGCGGCTCTTGGGCTGATATTAAATCTAGGGCTGATAATACATGCGATATGAAAAATGCCATGTAATAATCTGATAATATCATATATACACTTATTATATACCTCACGTAGAATATGTTTATTTGACACGATACAGCACGATTGCCGCTGACCGTGTTACACATACAATTTATCTGTATTTACTACCAAGTATAAAATGAATAGGTGTATCTTTGGGTTCTTTTTTAATTCATATGGAATCGTAGTGTTATAGGAATAAATATATGTTCGATAATTTAGTGTTTTTTCGTTTTAAATAATTTTGTTAGCTCTGTGAAATCTTGTATTGTTTGAAAAAACATTCTTATCGGTTCAATTCAACTTTTTGCGGTTAAAAACATCTTATACGTTGAGTTTTATATAAAAAAAGGGGACACTTTTGTCTCGCACTATTTGACTTATTTACATAAATCTTGATACAAAATTATATATATGATGCTGACCTTTACGCAGCAAGACTATTTGCATGGTTTAATTTTTTTTCTTCTTCGAATTTAAAAAAGTGAGACTTATATATCATTGTTTTATTCATTGAACTTTAATCGAATGTTACTACATGTATAACTGTATCCCATTAGATATTAACCAAACTTTTCTGAAAATGTCTATTATGATGCCGAGAATCATTGCATTATATAATATCTAAATCTAAGATTTATAAAATTTGATTTAAAATTTCTGTAGATATCTTTTTTTGAAATTTCTCACATGTAAGGAGCGGGTGGGGGTGTGGGGGTTGTACAATAATAATATGATAACCAGTTGTTAATTAACGTAACAAAATTACACCTCTGTCTCGAGTAAAAAAAAGAGGGGGGGGGGGGGGCTTTTTCTAACTTGTTTAACCCCGCCACGTTATGTATGTGTCTGTTCCAAGTCCTGTAATTCAGTGTTTGTCGATTGTTGCTGTGTTACATATTTGTTTTTCGTTCATTATTTTAAATTAATACAGGTATGCAGTTATTTTTATCGTTTGATTTTTTTTACATGTGTAACTTCGGGACCTTTTATAGCTGCCATGGCTATGCGTCATGGGCTTGGCTCATTGTTGAAAGCCGTACCGTGACCTATATTTGTTAACTTCGTTGTTATAAGTCTCTTGTGAAGAGTTGTCTCATTGGCAATTATACCACATCTTCTTTTGTATAAGCTTATTTAAATCAACATTACCAAACCATGATTTCATTTAATTTTTTTATAAATCAGAATGACGGGTTTCTGAAAAAATTGTCAAAAGGATTAAAAAAATGCGATTTTGGAAAAAAAACACCTTCTGACCAGTAATCACAATTTTTAAAAATCTGCAACAGGCTTTATTCAAAGAAAATTATATCAATCTTTAAAATAAGATCAAAATCAGTAGTGAGGAGTTTAGGTCCATTAACTGTTCCAAAAATACTATTTAATAAATTTTAAACCTCTGGCTATTTTTATGTGTAAAAATTGTCTCATTTTACATTTACAGATAAACACATCGGTGATTGACAGTAAAGTAATTAGAGTGATACTGATCTCTCTACAATCTCACTTTCTAAACCTCTCGATATTATTTGTATTGTATCTTATTTCCAAAAGTATTTCATTAAACTGTTTTGTAAAATTCTATCCTCTTAGTAGTTTGCTTCAGAGGCGGATTTAGGGGGGGGGGGGGCAGGGGACCCGGGCCCCCCCCCTTTTGAGAAAAAAAAATGGTTGATTTTATAGGGAATCACTGAAGCGTGACGGGAGTGGGTCCCCTCTTAGGCAGCCAGTTGGCCCCACTTATGAAAATTTCTAGATCCGCCACTGTGCTTTCAGTTTGAAAATCTTTAATGAATAAAGGATGTTCTCTCCTCTTGTTTGTGTGAATATTCGCCAGATATTCGGAATCCTCTGGTTTTATCCATGTTGTGCCGTTAAAAAGATTTCCCCGCTACCCCCTACTTTTCTTTTTATATTTTTATAACATATAGTTAAGAAAGTCATATTTGAAAATGCTATAAAATCCTTGTTATGTTTCCTAATTTTGAAAGAAAAATGGTGCCAATGTAAAATGTAAGAAAAGTCTAGAGAGAATTAGTTCCCGCTAAATTTTTAATGGCTCATATCTCTTGAACAATCACTCAGCATGATCCTTGATTTTATTCTGGTTATCTAAGCTCCTTTGTATTTATACTATCAATTCATAACAGTCTTATTAAAAACTTGTTATTTTGAAATAGAGTTGCGAACATCCTTACTTTAAGTTATATTGTGTGTTTCTCCTATAAATTCTATGATGTTTTCTTTCTATCAATACTATTGGTATCTTGTTTAAAGACAACTTAAACATATTCAACAATAGACTTAAAAAAAAAAACAATATTCATGTTTAGTGTAAGTTGCATCAGACTCGTTTTTCATGCATCAGCCGCGGTTGTAAACCAGAGTAAAGGGGGGGGGGGGTCCAACTATATGCTCCCATTCAAATGCATTGATCGTAAAAAAAAAGGGGGGGGTCCTGGATCCGCCAATGATTGCTTCTCTCAAATATAATTAGATTAAAAAAAATGTACAATAAATAAGTTTGTTTATTTGTGCAAACATATGAGCCGCGAATTTAGTCAAAATATTTATAAATACTTAAGGTTAATTTATCTCGAAATCGAATTGCGGAGATCTCAAATAGAAGTGTGAACGTCGTCCTGACTTCATTTATGGAGGATGTCTGGATGGGGTGTACATAGAATAATGAGAAATAAGCGCAGATAAGGCTATAAATAAAGAATATGGAATAATGGGGTGCTGAAATATAAAGAATAAAGAGACCCCATTCAAACCCTCACGCAGATCTGGCAATAAGAAATAGAGAATAATAGGCCGCTGATATATAAAGGATAGAGAAAAGTGGCATAAGAAAAAAAGAATACAAAATTGATAAACCCCATCAAGACGACATGAAGATCCCGGACTATTCCAGGATCCCTTTGAATATAATAATTTTGACTAAATCTACGCCTAATACATATAAGTAAAATCTTACAGAACTTTTGTTGTTGGCGGTAAATCATCTGGTATGGTAGATAACCCTGTTTTATTACAGTAAACCCTGTAATCGACACACTCACATAATTCTGGACAGCCAATCACCATATCAACAGAGATAAACAACAACATCACAGGCAGAACACACATCATTATTACGTCTGTATTTGATTTGATTGATCTGGAGGAAAATAGCAAAGATTAATACAAAATATTTTTAAAGTTGACTGTTCTCTTGTCAATCTTTACTGTTTAATTTTTTTACGTATACTGAAAAATGACTAATTTCACGATATTCGTTATTAAAAATTATGCTAATATAAAATCTTCGCAAAATTGTTAAACTTACATATTTCAGTAAATTTAAAAAACCGCGCAATTAAAGCGCCTCGAAAAAGGGAAAAACAGTGCTAAATGCAAAATAATGTATATATTCGCGAAAAAAAATTAGTTTATATTATTTGATGTTGTTTACGAAGGTTGGACATTTGAACAACACGGTTATATAGATTTTACATTGAGTCGTAAATACAAAATATAGCTATAGAATGGAGACAAAATTGCAGGAGTAAATTGAAATAGAAAAAAATCGAAAAAAATCACTTTTTTAACCGCTTACACTTGATAATTCAAATACCATAAACGGCCTCAAAGGAACGAAGATTAAGAACTGCAATAAACTCTTTTTTTCGCAGTTATTTTGAAATAATAAACCAATTACTTATTGTTTCGTTCTTTCAATTAAGAAACATAGCTAAAATATGACTGACTATATTTTCTGTGTTCTGCAATGTGTTATAGAACACCTAAGAGAGTTAACTCTTTCAACTAGTAAAGATAATCAAGTTTTTCAAATATAAAATTTTGCGTGTGTAAAACTGCTATAAAGCCAAACATTATTCCAGTAAATTGTATGTGATTTAATATATTTTAATTTTTTTTAACGTTTTTATCAACATATCTAAGCAACTATTTTGTCAATTTTTTTTTTGAAAATTAAACTTGCTTAATGTAGTTTAATCCAAGTGTTGGGTATCCCTTAAATATATTCAGATATAACATAAGAAACATGAAGAAAAAAATATAAAACAAAAAAATATCTTACCGTACTTGAAATTGCTGCAATTTTTTCAGTATCTAAATCTATGAAACTGGTGAAATTATAAACCGTTAACGGACTTCACCAGGTGTAATCTTACTAAGTATACGATCATTGATACTTGCGCATGTCCTATGAAACCCAAAGCGTGAAATCACATGTATACAGATGAAAATTATCAGTCGGAAAATCAAGGAATTAATTTGTTTTTTCTTTCAAAATAGATATGATCTATTTTCTCATATTGATGTTTTTTTTTTAAATAGTTTTATAAATATACCCGAGTGTGAAAACTTTTTAACAAACTTTTAATCAGAAAATTAGTTTTACTTATACGTCTATTCTTCATCACTTTCATTCTAAATAAATTGAAAATTGCACGTAGTTCTGACGGGTGTCCAGCAATTTTCGAAAAGGGGGAAAGGGAGGGGGCTGGAACACCACGAAACGTTCACATAATTAAAAAAATAAAAAAGATAAACAAAAAATCGAGAAAAAGAGGGATTCTAACCTCTGGATCCACCAAGACAAGACCAAAAAAACAGGTAGATGTCACCTCCTCCACAAGGTTAGATACACCTTTTTCGTGTTACAGATATTTTCAATTAGATTAAGAGTTTTGGTTAATTATGTTCTTGCTATTAACAACACATCTCTGTATATATTGTTAATATGTATTGTTGTTTTTATCTTTGTACCGATGCCATGCCTCGGTTGTATGAAAACAAATATATTAGTTGATCATTCTTCGGACGAAAGTACAGTTTCTCTGTCATCGCCTGTACATACATGAGGGTTTGGATGGGGTTAAATGATTAAAGAATAATGCCCTTAAAAAATGAAAATTAGAGAATAACGGGCAAAAAAATGAAGATTAGAGAAAAAAAAGGGGTTAATTTTTTGAGGATTAGAGAAAAAAGGGGTGAAAATTGAATGTTTACAGAATAACAGACCCCCCCCCCCCCCCCCCCATTCCAGACCCTCATACATGTAGCGTTCAATGTTAGATTGTGCTGTTAAAATATGGAGATAACTCTATAAACATCAGCTTCTTAAGGTGGTACCTAAGACTACAGGGAGATAACTCTATAAACATCAGCTTCTTAAGGTGGTACATAACACTACAGGAAGATAACTCTATAAACAACAGCTTCTTAAGGTGGTACCTAACACTACAGGGAGATAACTCTATAAACAACAGCTTCTTAAGGTGGTACATAACATTACAGGGAGATAACTCTATAAACAACAGCTTCTCAAGGTGGTACCTAACACTACAGGGAGATAACTCTATAAACATCAGCTTCTTAAGGTGGTACCTAACACTACAGGGAGATAACTCTATAAACATCAGCTTCTTAAGGTGGTACCTAACACTACAGGGAGATAACTCTATAAACATCAGCTTCTTAAGGTGGTACCTAACACTACAGGGAGATAACTCTATAAACATCAGCTTCTTAAGGTGGTACCTAACACTACAGGGAGATAACTCTATAAACATCAGCTTCTTAAGGTGGTACCTAACACTACAGGGAGATAACTCTATAAACAACAGCTTCTCAAGGTGGTACCTAACACTACAGGGAGATAACTCTATAAACATCAGCTTCTTAAGGTGGTACCTAACACTACAGGGAGATAACTCTATAAACATCAGCTTCTTAAGGTGGTACCTAACACTACAGGGAGATAACTCTATAAACATCAGCTTCTTAAGGTGGTACCTAACACTACAGGGAGATAACTCTATAAACATCAGCTTCTTAAGGTGGTACCTAACACTACAGGGAGATAACTCTATAAACATCAGCTTCTTAAGGTGGTACCTAACACTACAGGGAGATAACTCTATAAACATCAGCTTCTTAAGGTGGTACATAACACTACAGGGAGATAACTCTATAAACATCAGCTTCTTAATGATCAAAATAAGTTTGACAAACGGATACATATCCAATGAAATTTTTTCAAATAATGAAAGTGTGATTCAATTTTTTTTTTAGGACATTTCATTTTTTCGTCAAAGGGTCAAAGTAAATATTTTGTGAAAATTCTATGGAAATCAAAAGAGCAAAATTAATTTTAGTCAAGTTGTTTGATACCACTATAAATAAAAGAAGTTTTAATATATATGTTGCTCATCTAGTACGTGACTAATGGAATCAGCACTGAAATTCGCCCAGAATATATGATGCGCCCTTATTATGAGTTTTGAAATAGTTGCAAAGAATTAAATGTAATATTTAAAAGTCGTTTAAACAGAATTTTATAGAATGGCTCCTTAGAAGAGCACGCTTGCGGCCATGATAATCTAAGGCGTTAAATTGCATTGTCAAGTTAGAGGGTTACAAGTCAAATACCTGTGGAAGGACAAACAGCAATATGTACCTATATATTTATTTTAAATGCAGCGGCGGATGTAGGAGGGAGCTAGTGGGCCCGTCCCCTTTTTGTTAGAAGATGATATTGATTATTTGGGGAATTATTGAAGCATGACTGGAGCGGGTCTCCTTTTTAACAGGCAGTGGGTCCCGCTTATGAAAATGCCTGAACCCGCCAGTACTGAAGTGTGATATAATATAGTTATGCGATGATTAATCTGTAATCAAAGGCTTCATTCGCTGATCAGAATCCATGACTTGATGTGGGGCAATTTGTTAATGGGGCGATTTGCCTACTTCCGCCTATCCGAACAACACTGTTAAATGTCTTGTAATTTCTTTTATAACACATTCTAAAACTTTTCGTCTGATGGTCAAGTCCAATGAAGAAAAACATTTTTTTTTTTATCTAAATGAAAGTTGTTTAAAATAAACAGAATGATTTATTAATTGGAGTTTAACGCCACATACAGCACTATAATGAAATTCGGTAAGTTTTTATTGGAGGACGCCGGAGTGCCCAGAAAGAACCACCAACCGTCGGTAAGAAAACTGACAATTCTAGTCAGTCAAAATGAGAATCGAGGCTTTCACAATATAAGGAAAATTTGAAGCGTATGATTCTTAGCATGTTAATAAGGATACATAATGTTGAGATGAAGAACCTCAATACAAGCACTGCTCCTATGCTTTTTTTTTAACTGTTCATATACTGATTTTGTGTTTCGGATGGATAGCCTACATCCATTTCTTTTCGAATATAATATATATTGTCATATTGCGATTAGATCAATAACGACTAACAAGAATATAAATCTTAATCTATGATATGTACGTATATATGTGTCAGAAGCTTATCACTGGTTAACACTTAAAAAACGTGTAAAAAGTTGAGGCTTTGTTCATTGTATGATTGTAAAGTATCATATTTATATACAACAATAAATAAATATCACTAGACTGTTTAAAAGGTGGTACCTAACACTATAGGAAGATAACTCTGTAAACTTCTCAATGATCAAAATTAGTGTTTGTCAAACTGCTATATAACTAACCAGTGTAATTTTTCTGATAAAACGGTTGGTTTAAAATAGATATAGGAAGATGTGATATGAATGCCAATGAGACAACTCTCCATCCAAATAACAGTTTATAAAAGTAAACCATTATAGGTCAAATTACGGCTTTCAACACGGAGCCTTGGCTCACCCCGAACAACACGCTATAAAGGGTCCCAAAATTACTAGTGTAAAACCATTGAAACGGGAAAACCAACGGTCTATATAAAAACGAGAAACGAAGTCTTCGCCTGAGACCAAATGAACTATTGACCACTTTACTTTTTTCTATGCTTTGCCATCGCGTTGTCGCTTTTTTTCTCAGCTGATGAGTTTCAATGTTCTTTTGGTATCGTTCGCCTATCTTTCACGATCTTTAATCATGAGCACAACCCGGCTAAATTGTAATTTTCTCCCTAAAGCCCTGGTCACAACAAACCTTCGACACATCTATACAGCGCCACGACATGAAATTTGGTCAAATCGCAGGTCATCAGTGATCGTCGTACAACAATCGCACGATATTTTGAGCATCGTGGCGCTGTCGTGTGTCGTTGGACGAAAATTGGACATGCACCTTTTTTGCTGTACGATTTTTAATCGTGTCACTGTCTTGTGGCTGTCGTGAAAGTGTCTCACAATCGTCGTGCGACAGTCGTGCGATAAACACATTGTCGTGGGTATCAATATAATGCATTTTAATCAAACAACCATCGCATGGCTGTCGTACGATAATCTCACGACTAATGCAAAACACTCGTTATACAGTCGCACGATTGTCTCACGAATACTAAATTTTGTACGATGATCGCACAACATTGGTTGTCTGTCGTACGATAGTGGTACGTTCGTCGTGCATCATATTTTCGTTGTATTTAGAGGACTAGAATTCGGCGGGAATGAATTTAGGAAAAACGTACCGTCTACATAAAGAGATAACAAGAAAAAAACCATATCCATTCTCTATTTTACAACAGCGTGATTGTAATATAAAAAAGAAGAAGTGGTATGATTGCCAATGCGACAACTGTCCACAAGAAACCAAAATGACACAGACATTAACAACTATAGGTCACTGTACGGACTTCAACAATGAGTAAAGCCTATACCGCATAGTCAGCTATAATTGGCCTCGATAAGACAATGTAAAACAATTCAAACGAGAAAACTAACGGCCTTATTTATATAAAAAAATGAAGTTTATTCTCGACTAATGAGTTATGTCCCTTTGGTATCGTTCACCTATCTTACAGAATCTTGAATCATGAGCACAATTCGGCTAAATCATAAGTTTTCCCTTAACTGGACAATAAACAAGAAACAAGTTACTTTCTTTAAAAACAAAAAAGAGAAGCAATACCTGAACCCAAGTCCGCTGACTAGTCACCAACATAATGTTGCTGAATTTGTTTTTGCCCTTCAATGGGTTCACGCAAAATGTACGTTTGAGAGAAACACCACTCAAAACTTGTATTTTAAACATGAAGGTGACAGTAAATTTGTAGTTAGGCTTACGTTAATGATTCAAAAACATTCAATCTCTCTGACACTACGAAAAAAGTAAAATCACACTACAAAGTACTAAACTCCGAGGAAACACATCAAACGTACATATTCACTATGTTTTCTTAAACTATCCTGGATTTGTATCAAACTTGGGCAAAAGCCTGTCTATGATCATTAGATAGTATCCAGTAGTAGAATTTGTTAATGAAAAACAAGAAAGTTTATTGTACTAAACATTGGTTGGTTAACAGCTTAGCCTTCGATCGATCTGTTCAACTTCATTCACGGTGCTCAGAACATAGAAAATGATAATGCCATTGGGGCATTTATGTACTATGGACACATTCTTGTAATTGTTCTAAAATTGTATTTTTACATATTTTTACATATTTTTCTCCTCAATGTTTCATTGACTTCTATATTTTGGTCTCAAAAGAAATATTTAAGAGATCAATGTATTGTATTTGAAGCTTTGTGGACGTCCATTGGTAGTTTTACTGTCGCAAATTTAGTTTACCTGCCGACGCATAATTTTACGATTACTGTCATCCAATCGGAACTATTGATACAAAATAATTGCATTAGAATTCATCATCTATGATTTCCATGTTTTGAGAAAACTTATTAAGTTGTATATGGAACCTTATGTTCTAAATTCACTGTGTTCAAACGAACATAAAGTATTTATGTGCTAAATCTCCCTAGATTTTTGTATGGCATACCTGTACATATCTGAGCACAGTCAGACAAGTACAACATGTACCTTTATACGATAGGCATACTAGAAAACTAAATACATTTAGGTACTGTAAGGCGCAAATACCATCTCAATTTTTATAACAAGATTCACAAATCACCATATTTTATCAAACGTAATTAACAGTACAGCGAAAGCGAGAAAAGCAATCGAGTTGAAAAGACTAATACTGTCTTTTACTGTTACCCATAGACCGCAGCGTAGTGGCGGAGTTCCGGTTTATAGATATCTGAAGGAAAACGCCCAGTTCTCCGAGTCTGAGAATTTGCAACCCAAATTATGTGGGAAGAAACAGATTAACTATGAAGATTATTGTTGTGTCCCTGGGTGCAGCAATCAAAGGGGGCAAAGGCAAGGACAGTGACGTAAAAAGGTCGTACTACAGGTTTCCCAAAAACGAGAAACAAAAAGTACCTGGACCAAAATAATTAGGAGAGATCATTGGGAACCAAGACCCTTTGATCAGATTTGTTCCGATCATTTTGAAGGAGGTAAGTTACGTTTGTATACCAACAATATAAAATTAATTGCAGCGACACATAGTTTTCAGACAGGGTTTAATAGCTGATGAGTGATTGAATTCAGACTTATAAATAGTCTTGACCACTTGCTAATTTTATGATTATATGGGAAGTTATAAACAAATGAGATCTGAGTAACACAACTAAATGGTGACTTATTTTCTTACTGATGATTTGTCAATTGTTTGGTTTATTGTCTGTTTTTCATTTAATAATATTAACAAAACTATAGGACCTCAGCCAGCTTGTTAACCTTGAATAGCTTTATACAGCGACTTTCTATACTATCAGCTACGGCCGAGATCAGTTAGATAATTTGTAAAGACATCGTTATGAGTGACCAGTCCCATTAGTATAGAAAGTCTTTTGATATCTTTGAACAATAAGATAGATCAGTGCATAATTTTCCATACCAGATTGTAACTTGTCAGCACAACATCAGCAGAAAAAGTTTACACACCTACTCTGTTCCCACATCATCAACAGAAAAATGTTACACACCTACTCTATTCCCACATCATCAGCAGAAAAAGGTTACACACCTAGTCTGCTCCCACATCATCAATAGAAAAATGTTACACACCTACTCTATTCCCACATCGGTTACACACCTACTCTATTCCCACATCGGTTACACACCTACTCTATTCCCACATCGGTTACACACCTACTCTGTTCCCACATCATCAACAGAAAAATGTTACACACCTACTCTATTCCCACATCGGTTACACACCTACTCTGTTCCCACATCATCAACAGAAAAAAGTTACACACCTACTCTGTTCCCACAACATCAACAGAAAAAGGTTACATACCTACTCTGTTTCCACATCATCAACAGAAAAAAGTTACACACCTACTCTGTTCCCACATCACCAACAGAAAAAGGTTACACACCTACTCTGTTCCCACAACATCAACAGAAAAAGGTTACATACCTACTTTGTTTCCACATTATCAACAGAAAAAAGTTACACACCTACTCTGTTCCCACAACATCAACAGAAAAAGGTTACACACCTACTCTGTTCCCACATCATCAACAGAAAAAGGTTACACACCTGCTCTGTTCCCACATCATCAGCAGAAAAAGGTTACACACCTACTCTGTTCCCACATCATCAACAGAAAAAGGTTATACACCTACTCTGTTCCCACATCATCAACAGAAAGGTTACACACCTACCCTGTTCCCACATCATCAACAGAAAAAAGTTACACGTCTACTATGTTCCCACATCATCAATAGAAAAAGGTTACACGCCTACCTTGTTCCCACATCATCAACAGAAAAAGGTTACACGCCTACTCTGTTCCCACATCATCAACAGAAAAAGGTTACACACCTACTCTGTTCCCACATCATCAACAGAAAAAGGTTACACACCAACTCTGTTCCCACATCATCAACAGAAAAAGGTTACACACCTACCCTGTTCCCACATCATCAACAGAAAAAGGTTACACACCAACTCTGTTCCTATATCATCAACAGGAAAAGGTTGCACACCTACCCTGTTCCCACATCATCAACAGAAAAAGGTTACACACCTACTCTGTTCCCATATCATCAACAGAAAAAGGTTACACACCTACTCTGTTCCCACATCATCAACAGAAAAAAGTTACACACCTACTCTGGTCCCACATCATCAACAGAAAAAGGTTACACACCTACTCTGTTCCCACATCATCAACAGAAAAGGGTTACACACCTACTCTGTTCCCACATCATCAACAGAAAAAGGTTACACACCTACCCTGTTCCCATATCATCAACAGAAAAAGGTTGCACACCTACCCTGTTCCCACATCATCAACAGAAAAAGGTTACACACCTACTCTGTTCCCACATCATCAACAGAAAAAGGTTACACACCAACTCTGTTCCCACATCATCAACAGAAAAAGGTTACACACCTACCCTGTTCCCACATCATCAACAGAAAAAGGTTACACACCAACTCTGTTCCCATATCATCAACAGAAAAAGGTTACACACCTACTCTGTTCCCACATCATCAACAGAAAAAAGTTACACACCTACTCTGGTCCCACATCATCAACAGAAAAAGGAAAACACCAACCAGAAAAACAAGTAATTCAACTAAACAAGAAATACGAGTAATTGATGGTAAGTACAATTTAATACATGTAAAAATACAATATTCTGCCAAATATATCAACTACAATACAGTAAAAAGTACATTAATATTATCTAGTGATACACAATTAATATTACCATCAGCAAGTTATTTTTTGCATTAAAAATGCCGAAACCTTGACCTTTATTATTTGGTTTACAATAAATTTGCTTAAATCCAAGAAGATTTTGTCAAACTGGTCAATTCATCATTGCAAACAATCATACTTCTTTTAAAATTTTAAAATAAAGCTAAATGTATAAAAATAATGTGACTGAAAAACAAATAAAAAATAGAGAGACAGCAATTATTTCACAAGTTACTCATACACATCCCTCACACACTTGTGTGTCCCTGAGGCTTAAAAATGCATAATTATTTCATACAAAAGATGTGCAAACTGACATTAATGCATCAGAGTCCTTATTGGACATTGCATATCTTGACAACAGAAAACATTGATGAAATGAAATTACATGACATACATCCTCATTCGTCTCAACTCGGCCGATTCCGTACACCCATCTAGCGGATTCTACCGAGGATTGCCGAATGCATGCATCCTATCAAATTATCAAGTTTAAAACAACATACACATCAATCATTGACACCAAGTGACACATGTATTAAAACTTCAACTGGCCCTTTGGTCAGGTGAGCAAAAATTTTGCACTTAATAAATATTAAGTTACAGTCGAAAAAATCAAATAATTCCAGATGTTGATCTCCAATATCAAGAAATAATTTATTGCCTCCAGGAGGAGAGTGAAAATAATAAACATGATAAACACAAACAAAATAAACAATTGAACAACATAGGCAAATTAAATCAGAAAATGCCATGATCAGTTGAAGTGAGTAATTGTCAGTAACGGATATTACAGATACATTAATCTTGTAGTAAAGTTCCAAATTTATGGATATATCGAACGCATATAGCTTGAAATGTCTCTTATTGGTCGGTTTCTTGTGGAAAATTGTCCGAATTGCAAGAAAGTAAGTAATAAAATAGTTTTTCATCAGACATGTTTGCTAGGAAGATACTAAAAGTAATTGGATTGATGTTTATAATTTCAAACCAAAAGTAAACACGTGTTTCGTCAAGATAGTCACATGAAGCAATAACGTGAACTAATGGATCCAAAAACATTTTACCACATCTGTCACAGAGAATGTATTGCCCATTGTCATTGTCTCTTACTAAAAAGCAAACAGAAATTAAATAATGTGCTTGTTTTCTTTGGTTTGGATGCTTCAATGCTATAGTCCATGCAGGGTTAGGTGCATATTCTTTTTTATCATTTTAAAAGCAACAAAATCATCATCAATGTTAATACGTCTTGTCCAATTAACGATCTCGAAAGCGGCCACTGCTGTTTTCACAATACGCTTCCATATTAGAGGTGCTGGAAAAAGACCTGTTTCACAGAAATCGTTAAAATAGGTTGATTACTCATATTTCCTCAAAAGGTTTATAATGTCAACAGTGAATCCCAAATTTGAATGGCTTCCGCCGTTGTATTTAAAGTCGTTAACTCTACGAATTAATATACGGAAAAATACACTTTCGCACGGAAGATTACATATCCGTCCTAGGAAAAGAAGTTTCTTCTCGTCCTCATAACTTTCAATGCTAAACCAACCGTTTATCGTTCGCTCTCTCAAATTGTTTATAAAAGATGCTTTTGGTTGATGGTTATCAATGTGGTTTAAACGTTGCACAACCATATTATTGGCTAAATAGCGGCGGTCTGTCTAAATTGTACAAGACTCTCAGAGCTGAATTTTTCACACTGATTCAGACACATTTTTAGTTGTGTTTTTTTTAACTTTCGAGGTAAAGTGTTGAATTTGAAAAAAAAATTGATAGCTTTAATGTTCATTCTTATCAAAATACAGGCTTCAACCATTTGCAGCTATATCAAGTAATGAAAGAAATATTAATTTCTGATTACTAGTAATAAGTCTGGTCACGTATTATCTTTCACTATCAAAATAATGCGTTGCCTGATCTTTCACGATCAAGTTTGATAAAAATTCAACAAAATTGAAGGTTTTCATAAACAAATTAACAGTTTTAAGGGAAGAACATACTTTTATTTTACTGTACTATCAGATACATCAAAGATTACATTAAATAAATATCATGATATATTGAAATACGACCATTATAGGTACAAATAGCGTGTTTTCTTTAATCAATTCCGTAGACATGCATTGCGCAGTTTGTGGTTTTTTCATAAAGTACTGCATATTTTCTTCATCTTATAGCACAGTAATGTTAAGGAAGATGAACCATTTTGACAGACAACTTTTTTGTTCGGATCTATTTCGCGTTTTGAAAATTCAGCGATTTTTTTTTTACAGAATCTGAACTAGAATTTACATTAAATTTCTTTCACGATCCGGTACCAGAGCTTTCGCAATACTTTACCCCCGTTAGATGTTCTTTCACGATCAATTCTCTCGATAAACCGAATGACACCCGTGTTGTTTATAAGAATAACCATTTAACTGTAAGTTGAAGTTGGTTCGGTTTTTTCTCTAAAAATATATTGTTATTCCGTTATTCCCAACCTTTGCCTTTGAAGAAAGAAATCTTTTGATTCAGCAGATGGAAAAAAATATTTTTGATTAAAATGTTAATTGAGTGCTGAAAAAAAATGTTGATTCACACAGCAAAAATAAAAGAAACCCATAATGTGATGTTTTCAAAACATTGAAAATACCCCTCAGAGTTGAATGGTTGTTAATTCATCATATATTATAGTTGAATGATGTCCATCATTGTCCATTATAAGTAATCAATTGTCAGAATTATGGTGTTGTATATGAAACATCTCCTTCTATAAATATCTTCATACTTTGTTTTTTTCATGTATTGATTACCATTTTTGTTGTGTACATTGTTTTTGATTTATCATTAAAATAAATTGCTGTACCCTGCACAGCTTGATACGACATCAGAGGTCTAACCGTGATCAGTTGGAGTAAGTATAGACACAACATTTAAGCTTGATACAGCTCTGAATCGGATTGTAATTAAATATTTGACACAGCATAGGTTTCTGACACAGAATGAATGTGGTCTAAGAACCTAAATATTTTGAATAGAACATTAACCTATTGTGGTCCAATATCCTAAATCTGAAAACACAGTTAGTATAAAAAAGAAGATGTAGTATGATTGACAATAAGACAACTATCCACAAAAGACCAAAATGACACAGACATTAACAACTATAGGTCACCGTATGACCTTCAACAATGAGCAAAGTTCATACCGCATAGTCAGCTATAAAAGGCCCCGATAAGACAATGTAAAACAATTCAAACGAGAAAACTAACGGCCTTATTTATATAAAAAAAATGAGGGGGATGAACAATGAAAGGTCTCATTTACTCGTAACTGTGTGAAAGAGATGCATGAGTTAAAGCTAAAAAAATAGTATTTTTTTCTCGCGTTTTATTTACATAACTGAGCTTCTTGAAAAATTGCCAGCGAGAGTATATGGTATAACTGGGTGAAACAACTGCACTAGTGCATGTCTGCTTAAAAACCAAACCAATCATGAGGAACTCTTCATGAAAAAACAATAGTTAATAAATTAAACATTGAAAAACAATAACGTCATGCATCTTTTCACACAGTAAAAATAAAACAATAAAGGAATAATGTGAATTTCTTCGGAACTCATAATAAAGCCTTTAGGATTTGTCCAACTGCATAAATTTTCTGTAACAACTTTATTTTCTGGTAAATTCCCCCCCCCCCCCCCCCCCCCCCCTCCTCGATACTACTTCTGCCAATAAAAACAAAAGTGCCGAAATATGGGAGCATGCTTTATTCAGCCTGAAAAATTAAAGAACAAATTAAATAGATTTTTTATTCATGATGGTGGATATCAATTTTTAATCCTAATTTGGTTAAGATACCAATTTAACACCATCGTAAGATCTTTGAATATTATTTTATTAGTACTAACGTTAAATTAGTCATTACTTCAGTTTTTAATTGATCAAAATTTATAAATATGCATTCTGTTCAAATGTATCTTTATCTGCTATTGACAAATGTTTAACTAATAAAGGTATTGCAATTATCCTTAATTAATAAAGGCATTGCAATTATCCTTAATTAATAAAGGCATTGCAATTATCCTTAATTAATAAAGGCATTGCAATTATCCTTGGAGAACATAACTGTTTTATCAAAGGTTATTGCATTAAACTATGAAATTTAAACAGCTTATATTGATTATGAATTGAAAGCACAAACCATTTCAATTTTGCTGAGAGATATTAGGTAATGCATCAGCCCCAGATTTGAGTTTTATCAAAACACATGAAACAGAAAGCTCATCATATGCAAAGCATAAATACTGTTATCAAGCACTGCATTTTGGTACTATAGATAAGGAGTTAAGGTTAGACCAAATCTTTTTTATTAGTACAAATATTTATGACATCTTGAAAGGCTATATATTACCTACAATTTTGTATAAGCTGAAAGTTATAGAATAAGAGAAAAGAAAAAAAAGTCTGATAAATGCTGCAACATAAGGTATGAAGCCAGCTTTGTCAAATTCTTCGTTGATTGAAATAACATTGAGGATAGAAATAGGGAATGTGTCAAAGAGACAACAATCCGACCAAAGAGCAAAAAACATGGTTCTTACGAGTTAACATATTTAAAAAAACGAATCCGAAGGATGAGTTTGTTTAAATATGTTAATGAGTAAGACACATGGTACAAAATGTATATAAAATTTGTAATATAAATAAAATGATTGACAGCTTGAAGACCTTGAACTCTTATTGGAAATTGATCACGTTACAGTTTTATCCAATAAAATAGAAGCTCGCGCAAGTCCCTTTTGCGCTTCTTACTTGTATGCCATTAATAGAGCCCCAGAATTTGCAGAAAGTAAAGAAAATGTCGGATTTTCCCGATTTTTTCGTTTTGCGCCCCGTGTATGATCGTATACGCAGGTAATTTCATTATATCATCAAAGTGAACAGTACTGTCGGATTCTGCGACAAGGATTAAATAATTATTCTAATGACGGTAAGAATTGTTTTTCTTTCTTTCTTGGTTTTCAAGGTATCATACAAATTAATCATAGTACCAGGAATATTACAGGTTGTTTATCTCATTGAAATTGCATATTTATCATGTTTATACATTTAAAGTTTTCGTACAAACTGCTTCTTCCGTTATTTTATTAATTGGATTGTTAGATTATTTATTCAAACACAATTTTAACGATGAAACACTAATCAGTGGCGGATCTAGGGAGCGTAGATAGTGTATCCTACTTGATCGCAAAAAGAAACATGTTTTTTTTCACAAACTTGTGTAGCCGATATATATTCCTTTTTCTTTCATTAACCCCCACCCCACTTTTTTATTCGCAATTTAATTGAATTTTCGTAAAGGAAATGGTAGTACATTGTAGTATTACATTTTAATTAATTTTTTTCAGAACTGAAAGAAGAAACTTTTAGTAATTTTCCAAAATTAAGGCAACTCGTAACAATCCTATATAGTTTGAAAGATGTTTCTTAAGATGTGGTACACATGATTTATTGTTTTTGTTATAAATGAACACAAATGAAGATCTTTTGACCTTTTACGTTTTTCGGTTTCCTAAATATTTCAGAGGCAGATACCTTTAAAAAAAAGGGTGGAGCTTCAACCATGGAATAACATGAACATGAAAATTGTGTACCATAGCTGAGCTCCGCCTTCGTTCCTTTAGATTCTAGTTGAGTTGCATATTTAATTAGCAAAGTATGGTACAACATCAATTTGCATATAATATACCATGGTTTTCCGTAAACACACTTTTTAAGCGAATTATTGCATTAAAACATCAAAAGAAAAAATACAATTTATGTTACAAATGGTAAGAAGACATAATTAAAATGACAATTTCTATCTACACATACCATCATTTGTTCTTTGTCAAAACTGTCTCCATCTGATGACAAGAAACAGTGCTCTGAAGTTGGAGATGACGAATACATTACCTTCAATTTTGTTTTAGCTGCAGGATCTGCTTACCCTTCCGGAGCACCTGAGATCATCCCTAGTTTTTTGGTGGAGTTCGTGTTGTTTATTCTTTAGTTTTCTATGTTGTGTCATGTGTGCTGTTGTTTGTTTGTCTTTTTTCATTTTTAGCCATGGCGTTGTCAGTTTGTTTTAGATTTATGAGTTTGACTGTCCCTTTGGTATATTTCGTCCCTCTTTTATCTAGAAAAAAGTCTGATAAATGTTGCAGCACCAGATATGAAACCAGATTTGTCAAAAATCTTTGATGAATGAAATAGAATTGATAATGGATATGGGCAATGTGTCAAAGACACAACAAACCGACCAAAGAGCAATAACCACCGAAGGCTACCAATGGGCCTTTAACACAGTTGGAAAATCGCGCACTCGAAGGCGTGCTTTAGCTGGTCCCTAAACAAAAATATATACTAGTTCTGTGATAATGGAGACCATACCTATCACAAAGACATATACATGAACTAAAATTGAAATTCATACAAAACTAACAAAGATCAGATGCCCTTGACTTGGGAGAGGCGCAAAAATGCAACGGTGTTAAAAATAATGCTGACATGGCATCTCGATGCATTAAAGTGTAAGACATGTCTCCCCCCCCAAAAAAAAAATCACAGAAGGCGAAAACATAACATTCAATGCTTAAAGATTAGCAAATTAAATGATGTCACTGTTGGGATTGGCGACACTAATATGATATTCGAATAAAGCTTGAGAATTCGATCAATATCGCTGTTTATTATGCTGCATGTTTGACCACCTATTTGGCTGAAAGCCCTAGTCATAAACTGATCATGGCAATTTCAGTTATCCCGACCCCAACAAAGCAGAGCCAAAAACAAGTAAAACGACTTCTTCTAATTTCTCTATGTGCACTCGTTGTTCTCAGAATAACTCACCCGCTAGGTTGATATGTCAGTATTGTTTCGTGTATGTGTTCTTGATATCTTATAGTCCAGTAAATCTAGCATAAATTTGACCCTTACCTGAAAGTTATTGCAACAGAAGATTTTAGAGCTTTAATCTTTACCATTATACCCCCAAATATAACACAGAAAAAGTCCCATTAATTCTTATTTATCAGTTATCACCGAAATTCTGAAGATCATAAATGATCAGGTGGATTTTATTTTACAGCTTTTGTGGAAATAGGTATGCAACCTACTTGGTACGACAGAAAGCCACTTCGTTAATCTTGTAGCACAATGGGATATTGATGGTGGTGCATATGATACTAGAGTGTTTGTTACTAAAAAAGGGACGAAAGATACCAGAGGGACATTCAAGTTATACCACTTAAAATACAATAAATAACACAGCAATTTTTCAATCACAATATTTGGCTATATATAAAATATATAAACTATTATACTTCCTGCAAGAATGTCCTTCTAGAGTTAAGAAGTCTCAGTTGTGTAGCATTCTTTCGTCATTCTCTTTCTATGTAAGGTCGTCTTTCTCTTTCACCCAAGGTTCGTTAATTTTCGTTTCGTGTTTCTTTAATCCTCTTTAACCTTTCGCCTACTCAAAGGTTTCTATTTGTCAAATAACTGGATTAATTGTCTTGAAAGGACTTACGATTACCATCAACCAGGATTTGAAATAACAGTTTTCCTTCTCCAAAACAGCCTTACGAGGATCATGAGACCCATCTGCCCGTTAGATTTGCTTGAGGCCTTTTGATGCTCAGTATCAATCAGTTATCAAAGGGAGGTACTACACAAGACTTGTTATGGAGAGAAAGACTAACTACTTCCCTTTTCATAAAAAGTAAAATCACCCGAAGGGGTAACGGGGTATAGAAGTATGGTCACCATTGGTCTTCCTCTGACCAACAGTAAGACCCTCGCCGAAGTTGAGTGTCCGTCTGGCTTTGCAAGATGTACACATTTGCAGACGCGTCTGGTCGAGTTGAGCGTTAAATCTGATGCCTCGTGTAAAGAGAGTACAACTCTAATAATAGTTTGCTCTCGTTCTGAAAATTCATTAAATATTTGCCACTCAACGTTTAACAACCAACAATCGACCAAATTAACAAAAAAAAAAATTAAGAAAACTACTGAATTCCAAGGAAAATCAAAGATTAAAAGAAAAGTAGTTCTATGCAAACCGCACATTATTTCGAGTCTTTGTAATACACACATTGTTTTATATTTGATCGTATCTTTTTCATATTCACAAAATTTATAATAACTCAAACATATCATTACGCATGTGTAAATGAAAAGTTTCCAGCGAAAAGGAAACGAATGAAGATTTTTAAGTAGATACATTTTTCGCACTTAAACCACAACAGGCTAACAAGATGGAAGGTAAACAATAATTTTTATTTATATTTTTTTACAAATCCTTATGTATCAATGGTGTCATAAGGTTTATCTATGTATTGTTACGATGATCTTTGTTTACTGAAAGTTACAAAGGAAATCATTATGTTCATGATGCACGATTCTGACCGGTTCGGAGTAGTGTTACTACACAATTTGAAGAATCTTTATAGTATTTACAATGTAGTAAATAGGTTCACCATTTAAATATTAATAACGGTTTATTCAAGAGCAAATGTTTAAGTTTTCAGAATAAAACTGAAAGGTAGCTAGATACTCCTTGTCAAGTAAACCATACATTTATTTAAAAAAAAATAGAGATGCGGAATTAAACATTTGAACTTTACACTACAACATAACATAAACACGGAAGAAACTACGTAGATGATCAGTAATAATTTCGGCGCAGAAAATACTGAAAATAGAATATTCATTGTTATTGATTCGCCCCTTTTTTCAAACTGACAAAAAATGTTTTTTTTTTCAAAAGTAAAGTACTAAAAAATGTATCTAAGTTCTTTGAATAAAACTCAAAGGTAGCAAAACACCCCTTTCCATACCGTTATTTGATAAGACAAATAGAGATGCGGAAACACAAAGTTAACTTTACACTAACACATAACATAAACACGGCACAAACTGAATGATTAATAATTATTTTCTGTGTACAAAATACTTTACATAATATAATTCTTTTTCATTGCTACTCCCCTATTTAGCTATTTCAAACTTGTTAAACTTGATGGTCAGGTAAACAATTGTTTCAGTTTATACACCGTTTAATAATATAACCATACCATTGACATGCTGAAGTTATATGGGAAATGAGTCTGTCCATGGTACACGATATTGGCCGGTTTTGGAGTATTTCTGAAAAATTGCCGAACGGTTCTTGAAATTTGTTTACACTCAACCGCATTATTTGATAAATATCCCTTGTAAGCATGATTTATTTGTATATAATTAGTTATTCTATTTGTTTTTACTTCAAGATGTGGAAAAGCTATTGACCGGATTTCTCAAATAATATCAATCTCGACAATGAAACGAAATCAAGAGAAAGGGACAGTAAAGACAGGTGTAAAAATATCCTTTATAATGTTCCCTTTAGAAAAATTGCAATAAGACGGACATAAATATAACCTTTATAAGAATCGAAAAAACTTGATACAATTTCTCTCACTGTTCCTTTGTACTTGGTGTTCCTGAAAACTGTTCCTATGTATTTGTTGCTTCTGGAATTAAAAGAAGTTTTTTACAATTCTTCTCGCTGTTCTTTTGTACGTGGTGTTCCAGAAAACGGAAGAAGTTCGATACAATTCCTCCCCCCGTTCTTTTGTTACGTGGTGTTTCAGAAAACGGAATAAGATCGACTCAATTCTTGTCACTCATCCTTCGTATTTGGCGTTACTTGAATCAGAAGGAGTTTGATACAAGTTATCACAATGTTCCTTTGTACTTTACGTTCCTGGTATCAAAAGGAGTACGATACAATTCCTGTCGCTGTTCCTTTGTATTTTGGTGTTCCTGGTATCACAAGGAGTTCTATACACTTCATGTCGTTGTTCCTTTGTATTTGGTGTTCCTGCAATCAGAAGGAGTTCGATATAGTTTCTTCTACAGTTCAATTCCGTATGCTTTCAGCTTTTATTTGATGTTCCTGTCAATGAGTAAATTCCGTATCAAAACGAGGCAGATTATTTGTTTAAATATCAAATTAAAACAATGAAATAGGTGTCATTATTATCTAAAGATATAAAATAGAAGACAGTAAACTTGGGATAAAACTAAATTTGACCAATAAACTGACAGAGTAACTTATCAATCGACCATTTATCAAACTATTACAATTATAGTCTAACGGGAAATGAGTCCTCGAATATATAAATGACGCCCGTGATTGTCATGTGATAAATGTTTTATTTCCTTGTATTTATGATTTCACAAGGAAACCGAAAGAAAATAAATTCATCATTGTTGATAAATCAAACAAACATGTGAACTAGAGAGAGGGGTATACTTTGGTTCAGGGAGATAACTCTTTTAATCAGTTATGCGTTTTAAAAACCAAGTTTTATCAATGGATTTTATGCATTTAACTGAATCAAATTTGAAATAATTTATGTAACCTATAAGCTTAGAGTATAGTTATGAAAATTGTGGACTTAAATATGTTAAAGGTATAGATGATTTTAAGAGTGATTCCCCCATACCTTGGTCTACCTCCTTAAGTGACTGTCTTAGACAAATCAATGTACAGTCGTCCCGACCCAACATTAAGGATAAAAACACTCATGTATTCACCGTAGAAAATCTCTTGTTTCAAATAAAAAACACCAAATAATAAATAAGCAGTGTTTTAGGTTACATGACAACACTATACTAAGGTTATCGGAAATTATTTCCGTATGTTGCGATTATTTGTATTTGAAAATACATATGGGTATGATTAGTTACTTGGTCCTCGAGTGTAACTATGGTAACGTTATAACGTAACTATAATTCATATTGAACTCAAACAAAGGGCAAACAAAAACTACCTATGGATTTGACCTTCCCTCTATGAACCAGTAGGGGCAGTAACAAACCATATATTATATATCAGTTTCTTTGATTGATTAGAGTTCTGGTTTACCATTTAGTCTGTAACAAATCATCTTATTTGATCAACACTTCTGCCCCAAACCACTGTAATTTCATATTTGTTACGTTTTATTTCAAACGTATGTCTACTCTTTTGTGTGTTTTTAAATGAATAGAAATCAGAAGATTTTATATAAGTGCCAATGAAGCATGATTGACCTGTAAGTCGAAACATGTGTATAGCTTGCTGTTCGGTGTGAGCCAAGGCTCCTTGATGAAGGCTGTAATTTGACCTATAATCGGTAACGTTTCATACATTGTTGCGTGGGTGGAGATTTATCTCATTGGCCCGCATGGAATCTCTTCTTATTTATACTGTAAACCAAATAATTTTTGCGACTTTCGCGAGTAGAAAATTAACTCGAATATAAATCGTCGACGTAGTGTAAAACTTCGACTTTCCCTTATCCATCTACATCAAATAATTTTGAGAATCGCGTTGAACATCGGCAAATTACCGTGATTTAACATTTCTCATCTTATTTTTGGACCAGTTATATTTTCAAATACAAAAAATAAAGATGTGGTATGATTGCCAACGAGACAGCTCTTCACAAGTATATATTTTACTCTTCATAAGTATATTTCTTTCGTTAAAACTTAGCATTTATATACATAACATCATTTTGTTGAAATGTAACATATCGTATACCTATACAATTCTTGTTGTTTGTCATGTGAAAAAAAACCCACATACAGTGTGAAGAACATAATAGAAAACATTGTTATTATTATTATCAATTAGCTTATTATTAATGTTAACATTTTGAATAAAGTTAAATCTGTGTTCCGTGTAAAAGGTAATAATAATATTTTTCGAGTTTATTATATAAGCAGTACTTAAACAGAGTTCATTCTAATTTGGGTTCGATTTATGGCCCCTGTATATCTGACCCGTCAGGATATTTTTGACATTTGCTTTTTGTTTACACTGTAAAACGTGGGTTTTATATGCAGAACAATGGATCACAAGATCAAATAATTCATGGCCGAGTCATAATGTCAAACAAAGTATTCTAAAACACGGAGTACTATTTGTACCGATCGGAGTTAAAGGGATCACCAAAAGAAGATCTAGAATGGCGAGTTTCTTTTTCTGTTGGTGCAAATGTTTTGATTAATTCCTTTATACACACTCAATTACTGTGTTATACTCTTTTAAAAATTGTTTCGAAAGATGTAATTGCTACTTTCTCCGAATGTGAAGACTTACTCTGTTCTTACTTCTTGAAAACAATTGTCTTCTGGATATCTGAGGAACTGCCACAATCCGTATGGAAACTGGATTATATTATTTTTTGTTTTATGCGATGTTTCAGTAGGCTGGTTAATTGTGTTCAGCACACAGTTTGTTTACATAACTTCATTCCAGTGAACAACATGTTCGAAAACAAAATTGTGGGCCGTCCTCGTAAAATACTTTTAGAAAAGCTATATATGTTGCATGGTTATAATTGATGATGCATTTTATTTTCTGATCAAATATCTAACTTTAATCTATCAATTTGGAATATCCCCATCAAACCGCATACATTATTTGAAAAAGAAGTAGAAACAATACTATCCTCCATATTTTTGTATGTGTCAAATATTAATAACTTATCATCATCTCTGTCATCGAATATAGTCAATGATAGGATGAAACAGACGTATTTGTGTCAGCAATCCTATTAAAGACGTATATAAATTTTACATGTCAAAGTGGTGTCAAGTACATGCCCAGCGTGTACCCCTTATCGGTACAATAAGTTATAATAAATACCAATACAAAAAGTACAAGTTATGTCTTAGAACTGACACAGCTAATATCTATCATGACGCTGTATCTGGATGGCTGATGGTTGCTACAATTTTCTATAAGACAAAACAGTACAGTAAAGCCTTCTACATCGTCATTTATTCTTTATCGAAATATACTCCCGACAAATTCTGCCAGTCGATGACGTTTTCGGATATCCATTACCAGTTGCTAAAACTGCAAACATTTCAGAAAAAAAGTTTGATTTGTTTGCTGAAAGTATTGGTTGTGGACGATATAAAATTTAAGATTAATTCTACGTTGATACCAGATGAACTTCAAATGACCGAATTGAATCAATCGTGGACATTTCCATCTACATCATATGCTAATTTTCTTAATTTCTTGTGTTATTATCATCTGAATGATGTCAGAAAATGTCAAGATTCCCTCCAAGATTTGCAACTGGTTATAGATGAAGGTTATTTAATTGCATCTGCATCTTCCAGAAAAGGAGCTTATAATCTGTAAGGCGTCGCACTACAGTTATTATGCGATCCGGAATCCGCCAGACACGCATTTTTTACAATCAGTTGTATTATTCCCCTACGAATTTCGCAATTCTGCTGTGAAGAGACTTTTGTTAATAGGAAAATTGTGACATATGCGTATTCAGTTGAACTGCTGACATTGTAATATTTGTGTTTTTTTGTGTCTATGAAGCAGAGTATGAACTTAATGGAGCAACATGTTACCACATATTGACAAACAATACGTATCATACTAGTATATCAATATTGATTTAATTGCATTACGTCTTTTTTTTTGTGAAAGTCGCTATGAATAAACAGATATTGTCTGCTTTTTGTGTTTGGATTTTTTTCTTGTTGTTTTTTATGTAGTTTTTCTTTTTTGTACACGACTCCTGATATGCATGACAAACTGTTAAATAATCCAGTGAAACACTTGATTACAAAGCTTGGAAAATCAGACCACGTTTGTAAAATACTTTCTTAATTGCTTAATAAAAAAACAAATGGAAAACGGTGAATGTATTCGAAAGTCTTAAATTTACATATTTGGTTGTTGTCTAATAATGCTTAAGTCTATACCACACATGTTGACTGCTGAACCCCTATTTGTGACATTTTTATCTGATATATCTGTTTGTTTTATTAAAACATTGTTGATTAAAAAAAATGAATTTAATGCAATTGCGTACAAGTGAGAAGGGAATTATTGCACCAAGTCAGGAATATGACAGTTGTTATCCGTTTGTTGAATGCGTTTGAACTTTACCATTTAATTAAGGACTTTCCATTTTGAATTTTCCGTGGAGCTTGGGGAATTTATTTTACCGTTAATAGATATATATTTTAAATTGTTATATTTTCTACTTAGGCATCTATGGGGAAATGGCGTATGATAAAATATATACTAAAGTTTTATATAAAAAAACAAACACCAAAAGATCATGAAGTAGTTTTACCAATAATCAACCAAGCCCTAATAATACCAAAAGATCATGAAGTAGTTTTACTAATATGTCAACCAAGCCCTAATAATACCAAAAGATCATGAAGTAGTTTTACTAATATGTCAAACAAGCCATAGTCGTGCATGACGCTACGATGAATATACGAGTATGTATAAATAAACTCATCATAGATACCAGGACTTAATTTTGTACATACGCCAGACGCGCGTTTCATCTCCAAAAAGACTCATCAGTGACGCTCGAATCCAAAAGAGTTAAAAAGGCCAAATAAAGTACGAAGTTGAAGAGCATTGAGGACTATATATATAGGAAAATAAAACTTATTTATACAAAAATCCCATGGCAGTGACAGACATTACTTTTACGTCCAGGGTCAATGCGGGAAGGTCAAAAATCAAAGTTTGTAACATTAGGTTAAATAAATCATCGAAAATGACTGATAGTTCAATATGAGTAAATAGAGGCAATTATGATTAGCGCACCCAAATTAATTCTTTTGTCAACCATCTATCAGTATCGTTTGATAGTTTTGTCGAATATCTATAAGTTCTTCATATTTGGTAATACTCTTATGTCATTTATTCTTCCCCCTTTATAAACAGTATTTTTAAAATGAACCTTTCCTTATCATGCTTATTCTAAGACTTTCCATAAATACGAACTAAATTTCTTATTTGAACAACTGTTAATCATAGATATAAGAAGATGTGGTATGATTGCCAATGAGACAACTCTCATCCAAGTCACAATATTCAATGTAAAACATTAAAGGTCAAAGTATGGTCTTCAACACGGAGCCGTGGCAAATTTCCCAATTCTAGGACTTTCTTCAAACAAAAATTGAAATCTTTGTTTATGTTCACAATTATTAATTATAACTGCATTGCTATTAAATCTTCTGTTATAGTTGTGAAGATAATTCTTGTTTATTCGAAGATTGGACTTTTTTTTTTTATCTATGGTATTATATAAAAATCAAATAGTCAAAATACAAGTCACAATTAATCATTAATAAAGTGTTTTTTATCCCCATTAATAAAGTGTTTAAGCTAGCTTTAAACCCAGGTTTTATCCCCTATTGTTTTCATAAGAAAATGTCTGTATCAAACTAGAAATATGACAGTTGTTACATGTATTATTTCGTTTAATGTGTTTGAGCTTTTGAATTTGTCATTCAATTATGCACTTTCCGTTTTGAATTTTGATATTTTGTGGAGAGTTGTCTCATTAGTAATCATACCACATATCTTTTGAAAATAAAGTGTCATGTATAAGGTATGCACCTAGGTTTTATCCTCTACTTTCAACTTAAGAAAATGCCTGAACCAAGTCAGAAATATTACAGTTGTTATCCATTTGTTCGATGTGTTTGAGCTTTTGAATAAGTCATTTATTTATGGACTTTCCGTTTTGAATTTTCCTCAGGTGTGTTTGTTTTTTTTACTTTTTTTCATACTAAAAAGAAACAATCTTTGAGTTTTCAGAACCTAGTTTCGGCAAGAAAGCGGGTGATTATATTTCGGGTAAATTTCACAAGTTTGAAAATTAGGAAATTGAAAAAAATAATTGAATGATGACAAAAATGATTTAACAAAAATAAGACATAATAACACATTTCAGCGAAGAGGACAGACGAATAAATCCATATATTCCAACTTCCGCAATGTATATTTCCTTGATTTTAATCTATGATCACTTTTGCATCGAATATGTACAGTCAGTGGACACAGTGAGTTCCTACTTAACAAATGTCTTATCATTTCAACTTAAATCAATATTCTTAAAAACACTATTATTAAGTTACTACACGGCTGATTTCTATAGAATCAAAACCATAAGATGTAGAAATGATAAAAGTTTTATATTATATTTGGCCATGATAATATTCTGGCTTATTTTAATTATCTGAGGGGGTGAATAAAAAAAATATATATCTGGAAAATTTTGCTGTGTATTTTAACCAAATTAAAATCGTAAAAAATTTCGTTTGTGTTAAAACCTTTTAGAAACTGAAAACATCTATCACGAGAATTATTGTCAAATAAACAATAAAATTTCGGATAATAATGCATCTTATGGTATCTATTTTATAAAAAATTCTCAAAAAATCACTTATTAATATTCTTTTGAAAACCATCATTTTTTGTTGAAACGACAATTTTTTTTTGAAGTGGGAGCTCGCTTTTGTCCAGTGATTTAGTTATTATTGTAAATGTGTTTTTAATGTTTTCTGTGGCTTTTCATCAAAAGCACCTGTTTTTAATTGTGATAAAAAAAAAAAGATCGAAATATACATTTAAGTGATAGATTTACCTAGTAGAGTCAAACATATAACCCACCATTTCGAATGACATAAAGGCTAGTGTCGAGTATCTTCAACTTAAAACTATCGAGGTCTGCTTGATTAAAGCCACGAAACGTTTTGGTATGCAGTGACATCGAATATCATATATGTATCAAAAAGTGAAAATAAAGTGTTGGCTTTCACAACTGTTACATCCTTATTTATGAATAATACTTATGTTATATGTTAATTGATGGTTTAATTGTTATCTTTTAGCATTCGATTGGTCATGATCCTACTATTCAAATCTTAAAAGCCATGACCTTTTTATACTTAGATTTATAGTTATTTATAATGGTGAGCTGTTACAGCAATGTCCAATGTATTTTGTCTCAGTATTTTTTATACTTTACACAGATATTTGTGAACTGCTGACGAAACCTTTGTATTGGATCAAAGTTTAACAGAAGAAAAAAAAATCACTCCCTAATCAACCCTGTAGTGATACAGAGATTGTTTATATTTGATCGTATCTTTTATATCAACCCTGAAGTGATACAGAGATTGATTATATTTGATCGTATCCTTTATATCAACCCTGTAGTGATACAGAGATTGTTTATATTTGATCGTATCTTTTATATCAACCCTGAAGTGATACAGAGATTGATTATATTTGATCGTATCCTTTATATCAACCCTGTAGTGATACAGAGATTGTTTATATTTGATCGTATCCTTTATATCAACCCTGTAGTGATACAGAGATTGTTTATATTTGATCGTATCCTTTATATCAACCCTGTAGTGATACAGAGATTGTTTATATTTGATCGTATCTTTTATATCAACCCTGTAGTGATACAGAGATTGATTATATTTGATCGTATCCTTTATATCAACCCTGTAATGATACAGAGATTGTTTATATTTGATCGTATCCTTTATATCAACCCTGTAGTGATACAGAGATTGTTTATATTTGATCGTATCCTTTATATCAACCCTGTAGTGATACAGAGAATGATTATATTTGATCGTATCTTTTATATCAACCCTGTAGTGATACAGAGATTGTTTATATTTGATCGTATCTTTTACATCAACCCTGTAGTGATACAGAGATTGTTTATATTTGATCGTATCTTTTACATCAACCCTGTAGTGATACAGAGAATGATTATATTTGATCGTATCTTTTATATCAACCCTGTAGTGATACAGAGATTGTTTATATTTGATCGTATCTTTTATATCAACCCTGTAGTGATACAGAAATTGATTATATTTGATCGTATCCTTTATATCAACCCTGTAGTGATACAGAGATTGTTTATATTTGATCGTATCTTTTATATCAACCCTGTAGTGATACAGAGATTGTTTATATTTGATCGTATCCTTTATATCAACCCTGTAGTGATACAGAGATTGTTTATATTTGATCGTATCTTTTATATCAACCCTGTAGTGATACAGAGATTGTTTATATTTGATCGTATCTTTTATATCAACCCTGTAGTGATACAGAGAATGATTATATTTGATCGTATCTTTTATATCAACCCTGTAGTGATACAGAGATTGTTTATATTTGATCGTACCTTTTATATCGACCCTGTAGTGATACAGAGATTGATTATATTTGATCGTATCTTTTATATTCACAATATTTATAATGACTCTATATAACATTACATGAGTGTAAATGAAAAGTATCATCGGAAATGAAACTAGAGTAAATTTCAAGTAGATACACATTTCGTACTTAAACCTCAACAGGCTAAACAAGATGGAAAGTAAACAATTACTTAAGTTTATATATATTCAACAGTATTATTAAAATATCAAGGGCATCATTCGGCTGATGTATGACTTATAATTTTGATCTTTGTTTTATTGAAGTTATATTGATATTCAGTCTGCTCTTTGTGGCCGGTTTGGAACAATTTTTAAAATGCTGCTACGCCTTTTGTAGAATTGTTAGAAATTTTCTCAAAGTAATTTTGTATAATATATATATTTTTACGAGTTGTGAATAGGTTCAACATTTCAAAATGATCTACGGTTAATTCAAGAATCAAATGTGTAACATGTGTAAGTTCTCTGAATAGAGCTTTCTTACAAATTGACGAAAGGTACGAACGAACGTAAAGGGAGCACGTATTACATTTCCACATTAACAGTTAAAAGAGTTTTTGTGTTATCCAGTAAAACAACATTCTTTTCTTAATCAAGTTTATTTTTCAAAAATAATAATATCGCAAATAATACCCAATTTTAATATAATCAAACAGAGAAAAATAGTGTCAAACACACTTACGTCCGATCCGTTACTTACGTAAACCATGAGTACACACATTTCCGCGGGAATATTTTAAGCACGAGTTTCACGATTAACATTTCAATGACATTATTGAAGTACGTTAGTCTAAATTTAACGACAAGATTCACATTTATTTTTATTTTTTATAGTACATTTTCAGCAAATTGTCAAAGTGGAATATCGAGATTTGTTACAAAAACAATGCTACAATGTTTTTAAAAAGTAATGTTGAATAAATCTAGAAAAAACGGATTTTGTAAATCAAGAAAATAAATCAACAATTTTGCACCATATACATTGTGGATTTTATAATGACGATTTAACAGTACACATGTTTGGAAGATAGATGCGATGTAGTCACTTATCGTCCAGTGGCTAATATTTCATGAATGTTCAGGACTATAGACAAAACGCAATTATACGCTAACATATTCGTTTCATTGCTCCGGTGTATCATAAATACACATCAAAGGGGGGGCAATGAATATTACCAGAGGGGAGGCGATGATTCGAGAGTTACTAAACGAGCATAAGGATATGGCAAAGTATGAAGATCATCTTTTTTTTTCAATTTCATTTTATTATTTTGAGCGTTGCAAATTTTGAATCAAGGAAGTATTTGTGTTTTGATGTTTTCTGATTCTTTTGTAAAGGAAGAAAACAATGTATTTGCTTTGACTTTTTCTTAGGTTAAACAGTGCAACATTGTAATATTGAAGAGTGGGGGAGGGTCCGTTTTTAGTCTTTTAGGGACATTTTTTCGTCTTACTACTCTATATTTAGGATATTTTGTAGTGTTATCTCCTCCGACCTAGTGGTATCATATGTTAACCTATCGTACGTCCCGAAATCCTAAATATAATATTATCTCAAGAAAAGTCCAATTCAATAAGTGTCGTTGCATGTAGGATCATTGTCCGAAGTTCCACGACTATTATTTAAATATGTCAAAATAAAGGATCCATAAAACGAGTCTTACGTATGATTCGTCAAGCATACGTACCTTTCGTCAATTTGTAAGAAAGCTCTAATAAAACTTTGTACACCTTAATTTGACCCGGTGGTGATACAGACATTGATTTATAATTGATCGTATCTTTAAGATTCACAACTTTTATCATGATGACCCAATCATAGTACTACGTAGGTTTAAATGCAGAGTGTCATCGGAAATGAAACTAAATTAGATTTCAAGTAGATACATATACTCTTATTTAATACACATAAGCTAAGAAGATCGAAGGTAAAGAATAACTTTTTTATCTATATTTTTACACAATTATTGTTAACATATCAAGGGAATCAATCGGCATAGCCATGTCTTATTACATAAGTCTGTGTCTCTTTAAGTTATATATAAATCAGTCTGCTCTTGGTGCACGATATTGGCCGGTTTGGAGTTATCTGTAAAATGTTGCTACACATTTTATAGAACTGTGAGAATTTTCTTTTCTCAAAAACATCTGGTATATTGTATATACTGGTATTAAATAGGTTCAACATTTCAAAATGAACAATCGTTACTGAGACAAATGTCTATGTTCACTAAATAAAAATGAAAGAATAATTTAGAGTAAAATAAAAAGTTAACTTTGCACTAATTAGTGAAGAAACTAGATGCCTACATATGTAGTAATTGTGTTTTTATTTCTTTAGAAAAGACAAACTAGAAATAAACTTGTCGTTGATAGGTAATTTACAGTTCAGCCATTCCTTTGAGAAAGTATACGATCAAAAGGATTTCGCTACAAATCCTCTAACTATATGGCAGACTATTGGATATGAAGAACTAAAATAGTATATTCTTGTTAGACTTCAAAAAACAAAACAATATTTAAGTATCAAATTAAGACAATGAAATATGTGTCCTTATAATCTTAAGATATAAAACAGATGACAGTAAACTTTGGTTAACTCTCAACAGACCAATAAACTGACAGAGTTAGATATCAAATTTATTACAATTTTAGTTTAACGGGAAATAAGTCCTCGAATACCGGAATTACGCCCTTGATTGTCATGTGATAAATGTTTTTTTCCTTATATCATGAATTTCTGTTTTTACAAGGAAAATAAAATAAAGTCAATTCAACATTGTTAATCAATCAATCAACCAACATTTGCATTAAAGGGTTAGACTTGGGTTTGGGAAGAATAACTCTTTAAATCAGTTAAATGCGTTTTTCAATATATTTAATGCATTCGATAGAAACAGATTTGAAATAATCTATGTAACTTACAATCTTACAATTTAGTTATGAAAATTGTTGACTAAAACGTACTGTTGATTTAAAGAGTTATTCCCCTTTTGTTAGGTCTACCTGCTTAAGTGGCTGTCTCAGACAAAGGCATGTAAAGTCATCCATATCTAACAAAAACTCAACACATATATATTCACCGTACAGAATCTTTTCTTTCAAATAAAAAAAAAAGGATAAATAAGCAATTTCCTAGTTTACATCACAACACAATACTAAGGTTATAGAACATCATTTTAGTATGTGGTGATTTTTTTGTATTTGAAAATGCATACGGGTATGATTAGTTATTTGGTTCTCGAGTGTATCCATGGTGACGTTATTACGCAACTTTAATTCTTCGCATTTGAATTTTCGTCGGAGTTCATTATTTTCTTTACACTTAATTTAGTCCAACAGGTAATTAAAGTACTCAGTGCTGCTCGGTACACAGTTTATGTAATTCTTCAGGTTATAATCATACTCAGAATTGCTACGTTCAGAGGGTATTAGATCCCACAGGTTTAACATACTCAGTATTTCTCCGTTCAGAGAGTATTTAATCCCATATGGTTTAACATACTCAGTATTGCTCCATTCAGATTTTATTAAATCCCGCAGGGTTTCACAAATGATATCGGATATGTTCCTTACGTCGTAACTACAATCCCCTTCCCTTTCATGAATGTGACCTACCGAATTAGACTATTTACCGGGTTTGTTATCACATAAGCAACACGACGGGTGCCACATGTGGAGCAGGATCTGCTTACCCTTCCGGAGCACCTGAGATCACCCCTAGTTTTTTGGTGGGGTTCGTGTTGTTAATTCTTTAGTTTTCTATGTTGTGTCATGTGTGCTGTTGTTTGTTTGTCTTTTTCATTTTTGGTCATGGCGTTGTCAGTTTGTTTTAGATTTATGAGTTTGACTGTCCCTTTGGTATCTTTCGTCCCTCTTTTATCAACATACTCAGTATTGCTCCGTTCGGAGCTTATTCAATCCAACAGGTTATCAATTTCCCAGTTTTGCTTCGTTCAGAGTTTATCTAATCCCACTGGTTATCAACATACTCTGTCTTGCTCCAATCGGAGTTTATTTAATCCTACAGTTTATCAACATTAACCTTGGCAAACTGCCATGATCTTTTATATGTCGTCTTAATTTTTAAAACATAAATATAAGAAAACATTACTAAACTTAGTGATTCGAAGGTATTATGACCAATGTTTACATTTTGAATATAATTTAATCTGTATTTCATGTTACTTTAATATTTAATCAGTTTAGTCACAGTTTTTATTTCATTTTGTCTTATTACAGACAGTGTATCACCAAAAATATCAATAGCACTGCATCGGTATCTATGTTTAAGTCTTAGATAAAATTTAATCTGTGCGTCGTGTAAAATGTATTTACTTTGATAGAAAATTATTATATTCACAGTTTTTATTTCATTGTTTTTTATTACAGACAATATAACACCAAACATATCAATAGCACTGTATCGTTATCTATGTCAACATATAGTAGGCTCAGAAGATCATGTTAAACAAATCAGAATGATGAACGCTGTTAGGGACAATTTATCAAGTAACAAGGATTTAACAATTATAACTAGTGGAAGTTTTGGGGAAGGACTGGATATGCGAGGCAGTGATTACGATGTAAAGTTTGTATCAAGAACCTTAGAGGTTTATGAAGATGTTAAACTCCAGTTTAATCAAAATATTGCATATTTTTCCATTGAAAAAGACGATGTTAAACCTGGTTATGTTCAGTTGAGACTAGATTATAGCCAATTCCCGAGGAAATTGTTTAAATGGTGTGAAGAACAAAATGGTAAACTTAACTTGTCGAGCACATTGTTTAAACAATGGTTCATCCAAAATTCTTATGGTACGATTCATGGACCTTGTTTATCTGACCGGACAGGATATTTTGACATTGCTGTGTGTTTACACTGTAAAACTTGGATATCTCCTGCAGTACAGTGGATCACAAGATCTAATAACTCATGGCCGAGTCATAATGTCAAGCAAAGTATCATAAAACACGGAGTACTTCTTGTACCGATCGGTGTTAAGGGCTCACCAAACGAAGAACTAGAATGGCGAGTATCTTTTTCAGTTGGTGAAAAATTTCTAATTAATACATTAACACACACTCAATTATTGTGCTACGTTCTCTTAAAAATTATATTGAAAGATGTAATAACTTCTTTCTCCGAATGTGAAGATTTGCTCTGTTCTTACTTCCTGAAAACAATTGTGTTCTGGATATCTGAAGAACTGCCACAATCCGTATGGAAACCTGATTATATTATTCAATGTTTTATGCGATGTTTCAGCAGGCTGGTTTATTGTGTTGAGCACTCAGTTTGTTTAAATTACTTCATTCCAGAGAACAACATGTTCGAGAACAAAATTGTGGGACGTTCTCGTGAAGTACTTTTAGAAAAATTATATATGTTGCATAGTTATAATTGGCGATGTATTTTATTTTCTGATCAAATACATAACATTAATTTATCAATTTGGAATTTCCCCACCGAACCGAATACATAATATTTAAAAGAAGTTAAAAAAATGCTTTTATCCCAGTTATTCTATGTGGTACATATAAATAACGTATCATTTCGGACATCGAATATAGTCGATACTAGGATGAACCAGATGTATTTGTGTCAGCAGTATTCTGACTTCTCTATTAAAGACATATATAAGTTCTACATATCAAAGGGGTGTCAAGCACATGCCCAGTATGTACCACTCATTAGTACATTAAGTAATAATAAATACCAATACAAACAGTACAAATCATGTCTTAGTACTGTCATAAAAAGTATCAATCATGACGTTGCATCTGGATGGCTGATGGTTGCTACTCTTTTCTTTAAGACAAAACAATACAGTAAAGCCTTATACATCGTCAGTTATTCTTTATCGAAATGTACTTCCGAAAAACTGTGCTTCGGGATGACTTTATCGGATATCCATTACCAGTTGCTAAAACTGCAAACGTTTCAAAAAAAGAGTTTGGTTTGTTTGCTAAAAGCATTGGTTGTTTACAATGTATTATTTGAGAAGAATTCTACGCTATTGCCAGATGAACTTAAAATGAACCAAATGAATGAACGTGTTAGATTTCCATCTACAGCGTATGCCTACTTCCTTAATTTCCTTTGTTATTATTATCTCAATGATCTCAAACAATGTCAAGATTCCGTCCAAGGTTTAAAAATGGTTATAGATGAAAATTATATAATGCCAATTATAAATTCAGCTTTTAAATATGGAGCTTATACTCTACTAGGAATTGCTCAACAGTTATTAGGCGATAAGGAATCCGCAAAACACGCATTTTTACAATCACTTAAATTATTCCCGGACGAATTGAACAATTCTGCTGTAAAGAGATTTTTTTTAATAAGTTAATTGTGACATATGTGTAGTCAGTTGAACTTTTAAAATGTGATTTTTTTGTCTATGAAGCAGAGTATGAACTTGATAGAGCAACAAATCATTACATAATGACGAAAAATACATATCATATATAGATATTGATTTAGTTACATTATGTTTTTTTTTGTGAAAGTCGCTTTGAATAAACAGATATTGTTTGTTTTTTTTTGTTTGTTTGTTTGTTTTTTGTTTGTTTTCTTTTATATCGTTTTTCTTTTTGTCCTGGTTTTTATAGTATGTTCCGATAGTGTACGCGTCTCCTGATATATATGACAAACTGTTAAATAATCCAATAAACACTCAATTGCAAAGCTTGGAAAATCAGACCACGTTTGTAAAATACTTTCTTAATTGTTTAATAAATAAAAAAAATGGAAAACGGTGAATGTATTCGAAAGTCTTATATTTACTGAATAAACGAATCCGGATAAAAAAATATAAATAGCCCAAGGCAATCATTGAGTCTTCCACTCAGCGAGAAAATCCAGCACCCGTCTTTCATTTTTTGGAAAGTTTGCTATAGCTTGCTATAGCTACTTTCATTAGGCGTCGGCCTCAACTTCCGGTGAGGCAGACTATCGCAAAGTTCTGCTCCAAGATAATGTAGTACTAGTGTTCGAATTCTGATTCTTGGATATTTTGAGTTTCTACTCTTTTAAAAAGATTACAGCTTGAATAAAAAAGGAACTAATATGTTCACCGACAATTCAGATGAATTTATCTTCATTTTGAAAATAAGTATCACAAACACTACTTTGCGGATCGGCCATTTGCTGAAGAGAAAATCAAATGAAATCTACGCAAGACAGCGTTTCATTCATGAATATTTCGTAAATGAACATTTTCCCGCACTATTTTTTACAATGTACAATATTTACAACTTTTAATTATTGAATAAGTAAAAGTCCGAGTGTATCGAAAGATTCCGGTATGCGAGAACAAGTTGATATTTGACCACGTTGTCGGATAATTGACAAGTGATAATGGTTTGAATTATTTTAACAATACGCAGGTGATAAAATATAAAATAATCGATAATTATCTGGCTAATGTCTCACGCCAAGGACGAGTAAAGGTAAATACCGGCTTTAATAGAAAAGTGCATTGTTTATGTCAAACTGACATCGATCTGAAAGTTTTGATGCCAAAAATCATTTGAAAACTTTTAATTCCGTTATTTAAATACAAGCTGTTTCAATTTCCAATGTGGATATAAGGACCTTCACTCGTCCAGCATGCTCAAGTGGATCAAACTGACAACAGAAAAACATTGCCTTAATGACAATTAGTAGCATAGCATTCGTATAATTTAAAAGCAACCGAGTCATCACCTACTTCTTAGAGTATTATAGTTCAGTGTATCAAGACCGAGATCAAGGTAAAGACTAGTGCTGTAGACATTATCAAAATGATTTAATAACATTTGTCCATGTAATAGAAAAATGACGTTCTTAGTGCTTAAGTTAACAATGCAGTGGCGGAACCAGAACTTTTTATCCTCACATTTTATTCCTGGGGCAGTATGATTCTTTAAGATTGACATATAATTAACAATGTGTCGTCCTAACACAGAGACAATGATTACTAGTATATCAAATAAATGGCTTAAAACAAAAATCTAAAATGTCATTGCCTCAATGGGAATTACACAGCAGCAACTAAAATGTGTTCAAGGGTTATCAAGCACCTGGGATCAACATTGTATGAATCTAGTGTATATGAACTTTTATTCCTGAGGTCATACTACTATTGTTATGCGTACACCATATTGAGTTTTATCCTTGTTTTTTTTCTGTAAGTACGTCCCTAACTTGTACGTACGTCCATACATCCCAAAATTGATTTCTGTTCTCTTACTCTAGTTTGCCTGAACCAAATTTTATGAAACGTATACGCAATGTTTATAACCACAAAACACAAGTTTGAATTTTGTTGGCGTCACTTTTACCATTCTAGATGTAAAGGGGTGAATTTTTCAGTATACCCTGTCAAGTATATATACCCTTATATATAAGTTTGACTTGTAGCTTTCTTCGGTTATACATTTATCAGATGAACATAAAAACCGTCTTTAGATTTAGAAGTATAGATATATAAAACAAGAATGTGTCCATAGAACACGCATGCCCCATCTGCACTCTCATTTTTTATGTTCAGTGGACCGTGAAAATGGAGAACAATTTCTAAGTTGGCATTTAAATTAGAAAGATTATATCATAGGTAACATCTATAATACTAAAATGACGAGGCCCAATTTGTCAGCCGTCATGGGGTAAATACGACAAATCAAAGAATTCAATTTTATATATATCCAATATAGGACAATGGTGTTGATTAAAAATTACACCACTCAAGACCCTTTTGTTTTCCACATAATTAATATTGCCAGTAATAAACAAGTTCCGGGTCGAATCAGATATCGATACCAATAGTATATTAACCTGTTATCTATTACCTTATCTGTACGTTTCTCATCTGACAGGCGCACCACCCATACCTGTCAACCTGTGACGATGAAAATGCAGGTCATGACCTGCATTGAAGAATCAAATCTCAGGTCATAACGCGTACGAACTTTTTCGAGCTGAATTTCAGTATTTATGGTACATTTTCTTATAATGTATATCAAAGATACCAAAACATCAATGCATGTTCACTTTGTTAAGTCATTTTAAATCTTATTAAATATTATTTCATTGCACTTTTAAAGATTTTTATAAATTTGTGTAACTCAGTCTTATGTGCTTTACTTTTTGAGAAAAATACTACAATCATCAAACACTAGAATTTAATGTAATTCTTAAATGTTTGAGACTATTGACTATGCAGCCTTTAACCTTAATATTTTTCATTTAACAAGGAAATTAGATTATGATAAAACATATTATTACATTGGTTGCAATGAATTACATTGATTTCCCAGTTAGATAAAAACCGATAATTTCACATGTGAAATAAACGTGGTTATTTCACTCTCTGACGTCATACAACAATAGGCGTTGTCAAGACGTCGATAACGTCGGATCAAAACAAATTGGCAATGCGTAGGAAAAAGATATAGTTCCTTACATTTTCTACATTAATTTCATAAAAAAAAAAGCCATTTGCCAATGTAATAAAAAGAATAACTAATCGCCGTATTCGAAAATAAGACAACGCGTGACCGAACGACGCATGGATTAAACGAGTGCGCAGCACGAGTTTAATCCATAGCGGCGTTCGGTCACAAGTTGTCTTATTTTTGATATTCAAATACGGCGATTAGTTATACTATAAGTAATACAGTTAAAGGAAGTATAAATGTAAAAAATAATTTTCAACTTTTTTTAAAAAATTGTATAAAGGTATAAAAATAATGAAAAGTTATTTTTCAATATGTATTTGGATTTTATATTTTTATATGATTTAATCTTTTTCACCCATAAAACGTAAATATAAGGAATAATTTTGAATGGTGACAAATAAGGGGAAGTAACTCTAGTTCAGTTTGTAAACCAATGGTGCAATTTATTTACGACCTAAAGCTAAGGTAATTGGTGTTAATTAACAGTGTGTTTGACACCAAAGCTGTCAAGTGAAGCCATGCACATAATGGGTCACTTAATTTGACAGTTTACATAGCTAGATGAACTTCCTGTTCATGGAAGAATTACGAATTTGCCGGTATTTCAAAGGAATATTACTTATGAAATCAATCTCAAGGCTAAGAAATACGGGTGAAATCGAGTCATTTTCGGAATTTCCGGGTTATTTCAAATTGTCAAATTGTTCCCTATTGTAGTGTTTAAAGCAGTAAGACTTTCTAAGATGACAATACGAATACTAAAATCTGGTCTTAAAATATGTCGTATAGGTACAGTTTTCAATTTGTTAGCGGGCATGACACAAAACAGCGAATCAAAGAATTCAACTTTATTTATAACTAGATTAATAAATATAGGACAATGCTGTTGATTAAAAAATACTCCATTCCTTTTGTTTTCCAAATAATTAATATTACCAATAATTGATTAGTTCCAGGTCGACGGGTTCAAACAGAAAGATTTTGAAAGCAGAGAAAAATGTGCATCTTTTATTCGGCATGACTTTATCAGAAGACAATCCCAATCCCAAAATAAGGCTTACGCATAGTTATATACTTTAATTCAGTCACGGACCCACGATATCATGAATGTGTTCTAGTGTGTACTAAGTTTTAAATTTGTCACTCATCAAACGGTTTCTTGCGGAAAAAAAAACTTTCAAATTGATTTTTGACACTACCAATACTTATATTACAGCCATTTTTCTCATATTTTTTCGGTTGTCTTTTGCACTTATTCAATAAGTTGATTATGCTCGTTGTTAGTCTTGATTTTGTTGCTTTTATTAATTTCTTTTTGAAAACATTTATCCTCGTCCTCTTTAAGTTATCAAAATTGACCTCTGGTGTTGCTCTTATTCTTCCTAACATCATTTTCAACTTAAATTAAAATGAAAAAAGCAATAAAGTAATGATTCTAAAATTTGATAGATCATGCGGCAATACAAGGTCAATTAACAACCTGAACCTTATCCTGTGTACAAAGTGTGAATCTAAAACTTCCATTTTGAACTAGAGGACTCGAATAGTTTTTATAATTTTCAGGTTTTGGCGTTGATTTACAAATTGTTGTTATCAAGTCTGATATCATTGCTAAAATAATAATATAATGCAACACTTCGCTTATGAACGACGATGAATATGGCAAGCAGAATAAATGAGGACATTCTCGCATTGTGACGGGTGCCACATGTGGAGCAGGATCTGCTTACCCTTCCAGAGCACCTGAGATCACCCTAGTTTTTTTATGGGGTTTTCTATGTTGTGTCGTGTGTGCTGTTGTTTGTTTGTCCTTTTCATTTTTAGCCATGGCGTTGTCAGTTTGTTTTAGATTTATGAGTTTGACTGTCCCTTTGTTATCTTTCGTCCCTCTTTTATCTGTCAAACAAACTAATCCTATGTACGATTCGCACTTTGTTCGCAGTGAAAGTTTTATAAAAGATTGTTTTTCAAAGGAAAATTGATACAAAATAATATTTCGGTAACATTCAAAAACCTCAAAGGACTCAATACACAAATAAACGAGAGAAAAAAAGAGCGACACGACCTTGCAGATAGAAAAATAGAACAGATAAAAGGGGGAGGGTAATTCATGTGTTGCCTTTTGGGTAAACAATAACAGTTTCTGATGCTAGATCTCTTCATTTGTTCATATTAGTTATAATTATATTTGAAATAAAATCGTTCACTTCGGGGTAACAAACTAAAACTGAAGGAAACGCATTAAATATTAGAGGAGAACAACGACACAACATTAAAATGTAACACACACAGCAACAGACTAAGCATTAGTCGATGATTAGACAACATCCGATGAGAATAACCAATATAACATCGAAACCAAATACATGAATTAGGGATAGAAAAGTACCGAACTCACTTTTGTCCACTTGATTGACTTATTATTGTGAATATTTGTTTTTAAATTTTTTGCAGCTTTTCATCAAAAGCATGTATTATAAAATGTGATGAATATACATTTAAGTGATAGTTTTTGTCTGTTGGTTTTTTGTCACGTCTTCCATCAAAATCTTTATAGCCAAGACTTTTTTGCTACCTATATTTTTAGTTATTTATAATGGTGTGCTGTTACAACAATGTCAAATTATATTACCTTAAATAAATATTTGTGAACTGTAGACGAAACACTTGTATAGCATCCAAGATTATTAGAAACAAACCTATTCATACATTTATTCGACCTTGTTGTGACACAAACATTGTTTTATATTTGATCTTATCTTTATATTCATTATATTTATAATGACAAAACATCATGAACATGTGTGTAAAATGAAAAGTTTCATCGTAAATGAAACTAAAGTAGATTTTAAGTAGATGCAAATTTAGCACTAAAACCACAACAGGTTAACAAAATGGAACGTAATAACTCTTGTTTATATATTTTTTTACAAATCATTATGTATCAATGGTATCATTAAGTTTATCTATGCCTTACATGCTGATCTTTGTTTTCGCAAAGTAATAAAGGAAAATATTATTATCATGGTGGACGATTCTGGCCCGTTCGAAGTAATTTGTAAAATATTACTACGCGATTTGAAGACTCTTTAGAATTTAAGTATTTAGTAAATATGTTCACCATTTCAATTCACGTGGAACCTCTACGCTCTCTTAATAAACCTAAAAAGAAGTACACAGCTACTTTTGCATAGGAACTATTTCTGTACTAAAAAATGCAGTACTGGAAATTTACTTTTAATATTTAGTACTATTTCTTTACATTAAAATTATTGTAATATTTAGGTACTTGTATTTTACAGTTCTTGATTTGTACAAAATATTTTGGTACAGAAATAATACAATATTTGTGTTTGAAAATCATAACTTTAAGAGATTTGAAATAGAAAAACTTTCAAAATGCTGAAAATGTAACGGTAGTTACCAAAAATCTGTAGTACTTAAATTTCAAAATACAAATTTTTAGTACAGAAATAGTACCAATTCAAAAGTAGCTGTGTTAAACTACCTATACAGTTTTTTTTTAAATGGAGAGAATTGGAAATAAAATCTGAACTTTGGACTTAATCATTATGCCTGTACCAAGTCAAGAATATGACAGTTGTTGCCCATTCGTTTGATGTGTTTTATCATTTGATTTTGTCATTTGATTAATGACTTTTCGTTTTTATTTTTTCTCGGAGTTCAGTATGTTTGTGATTTTAGTTTTATTACATGAAAATTAAAGAAACTAAATTGTTTTCTGAGTAAGGAATGCTAAATACATTATAACTTCATTGAACTGAGAAAAATCTTTCAGTTGATGAGAACTATACGATTAACCCAGTCTTTTGAGACTACCCTTTTAACTTTAACCAATTATTTTTATTTTATATATTTATTTTTCATTCATGTTTTACGAGATAAAATCCGCCAACACTTTAAGAAAACTTTTAAGTTGAATGGTTATAACGAATGTTGAAAACCTATTAAGATTATAACACATTGGTGACTTCTGTGTTTCCATTTTTTAAATGTTTGACTTATTCATTTTAATATTATGCCTATTTGTTTTGTTCACACATCTTTGTCAATATAATATCAATGTATACGACTGTCATACAAGTGCGAGTTATGATTTGATTGATGACGTCACCAAAAAAAATATTACAAGAATAAGACTTGAACACGTTTCAGCGAAGAGGACAGATAAATATATCCATATAAACTAATTTCTGCAATTTTCATTTCCTTGATTTTATCCATGTTACTTAGTATTCTATTATTACACTTCGGCTTGTGTTGAGTTACTTCGACTTCGAACTATCGAGTTCCGTCGATTTAAAGCCAAACAATTAAGATATCAAATATAAAGCCTGTTTGTTTAAATTGTTAACCCTTTTAGGAACGTAAAAACGTTCGGGTATGCAGTGGAATAGAGAATAATATTACTATGTATCACAAAGTGAAAATAAAGTGTTGACTTTCATAACTGTTACATCCTTATTTATGTATAATACTTATCTTATATGTTTATTGTAGGTTTAATTGATATCTATCAGCATTCGATTGGTCATGATCCGACTATGTTTCTGTCATGCGACCAGTCACGCGATGTTGTTATACTATAGTTATCGGTTATAAAATACACAGTGATTAATGTTTATAGCAATTAGTCATAAGATATTGTTATACTATAGTAATCGATTATGAAATACACAGTGAACAATTGTCCCAGCAATCAGTCACATGATGATGTAATACTATAGTAATCGATCATATGATACACAGTGAACAATTGTCCCAGCAATTAGTCAGGTGATCGTGTTATACTATAGTAATCGACTATATGATACACAGTAAACAATTTTCCTAGCAAGTAGTCACGTGATGTTGTTATACTATAGTAATCGGATATTTAATACACAGTGAACAAATAACCTGGCAATTAGTCACGTGATGTTGTTATACTATAGTAATCGATTATATGATACACAGTGAACAATTGTCCTAGCAATTAGTCACATGATGTTATGCTACTATAATAATTGATTATATGATACACAGTGAACAATTGTCCTAGCAATTAGTCACATGATGTTATGCTACTATAATAATCGATTATATAATACACAGTGAACAATTATCCTAGCAATTAGTCACGTGATGTTGTTATAGTAATCAATTATATAATACACGTTGAACAATTATTCTAGCAATTATCACTTGATGTTGTTTTACTATAGTAATCAATTATATGATACATAGTGAACGATTGTCCTAACAATAAGTCACGTGATTTCGTTATACTTTAGTAATCGATTATATTATACACAGAGAACACTTATCCTAGTAACTATAGGCGATGGTATATTTTTCAGTAACAGCAAATACTCTTCAATTGGTACATTGTCTATTGGTTTTTATTACGTCTTTCATTGAAATCTTAATAGCAAATAGATATAGGAAAATGTGGTATGAGTGCCAATGAGACAACTCTCCATCCAAATCACAATTCATAAAATTAAATCATTATAAGTCAAAAAGGTCTTCAACACAAAGCCTAGGCTCACACCGAAGAGCAAGCCATAAAGGACTAAAACACAACTAGTGTAAAACCATTCAAACGGGAAAACGAACGGTCTAATCTATATAAAAACAAGAAACGAGAAACACCTATGAACCACATAAACAAACGACAACCAAGACCCTTTTCTACTTAGATTGATGGTTATTTGTAAGATTGTGTTGTTACAACGATGTTTAATGCCTTAAACAAAAACTAGTGAACTGCCGACGAATCCTGTCTATATCATCAAAGGTTAACAGAAAAAATATCTTCACACATCAATTCGACCTTGTGTTTTTTTTACATCAATTGTTTTATATTTGATCGTATCTTTAATATTCATCCCATGTATAACGACTCAAAAATAGCATTACGTAGATGTTTCCAGCCATATGGAAACGAAAGTAGATTTTACATAGATATACATTTCGCATGTTAACCGCAACAGGCTTACAAAACGGAAGGTAAACATTTACTTTTGTTTATTTATATTCAACATTATTTTAAAAAATATTTAGGGCATTATTCGGGTTATGTATGCCTTATTACTTTTATTTTTCTTTCTCTTATAGTTATATTGATATTCAGTCTGCTCTTTGTGGCCGGTTTGAAATAATTTGTGAAAATGTTGCTTTGCATATGGTAGAATTTTAAGAATTTTCTTAAAGTCATTTAGCATAATATAAATATTTACATGTTGTAAATAGGTTCAACATTTGAAAATGAAAAACGATTAACTTTAGAGTTAAATGTTTTTATGCTGTCTTAATAAAACTAAAATAATCAATTAGAGATGCGGAAATGAAAAGAGTGAACTTTACACTTAAATTGTACGGACGCAATCACGAGTTGGTTGACCGTTATGGAATAACTGTTTCACAAATGATATCGGATATGTTCCTTACGTCGTAACTACAATCCCCTTCCCTTTCATGAATGTGACCTACCGAATTAGACTATTTACCGACTTTGTTATCACATAAGCAACACGACGGGTGCCACATGTTGAGCAGGATCTGCTTACCCTTCCGGAGCACCTGAGATAACCCCTTGTTTTTGGTGGGGTTCGTGTTGTTTATTCTTTAGTTTTCTATGTTGTGTCATGTGTACTATTGTTTGTCTGTTTGTCTTTTTCATTTCTAGCCATGGCGTTGTCAGTTTATTTTCGATTTATGTGTTTGACTGTCCCTTTGGTATCTTTCGTCCCTCTTTTTTAACACAGAAGAAACTAAACAGGCTAAATGCATAGTAAGTGTGTTCATTGAGAAAAGAATAGTAAATACAATACATTTTCATAGAACTAGAAATAAACATTAATTCGCCGTTTCAGAATCTAATGCATCCTGGGTAATATTTTCAAAAGTGTACACCAAAACGTCCTCATTGGTTAAAAATGTCATAAACAATGGAAATTTAACCAATGACGTGACGTTATTTTCACTTTGGGGTACGAACAATGAAATTACCCATGATGCTTTAGATTCTGAAACGGCCAATTCCAATAAGGAATTCAATACAACTTCTCTCATTGTTCGTTCAATTTGGCTTTCCTGGAATCGCAAGAAATTCGATAAAATTACTCTAACTGTTCCTTTGCATTTGGCATTCCTAAATAAATAAGAGCAACAGTAGTATACCGCTTTTCAAAAGTCGTAAATCGTTTGAGAGAAGAAAACAAAATCCGGGTAGAGGGAAACATATCAGCTATTAGAGGGAAACAACGAAACAACAGAAACACTGAATTACAACAAAAACAAACAACAATGCAATATACATAGAATCAAACTACAAGATTATAACTGCCATTTCTCTGACTTGGTACAGGACATTTTACAAAAAAAAATTGTTAAACCTAGTGTTGTGGCTAACCAAAACTCGCGCTTTTATGACAATGTTAAATATGCATCTAAATAACAATAATACATGACAGGAATACGGAACAAATTATTGCAAAAACATTTAGGATAGACAATACATAAACATACAATACAATAGAATAGAATATTTCGACACGTTTACCACAGATTAACAACAAACTTGAAAAATACTTGATGGCAGTACAACCGGTAAGATTGTTATATCTCTCATTGTTTCTTCGTATCTTGCGTTTCTGACACCGGAAAGAGGTCAATGTAATTTCTATAACTGTTTTTTCGTATCTGGCGTTTCCGAAACTGGAAGGAGGTCAATGTAATTCCTCTTACTGTTTCTTCGTATCTGGCGTTTCCGAAACTGGAAGGAGGTAAATGTAATTCGTCTAACTGTTTCTTCATATCTGGCGTTTCTGACACCGGATGGAGGTCAATGAAATTCATCTAACTGTTTCTTCGTATCTGGCGTTTCTGACACCGGAAAGAGTTCAATGTAATTCGTCTAACTGTTTCTTCGTATCTGGCGTTTCTGAAACTGGAAGAAGGTCAATGTAATTCGTCTAATTGTTTCTTCGTATCTGGCGTTTCTGACACCGGAAGGAGGTCAATGTAATTTGTCTAACTGTTTCTTCGTATCTGGCGTGTCTGACACCGGAAGGTATGTCATTGTTCCTTCGTATCTGACTTTTGTAAAATGAAAAGGAATTCAATGCAATTCCTGTAACAGTTTCTCCGCATTTTGTGTTCCTGAAACCGGAGGGAGTTTGAAACAATTTATCTTACTGTTTCATCGTATTTGTTGTTCCTAAAACCAGAATTAGTAAGATATTATTTCTCTTACTGTTACTTTGCATTTGGTGTCCCTGGAATCAGAAGGAGCTCGATACAATACATCTCACTCTTTCTTCGTATTTTGTGTTTATGGAATGGGAAGAAGTTCGATATAATTCCTCTCACTGTTCCGTCGTATTTGTTGATACTGAAACCGAAAGGAGTTTGATACAAATCCTCGTATTGTACCTTCGGGTTTGGTGTTTAGGAAACCGGAAGGAGTTTAATGAAATTCCTCTCACACTTCCTTTGCGAGTGGTATTCTTGAATCGGAAGATACAATTCCTGTTACTGTTCGTTCGCACATAGTGTTCCAGTCAAAGAGAAAAGTCCAACTTATACAAATTTCTTTATTGGAAAACTAAAATATAATTTTCTTGAAAGTTAAAAAAAATCATTGAATATCAAAGTAAGACAATTAAATATGTGCCCTTATTATCTTTAGATATAAATAAGACGACAGTAAATTTAGATTAAATCTCAACAGACCAATAAAATAACCAAGTTACCAAATCAACCGACCATTTATCCAAATAATTACAATTATAGTTCAACAGGAAATGAGTCCTCCAATATATAAATGTCGGCCTTCTTTATCATATGACAAATGTTTTATTTCCTTGTATCATTACTTTATGTTTTCATAAGTACAATGACAGAAAGCCAATTCAACAATGCCAATAAATCAAACAACTCACGTTTGCATGAAGATGGTAGATCTTGGTTTAGGGAGATAACCTTTAACTCAGTTATGCGCTTTTAAAGTCAGGTTTCATCAATGTGTTTAATGCATTTAACTGGAACAGATTTGAAATAATCTGTGTAACCTAAATACTAAGATATATTTATGATTTTAAGAGCTACTTCCCCTATCCTAGGTCTACCTCCTTAAGTGCATGTCTCACACAAATCCACATCAAGTCATCCCGAACCAATATTAAGGAAACGTGCATTTTCAGTGGAGATCACTTCTAACCTCTCATTAAATCCCGTCAGAATCTGTCAGGAGAACTGTTCTAGGGCAGTAAGTAGAACTGTCAGCCTGGCATCTTTCAGTCAGTTCTAGCTAGAAAAGTTCTTACCTAGAACTGATCCTACCACAGCTTAATGTCAATGCTTGTAGTATAATGTTCAGACAAAAACGTTATACAGTTGTATCGGATAAATGTGAATAGTGCTGACATATATTCAACACTATAGTTTTATTAAATAGGATTTTCTTATCCCAGCCTTATATATTACCTTATGCCTTAACTTTTTGAAATTTTGGGTCCTTAATACTCTTCAACTTTGATCTTGTTTGGCTTTATAACTGTTTTGCTCTGAGCGTCTGTGATGAGTTTTATGTAGATGTAACGCATGTCTGGTGTATTGAAATATACCCCTGGTACATTTGATAACTATTTACACCACTGGAACGATGCCACTGATGGTGGACGTGTCGTTCCCGAGGGTATCACCAGCCCAGTAGTCAGCACTTGGGTGTTGATATGAATATCAAATATATGGTCATTTTTATAAATTTCCTGTTAACAAAAGTATGAATTCTTCGAAATACTAAGGATTTTCTTATCCATGACATAGATAACCTTACATGAATTGGTACAACTTTTGGTATTTTATGTCCTTAATGCTCTTTAACTTTGAAATAGTTAAGCTTGATAACTTTGCAAACGACATTCTATACCAGCATTTCAATCAGCCCGATCATTCCATCGTTTCTATGACAGTACGCATTTTCGAAAAGATATACCATAACTCTAACAATCCTAATCTTTCAACGACTCTCCGTACACAGAAAGAGGACTACTGGATTAGACAATTAGGAGCTGCGACACCTTATGGTTGCAGTGAAAAAATTGATGGTATAGGTATTCTATCTAGTCCTGCGTGTAACTCGGTGAATGTGATGAATATTTTCAACTCGACTCCTCGACGCAGTCATGGTCATCGTCATTATACATCACCTTCTCTGCATGATGTCTCTATTAATGACTTGCTGCCATTTATACAAAAGCCGTTAGGTATTCATCACATTCGTACGAAACTTTCTTCAATACCCCTTTCAAAACTTTATTCTCTGTTCAATTTATGTTTGGAATCCACTGTTACAAACCCTCATTCAAACCAATAAAAACTTGAAGCTATACTTTCGGATATTGCAACTCACAGACTTATCAAGCAAGTCTGCATTGGAAAAGATGAAAAAGAGAAAAGATCTTTCCTTAATATTTCCTTTACCAACAAAGGTCTAGATGGCGTCAACTTAGGCAATATCCTTCATCTTAAATTAGTTCAATCGAAAATACCTCCTTATTTCAAAGACCAGTACGTACCAATCATTTCTTATACCCTTACCAAACCTATTGCAACTAAAATTTTCAATGACAAACACATTTACATATAATCCGGCTGGCCATGTTTTTACCGGTGACCTCAACATTGTTAATAACACTTCTCTACGAAATGTGTTATCGAAAGGTCCGAAATATCGTGAGCCTAAATTAATCAATTGGAAATACAACTTTAAAATTTTGATGGATTCAGTCGAGGATTATGCCAGGCAATAGGCTAAGCGCGAGAAGGAAGACGTAGACACTCTTTCAGAATGGATTAAGGCAGTGAGGTCGTTGATACAAATCAGATTTAAGAAACTGAATGGGTCTATCAATGCCCATGCTACGTCAATCTTTAAAGACCCAAATGTTGCAAAACACTTTACCTACCTCCATGACAAATATGTTCTTGTCCCCGCAGATAAAGCCTAAACAGCATCGTTTTGGGTGTAAAATTTTATTACATTAACTGCTTGATAAACAAATTAGGTATTGACAATTCACTTGGAAACTCAACATATACCCTCACGACTCTTATCAAAGAGGAAATCCTGGATAATCATAGGTCTGTTCTATGTTCCTTTGGAATTTCAACCAAAGATGAAGAACGTGATATTCCATCACTGTATTGGATACCTAAACTACATAAGTGTCCTTACAAACAACGGTATATTGCTGGGTCTTCCAAGTGCTCCACGAAACGTCTTTCTAAATTATTAACATCTCTTTTATCAGCAATCAAAGACGGGTTTCAAAGTTATTGTGAAACTGCCTATTCTAGAGGTGGCGTGAATCAGATGTGGATACTTAAAAATTCCAAAGATCTTTTAGAGTAAATACAATCTAACTCTCTTTCATCTTGTAATAGTATTAAAACATTTGACTTTCTACTCTTCACACAAGTATTCGACATTCCAAACTAAAAGACAAATTGAAAGAGTTGGTATTGCTTTGCTTCATAAAAAAGAATGGCCTACGTAGTAACAAGTATCTGGTCTGGTGGAGGGATAAATCCTACTTTGTAAAGGATCACTGTGATTCAAACAAAACATTCTCTGAAACTGATATTATCAAGATGCTTGATTTCTTGATTGACAACATATTTGTTACGTTCGGAGGACGTGTTTTTTCAACAGACTGTCGGCATTCCAATGGAACAAAGTATGCCCCTCTACTTGCCGACTTGTTTCTTTATTATTATGAGGCTGACTTTATCCAGGAACTTCTTAGGAAGAAAGATAAGAAGTTAGCGATATCCTTTAACTCTACTTTCCGCTATATAGATGACGTTCTTTCACTAAATAATTCAAAATTTGATGACTACTAGTATGTGGAACGCTTCTATCCCATCGCACTAGAGATAAAGGATACTACAGATACAGTTAAGTTGGCCTCATATCTTGACTTACTTCTAGAAATTGACAATGATGGTCGGTTGAAAACAAAACTTTACGACAAAAGAGATGATTTCAGCTTTCTCATTGTGAACTTTCCATTTCTAAGTAGCAACATTCCAGCAGCACCTGCATATGGGGTATATATCTCCCAATTGATACGATATTCTCGTGCTTGCATTTCCTATCATGATTTTCTTGATAGAGGGTTGCTGCTCACAAGGAAGCTATTAACCAAGAGTTCCAAATGGTGAAGTTGAAATCATCCCTTCGTAAATTTGACTGTTTTGCTGAGTGTGAATTCGCATTACTATAAGACGTGTAACGGTACTTATCTATCCCAAATTCATGTATTGTCAAATTTTTTGACGTCTTTTCTATTATATTTATGTGTTATGGTAAAGAAAATTAATCCCCGCCTTCATTTAATAGATTTGATTTGGTTCAACGTAATCTGTACGATGTTTTACGTTTGAAGTTAGATTCAAAACAAACCGGACATATATATAGTATAGTTAATTGCTATTAATAAGTATTGCAATGTGCATTGTGTTTAAATTTAATATTAGTATTTAGTTCTATTATAATCCTAATTCTATCTTATTTTTAAGATGTAGTTTTTCAAATGTGACGTCATTTTTGTGCTATTTCAGAAATTCAAATGTGACGTAATTTTTGTGCCTTTTCACCACTTCGTATGTGACGTCATTTTTATGACTTTTTGCGTTGAGGCCTGGACTAAGTCGGGTGTGTCTATTTTCTGTGTTGGTCTTTGTATTATGTATTCGGGTTCTGTTTTCTGTAATTAGTTAAGACTTCAGTTTTATCATGTATATCTTTTATATTCATTTGATAAAATTTACTGTTTGCAATAGCATAAATTGTTCTAATTAATAAGGATGTTCTTATCACAAGCAGAAAACCCTAGCCGTATTTGGCACAACCTTTTTCAACTTTTGATCCTCAGTGATGTACAACTTTGTACTTTTTTTGACTTTCGAACTTTTATATCTGGGCGTCACTGGTAAGTCTTGTGTGGACGAGGCGCGTTTTTGGCGTATTGAATTTTAAACCTGATGCCTTTTGTTATCTATTATTCATTTGTTTCTTTGCCTTATACGTTCTCCTATTTATTTGTATTGTAGTCCTGTAATATTATGTTGTCATATTAATGTTATATTTAACATTGCCATTAAAGTGCGAGATTTGGCATGCCACAAAACCAGGTTCAGCCCACAATTTTTTCCTTTAAAAATTGTCCTGTACCATGTCAGGAAAATGGCCATTGTTATATCATAGTTCGTGTCTGTGTGTGTAACATTTTTACGTTGTGTTTCCGTTGTGTCGTTTGTTTTCTCTTATATTTGAGTGTGAATTCACATTACTATAAGACGTGTCACGGTACTTTTCTATCCCAAATTCATGTATTTGGTTTTGATGTTATATTTGTTATTCTCATCGGATTTTGCTTAATGTTTAGTCCGTTTATAGGTGTGTTACATTTTAATGTTGTGTCGTTGTTCTCCTCTAATATCTAATGCGTTTCCCTCAGTTTTAGTTTGTTACCCCGATTTGGTTTTTGTCCATAGATTTACGAGTTTTGAACAGCGGTATAGTACTGTTGCCTTTATTTACGGACGCCATCACGAGTTGGTTGACCGTTATGGAATAACCGTTTCACAAATGATATCGGATATTTTCCTTACTTCGTAACTACCATCCCCTTCCCTTTCATGAATGTGACCTACCGAATTAGACTTTTTACCGGATTTGTTATCACATAAGCAACACGACGGGAGCCACATTTGGAGTAGGATCAACTTACCCTTCCGGAGTACCTCAGATTACCCCTAGTATTTGGTGGAGTTCGTGTTTGTTTTCTATGTTGTGTAATGTGTACCATTGTTTGTTTGTCTTTTTCATTTTTAGCCATGGCGTTGTCAGTTTATTTTTGATTTATGAGTTTGACTGTCCCTTCGGTATCTTTCGTCCCTCTTTTATGTAGACGAAACGCGCCTGATGTATTGAAGTTTTGAACCTGGTACCTTTGATAGACATTTTCCACGACCAAAAAAACTGCTAAGTTATATATTTATAACATTAACCTAAGAAAATGTGGTATAATAACAGATGTTGTTAATATCCACAGGAGACGTAAATGAAGTCGATCTAAGCAAATCTACATCACACCTACAACATTTAACGATGAGAAAATTACATATCATATTGCATTGTATTTTAAGCTATGAAATATCGACATCAGAAACGCAAACAATCTCAAACGACCAAATCACGACATGTCATGGGTTTATGTACAAAAATATTTCTTTGTTTCACCCCTTACCCCCAAGTTCAGTCCGTTTTAACTCATCCTAAACCCCCGTTTCCTTCCACCTTGACTCCCGTTCAATTGTCTTTCATTAAGTGACACATATCACCCCGTCATCGTCATGTTCCTTTACTCCTATCCACCTCATCATTCTAATATTCTTACAAAATCAATTGGCAGAGATTCGTTGGGATAGAGGCTTGAAAAAAAACAATGCTATACAATTATAAAGTTTTGTTTGATATTTTATTAAAACGGTATGTCTCATTGTCTTTTCGTTGTCTCCATGGTGGTTAGTTAAACCTGCAAAGTAGAAAATAAGATATGAGTTATTTTAAGGAGAGATACTATAGTTTTCATATTTTAAAATCAATTGGTGAAATTTTAGAAAATAATAAGAGTTACTGGTATCTATACTGGACTATGCTCTATGATAAAGACATAGTCCGGTAGTCCTACGAATAAGGTGTAAACATGTGTAAGATCATGTTATGTATTGTTTACCATACGACAATTTAAGTCCTCATTTTTCTTTTGATCTTGAGAGCGTTTTGTTTGCCCAGGGTAGTAACCATGGTAACTTAGGATTTCCGGCATTATTTCAGTATCAATTTGTCGGGCAGATACAAACGAGAAAAATCCAGATATATTATATTTCATCTATCTAATTCTACATCAGACCATCTGTAATTATTTTCACAGTATTAAATTTTGCTGTATACGAGTATATTTTTGTCCCACTAAAATCAATGACTCATGCTTTAATTATGTCATTGTGAAGACAACCTGTATATAAAGTAATTTGTCTCCAAAAGATTCATCCCCATGACATGTGACGCTCGAGTAAAAAAGTTCAAAAGGCCAAATAAAGTACGAAATTATAGAGCATTGTGGACCAACAATTCCCGAAATTGTGGCCAAATACAGCTAAAGTAATATATTCTGTAGGTAGAAAATCTTATTAAGTAAAAAGTATTTTAATAATGTAAAGTTTTGTTAAGAGTTATTTTATAATAATTATAACCATATCAATGATAAATTGTGTCAACACTGAAGTGAAGACTCTTGGGCTGGTGATACCCTCAGGGAATAATAACTCCACTAGCAGTGGCATTGAATGTCATTTTTAACAATGGAGTTTGTGAAATTGTTGCTTTCTGTAATACTGTCCAGTACTTTTGAGTATGTCATTTGTGTGACACATCATTAGTTTAAACAGTATACGTTGAATGGCATTTTTTGTTTCTTTTAATCTCATAGATGTTATGGAATTTTCAATACAATGGCATATATCTTGTTGGAAGATCAGTTGACAAAATACATTTGCTTACCATGTTCTAGAATATCATATTTATGTTCGTGCTTGTGTATTGTTTATTTATGGGTTTGTCTTGGTAGCAATCAAATTAAGTAGATTATACACAAAGACATATCTAATTTAAAAACAAAATGGACAAAAATCAAGTTTCAGTTATATTTATTTGTTTTAACAATTATAACATATCCTACCTGGATTCACATACAAATGGTTTTGCTTGAAAGAAACAATAATTATTATCCACGTCATCCCATTTTCGCTGGAGATTAATCAGCACACAACTGCTTCTTCCAGGAGCTATATCAGGATTGTTCACGTACCAGTCGTCAAACTCGTTTGATGCTGTCGTATTTCCAGATTGCCACTCATAATTAATGCTATCCCTTGACCGCTGTAATCCAATGTATGTGCGCAGAAAACCTACAACATGTAGTTGAAAGAAAGCTACCTTTATATATATATATACATAGATATCAGCAAATTATTGGTTTTTCCCTCGCTGGGATTCTAACTCATGCTTTTGGTATATCAAAACAACACCACCTGTACTGTGTCTATCTCTCTAGACTACTCAGCCACCTAGACTGAATTCAATAGTTTTGCTTTTGGTAGCCTAGTGTGACCTTTCATTGTCAGTAGAATTTAGAGGTATAATATATCATTTACTGTGTTATAACTCTATATTCAATTAAAAGAACAGGTAAAGCAGAAACGTATTTTTTAAACGAGATAAATCATATTTATATACAAAAAAGCTTCTGAAGAAAATTGAAAGAATCCCTAATTAAACTTTAGCTTTCGCATTAAATAATTTAAATTATGTTGACTATAAGAATGAAACTTTCATATTCGAATTAAAACAAAACAGTCAATAAATATAGTGTCTCATATCAGGATCTCATGTTTCAATTGTGAACATTTTCTAGCAATATTAAAACAGCACCTGCATATCAAGTAAATACATACATATATATATATATATATATATATATATATATATATATAAACGAGTCTTAATTGAAAACTACATTCAAACCCATGATTGCGTTGGCTAAAAACAGCAATTTTTATACGTGTGCATGTAAAACGAATTTCGTTGTAGAAGGGTCTAAAAACAGCACAAACAATATTTTCCAAAAGACCAAAAAAGTGAAAAGGTATATTTAAACAAAACGCATTTGACTAACAGGTCGAACAACTGATGTTCTTTAACCCTGCTGACTGCCATTGGCGATTGCAAAAATAAAATTGATCACAAGATGTAACAAAATGGATCTTAATATAAAGGAGTAGGTCCGGTAAGGACCGATTTTAGCCTCAAATTTCAGGTTCATCCGACATAAGATTTTGAACACTTTTTAAACACTTAAGTGTCCATTTCATTGGAATAAATTAGTTTATGTGATAGATTTTAACTGTTTTAGTCATTAAAAACGATCTGATTCAAGCTCAAATATGAAAAATCTACAAAATATGCCGAAAAATGTCACGTTTTAGATGTTTTTTTTGTCAAAAATGAAAGTGGCCGCATTCGTGTTCATCCTCAACCTTAACATATGTTATGTATTATCATCAAATACAACTTATATTTCAATATTGAGGATGAACACGAATGCGGCCACTTTTGTTTTTCACGAAAACCGTCTAAAATTTAACTAAAATGATAGAATAGTGAAGATTTCAGTAATTTAGCATGACTTAATGGTGCTAGTACCCGATATTTGTGCATTGTATTGTCAAAAACAGGCCATACTTATGTAGCAGAACCATTCTACTGTCCAATAAATAACTAATAGTTTAAATTCTAACAATTTTGTAAAACTGCTATATTTTGGGGCCGAAAAGGGGTCTTACTGAACCTACTCCTTTAATACTAAACAGAAAATAATTAACTTATGGCCACGATGTTATGCCACAAACATACGGTGTCAATAATTTTTTAGTACACCAGATCCGGATTTCGACAATAAATGTCTCTTCAGTGATGTTAGGGATCGAAACGGTATTTGGAACGCCAAAAAAAAGTACCCTCATTTTTAGAAAAAGTACCCTCATTTTTGGATGAGGGTATATATATATATATATATATATATCTTCTAAACATCAACCTAAGAATGTTAGATCTGTAAATTTGCTTTCGCAAATGTTTTGTTCTTCCCTCGCCGGGATTCGAACTCATGCTACTTATGTATCGTGATACCAAATCGCCTGCACTGTATCCGACGCGCTAGACCACTCGACCACCTTGGCTTCACAAAATATAAAGCTTTTGGTGGCCGGGTGTTACATTCCTCGTCAGCTCTAACTCTAAATGTGCACAACTTTATGTTAAGGGGGTCTTGAAATCTTTTGGCACCTTCCAAAGTGCCAATTTCTTATCTTTTTCAGCTGGACCAAATCACTACTTTACTTTAAAAATCATGACCCAAAGGAGTAGGTTCAGTAAGACCCCTTTTTGGCCCCAAAATATAGCAGTTTTACAAAAATTGTTAAAATGTAAACCTTTAGTTATTTATTGGACAGTAGAATGCTTCTGCAACATAAATATGGGCTGTTTTTGACAATACAATGCACATATATCCGGTACTAGCACCATTAAGTCATGCTAAATTACTGAAATCCTCATAATTCTAGCATTTTAGTTAAATTTTAGACGTTTTTCGTGTAAAACGAAAGTGGTCGCATTCGTGTTCATCCTTAATATTGAAATGTAAGTTGTATTTTATGATAATACATAACATATATAAAGGTTGAGGATGAACACGGATGCGGCCACTTTCATTTTTACCAAAAACCATCTGAAAAGTGACATTTTTCGGCATATTAGGTAGATTTTTCATATTTGAGCTTGAATCGGATCGTTTTTAATGACTTAATCTGTTAAAATCTTTCACATAAACTAATTAATTCAAATAAAATAGACACTTAAGTGTTTAAAAAGTGGTCAAAATCTTTCGTCAGATGAACCTGAAATTTGAGACCAAAATCGGTCCTTACCGGACCTACTCCTTTGTTTACAGTATCATTTCACTCCCTACTTGCTATTTGAGGCAGACAATATTGGGAAATAGATTTGGAAGGGGTATGAAAAAATTGGTAAGTAACAACCTGTCCACACTAAGGACTATAATCATGGACAATGAAAATTACAGGACGATAACTGTGTACTCGGATCAGTTGTTCTACCTTTTAGTCAAATGCGTTTTGTTAAAATACACATTTTCACTCTTTTGGTCAATTGGAATATGTTGTTTGTGATGTATTTAGACCCTTCTACAACGAAATTGGTGTTACATGCACACGTATAAAATTGCGGTTCTATCACCATTGATTTAATAGTTATTTGTAATCAGAAATTCTCTATTATAGAAATGTTGATAGGAAATACAAGCTCCAAAACATTGAAGCATTTTGATGATATGTATTTCGTATGCAGAGCTGGTGGTATTTTCCTATATAGAACTAGACAGTTTACAATTGAGAAGCTTAATTCTACGATTTGTTCGGTATTATTTTTATGTGGGACTTTTTGATAAAATGCATGTCAAAATAAGATCTACGTTTTTGTCCAATTATGTTGTACAATTTTCAATGCTATGGCATATATCTAATTTTAAGATCAATTAACAAAATATATTTGCTAACCAAATAGTTCTTCAATAGCTGAAACAATGAACTGGTTTTCTTCTTTGTTGTTTATTTCCACCAGAGTTCCACACATAGAAGAGCACAAAAACTACAAAACATGATTTGATAAGATAATAATAATTTAATTTTGGATGTAACGCGTCTTCTGATTGGCTGACGTTATTTTGTTATCAGTCTATAGACATAATTTAGTCATGTGACCGTGACGTCATCGGCCTTTTTATCATTGTTTTCTATGGTTCAAAATGGAATTTAGATTTAAATTATAAGAAATGACTGTCATATTTTTTCTGTCTATTCGAAATAACCTTTAAAAAATGTGATGCACACTGTTAAATAACCCGCTACGCGCGTTATTCAGTGTGCACCAAATTTTTAATGTTATTTCTTCATAGACAGAAAAAATATTACTGTCATTTCTTAAGTAAACCACATTCAAAAGTTAATGTATACATTACTGAAATTAAAAGTTAAGAGTCTTCTATGAAATAAGATAAAGGTACAAAATAAATGAACACGAATATGCACACATTACAAACACATTTCAATCTTAAACACATATATCAATCATTTATATTTTTAATAATCAATATTTCGGTAACAAATCTTCGATATTACTGTAAAACGTGTTGAACTATCATATGTATGTATATAGATTCACCTTTGCATTATTAAAATTCTTGTAGGTTTTAACAAATGTGTATGTCGAACCCCTGAAATCTCGTACATAAGCTTCGAGATCATCTGGAACACCTGCAGATAGATAAAAGTGAAACCTCAAATGACATGCTATAGTACTGAGGAAACTTCTTGCTTTTAAGTTATCAAAATATAAATGCAGATTCACCCTGTTTTTTTGTAAATGCAATATTTGATTTTGCTTTTACTTCTTAGCACGAATAGATAGTGTCGTTAGGAGTAACACTATTTTACAGTGTTTTGTGTCCATACTTGATATCAATGTTAATATGAAAAAACAAATATAATAATACTGATATAAACAATCTTTACGTACTATATTTAGTTAAACATTATGAAAGTTCGCTACTCAGTTTCAAAATAACAAGATTTTCATTACACTAGTATATAATGATAGATTTATATAGGAACCAAACGCACGAAAAAAAAATATAGGTCTGTGTGCTAGTTTTCGAGATTTTAGCCATTGAAATTTTGGAGGGAAAAATTTCTCTCTTGATTTTTTTTTTTTTCATTAGTTGATAGTAAAACGTGCTTGACCCTATACTGATCATTTTAACACTTGCACAAAAGCAGATAATTGGAAGATTTTTTTAAAACGGAAAGTAAAACGGAGCGATTACAGATCTTTTTCATCAAAGATTGTGCACCGGATGTGTATTTTAAGCAGATATATAAATTAAGGATGTTTGCTCCTCTACTTTTTGAATTTCTGCCAGATTTTCGGAATCCTCTGGTTTTATCCATGTTTTAACATTAAAAAAAATTGCCCACTAACCCCTACTTTTCTTTTCATATTTTTATAACATATTTTTTAAAACGCCATATTTCAAAATCTTATGAAATCCTTGTTATTTTATTAGTTTTTTAAACAAAAAAGGTGCCAATGTTAAGTGAAAGAAAAATCTAGAGAGAATTATTTCCCGCCAAATTTTAAACGGCTTATATTTCGAAAACATGCACACGAACCCTCCATTTTTTTCTGCTTTTTTATTTTCTTTATTTATATACTTTTAATTTATAACAGTCTTTTAAAAAGGTTGTTATTTTTAAACAGAGTAGCGAACATCCTTAAGATTAAAGATAAAAAAGAGCAGCCAAATAAAACACATATTACATGTAGCATTTATAGGACTCCATACGCCCGACTCTAAACAAGTTATAATGGGATTCCCTATCAGAGAAAAACCAGCTAAACAGTTCAAATTTCCCGTGTCACCAACGTATTTATCTTTGATGGTAACAATCATGCGCCAGTCGTTGCCACAGGTTCTGTTTAATTGGTCTGGACATTCAACTACAAATATATGTATAAAGATACATCGCTTGAAAACATACATACCTTTTTCATAAGATAAAAACGAATTATCATATACTTGGACTAAATAACTTATGATTTCTACTTTATGATAATAACATTAGATTAACGTAAACTCCATATTTTTGGAATTGGTGCTTAGAGGGCTGATATGAAAAGTTTATCATATGCTTCGATTGTTATCACATGCCGTTCCGTAACGTTATCGCATGGCATTCCGGTGATACTCGGTAAATTCCGGAAAATACACATTAATGCTACGTTTTCAGTGAAAAACATTACAAAGTAGTGTACCAAACAATTATTTAAATAATGGAAAGTATATGTGTAAAATAATAAAAAAAAAAAAAAAAAAAAAAAAAATATCAAAAAAATGCATTTTTAAAAACATAATTTAGAAAGTTACATTAAAAAACTTGACTTTTCCAAACAGTGTTCATTATGTATATTGTTGAATTATTCTTTATGTCGATTCGTCCATATTAAAATATTTTTCTTCTTTTTTGAAGCATTTGATAGAAAGATTTCATATCGAATGTACTTAATATGGGGTCCGACGTCCGTGAACTTTTCAATCTTTGAACTTCTATTTTGGAACCACGTAAACATGGTAAAAGGATCAAAAAGGGGGGAAAAACTAATCTGTTATTTTTTCTCCATTGTTGAAGCATATGATAAAAAGATCATAACATGTAATTTTTCATATCTCATGTATTATCAGTCATCGTCATCATGCGGCACTTGGGCTGATATTGAACATCGGGCTGATAATACATGCGATACGCAAAATGTCATGTAAAATTCTGATATTATTCTCTTTCTTCTATTTTGTAATTTATTTGACCTTTTTTACTTTTTTTTTAAAGCGTCACTGATGAGTCTTATGCAAACGAAACCCGGGTCTAGCGTACACAGCCTATCGTGAGTTAATATACTATAGCAACATCAAAATATAGTTACGAATCAGTTAACAAAGGTATGTTTGTTCTATAATTCCTTGACCATTTTATAAACTCTAGATGGATAGTAGTCTGAGTCTACCTTATAATTCAATGTGTCCGCTATCCATTATCATTGATATGGTCATGTCAATTGTTAACTATTTACAAAAGTTTTGAATTTTTGAAGTACTTAGTCTTTCTACATCAGGAAAATTACATTTACCTTAGCTGTATTTGGCAAACCTTTTAGGAATTTTGGTCCTAAATGCTCTTCAAATTTCGTACTTTTAAACTTTTTTGATTCGAGTGTCACTGATTAGACTTTTGGAGACGAAACGCGCGTCTGGCGTAAATACAAAATTTAATCCTGGGATCTTAGATGAGTTTATTTATTTATATACATTGCTGGAAAAGCCAACAGTTAGGGAAATATTTTCGAAAGAGGTGTATCATAATCTCTTTTTATGTGTAATATCAAATGCGTTTCTAATATAAAATAAATTAATGATGTTCTATGAAGTGTTCAGTATTTTGCAAATATGAAAAACTATCCAATAAATAAATGTAAATAAATTAATAAGGAAGTCTACCAAAACATAACAAAATCAAACGCTCGATTAATACGACTAAATCAACCAATGGAAAGAAAGGATGACTTTATACCAAAACTGTGCGACGAAAAGATAGGTTAAGCCTGGTTTAATAGCTAGCTAATTATAAAGCGTACAGGTGTTTGCTAGTTGTTTGTAATTTTGTTGATTAACAATAATAAGAGGGACAGGACCTTTTTCGGTAGGTCCGGGTCGGGGGCTTTTTATCCCGGAATTTTGGCATTGATCCTTTTTGGGTCCATGATTTTTTTATTTCGAATTTCGGGATGTCGGGATTTAAATTTATCCGACCCCCCTTCAATATTGAACGGGCAACCAAACAAATAGACATAGTAATTACTCACCAACAGTTGGTCTCTTGTGACATCTTTTGCTTTTCACTGAAAGAATTAATATATTTTTATCAAGTTGAAGTTTATTGGGACACAACAATTGTACAATTAAGGTACAACATTGTACTTTGTAATGACTTTTTTTGTCAACATCAAAGTAAATAACATCAATAACCCAACTAAACATGCGCATAGGAAACATTGCTTAGCAAATTCTAGCCCATGTTTATCGGGATATTAAGGAGGTAGACCTAGGTTAAGGGAGATAACTCTTAAAATCAGTCAAGCGTTTGTTAAAGTCAAGTTCACCAATGTATTTTAAGCATTTACCTGAAACAGATTGAAAATAATCTATGTAACCTAGAAGCTTAGAAGATATTTTTGAAAATGGTTGACACAAACGTACTGATGATTTTAAGAGTTATTTCCCTTAACCTAGGTCTACCTCCTTAACATGCTCATAGGAAACATTGCTTAGCAAAGTTTATCCCATGTTTATCGGGATATTAAACACATGTTATTGCTTAAGCAGCATGCACACATGTGGACTCAAGGTTTTTTTAATTCTCGAAAAATAGAAACGTTAGGGGAAAAATATCTAACAATCAGTCTAATCACAATTGAATGGTCGTAAATATCTCAATGGTGCTAAAATACCATTCTTGAATGAGCAGATATCAATATGTATCGCACCTCAGGTAAAATACCACGTTGTGATTGGTTTAACGCCGTCACGTGGTGACCCCCTATGATACATCAACAATTATGTTGCTGATGAACATCATATATGTCAACATATTATATTTTAGTATACTTTGAACCATAGAAACCATCAGTGAAATTTGATTTGGTTTCATATTTGATATAGAACATTATAATTATGACATGTACACATTTATATAGAATGTAACTCCATGGTGACTTATCTTTCTAGTTTCTACATAATTTATATCTTGATCACAGATTAATAATAAAACAAATGTTCCTTTAATCTTAATAATTTAATATCAAATTGTTCGACTCTTTTAAACATTGACAAAATTCTATCAATCAAAATGAGATGGCGGCTTCATTCGATACACATTTGAATGTTCTAAAGGATGCATGTGGGATTTATTCGCTGTGTTGACGACACTGGAAGCCTTCGGCTGTTTTATGCACTTTGGTAGGGTTGTTGTCTCGTTGACACATTCTCTTTTTCTATTGTAAATTTGTTATGTTTAATAGTAATAACAATATGGATTACTTTATTAATTATCTTAGAAAGTCAATCCCGTTTGACAAGATATTCTTGGAATTTATTTTTTTTCCATGTCGACAAATAAGTTTAAGATATTTAAAAATGATAACAATACTGATATTATGACCCGATTCATATTGTTTATCCAAACTCAAACATAGATGTACAAGTAATCTGGAAGTTCAAATATTGTAAATTGTGCAAATATCTATATCACGTTCTTGTGTCAAGAAGTAATTTATTAATTCCTTAATTTAATTCCTGAAGAAAATACAGTATCAGAATTGTACTAAAAACACAACAAAAATTGCATGGTAATATTATGAATATTGAAACAAAAATTGAAAATTGTGGAAATTTTTATTTCACGATCTGGTGTCAAAAGAGAACTCTATATTTTTATATGAAAATTACAAAATCAAATATCAACATGTGCTTGTTGAGTTTTATATGATAACTAGTGCAATTAAAAAAGAAAAAAAATACATATTCCAGTTTAAATCGTACAATATGAAAAACAAATGGTAATTACATTCAATTGCGATCTCTTGCATATTTAAGTTGGATATGGATATGAATATGCAATTTGAGTCTTTGAACACTCAATGCCTTTCATTACTTCCAGAAACTAATTTGATACAAAATTTCCATTTGAAGATTTTTTTTGACTTCTATACAATGATGTCATCTTTATCTAAATGCAGGTGAATAGAAACTGGACAAAAACGTAAAATCACAAAAATACTTAACTCCGAGGAAAAATCAAAACGAAAAGTACCTAATCAAACGGCAAAGTCAAATGATAAAACATATCTAACGCATGGAAAACAACTGTCATATTTCTGACTTGATACAGGCATTCTCAAATATAGAAGATGGTGGATTGAACCTGGTTGAATAGCACTAAACCTTTCACTTGTATGACAGTCGTATCAAATGACATTTTATTTAAAAAGAACTTTTTTCAATAATCAGAGAATAAATGTTTAAAAATTTTGCTCTTTTGATTCCTTTATTTATCCCCTTTCAATATATGCTAGTGTTTTGAAAGGTTAATTATTTTGAAACTGAGAAGCCAACTCCCTTAAGAGACTGTACTAAACATAATGAAACTTCGGGTCTATTATCGAGAAGTATATTTTGATCCGAGCATTACTAACGAGTCTTATGTAGACTTAACGCTCGTCAGGTGTAATTAATTATAATCCTTGTACACTTGATAACTATTATCACAAAAGAAGTATACTGATTGTCTTGAAAGACTAGAAATTTTGTTAACAATATTGGATGAATATAGAAAACTTTTTGTGCGTTTCTAAATACATTCACGAAAAGTTAAAACGGCAACTGCATGAAGAAATATATTATTAACCATATCAGTATTTATATATTTTCTTATATCCTATCACGTAAATCAATCGTACAAATATTACTTAATACTTATAATCCGTGTCATATATTTTGTAATGTCATTAGTTTCTTTTATAACAAGCATACGAGATATTTATAGTGTTTCTTGTCGTGCTGACCATCTGTAAGAAACAATTAAAAGCTTCATACATTGCATTTGATTTCAATGATTCTTTACAACTGTTTGTTTTTCTTTAAATTCACAAATAAAAACTTACTTTCAACGGCTGGAACAAATAACAATCCCAAAAGAACGGTTATGGTGAGAATTACTGACTTCATCGTTGACGCTTTTAATGATTCAATTTAATACGTTAATGTCTTGTACATATAATCAACTGACAACAGTATATATACCCAATATCAGGTATTGATTAAGGAAAATATCTAACAATTAACACCATAACCAATCAGACAATTACATGTTACAGACCATTGAAATCTTATTTGTTGTTGAGCTAAAAACGGTTTTGAAATTTATTCAATCTTCAATCAAGCGAAACACTCCGCTTTCTGCCGTTTACAATGCTACATGTGTTTGTATACCACAAGCAGCCAAACTAGAAGTTAAGGTTATGTGACAATTTAACACGTAACTGAAAATATAGGAATGAAATAAAAATATGATTAAATTTTAAAACGGACATGGAAACATAAGACCAGGTAGTAATTATACAAAAGAATCGTGTCATTTCAAACTGCAAACCCGGTAAATAGGCTAATTCACTGGGTAACATTTGTGCTGCAGGAAAAGGGGTTGTAGTTACGACATTTGGAACGTATCTGGTATCTTCTGTGAAAAGGTTATTCCAGAACGGTCAACCAATTCGTAATGGCGTCCGTAAAATTTACGAAGGGATGATTTCAACTTCATAATTTGGAACTTTTTGTTTAATAGCTTCCTTATAAAGAGCTACCTTATCCAGGAAATAATAATAGAAATACAATATCGTGTCAATAGATGAATTTATCCACAGCTATGATAAAAGTGATAATTTTAAAGGAACGTTGTATATTACAGAATCTTAAGTAAATATTAACAGGTTTTAAAGTAATGATTTTGATTGTATTGATCAATTTTCGCAATTTCTTGGTATGCCTGAAGACACTGTTCTTAAATGAGCGTTTTCTCTATAGCAATTGAGCATTGTGAGACGCCACGGCTTTTTTTCCTAACGCAATGCTCATTTTTTCGGACGCCATAAATTAACCATTTGTCTTCCTAAAATAATTGACGCCTTGTGCCCCTTTGTGGTATCCTGATCGAGATCAGTTCAGGTCTTTTACATTTTTATCATCTAGGGTAAAATCATTTTATTTTATTTCAAATGCTCATAACAAGAAATAAATATCAAATGAATTTGACAGGTTTCACAGATTTCCCCGAAATATGTAACAGGTATAAAGCCTTAAATGTATTCTTAGGTGAATTAAAAAAAACAAGAATTTAAATATGATATTTTATGTTGGAAGGACACTAGTTCAGGAAAAAAAACAGGCTAAAAATATCGATTGGTTATCGGGCTCATTTTTGAGATATTTGATTTTATAAAAATACCTTATATTTATATTGATATTAGATGGGTCTCAATTCGAAAGAAAAGAAATCTAGAATCTGCTTAAATGTGTGTTAATGATTGTTTTAAGAGTTGTTGAAGTTTTATATGAAAAGACAAATGGGAAAAAATATTTTACCCTTTACTGACAGAAAAAAAACAAAGGAGTCCAAATATCTGACACCAATTTCTAGACCTCACCCAAGAACATCCTTAGTGGCATATTTCTAAAACAAAATGTAATAAGATAGATACTAATATTTGACAGATTCATGTAAAAGAAAGATAACATTACATTACATGTGTGTATTTTTTATATGGCTAACAGCAATATAGCGTCATTCTGAAACTAACCTTCATTTCTGAATAAAATATAACATTCATGATGACACGTGCTTCTGCCTCAAAAAAACATAATAAACATAAGAAAACTTCAATCGAAATCGTGTTTTCGTGATCACAGCAAACAAAATGTTTTTATCCCGCAAGTATTGAATGCTAAGTAAAGAAATGTTATAAAGTTGCAAAATCATTGATAGTGCAAGCTTGATAATCAAAAATTTCTTCAGTCAACGCTTATACACTTTTATACATTTACAAAAAAAGTGTTCAGTTCTTAAATGAAGGGAGCCATTGCAAAGTACTAACAAGACTATTTCCCATTTTGAGTCTTGACCTTCTGGGGTAAAAAATAATTAGATTTAAATTTAACCTCCTGTATTTTACTTGAACATAATTCGACCAGCAATACTTTAAGTTGTTAAGGTTCTGGCTCTTATTCTGTGTAAGTGTTTGTCCCATTGCCTCGCGCCGTAATTAAATACTATAAGAGTTTTCATTTCCAATGGAGGTATTTTTACAGTCTTGAAATGCGTTGATTTCCAATTAAACTACTATTCTTAGAGGCTAACTATTAGACGTTGATGTACATGTAAAATAACACGTGTACATGTGTGTATGTAAAATTACACATGTACATATGTACATCTAAAATTACACGTGTACATATGTACATGTAAAATTATGTTGTATACAGTAATGATCAACATTCTCTACACAGCAGATTCAGCTAAGTTATATTCAGAAAGTTGAAATGATTGACACAGCGTTCAAATATTTGTGATGCAAACATAAAAAAAAAAAAAAAAAACCATGAGGCGCGTAAAAGAGGGGGGGTATCTGAATGAGAGATTGCGAAATAAAATTGCCATTTCATGATGAACGAACAATTAAAAGTTACCTTCACGTTGATCTCTATACTTATTTTTACGAAACACGGTGTATAACGAACCTTTTTTGCAGCTTCCCGTGAAATAACCATTGCAAAACACGTTGCACGAAAATAATTATATACGTCCCTATTTTGTCGATTTGGGTTTACATTTGTTTCATGTTCCTATTCCGGTATCTGATTCAAAATCTGATTGAAATGTACTAGAAGGGGCCAACGAGGGGAGATTACTCCTTAATAGACTATCATTGTACCCAAATGTGATGTAGAGAACCATAGAACTACTAGACTCTAAGAAAGAAATGATTTATTACTTTTTATTCAGGAACAGGGTTACATTAAAACAGGAAAGTAAACTTAGTGAGATTTTGTCTGGCCATGTTTTAAAAAATTTAATTGATTAATTAATTGATTTGAATAAATTCCCTGATTTTTACCAAAGCTGTCATTTAATGATTTAATTAAATAATTTTAAACAGATAATCAATAACATTTGTTTAATTAACACTTAATAATACTTTTGTTAAATTAATTTTCTTTTCATCTAGGATGAGTGCATTGATAGAAAAGAACTGTTATTATCCATTGTCGGATGTGTGTACGTGATAACAGATAGATGTATATATAAGAGTTCATTAACTTAGCAAAAGGTTGTTGCTACCCTGTACTTTTAATAATTTAGTTAGTCAATCTTCAGACAATGTAGAAGTACTTTTGTAACAACTGTTTATAATTACTTGATCATTATGTTAATATATTTTCATTTTTATCGTAGATGAGAAAGGCAATAGATAAGAAATATAATTTATTCAATATTAAGATATTGTTAGACACAAACATCCTAAAAGAGCACAAGATACGTCAACCATTATGACCGAAAATGTAAAATTTTAAATTGTTTAAGGTAGTACCCAACACTTTCACTAAAATTAATTTGGCTTGTTTAATTTTCATAAAATTTTGTTAAAGTATTTACCTTGACACTTTAACAAAAATATAAATTTTAAAAATTTTGAACCAACCGTTTTGTCAGAAAAATTACACTGGTTATATAGCAATTTGACAACCACCAATTTTGATCATTGAGAAGCTTAATATTCCTTTTACAACACAACGTAATTAAAACGTTTAGCTAACTTTACAGAGTTATCTCCCTGTAGTGTTAGGTACCACCTTAAGATTGGAACATATTGTATATTCACCTGTTTTGATATATCTTGTGATCAAGAGAAGACATTTCAATATAATATTTTATGTATACAGTCAAACATCTCATGTTAAGTAGTTGTCGGTTGTTGATGTTGTTCATAACAAAATTGAAAACAACACGTTTAATAATTTCTTGCGTCCGAAGCGCTTTTCTGTATTTACCTTCATCAGGAACGCTCAAAGCCAAACATTTGAAACCTGAAGATGTATAAGTACCAAAACCGTTGAACTAAATGTCAAAAATACCTTAAATAAATAGCCAAATTCATCTAAAGTAAACTTTGCCTGCGGGAGTTCAAACCTTATTTTCTCAATGATTTAAACATTCAAAAACGGACAATTATAGTAAAGTTTCTAAAATCATGTCAGTACCGAAACACTGACTACTGAGCTATATATACCCTCGGGGACTGATAGTCCACCAGCGGAGGTATCAACCCAGTGATGTAAAAAATTGAAAACTACACGTTTGATAATTTCTTGTGTCCGAATCGCTCTTCTGGATTTACTTTACCACAAGTGTTTCTCTGCTTTTATATAAAGATTATATCGTTTGTATTCTCGTTTGAATGATTACATTTAATCAACATGTTTCCTATTTTCCTTAATAATGTAAATACAAAGATATGAACAGTATTCTTAGCTAAACAAATAGTAAACATAAAAGTTTGATTCTTAGTATTGATACATCACTAAATCAGATCTAAAATGAAATTATAAAGCCCATGCATGGTCATTTATTTATAACATATGAAGGAGGGGCGGACGATACCAAAAGGGACAGGCAAACCCAACAGAACATAGAAAACTAACAAGACTAAGCAACACGAACCCTACAAAAGCTTTCTGTGATCTCAGGTGCCCCGGAAGGATAAGCAGATCCTGCTCCACGTGTGACACCAGTCGTGTTGCCTATTTGGCACTTCAAACATTTTTTGATTCCAGTGTCACTGATGAGTATTTTGTAAACAAAACGCGCTTCTGGCGTAAATATAAATTTTTAATCCTGGTATCTATATTGAGTTTATTTATGTTATTACAAATCTGGTAAACAGTTTGATTTAGGTCACATCCGTGAAAAGGAAACGGTGATTGTAATTACGACGCGTTGAACATATCTGATATTTTTTTTCTTCTACCCTTTGATTTGTTACTATTTCTGACTCTGTGTTAGGTTTGATACTAAATAAAGTATAGTTTTTATTTATATGTTTTTACTGCCCCTGTAATACAGTAACGAAAAATCAGGTTTGCAATGCATACTTCTTAAGAATACGATAAATTATTCTAAAAACATAAACAATAAAAAATTATACATTGTAACTTGTGTTCCAACAGAACAAAAATATGATAGATAAGTAGAGAAATTACTCTTTTTCAATATTCTACTACTGCCATTCAATGATTTGATTAGTCAATCTATTAACATTCCAAACACTCTATTAAAGAGGGAAGAAATATACCAGAGGGACAGTCACTGAGTCAAACTCATAAATCGAAAATAAACTGACAACACTTGTCGAAAAATGAAAAAGGCAAACAATAGAACACATGACACATCATAGAAAAATAAAGAATAAGCAACACGAACCCCACCAAAAACTAGGGGTGATCTCAGGTGCTTCAGAAGAGTAAGCATATTCTGCCCCATATGTGGCGCCCGTCGTGCGGCTCATGTTAACAACTCCTATAAACAGTATAATTCGGTAGGTCACATTCATGAAAGTGAGGAGGAACATATCCGATTGTGGAAACGGTTATTTCATAACGGTCAACCAACTTGTGATGGGTCCGTTAAATTTACGAAGGGATAATTTCCACTTCACCATTTGGAACTCTTTGTTTAATAGCTTCCTTGTGTGCAGCAAACCTCTATCAGGAAAATCATGATAGGAAATACAAACACGCGAATATCGTATCAGTTGGGAGAAGCATACCCCGTATGCAGGTGCTGCTTGAATGTTGCTACTGAGAAATAGAAAATTCACAATTGGAAAACTGAAATCATCTCTTTTGTCGTAATTTTTTGTTTTTCAACCGACCCTTTGTTTGAGATGTGCTTGATTAAAACTTTATAATTTCGTAAAATTGTTTTTATTTTCATCCGGAATGAGAAAATAAATAGATTAGAACTTTTATTATCCGTTTTCTGATGTGTGTACGTGATTACAGATAGATGTATATATAAAAGTTCAATAACTTACTGAAAGGTTGTTGCTACTTTGTACTTTAATAATTTTACTAGTCAATCGTCAGACAATGTAGGAGTACTTTTGTAACAACTGTTTATAATTACTTGATCAATAATGTTAATATATTATCATTTTATCGTTGATGAGAGAGTCAATAGAAAATGTAAAAATTCAAAATGGTTTTAGATTTGGAACATATTGTATATTCCCCGGTATTAATATGTCTTTTGATCGAGAGAAGCCATTTCAATTGATATCTTATATGTGTATTTTATTACTAGTCCCTCTTTTATTTCAATGGTGTGATAGTACATTAGTGTTTCATATAAGGGCTACGGTTAAGTACTTATTAAAGCGCTAAAACACGCTGCTGGTTTTTGCACCTGTATTCAGTCAGAAATCTGATGTTCATATTGAAGTTGTTCATTAATGTTTCTCGTCTGTTCTGTATATATTAGACCGTTGGTTGTCTCGTTTGAATGTTTTTGTTTGTACCTGTCCTAAGTCAGGAATCTGATGTACAGGAGTTGTCGTTTGTTTATGTAATTTATACGTGTTTCTCGTCTCTCGTTTTTATATAGATTCGACCGTTGGTTTTGCCGTTTGAAAGATTTTACACTAGTAATTTTGGGGCCCTTTATAGCTTGTTGTTCGGTGTGAGCCAAGGCTCCGTGTTGAAGGCCGTTCATTGACCTATAATGGTTTACTTTTATAAATTGTTATTTGGATAGAGAGTTGTCTCATTGGCACTCACACCACATCTTCCTATATCTATTTACATTAGTATTTTAGAGCTCTTAATACATGTAGCTTCCTGTTTGATGTTAGCCAAGGATCCGTGCTGAAGACCATACTTTGACCTATGATGATTTACTTTTACAAATTGTGACTTGGATATAATAGTTCACATTATGATTATTTTTTTCCAACTTCATTAAAACGGATTATACATTGTTTACATTCTATTCATCATTTGTTATACTCTTACTTTAATAAAAACAGGAAAACAATTTTGACTTGTACAATTCATAAAGTAAAAACAAAATAAAAACAAACAAAAACAAGCAAAAACACAAGAAACAAATACCTGTACTTATATATTTAAAAAAATGTTTTAAAAATGAATACTGTGGATTCATTTAATCTAGTGGGGGATCAATTTTGGTGGATTGAATAATTTATCATTTTCGTTGATATCTTATTTTGAAGTTTGTTAAAAGTATGCATACATTTCTATATAACATTTGTAATTTTTTAGAAAAATAAAATTCGTGATTTCAAGGTAGCCACGAAATCCTCGCAAATTATTCAACGAATAGTAACGAGTCCACAGTATATTGTGTTTTAAAATTCGATTCACATCCGGAAAGAGAAGCAGCTTAAGGAAAGATCAATACATTTTATAGTGCTATTTATATAATTATATGTAATTTAAAACTTCATTGAAAAAAGACCACTCTCTGTTTTCTACTGTTGCATTCAATTGGGTCAATATCACAACCCTAATGCGTTTTAAATTCAGGAAGTCAAAAGTTTAGCGGAATCAAAAAATGTCTGATTAAGTGATATTGATTTATTTTTTGCCTTTTAAAAGTGACTGCACTTAACCGTTTGTAGTGATTAGAAAGGTATAGCATCTTGGCCAATACATTTTATCAACATGTTTCCTATTTTCCTTAATAATGTAAATACAAAGGTATGAACAGTATTATTAGCTAAACAAATAGTAAACTTAAAAGGTTGATTCTTAGTATTAAACCTTTTCAACATCTCTCGACACCGACTAATGACACCTACAGTTTACAGGTAAAATGGATGGGTCGTCTCAAAGACAAAAATCATCATGATTATCATCACGTAACATATTGGATTGGCGGTTTTATACTGTTTTGACTATATAGTTTAAGAATATATATCAACCAAATAAATAAATAAATATATGTATGGTGGCCGGATGCGGCCATTTATTTCGCCTTTTCGCGTTTTCGTGAATTCTCCGTTCATTTTGCAAACGCGAAATTGGGAATTCGAGAAATTGAGAAAATCGGGAAATCGGGAAATCGAGAAATCAAGAAAGCAAAAACGCCAAAACACGAAAGAGGAAACACGAAAACGCTAAAACGCGAAATGAATTCTCAATTTTGCGTTTTTGCTTTCTCTATTTCTCGATTTCCCGATTTCTCAATTTCTTGATTTCCCTTTCTCGATTTCTGGATATCCCCGAAAGGGGAAACGTCTACCATACATATGTCTCTGTCATATAATATTCTTATTTCGTATGTATTTGCACGACATTTCATGTTGAATTGATTAAACAAATATTCCAATCATTCAGAATCCTAACCCATTTTCTCTTCACTTTTGTGATGATGTGAGTCTTTCGCCAAATATTTGCCGCATGCCAATAACGATTTAATTTGTTGGTGTAAAAGCTTTTATGATGTTTTTTCAAAAATGAAAAAGAATACTGGTCCGTCCGTATCACACTTGTGAACACGACCAACTTTGTGTTTTTCCACCGATCTTCACCTCAGTCGATGTACATTTTCAATTTTTACATAATAACATATTGATGTTTTAGGTCGAAGGAAAAGATCACGTTTTTTTATTATTATTATTATCAACGAAGGTCTTCACCGCTTCATGATATCTTGTTCGAGGTAAAGTTTTTACTTGATGAATTTTGAAAAAAAATATAATTGACCCCTCGTTTCAATGCTACAACATTTAAGCAGTGATTGGTGAATACAGAATTCAAGTGGAACACCAAATTGGTGAATTGAAATGATAAAAAGTATTGAGTACATTATGGAGGCATCCAAGGCCAAAACTAACAGACATGTGCCGCCCTTGTAAACCAACATAAGCATTGTTTAATTTTAAAATATCAACTACAATAGAACATGATTTGTTCTTTTCGTTTTCCAAATTCAACCAGGACAGCTAGAAGCTAAATGTATAAAAGATGAAATGTGACTTAAAGTCTATCATTTTCTTTATAACAAATTAAAAAAAAAACATGTCATTTGGACTCTGTATGAAAGTTTTATCATTGCCAATGATTGAAAGCAATAAAATCAATAATGATCTCATTTATTTTTTAATTTTTGAGACGGCCCTTCACATTTTACCTGTCGTAGTCGTTCTCAACTGTAGGTGTCGAGAGATGTTGAAAAGGTCTATTGATACATCACTTCATCAGATCTCAACTGAAATTATAAAGTCCATGCATGGTAATTCATTTATAACATATAAAGGAGGGGCGAACTATACCAAAAGGGACAGGCAAACTCAACACTACATAGAAAACTGAAGACTAAGCAACACGAACCCTACTAAAGATTTCGGTGACCTCAGGTGCTCCGGAAGGATAAGCAGATCCTGGTCCACATATGGCACCAGTTGTGTTGCCTATTTGGCACTTTAAACATTTTTTGATTCCAGTGTCACCGATGAGTATTTTGTAAACAAAACGTGCGTCTGGCGTAAATATAAATTTTTAATCCTGGTACCTATATTGAGGTTATTTATGTTATTACAAATCTTGTAAACAGTTTGATTTAGGTCACATCCGTGAAAAGGAAACGGTGATTGTAATTACGACGCATTGAACATATCTGATATTTTTTTTCTTCTACCCTTTGATTTGTTACTATTTCTGACTCTGTGTTAGGTTTGATACTGAATAAAGTATAGTATTTATTTATAATTTTTTACTGCCCCTGTAATACAGTTACGAAAAACCAGGTTTGCAATGCATACTTCTTAAGAATACGATAAATTATTCTAAAAACATAAACAATAAAAAATTATACATTGTTTCTTGTGTCCCAACAGAACAAAAATATGATAGATAAGTAGAGAAATTACTCTTTTTCAATATTCTACTACTGCCATTCAATGATTTGATTAGTCAATCTATTAACATTCCAAACACTCTATTAAAGAGGGAAGAAATATACCAGATGGACAGTCACTGAGTCAAACTCATAAATCGAAAATAAACTGACAACACTTGTCGAAAAATAAAAAAGGCAAACAATAGAACACATGACACATCATAGAAAAATAAAGAATAAGCAACACGAACCCCACCAAAAACTAGGGGTGATCTCAGGTGCTTCAGAAGAGTAAGCATATTCTGCCCCAGATGTGGCGCCCGTCGTGCTGCTTATGTTAACAACTCCTATAAACAGTATAATTCGGTAGGTCACATTCATGAAAGTGAGGAGGAACATATCCGATTGTGGAAACGGTTATTTCATAACGGTCAACCAACTTGTGATGGGGTCCGTTAAATTTACGAAGGGTTTCCACTTCACCATTTGGAACTCTTTGTTTAATAGCTTCCTTGTGTGCAGCAACCCTCTATCAGGAAAATCATGATAGGAAATACAAACACGCGAATATCGTATCAGTTGGTAGAAGTATACCCCGTATGCAGGTGCTGCTTGAATGTTGCTACTGAGAAATAGAAAATTCACAATTGGAAAACTGAAATCATCTCTTTTGTCGTAAATTTTGGTTTTTCAACCGACCCTTTGTTTGAGATGTGCTTGACTAAAACTTTTTAATTTCGTAAAATTGTTTTTATTTTCATCCGGAATGAGAAAATAAATAGATAAGCACTTTTATTATCCGTTGTCTGATGTGTGTACGTGATTACAGATAGATGTATATATAAAAGTTCAATAACTTACTGAAAGGTTGTTGCTACTTTGTACTTTTAATGATTTTATGACTCAATTGTCAGACAATGTAGGAGTACTTTTGTAACAACTGTTTATAATTACTGGATCATTAATGTTAATATATTTTCATTGTTATCGTTGATGAGAAAGTCAATAGAAAATGTAAAAATTCAAAATGGTTTTAGATTTGGAACATATTGTTTATTCCCCGGTATTAATATGTCTTTTGATCGAGAGAAGCCATTTCAATTGATATCTTATATGGTGTATTTTATTTCTAGTCCCTCTTTTATTTCAATGGTGTGATAGTGCATTTAGTGTTTCATATAAGGGCTACGGTTAAGTACTTATTAAAGCGCTAAAACACGCTGCTGGTTTTTGCACCTGTATTCAGTCAGAAATCTGATGTTCATATTGAAGTTGTTCATTAATGTTTCTCGTCTGTTCTGTATATATTAGACCGTTGGTTGTCTCGTTTGAATGTTTTTGTTTGTACCTGTCCTAAGTCAGGAATCTGATGTACAGGAGTTGTCGTTTGTTTATGTAATTTATACGTGTTTCTCGTCTCTCGTTTTTATATAGATTCGACCGTTGGTTTTGCCGTTTGAAAGATTTTACACTAGTAATTTTGGGGCCCTTTATAGCTTGTTGTTCGGTGTGAGCCAAGGCTCCGGGTTATCGGCCGTTCATTGACCTATAATGGTTTACTTTTATAAATTGTTATTTGGATAGAGAGTTGTCTCATTGGCACTCACACCACATCTTCCTATATCTATTTGCAATAGTATTTTGGAGCCCTTAATACATGTAGCTTCCTGTTTGATGTGAGCCAAGGGTCCGTGCTGAAGACCATACTTTGACATATAATGATTTACTTTTACAAATTGTGATTTGGATATAATAGTTCACATTATGATTATTTTTTCCAACTTCATTAAAACGGATTATACATTGTTTACATTCTATTCAATATTTGTTTTACTCAGTCTCTTAATAAAAACAGGAAAACAATTTTGACTACTACAATTTATAATGTAAAAACAAACAAAAACAAGCAAAAACAAGCAAATACAAAAGAAACAAATACACGTACTTATATGTTTTCAAAAATGTTTCAAAAATGAATACTGTGGATTCATTTAATTTAGTGGGAGGTCAATTTTCGTGGATTGAATAAATTATCATTTTCGTGGATATCTTATTTTGAAGTTTGCTCTAAAAGTCTGCATACATTTCTATATAACATTTGTAATTTGTTAGAAAAAAAAATTTATGATTTCCAGGTATCCACGAAATCCTCGAAAATAAGTGAGTCCATAGTATATTGTGTGGTAAATTCGATTCACATCCGGAAAGAGAAACAGCTTAAATAAAGATCAATACATTTTGTAGTGCTATTTATATAATTATATGTAATTCGATTTGAAAAAAAGAACACTCTCAGTTTTCTACTGTTGCATTCAATTGGGTCAATATAATAACCCTAATGCGCTTTAAATTCCGGAAGTCAAAAGTTTAGCGGGAACAAAAAAATGTCTGATTTAGTGATATTGAAAATCTTTTTTGCCTTTTAAAAGTGACTGAACTTAACCGTTTGTTGTGAACAGAAAGGTATAGCATCTTGGTTAATACATTTAATCAACATGTTTCCTATTTTTCCTAAATAATGTAAGTACAAAGGTATGAACAGTATTATTAGCTAAACAAATAGTAAACATAAAAGTTAATTTTTTGTGTTGATACTTTACTGAATCAGATCTAAAATGAAATTATAAAGTCTATAACATATAAAGGAAGGGCGAACGATACCAAACGGGACAGGCAAACTCAACAAAACATAGAAAATATAAGACTAAGCGACACGAACACTACACAAGATTTCGGTGATCGCAGGTGCTCCGGAAGGATAACAGATCCTGCTCCACATGTGACAGCAGTCGTGTTGCTTATGTTATTACAAATCTGGTAAATAGTTTAATTTAGTAGGTCACATTCGTGAAAAGGCAACGAGGATTGTGGTTTCGACACAAAGAACATATCCGTTATTACTATAGAATTATTTCGGTTTATGTTGCAATATATGAAGGCACTGATATTTAATTTTTAAACAGCCATTTTTCTAGATCTTTATTCTTACATGACTGTCTTATGTAAATACTGAATCCATTTTAGTATTTTTGCATGTTCTTGTTTTTACTACCCCTGTAATTAAGTAATGAATGAATTAGTTTTTAATGTATACTTCTTAAAAAATACATTAAATACTTCTTAAAAATGAACAATAGGACAACACATACATTGTTTCTTGTGTCCCAACAGAACAAAAATATGTTATATAGGTAGAGAAAAGACTCTCATGATTTTACTTCTGCCATTAAATAATTTTAATTAGTCAATGTTCAAACATCCCAAACACTCTATAAAAGAGGGACGGAAGATACCAGAGGACAGTCAAACTCATGAATCGAAAATAAACTGACAACGCCTGGCTAAAAATGAAAAAATTCAAACAATAGAACACATGGCACATCATAGAAAACTACAAAATAAGCAACACAAACCCAACCAAAAACTACGGGTGATCTCAGGTGCTCCAGAATGGTATGCAGATGTGGCACCCGTCGTGTTGCTTATGTTTTAACAAATCCGGGAAATAGAAAAACGGTAGGTTACATTCATGAAGTGAAGGGGATTGTAGTGACGACGTTAGGAACATATCGGATATCAGGTTTGAAACGGTCATTGTATAACGGTCAACCAACTTGTGATGGCGTCCGTAAAATTTACGAAGCGATGATTTCCCCTTTACCATTTGGAACTCTTGGTTTAATAGTTTTCTAGTGAGCAGCAACCCTCTATCAAGAACATTATGATGGGAAACACAAGCACGGGCATTTCGGATCAATTGGGAGATATTTACCCCGTATGCAGGTGCTGCTGGAATGTTGCTACTTAGAAATGAAAAGTGCACAATTGGAGAGCTGAAATCATCGCTCTTGTCGTAAAGTGTTGTTTTTCAACCGACCCTCTGTTTGAGATGTGCTTGATTAAACATTTATAATTTCGTTAAATTATTTGTTTTCTTATCCTTGATAAGGAAGTCAATCAATAAGAACTTTAATTATGTAAAATTACAGATAAATGTGTTTACGTGACAACAGATATACGTGTGAACGTTATAACAGATAGATGTGTATACGTGATAACAGATAGATGTGTATACGTGATAACAGATAGATGTGTATACGTTATAACAGATAGATGTGTGTACTTTATAACAAATAGATATGTGTACGTTATAACAGATATATGTGTGTACGTGATAACAGATGCATGTGTGTTCGTTATAACAGATATATGTGTGTACGTTATAACAGATATATGTGTGTACGTAGTAACATTTAGATGTGTGTACGTGATTACAGATAGATCTGTGTACGTGATAACAGACAGATGTGTGTACGTGATAACAGATAGATGTGTGTACGTGATAACAAATAGATGTGTGTTCGTGATAACAGATAGATGTGTGTATGTGATAACAGATAGTTGTGTGTACGTGATAACAGATTGATGTGTGTTCATGATAACAAATAGATGTATGTACATGATACGAAAAGATGTGTGTAAGTTATAACAGATAGATGTGTGTAGGTGATAGAAGATAGATGTGTGTACGTGATAACAGATAGATGTATGTACGTGATAACAGATAGATATGTGTACATGATAACAGGTATATGTCTGTACGTGATAACAGATAGATGTGTGTACGTGATAACAGATAGATGTGTGTAAGTTATAACAGATATATGTGTAAAGTTATAACAGATAGATGTGTGTACGTGATAACAGATAGATTTGTGTACATTATAACAGATAGATTATTGTACGTGATATCAGATAGATGTGTTTACGTGATAACAGATAGATGTGTGTACGTTATAACAGATATGTGTGTGTACGTGATAACAGATTTATGTTTGTACGTGATAACAAATAGATGTATGTACGTGTTAACAGATAGATGTATGTACGAGATAACATATATATGTGTGTACGTGATAACATATATATGTGTGTACGTGATAACAGATTGATATGTGTACGTTATAACAGATAGAAGTGTGTACGTGATAACAGATAGATGTGTATACGTTATAACAGATAAATGTGTAAAGTTATAACAGATAGATGTATGTACGTGATAACAGATAGATGTTTGTACGTGATAACAGATATATGTGTGTACCTTATAACAGATAGGGGTGTGTACGTCTTAACAGATAGATGTGTGTATGTTATAACAGATAGCTGTGTGTACGTGAAAACAGATAGATGTGTGTATGTTATAACAGATAGGTGTGTGTACGTGATAACATATAGATGTGTGTATGTTATAACAGATAGGTGTGTGTACGTGATAACAGATAGATGTGTGTACTTTATAACAGATAGATATGTGTACGTTATAACAAATATATATGTGTACGTTATAACAGATAGATGTTTGTACGTGATAACAGATTGATGTGTGTACGTAATAACAAATATATATGTGTACGTGATAACAGATAGATGTGTGTACGTGATAACAGATTGATGTGTGTACGTGATAACAGATAGATATGTTTACGTGATAACAGTTTGATGTGTGTACGTTATAACAGATAGATGTTTGTACCTGATGACAGATTGATGTGTGTACGTGATAACAGATATATGTGTGTACGTGATAACATATTGATGTTTGTACGTGATAACAGATTGATGTGTGGACGTTATGACAGATAGATGTGTGTACGTGATAACAGATTGATGTGTGTACGTGTTAACAGATATGTGTGTGTACTTGATAACAGATATATGTGTACGTGATAAAAGATAAATGTGTGTACGTTATAATAGATAAATGTATATATAAAAGTTCAATAACTTACCGAAAGGTTGTTGCTACTTTGTACTTTTAATGATTTCATTACTCAATTTTCAGACAATATTGACGTACTTTTGTAACAACTGTTTATAATTACTTGAACATTATGTTAATATATTTTCATTTTTATCGTTAATGAGAAAGTCAATAGATAAGAAGTATGATTTATACATTGTTAAGATATTGTTAAACACAAACATCCTAAAAGAGCACAAAATACGTCAACCGTTATGACCGAAAAATTAAAAGTAAAAATGTTCTCTTTAGATTGGGACTACATAGTATAGTTAATGTTAATATTTCTGTGAATGAAATTGGCCTTTCAATTGATATTTTATAGTGTGTCTTTCTATCTTGTGATAAATAAGAATATAGGTTGGTACACATTTAAACGTTTAAACCCTCTGCAAATGTTTGCACCAGTCCTGTCCTAAGTTAGGAATTTGACGTTTGGTGGTGTGTTTTTTTTTTGTGTTTCTCGATTTTCTTAAAGAATAGACCGTTAGTGTTCCTGTTTAAAGGTTTTACGGTAGATTAGACCGTTGGTTTTCCTGTTTATAGGTTTTACGGTAGATTAGACCGTTTGTTTTCCTGTTTAAAGGTTTTACGGTAGATTATACCGTTGGCTTACCTGTTTAAAGGTTTTACGGTAGATTAGACCGTTGGTTTTCCTGTTGAAAGGTTTAACGGTAGATTAGACCGTTGGTTTTCCTGTTTAAAGGTTTTACGGTAGTCATTCAGGGGGCTCTTTATAGATGTAGCTTGCTGTTCGATGTGTACCAAGGCACCGTGCTGAAGGCCGTACATTGACCTAAAATGGTTCGGTGTGAGCCAAGGCACCGTGCTGAAGGCCGTACATTGACCTATAATGGATCGGTGTGAGCCGAGGCACCGTGCTGAAGGCCGTACATTGACCTATAATGGTTCGGTGAGAGCCGAGGCACCGTGCTGAAGGCCGTACATTGACCTATAATGGTTCGGTGTGAGCCAAGGCACCGTGTTGAAGGCCGTACATTGACCTATAATGGTTCGGTGTGTTATTATGTATGTTGCATTAGCGTTCGTGATTGTTACACTTCAGTATTTTTGTTGTTCCGTTGTTATTCTCTTAAAGTTGATGTTTCTCCATCGGTTTTCGTTTTGAATTTTGCTTTTAGTTATATCCATCGATTTATACCTTTTAAACAGTAGTATACTATCTGTGCCTTCATTTTTAAGATCTTGTTTTTGTATAAGATATTGAAGAGTGAGTTTGAATTGTAATTTCTGCTTCATACATATGCTGTCTTTATTCTTACAGACAAAAGCTAAAACAATAATGTGAACGTTAGACAAAAAAAAACTGACTTACTCCTTAAAGACAATAGCTACAATGATATGTAAAAGTTTGGTGAATAGATTTTTTACAGACAAAAGATTTAACAATAATGTAAACGTAAGAAAACACAAACCATCTGTCTTTTTGTATACAGACAATAGCTGGAACAGTTCAATATATAAACGTGTCTTTTGTCTTATAGAAAATATCTCAAACAGTGTTGTCATTGTTAGCAACTCGAGTTATCTTTTCTTGTACATATATAAGTTTGAACTAAAATGAACACAGTATAACGCAAACTTATATCAATAATAGTTTGTTAGTAAAACAGGCAAAAATCGATAAAAATTTGAAAAATATTGGTTATATCCAGCGATATATCTTAAGAGAGGGACGAAAGATACCAAAGGGACAGTCAAACTCATAAATCTAAAACAAACTGACAACGCCATGGCTAAAAATGAAAAAGACAAACAGAAAAACAATAGAACACATGACACAACATAGAAAACTAAAATATAAACAACACGAACCCCACCAAAAACTAGGGGTGATCTCAGGTGCTTCGGAAGGGTAAGCAGATCCTGCTCAACATGTGGCGGTAAATAGTCTAATTCGGTAGGTCACATTCATGAAAGGGAAGGGGATTGTAGTTACGACGTAAGGAACATATCCGATATCATTTGTGTAACGGTTATTCCATAACGGTCAACCAACTCGTGATGGTGTCCGTAAAATTTACGAAGGGATGATTTCAACTTCACCATTTGGAACTCTTGGTTTAATAGCTTCCTTGTGAGCAGTAACCTTCTATCAAGAAAATCATGACAGGAAATGCAAGCACGGGAATATCGTATCAATTGGGAGATATGTACATGTAACATAGAGTTTTGTCAATCTTTTAGAATTGTAGGTAAACATTAAAAGCACAAACTTTTAAACTGAGTTGTGGAAATGGAAATTATGAAGTTAGAGAGCAACTCTTTTAACTTTAATTTTGAATAAAAAACCAAATAATTAAATATACAGTATTCCTTTTCCTACACTCAGTATATAACATGTTATTCTTAAATACTTTCTGTTCATGTGAGGTTCACATGTTTCACTCATGAATCATTTTCTAACTAAATGGTTGTCTTTGAAATGATAAGGAAAATGATAGATTAAATGTAGTTATAACATTCTATATAGTCCATCCTAACTTCATGCATTGAACGCGCAGCCATTGTCACGAAAAATACGATCGTATAATGGAAAATAAACATCTATGTGCACATAAACAATATATTAGTTTACACATGTTTTGTATTTATAGTTGATTAGGAAATAAATTGCTCCAATTTATATTACTCCATGTTCCCCCGGGTCTTATTCGTGTAAAAGTTATTGCTCCCTTTTAACAAAGGTAGACCGAAAATTCAGTTTCGGAAATTTTCTTCCCGAAACGGAGATCGAATCAATTGAAGGATAAAGCAATTCAATTTGGAATCTTGTAAGTTTCTTGTTTATCATCGGTCGATATCATTCGTCGAATAGAAACTATGATATCTGTGCTGTAAAATTTAATGTCTATATATAGATGTATCATTTTAAACTGATATCACTGAAGTTGAACAAGATATACAGAAAAACATACTATTTTACATTACATTGGGTTGTACATTTGTTGATGAATCAGTAATATAAGATATATAACAATGGTATCAGGACAAAGCTAAAGCTAAAGCTCGCGAGGGTGAAAAAGGAACACCCAAAATTGCAATACAAGGGCATTAGAGGCAAATTCACCAGGCAGTGGTAAAAAACATGCCAATTCGTTTAAAATGGGGGAAAAAAGACAGAATATGCAAAAAATACACTGGAAACCAACCAATAAAAATCAAGCATTCTCATATAAGGTGTTATTATGGTATTACTAAATACATTTCTGAATATTTTTCGTGTCTTTATACATGCAATGTTTTTGAGTGGAACAAATTTTACACTGAATTCAAATTTTCATCAAATCTATATTAATTACGATATTTTTTATCAATCGACAAGTATATATTAAGCCTTAAATATACCTCTCGCAACAGGAACTGTCTTCGCTTTTATATCGTGTGCAGCAACAACCACAGAACATTTATCAATTTATAAAAAAAATCTCATATAAAGAAAATACATCATTGTTTTTTTGTTATTTTCAATCAGGTGATAAACTTTCAACCTGTTTTTTAAACTACTTGTAAAGTGTATTCGTACTTACTTTGTTTTGACATAGATATATAGTATGATGATAAATGTAGTCATACTTTTGAAACAGTAAATATGTAGGACTCGGAACGGCGATGGTACTCCGAACCGTGATGGTCACGCTAAAGTGCGATGGTAATATTGTGACGTTAACTTGTTGATATTTACGCTGTAGTGCGATGGCCAACTTCAGACTTGAGTAAAAGCAAAATGCACATTGGATGTTGTAATAAAATAACACCATTAAAATTTGGCTGCTAGCCTCTTTTTTGGAAGATGTTTTAACATCTGTTTAGAACAAACGAAAGACTTTAATTTTTGTTTTAATCTAATTTTCAAAGTCTCCAATTATTCTTTTAGCACGCAAGAGTATGGAATAAGGTGTTCAAAGGAGAAATAAAAAAAAAAAGATTCAGCGTGTAGGTCTTTATAATAGTACTATAAGTGTCCATCTCATTTACTTAAATATTATGATAAAACTTAGTTATTGCTCACATTCTTCTTCAATTTATATATACATGTTGTACTGACATTGAATGTCGGAACAGTATCCACGAAGTAAAAATACCGACAAGTAAATTAATACTTTACTAATAGAGAAGCTTGTCAATTATTTCACGAAAAACAAAGATGCGGATGCTAAATTGGGAAGTACACGTAGGGTTTAGTCAGGTTAATTTCTGTCTTGACATGTTTTAGGCTGAAACCATAAAAAAACCAAGAGCGACGGTGTTCTTTCAAAACAAAACAAAAATATCTCGGGAATAAAACAACATTATATGAACTTGATATAGCAAAATCATTGAAACATTGCTAATACTATCATATTTTTTTAATTTTTAAATTGCCCACATAAAATCATGTGACGCCTACCGTAAGATGAATTAAGATTAATATTTAGATTAGTATACTGTATTTATCGTACAAAAAGTCTGCGACATAATTCAGAATACTGGTTAGCCCATTTGGTGACCAAGTTCATCATTCAGCCGCTTTGCTGCCTAAAATGTTTTAACATATTTGCTTAACCTCAACATGTAATGCTTAAAACTGTTCGGGACTTGAATTGTTTGTTTGTTTCTTCCTTCTTTACTTTTCTATGTTAACATCAAACCTTCATCTACAAAACCCTATTCTCCTGCCTGCGAATCCATGTTGTATTTTGAAAACGTCATATTATTCAAACATCATACTCAAAACCATCAAACTTCAGCGAAAGGACCATCGTACTTCGGCGTGGATCATCGCACTTCAGCGTGACCATCGCACTTCAGCGTCCCCATCGCACCTCCGAGTCCTACATATATATATAAAATTGTCTACATAATAGATATACATGTTAACACTGAAGTGGTGACTATCATAAGTGTTTCTAGTTCTGGTTTATTATATGGATTAAACCGTCGTCGGTTTTCGCGATTGAATGATTTTACGCTAGTCATGTTTGGGGCCTTTTATAGCTTGCTGTACATTGTGAGCCAAAGCTATATGTTAAAGACCGTACTATGACCTATAAAATATAAAAAAGAAGATATGGTATGCTTGCCACAGAGACAACTGTCCACAAGAGACCAAAATGACATAGAAATTAACAACTATAAGTCACCGTACAGCCTCCAACAATGAGCAAAGACCATATCGCATAGTCAGCTATAAAAGGCCCCGGTATGACGATGTAAAACAATTCAAACGAGAAAACAAACGGCCTTATTTATATAAAAAAAATGAACGAAACACAAATATGTAACACATAAACAAACGACAACCACTGAATTACAGGCTCCTGACTTGGGACCGGCACGTACATAAATAATGTGGCAGGGTTAGCCATATTTGCGGATCAAAACCCTCCCCCTAACCTGGGACAGTGGTATACCAGTAGAACATAAGAACGAACTATAGAAATCAGTTTAAAAAGGCTTAACTCATCAGATGGACAAAAATTCAAGTGGACGTGGCCGGGTACTTGTACATCCCGACAACAAAAAGACACTAGGAACAGATCTGAGAGTACTCGGAGTTATTTAACAGCTAGTTATAAACCACTAACAACTAATAAAAAAATCATGCATCTAAGATTAAACAATCAATCCTTACACATCCAACATCCAATGGATTTAGTGTAGAGACGTCATAAACAGTCAGAGAAAAACATGACTTTGTGCAATGCCAAGTTACAGGTATCGACAGATTGTAGATCCATGAATGCATATGTGTATAAAACATACTAGTAATATTTAGGTTGCTTTTAATTTACTGATAACAAAATCAATATTTATATCAATAAAAACAATATTCAATGATCTTATTACAGTGTTGAATTGGTAACCTTTTAGAATAAGTTTATTTAAAGGAGCGATACGTTTCAAGGATGATTTCTAAATTTCCGGGCACGGTTAACAACAATTCCGTAAAAATGAGGATGTGCTATCCCGGTTGAAATAAGTTTTCTACAGGTACAACGAAACTTCAAAACCAAATCTTTATATCTATCGAAAAACTTAGTAAAGGTTTTAAGTAATTCATGGTAACGATATCCCTGGTTTAATAATTTACCAGTAATACATAGATTGCGTTCGTTAAAATAAAAAACGTCAAAACAGACACGGGCATAACGAACGAGCTGTGAAATATAAACAACCAAAGATGGTACCAAAGGAACATCACCATCTAAAAATGGAAGATTAACAATAGGGAACGAAAAATCGTCCCTTTTGTCGTTAATTTAGTTCGGAGTTTCCTGTTTAAAATCGAAATATCTAAATCCAGGAAAGGACAGTTATTACCGTACAATTTGATTTTTTTAAAGTAAGTTCCTTGGGGTATATTGTGAAAATTCTTGAGTATTTAACGAAAAAATATCATCAAGATAACGGTAAGTGTTGTTGAATTTATCAATTAAATGCAATTTCGACGGGTCTTTACTGAGTTTAGTCATAAACTGTGATTTGTAACAGTACAAAAACAAGTCTGCTGTTAAAGGGGCACAATTAGTGCCCATGTGGATACCTACACCCTGTCCATAAACTTTGTTGCCGAAACGTACATAAATATTATCAAGGAGAAAATGAAAAGTCTCAATCATCTCATCACACCTCTAGTAAGTATATCTAGCATATTTACCTTTCTCATTAGAGAAGAAGGCTTTAAATGAGTTGCAGCAAATATATTTACATTCAGTTTTACCAAACGACCATTTTATCAAATAGGAATACTTTTAATTAATAATGTAGTGTGTAAATGTAGTGTAAAGAGGAGAAAAATCAAAACTGTCGACAGAATCAAAAGGACCATCAAAAGCACGTTATTTATCTAAAACATCCACAGAATTTTTTACACTCCAATAATAGTTTATACCACTATATATGTTCATATATTTTATTACAATAGTTTATGATAAGCTCTTTAATAGTAGTTAACGAACTTGTTAAAAGCACTGAAATATTAGTTGTAGAACACTTACTAGAGGCCGAGATGAACCGACATTTAAATGGTTTGTTGTGTAGTTTAGGTAGCCAATACATAGTAGGGACCTTCAAATGTTCAGAAGAAGCTGTGGAGCGGATGGACTTCAATGTAGATGAATTTAAAATTTGATTCTTGAGAACGTCCGTGTAGTATTTACGGCAGACTACAACCACATTGTTGGTTTAAAGCTTACTTTTACAAATTGTGACCTGGTTGAAGAGTTGTCTCATTGGAACTCACACCACATCTTCTTATACCTGTTCATTCATCAGATCGAAACAAAATATTGTTTATTTATAACTGTATTTGGGTTCTTGTATGTACAATACAACTACTAAATAAACGTGACTGCTTCTATAACTACATTTTATTAAACTAAACTATTTCTTGTATGTATAATACAACTACTAACTAAACTATTTCATAGATACTTAGATAATGACAGGTATGAAAGATAGAAAGACAGATGATATAATTAATTGCCGTATTGTTTACCATATCAGAGTCTCTTCTGTAGGTGAAAACTGCGTAGTATTTATAATATGTTTATAGATTTATAATTGATAAAATACAGATAAAATGTCAATACACTATACAAACCTCAAACAACATCTACAAACGAAGTTAAAGATACAAAAAGAATTGAGAATGGAAACGAAGAATGTGTCAAAGAGACACAAAACCGATTGTAGATCAGAAATTACTCCAACGGTTCTTCAACACAGCGAGAAAATCCCACCCAGGTGGCCGATTCAGCTGGTCTCTAATCAATAATTTTATACCACCCCAGCTAAAATGGACGTCCCAATAAAATCAAAAATACATAGATAAGCCAAAAATAAGAAATTCCTGACTTTGGACAGGATAAAAAATGTGCCGGGTGCAACATGTTTAGTGAGATCTTGAACCTACCCTGTACCTTTAGCTAATGTGGAATAAATAAACACACAGCAATACACACGGTTAAGATCAGTTTCAAAGATGTCTTCATTAGATGAAAATCAAGCACAATCCCTCCCGATATGGGTTAAGTGTCATACCATAATAAAATGTATGAGAAAAATAAAACCCATTGCATGGCAGCAACTGGTTTTCTTTCCGATGAAAAGACCATATGAGTGATAAATATTACAGTGGATTTATTTATTTTCGTAGGTACCAATTTTTGTGGCTAAGGGAAAACTTGCATGTTCGTATATATTTAATTTCGTGGTTTTGATGAAGACATACAAGCCTATAGAAAATTTGCCATTCGTTGAAAATTTTATTTCGTGGTTCACCTGTAACCACGAAAATTGGTACTCAACAAACATTAATGAATCCACAGTAATATCAAAATATGCCATCCTTAAGGAAGCTGGCTTGTCATGTTTTGGATTTTTTGTTAGATTTTCGGAATCCTCTGGTTTTATCCATTTGAATGCCTTGAAAAACTTTGTCCGGAGACCCCCATTTTTCTTTTTGTTAATCTTTTAGATGTATAATGATAAGCCATCTGTAAAAGTCTTCTAAAATTTTAATTATTTTTTAATAGTTTTACAGAACTTAAATTTGTCAATGATAAAGCTATGAAAAGTCAAGAGAGAATATTTTTCCGCCAAAATTTCAATGGCTTATACTTCAAAAACAAGCACGGTGACCCATATATATTTTTTTGCTTTTTGGATTCCTTTAATAATCCCCTATCAATATAAACTAGTGTTTTGGAAAGTTAATTACTTTGAAACTGACAAGCGAACTCCCTTAATGACCCGACTACAGTATCGTAACTATATCCCTTCTGCATACGTTTGTTTAAAAGTTTGGTTAGATTTTGAGATGGATGAAGACATGTTAGTGCTTTGTATAATAAATTACCATAAACAAAGGCAACAGTAGTATACCGTTGTTTGAAAGTGATAAATCGATTGAGAAAAAACAAATTCGGGTTACAAACTAAACTGAGGGAAACGCATCAAATATAAGAGGAAAACAATGAAACAACAGAAACACTAAAATGCAATAAAAAAAAAATACAATGCAACACACTCAGAAACGAACTATAAGATAACAATTGCCATTTTCTGACTTGATACAGGACATTTAAAAAAAATGATGTGTTGAAAAGTTGGGACGTGAAATACCTAAACGTATAGGATGTCTTCAAGTTGATTTATATTTACAAATGTTTTTATGTTAGTATTAGCGGTGATATTGTTTATGTGTTAAGTCAAATTGTAAGTCAAATTGGAAAGTGATGCTAAAATATTTTAGTGAGAATACATATTTTAATCAAAGTATATTACCATAAAAGATTGGGTGTGAACTACCCGAACGTACAAGATGTATGTATGTTGATTTATATTTTTGAATGATGTCCATGTACCGATGATAACATTTGGTAAAAGTTTTGACTAGTTTTTGATATCGAAACCCCCTGTTGACGTCAGACACGCGAATCAATGAATGTGTTTGTAGATGTTTTTGTGTTCTGTTAAATTGTTCCTTTTAAAATTGTTACATGATGATGACTGCTGTACCCATATTTTGACTATTTTATTTATTATGTCTGTTTAGTTCACGCATCAATTTAAATATAACGGAATTTGATGAGACTGTCATCAAAGTAAGATGTTTAGCGCTTTAAAACCAGGTTTAATCCATCATTTTCTACATTTGAAAATGCCTGTACCAAGTCAGGAATATAACAATTCTTGTTCTTATCCATTCGTTTTTGATGTGTTTTGTCATTTGATTTTGTCATGTGATTAGATTTTCCTATGGGTTCAGTATTTTTGTGATTTTACTTTTTACATACAACAGCGCATCCAATCAGTTGAGAAAAGTTAACACCTTCCGATGTTGACATAGGAGCGTGACCATCTAAAACTGGATAAGTAACAACGGCAAATGAAAAATCATATAATTTTTCATAAATTTGAGTTTTACGCTTCTCGTTAACGACAAAGATATCAAAATCCAGGAAAGGGCAGTGTTCAATATTAACTTCATTTAAAGTAAGTTCGTCAGGCTAAATCTATTTAGTGTACAAACTGAAGTTGTCATTATTTAGAGCCAATACATCATCAAAAGATCTTAGAGTTATTATTGTTTTGCATCAGATGTTTTTTTTTTTCGATGGGTCTTTGCTGATTTGAGTTATAAATTGTAACTCATAACAATACAGAAAAGGGTCCGCAATACTGGTATACAGTAAGTACCAATTTGAATTCCAATAAATTGACGATATGCAGAATCTCCATAGCGAATAAATATTTTATCAAGTAAAAATGCAAGGATAATTATAGTTTCTAAGTAGGTCCAATTTACATATTAGTTATTTTGTTTGGTGTTTCTAAGAAATGACCTCAAAGAGTTTGAACATATGCATTCTGACTGTTTAAATGCCATAGCTTGAATATTATTATAGATAGAGATAAAATGTGACCAGCAATCATGTTCAGCAAAGTAAGATCCACAAATAAGTTAATAAGACCAAAACTGTTAATAGACCCGATAATGAGTTATTGCCATTTATAGTCATTTCTAAAACAATTTTTCAAAAACTTTTGTCATCTTTCACAAAAATATTTTCCAGTTAAATAATTGGGCCAAATAGAACGAAACTTGGCTACAATAACCATTAGGATATTGATTTTTAGAAATTTTCCCGGTGACCCCACCTGCTATCAAATATGGTGGACGTGGCTAAAAATAAAACCTACGTGGTAAAATGCAAGTTTTGTCCATTATTCTGATAACCGTTATAAATGACGGAAAACTGAATAGGTATGTTGAGATCTATCAACTGTCCATACATGTCAAAACTGACAGTCAATTTCCTGTAGGAGTTATTGCCTTTTTTTTAGAATTACAAATTTATCTCTTTTTTTTTAATTTTGCCTATTATCTTTAATTATAATACACAGAGAAACTTTAAATTGCAAAAAATTATCAGCAAAAGAAGTTTTACAATTAAGTTAACATTGTCGAACTAAAGTCTTATAATTGAAATCGTCAGTTGACTAGAGTTATTGCCTGTTAATGACGATTAATACACTTTTTGGCGTTTAGCTCTTATAACCAAAATTTTTAACTTGATAGAAAGAATCTACAATTAAGACAAATGGCGGAAATTGTCCGATGACTCCTTATTGGAGTTAATGTTCTTCAATGACGATTATAACCATTTGATTTTGCTTTGCTTTTATCATATAATGATAAAAAATATGAAACTTTTAAGATAGATTGAAACTTAGATAATCAAAACCTACTAAAAAATGAAATGTTGTCGATGCTTTAAGTAGATTGTTACTTTTATCCCAGTTAGATAAGGAGCTTTTTTTACCCTAAACATAAGATAAAAAAGGGAGATTTTTGTCATTATTTCTATTATCGTCTACAGTGTCCTTTATTGAATATGCATATAAACCAAGGTGAACGACACAGGCTCTATAGAGCCTATTATTATTTTTTGAATTATGCATTTTTTTCATGTTGATCCAGTGGTTATAACCCCCTTTTCAAAATGGGTTGATTCGGACATAAGTGTCAAATGTTCGGACTCCTTGGTGTTTTTTCATACGATACAAGGTAAAACATTTGCCCATTACACCTACCTATCTTTTAACATAAGACGTAATAGTTCATAAAACGTCATTTGACAATATTAAGCAGATTCTTGATTTTCTTTTACCCAAATAATACCAATGCAAATACAAGGTAAAAGTCAGAGACAGCCTTTTCTCGCCATATTTTATAAATCAAATATCGCAAAAAGGAGCTCCATGACGTATCAATATGATTAGCTTATTTTGATCCTTATCTAATACTCTTCCAGGTGAAAGTATCTATTTTGAATTCTTGATTTATGCAATTTTACCTTAGATCACCTAAGTACATCCATAAGATCAGAAGGCATATGAATATAGTCCCTAGTGTTGACAGTGGGTTACTTGCCAATATTTTTCATACCACTTCCAAATTTATTTCTCCATGTTTGATGCCTCAAATTGGAAGTAGGAGGGTGAAATTACACTGTAAAAAAACTTGGGTCCAGAATTTTAAAGGAAAGTAGTGCTTTGGTCCAGCTGAAAAAGGTTATAAATTAGCACTTAGAAAGCTGTCAAAAGATTTCAAGACGCCCTAAACATAAAATTGTCCATATTTTGAGTTAGAGGCGATGAAGTTTTCTATAATTTTGATATAATTTGTCCCATAAGTAGTACAACACACTGTAAAAATTTCATTGAGAAAGCGAAGGTGGGATTTTTTTAATTTTCATTTATGTTCTAAAAGAAATGCACTACGAATTAATTGTGGTCTCGTACCTTATGTTTGGTAAATTGTGGTCTCGGACCTTATGTTTGGTAAATTGTGGTCTCGGACCTTATGTTTGGTAAATTGTGGTCTCGGACCTTATGTTTGGTAAATTGTGATCTCCGACCTAATGTTTGGTAAATTGTGTTTTGTAGTTTATATTGAACAAATGTAGTTATATAAAAAGAGTATACACATAATACATCCTGTTGGTTCAAAATTGTTTATTTGTTTGATGATAGTTGTACTAGGGTCTTGTTGGGTTTTTTTCAGAATATAGAAATGCGGGACCTTCCATTCAGACCATCAGTTGCGATTAATTCCTGATATAACGTGAATGTTAAGTCATTGGTTGCATGCAGGACTTTAAACATATGTGACATAAAGACCGCCATAAAAACCTTAGTTAATTGTAAAACGCAGAAAAAAATCTTTAAAATAATAATAACACCAAAAAAGTTCGAACAAGTATTATTTTAAAAAGTCAACAAAGATCAATTCGATAAAGTAACATAACTGAAATGGAAAAAAAAGAAAGTTAAACGACAGTCCACTGCACAAGTTTTATAAATCTTCTTAGAGTTCTTGATTCTCGAACAGTAACTTATATTATCTACAAGAACAATATACAGAAGTATAGTTTATATTAGAAGTTACCATTAAGTACCAGTATTTTAATGTTTGTAGAAGAGGAGATGTATATCATTATCTAATGCAATGTTTTATTTTGTGTTTACTGTTTTAATTAACTTCTTTGTCGGAAATACAATTCAAAGACAGCTTGATTCCATCTACTGGTTACCAGCCCGTTATGACCTTTATCTGTTTATTGATTCCTACATCTACATGATCTGAATGCTTAACAGTTTATTATTGAATCCGAAAGCATAAATCAAACGTTTTATTGTTCATTATGAGACGAAGAATATTTTTCTCAGATTTCGTTATAAGAGAGAGAACAAGCCTATTGTTGCCTTTGAATCTTTGTAAACTCGTTTGGGAAGCGGTTGTGTGCTCTTTTTTGTGCTAATGCTGTTGACATACTTATCTATGTTGTGTGTGTGTAGACATTTATATCATATATATATATATATATATATACTACTAACAGTTTATTGTTGAATCAGAACGTATAAATCAGCGTTTCGTCGTTCATTTAAAAGATAAAAACAATTCTGAATAAAGGAATATAAGTGTTCAGTTAACAGTCAGATAACCGGTTATTTCACTTGAAACATATGTTAAGTTTAATCATTCAGAAAAAAAATCATGGTTTCAGAATTTAACGCATGCTGGGTAATATTTTCAAAATCGTACATTTAAACGTAGTGATTGGTTCAAAGCGGCATATACAGTGGAAATTTAACCAATCCCGAGACGTTTTTTTTTTTATTTTTTGGGGGGTTACTAACAATCAATTTACTCATAGTCCTGAGGATTCTGGAACGCCCAAATAGAGAATAGGACTACAATCTCCATTATATGTTGTTGTTCTTCGATTAATGAACTTCCAATGGTATATTTATAATGTGTGTAATTACCTACCTGCATCCGCACGTTGGACATCCATGTCTATCTTTCAAAGGGCCCCCACCATGGTAACAGTGTCTTGTCAGACACATAATCCTAGGACATGGATAAGCTGAAATATAAAGATAATTGATGGAAAGACACATAATCCTAGGACATGAATAAGCTGAAATATATTAAAGATAATTGATGGACAGACACACAATCCTAGGACATGGATAAGCTGAAATATAAAGATAATTGATGGACAGACACATAATCCTATGACATGGATAAGCTGAAATATAAAGATAATTGATGGACACATAATACTAGGACATGGGTAAGCTGAAATATAAAGATAATTGATGGACAGACACATAATCCTAGGACATGGATAAGCTGAAATATAAAAATAATTGATGGACAGACACATAATCCTAGGACATAGATAAGCTGAAATATTAAGATAATTGATGGACAGACAATAGAAGAACCGCCATCATCGGCAATGAGATACGTTTTCATATTCCTTATCCATGTGTACGTGAGTAGTGAACACAACAAAGGGAACATGCAGATGAGGGTCAGGATGGTGTCCACAGAATGGAGAATAATTGCCAAAAAAATAATTGATAGAGAAAAAGAAGGAAAAAGTATAAAGATTAAAGAATAATTAGGTGCAAAAGAATAAACAATGTCGGTTGAAAATAAAAGAATTAAGTAATAAAATATTGAAAACAGTAATGAACTATGTATCAAATACAAGGGGAAAATCATGTTTACGAGAATTTTACAGAATAAGCGTTGTTTTTTAGAAATAAAGAAAAAACTGCCTCAAATATTTAAAGAATTTAATGATAAATTACCAACCCCAAAACCTGGGAACAGTATACCTAATATATATGTTCCTGCCCAAACCAAGGCCCTCCAAGATGTGCCTTTTCAATATTCCAATCAAACGAAGCCCCAAATTGTAAAATGCCCAAATTCCAACATGCCAACCAACAATACACATCCTATCGACTGATTGATTAATGGTTGTTTAAAATACGACAAGCGGCACATGTGAAGTAAGGATTGCTTATCCTTCTGGAGCACCTGAGGTCACAACCGCTTTTTGGTGGGATTCGTGTTCAGTTGCTCCGTCTTTAGTTTTTTATGCTTTGTTTAGTGTACTGTTGTGTGTCGCGAATAACAATTTTAAAATCGTTGTTTTTTATGCTTCATGTTTGTTTGTCTTGTACACATGATAAATTCGCCGTTTCAGAATCTAATGAATTCTGGGTAATATTTTCAAAAGCGCACACCAAAATCGTTTGTGATTAGCTAACAGTGTTCTAAACAATTGTAATTCAACCAACAACATGACGTAATTTGCGTTTTGGGATACGAACAATGAAATTACCCATAATCATTTAATTTCTGAAATTGCCAATTCTGTTTCAACTTACGTATTGGTCTAGGTTTCGGTTTACAGCGGCATGTTTCACAACCACGGCTATCTACGATATTTCCGTACGGACATGATATAAAACACACTCCCGGTCCGCACGCCGGAGGATATATCAACGGTCCATGCTTTGGATAAATACACTTCCTATTACATCCAAAAGTGCAACATTTCTTTCCTCCACTGCAGTCGTAGTCAGTATCACAACTATGACTTAGCTTAGCGGGACATTCTATATTTGACTTAGAACTTTTTGGACATTTGCCAACCTCAGTTTGAAATGCTGAAAAAATATCAAATAACTACATAAAGCCTGCAAATACATTCTCAAAGAATCTGTCTTTAAGTCGTTAATACATTTGATTTATTATATAAATGTTGTCTGCGCTTTTCTCTTTCGTTTTATTTAAGTGCACTCGTGGTTTCATTTAACATCCTGCATTTCGGTAGTACTTTTTATGATTTTTTTTGTTTTTGATCAAAAAAAAAAAAAGAGAATGACTCAGTATTTGAAATTTTCGTTTATTGGATTTTAATAAATAAAAAAAAAATTGTGCTGACTTGAGTTATCATTGATATAATCATAATTATAAATTAACTGTTAGCAAAAGTTTGAATTTTTGAAAACTAGGGCTTTTCTACCTCAGGAATATATTACCTTAGCTGTATTTGGCAAAAGTTTTAGGAATTTTTGGTCCTCAATGCTCTTCAACTTCGTACTCTATTTGGCCTTTTAAACATTTTTTTGATTCGAGCGTCACTGATGAGTCTTTTGTAGACGAAACGCGCGTCTGGCGTAATTATAAAATTTGAATCCTGGTATCTATGATGAGTTTATTTATTAACTTTCACAAGCACCAAACTTTCCGACCTTGATAGACATTGGTTTCACAGCGTGTAAAAACATATCATTGAAAGTTCATCATCCTGTTATCGTAATCAACAAACGATTCCAGGAAATGTTGTACGATCTTCCATTGTCCGTTATTGTTCAATGGGTGTTCTTCGTGACTTGTGGTTAATATAGACCCTCGTTCAATCACACATTTTCCTATATTCGAAAATAAGCTCTCCTTTATGAAATTTCAATTTAATTTTAAAACGCGTGTTGAAAATTGTTTAATGCATTAATACAGATTATAAGATTTCAAATATTTGCTTTTGTTTCGAGGCTTCATGATGCAGATTAATTCCTCAAAGGGTTTTGAGTGAAGCATACTTTATTTTTTATCTTTTTTTGTTTCAAACATTGTACATCAGTATCAGATATAATGTTGTACTAACGTTTTGGCTTACAGCGACATGTTTATCTAATACATTCCCATACATACACCCAATCTTACAAACAGGTCCACAACTTATAGGTCCTATAATCGCTATAAAATTTGACATGTGAAAGTAAGATGACCATATATATAAATATATATATGAAAAACAAAGCCAAATGAAGCAAGCAAAAATGCACAAGAAATCTTTAAAGAGTAGAATTGAATCAATTTAGAAAAGAAGCGACGCAAGGAGAAAAACAAGTACACAAAGAAAAAACACGATTTCACAATAACAGAAAAAAATATTTAAAGCCTATTTCTTCATTTTTTTTGTTTACTTCGCACCTCTCTAAATGATCAAGCAAATAAGCAGAAAAAGGTTTGCATGAAGCTTATTTTTTAACAAAATATCATTTATCATGAAATTGTAATTTCATCATCTGATACAAGATTACATGCCACTGTATTCAGTTAAACCGCCCTTTTTTGTTTGACAATGTGTGCTTTCGAATGGGGATAAATGGTTAGACACCCCTTTTTTATATGACTTGCATGTGTTGTAACCCCGTCCCCCTCCCTTTAAAAAAATTTCTGGATCTGCGCCTGGTATTTTGAAGCTAGTTCACACAAAAAAAAAAAAGAGTGGTTATTTGAGATTCTTAACAATACAAGTCACTTGACATGATAAAAAGCATTATAATATTTACTGCTTTAATCTTCGTTTAGATAAATAGTAAACTCTCAGAGATATTTTTTAACAGTCACAAGTACTACATCTATGAATATCATGTGTGTATCTGTGTATACTTAGATGAAGGTTTACAGTCACAAGTATTACATCTATGAATATCACATTTGTATCGATATCTATGTATACTTACGTGAAGGTTTACAGGCACAAGTATTGCATCTATGAATATCATATGTGTATCTGTGTTAGTCCGAGATTACTCTGATGTCCAACGGCTGTTTTGCCAGAGTAATCTCGGACTAATCTGTGTATACTTACGTGAAGATTTACAGGAACAAGTATTGCATCTATGAATATCATATATGTGTATCTGTGTATACTTACGTGAAGGTTTACAGGCACAAGTATTGCATCTATGAATATCATATGTGTATCTGTGTATACTTACGTGAAGGTTTACAGTCACAAGTATTGCGTCTATGAATATCATATGTGCATCTGTGTATACTTACATGAAGGTTAACAGTCACTATTAAGTATTACTATGAATTTCAAATGTATTTAAATATATACATAAGTGAAGGTTACAGTCTCAGGTATTACATCTATGAATATCATATGTGTATCTGTGTAAACTTACGTAAAGGTTTACATTCACAAGTATTACATCCATAAATATCATATGTGTATCTCTAGATATAGGGAGGTGTGGTATGAGTGCCAATGAGACAACTCTCCATCCAAGTAACAATTTATAAAAGTAAACCATTAGAGGTCAAGGTCCGGCCTTCAACACGGAGCCTTGGTGTTTCTGAATATACTTACGTGACGGTTTAAAGTCACAAGTATTGCATCCATGAATTTCATATGTGTATCTGATTATACTTTCGTGAAGGTTTACAGTCACAAGTACTATAGCAAAAAATATCATGTACTATGTATCTGTATATATACTTATGTGGAAGCTAACAGACACAAGTATTACATACAGGAGTATCATGTGTGTATCTGTGTATTCTTACATATGAGTTAACAGTCACAAGTTTAACATCTATGAATATGTTGTACTATGTATCCGTGTATTCTTACGAAGAGGTTGACAAGTATTACATTCATAAATATGATGCAAGTACATGTTTATACTTACGTGAAGGTTTACAGTCACAAGTATTACATCCATGAATATCATATATGTATATGTGTATACTTTCATGGAGGTTGACAGTCACAAGTATTACATCTATAAATATCATGTATGTATATGTTTATACTTACGTGAAGGTTTACAGTCACAAGTGGTACATCCATGAATATCATGTGTGTTTCTGTGTATGCTTACGTGAAGTTTTACAGTCACAAGTATTACATCCATGAATATCATGTGTGTTTCTGTGTTTGCTTACGTGAAGTTTTACAGTCACAAGTATTACATCCATGAAAAGCATGTGTGAATCCGTGTATGCATACGTGAAGATTTACACTCACAAGTATAATAATAATTCTGTTCATATCATGTGTGTGTGTGTATTCTTACGTGCAGGTTTACATTCACAAGTATTACAGCTATGTATACCATGTGTGTATCTGTGTATACTCTCATGAACGTTTTCAGTCACAAGTATTACATGTGTGTACCCATATATACTTACGTGTATGTTTACAGTCACAAGTATTACAGCCATGAATATCATGGGTGTATCCCCGTGGACAATCCTCACTACATTTAACTTCGGGGCAGACATAATCTGTTGGTGGTCTTATTACTGAAATCATTAATTGGATAAATATATGTGCTTAGATCAAGTTACAAAATTAAAGTAAATGAAAACAAATGTTTTAAATTAAATTAAGTTTTTCGTGATTCTATCACTGTTTTTCAAAGTTAACAGAAACCCAATGACAAGAAGCTACATGTATTACTAAAATAATATTTTTGAAAGGATTAATAGAAGTGAGAAACTGATGCCCCGCAATCTCCTCGTCCACATAGATCATAGGTACTTGAGAATAGGACAATTATTTTCAACCCTCCACTTTTTTTTCTAAAATCCGTTTTGTTATTTATTTGTTTTTTTACATTTCTGTTGTTTTTGCGTATTTCTGTGAGATATTAACACAAATATAATAGAATATTTTCACTTTATATTATCAATTCATAGTTTACTATCCACGGCTGTTACTGATAATATATATCTATATCAGGGGGGGAGGGGCAAAATAATTGTCCTTTTCACCTAGTTCCTATCATCAGTAATAAATGACGTGTGTTGACCAAAAAATATACGTTTCAATAAATTTAGGAATACCATTTCCATCAATCGCCCGCTGAGTCAAGTCGGATATGCTGCAATAGATTTGCTATTCATGTAAACGAAATACATTTATGAATAAAAAACCTTTTGTTGATCAAGGTGTGTTATTTTATTTTTTAAACAAAGAAAAAACAATAAATATAGATTGTTTACTAAATGAAATATCACTTACTCGTTTTCGATGACACTGACTGAAATGTAAACATGATAAATGAATTACGCACTGTGACTTTGAGATGAAGAACAGCAATACAGTTCCTTAGCTTTGTGTGTGTTTTGTCGCTGTGCTTGTACACCGTACTAACTCCATACGTAGGCATATACTATAGGTAAACTAAACTTTTGTTTATAGATATAGGAAGATGTGGTGTGAGTGCCAATGAGACAACTCTCCATCCAAATAACAATTTTTTTAAAAAGTAAACCATTATGTATACTTACATATGTCAAGTTACGTTTTCAATCAATCAATCAATACAAAAACTCAAGTGTCCTGTAATAGCCTATGATCTTGAATACATGTGTCAATGAAACAACAACCCGACAACAGAGAAGAGAACATCCAAATGCCATCGTTTTTAACGCTTCGAGAAAATCCCGCACCCGGAAACAGGTAAAAGATGGTCCATAATCAATTAAATATTTGTATAGTGTCCTGTATTTGTCATCTTTTATCCCAAAAATCAATATAGAGTTATCGAACTTAGTTGTCTAGATGTGAACTTAGATTCCGTGTTGAAGGTCTTATACTGTTACTTGAAGTTGAAGAGCAGCAATACATATAGAAATATGCAAGTCATAAAAAAATAAAATCTTTACATGATTGGTCCCTAATTCTTACTATCGGTTAAATGGACAGATATAATAAGCTATTGTAATATCAGTATCAACAAAGAACATCTTCTTATTCGATAAAAAGTTATAAAAATTGATACGCTTAAAAAGTAAGAGTCCGGCTCGAAAAAAATGAATATGTTTTCAGTTTTAGTAAATGTAAATAATTATGTGAACCAATGATGTTAACAAAGTAAATAAAACGTGTCATTTTAAAATACATGTATTTACCTCAATGTTTAGCGACAATAGTAAACTGCATATAATAATCCGTAACATGTTTACAGGTATAATACTTTGCATTCTATGTCTAAACTTTTTATAACAGGTAGATTTATTAAAACAAGCATGAACGTCATTCCACGCGTCAAATGAAACGACAAAGATGAAACTAAGGCCAACACAATTACATTTTGGTTTTTCTAACACTTATACTAAATTTTGACGCAGACAGTTTTTAAATATTTTCATGAATGACCATTAATTAACGAAGACTATTCAATATCTTACAAGTTTTCAAAATACGAATTAAAAGCACAGGCACTTGTCTCAGGGAAAAAAATCTGAGACAAGTGTCTATGTTATATTAAGGTTGATAGGGAGACAAGTGTCTATGTTATATTAAGGTTGATAGGGAGACAAGTGTCTATGTTATATTAAGGTTGATAGGGAGACAAGTGTCTATATTATATTAAGGTTGATAGGGAGACAAGTGTCTATGTTATATTAAGGTTGATAGGGAGACAAGTGTCTATGTTATATTAAGGTTGATAGGGAGACAAGTGTCTATGTTATATTAAGGTTGATAGGGAGACAAGTGTCTATGTTATATTAAGGTTGATAGGGAGACAAGTGCCTGTCATGTTATATTAAGGTTGATAGGGAGACAAGTGCCTGTGTTCAAAAGCCTGCAATCTATAAATTAGACAGAATTTGTTTTTCTAATATAAAATTGAGAATGGAAATGGGGAATGTGTCAAAGAGACAACAACCCGACCATAGAGCAGACAACAGAAGAAGGTCACCAACAGGTCTCCAATGCAGCGAGAAATTCCCGCACCCGGAGGCGTCCTTCAACTGACCCTTAAATAAATATATATACTAGTTCAGTGATAATGAACGCCATACTAAACAAACCTTCTCCCTTTTTCTGAAACAATAGCATAACATCACAACATAGAAAACATGTTTATGAGATCTCAACTCTCCCCCTCTACCTCTAGCCAATGTAGCCAATGAAGAAAAGTAAACGCATAATAATACGCACATTAAAATTCATTTCAAGAAAAGTCCGAGTCTGATGTCAGAAGATGTAACTAAGAAAATAAAACAAAAAATGACAATAATACATAAATAACAATAGACTACTGGATGTTAACTGACATGCCAGCTCCAGACTTCAATTAAACTAATTGAAAGATTATGTCTTCATCATATGAATATCAGGCACAATCCTGCCCTTTAGGGGTTAAGTATCATACCATCATAACATATATGATAAGAACATAACCCGTGTCATGCCAACAACTGGTTTTTAAATAAATGTGCTTAGTTCCGATGCAAAGACCCTATAAGTGAATCAATATTAACGCCAAAATATGCAATCTTTATTGACCTGACAACAGTATCGTAACTATATCCCTTCTTAATAAGACTATTTAATAAGTGGTGCACAGTTAGTCCCCATTGGAATTCCGATAACCTGACAATATACGGAATCTCCAAAGCGAATTCAAGGCTAGATATAGTATCAAAGTATTTCCAATTGACATAGTTTTTTTTGTTTATTGCTATTAAAAAATGACCTAAAAGAGTTTGAACATATATATTCAGATTCTGACTTTTTTAAATGCCCATTTAATTAGGTGTGTAAATTTTTACTTAATGAGAATGTGAGGCAATGTGGTATTTAGGGTAGAAAAATCAAAACTTTGAACAGATCCAAAATCACCAATATAAGACAGATTTCGGTGGGGAAGAGTAGACGGTCGATTCAGGATGCATCACCCTAAGGGAGCTACATATATATATATATATTTATATATATAAAGTGCCTAGAAAATCAACCCAACGATGTTAGAGTAGATTTGATTCGTTATAATGGATGAGGTACAATAAAGGTCCACAGCATTATTTGTCATCTGAGTCGACTTAAAATTTTTAATGGAAAAGAAAATCGCGTCCAAAATCCAAATCTAAATGGCCTACACAAGTTTCCAACATCCTGTTACGTTGTCATTCATGTATGAATAATGAATACATTAAAACAAGAACAAAAACAACTTAAATATTTTTTAAAACATTTACAGCTTTTTGTTGTGTATCAGTCAATTAAATAGCTTAGACAGTCACGTGATATGCAAAGAACCCCAACCAAAAAAAAAAATTAACAGTGGTGGATCCAATGGTGATATACTTGGGGTTGAAACACCCCTTTTTGACGATCGATGTTTTTAAATGAGACCATATATGGGTAGACCCCCCTTTATTGTCCTGGGTCACTTACTGTAAGAACCCCTTTCAGAAATGGCCAGATCCGCCCGTCAGCATATTACAGAGAGTGGTTACTGTTTAGTATACAAAGAAGCACGTGTAGAGGTCAACATATTACAAAAAGTGGTTAGTGTAAAGTCTTGTCACGGATCATATTCTATGTAAATGTTCGTCCCTGCAAACAAAGTTTTGGGGGAATCACCATATCCGTCCGTCCATTAGTATTTCTGTTGTTTGCCTGTGTGAATATCCGTGTGTCATTATTTATTAAACCGCAAGTCACGCAATTCATCCTTAACGGGCAAAACAAAAATTATCGCTAATTAATGTGTGCTTTTTCACTTTTTCTTTGTCGCTGGTCTTATTTATTATCTATTAAATTTACTGCTTGTACTGATCTTTGTCTGAGGTCGACAACATCAGCACTTCTTTATGGACCTAATTCTGATTTTTTTAAATAGATATAGGAAGATGTGGTGTGAGTGCCAATGAGACAACTCTCCATCCAAATAACAATATATAAAAGTTAACCATTTATAAAAGAACATTTAAATACTCTGGTCTTATTACCTGGAATAATTTACCAAATAATATTAAAGCAATAGATAAATTAGACCAACTGTTTAAACTATTTTCTAACTGAACAGAATAAAGATGCACGAAACTAATGTTTTTTTCTTCTTCTATTGAATACATATGTACTTATGAGGGCCCTCATGGGGTTTTTGATTATGTGATTACTTGGCCGTTTTTTTAATGATTATTTGATTATTAAGCCAAATATTTCATGATTATTTGATTACCTAGGACTGTATTTTTAGTTTATGATTATTTGATTACTAAAGATAAGCAAATATTTAATGATTATGTGATTATATTGGCAAAAAAATGGTGATTATGTGATTACTAGGACCCCCCCATGAGGGGCCTCATATTTAAGCTGCTATATATAACTGTATTATGTATTTTAATTTCTATGTATTTTTATGCCCCACCTACGATAATAGAGGGGCATTATGTTTTCTGGTCTGTGGCTCCGTTCGTCCGTCCGTCCGTCCGTTCGTCCGTCCAGGTTAAAGTTTTTGGTCAAGGTAGTTTTTGATGAAGCTGAAGTCCAATCACGGGGGGGGGGTAAGTTCCTATTATTTGGTATACGGGGATGTGCCAAAAATATGGGTCATAATTTTGCGAGATTTTATATAAAAATGACCCTCCTTTTTAATGACATCCTATATTACGGATTACAAATGTGTCGAGGTTTGTGATTGGATAACAACACATAGATGTCAGTATATATTCAGGAAACTGCCGGGGTATATACGACGTTTTTATCCCCAATTGGAACCTCAAAAACGTCATCATAACACCGGTTACTATGTGACGTAGTCAAAAGCTATCAGACTGTCAGAGGCTCACAGAGGGAAAATAATGACGTGCTTCAGTCAATAATACATTTTTGATACAAAATCACGCATTTTACACTTTTAATACTTAAATTTAATGTTAAAAGTGTTATTATAAATTATTACATACACGATAAAATTATGTTCACAGCAAATTAGAAAATCCTTCATATATGCCGAACATATCAGGTTGGGTTTTTCAATATATATGTGTTGTCAACAAATACCTGCACTGGAAAATAACATTAAGTCAGGGGTAATCCGTAATATATGTGTAATTCAGGTCTCAGAAAGGGTATATACTGTGACATTCCCGGCTTAGGGCTTATATCCCCTTCGCCTTCGGCTCAGGGGATATAAACTCTAAGCCGGGAATGTCACAGTATATACCCTGTCTGAGACCTGAATAACATATAATATTAAAATGCATTTACGTTTGATAACTGTATATTGATTTGGGGTATGATCTACATATCATATATAAATATGCTATTGAGAATCCATGCGTATATATAACGATAAAATATATGTGCACCAAACGATGTCAATTCATATATAAAAACTTAAGGATAGCTGGTATATTTATGAATTATGAGTGATGATGAGTTAGTGCTTATATATAAGCATGGGTCATATTTTAAATATTGTATATAAGTATAGGTCATTCTTTCTTAAATATTGATATAACTATAGGTACTGAATTTCAGTGAATGTTATATTAAAATGGGTACGTTTTTTAAGGCAAAAATGGCACACCCCTACCAAAAAAATATTGAATTTACCCCCCCCCCCCCCCCCCCGTGAGTCCAATCAACTTGAAACTTAGTACACTTGTTGCTTATGAGATGATCTTTCTAATTTTTAAGCCAAATTAGACTTTTGACCCCAATTTCACGGTCCACTGAACATAGAAAATGACAGTGGGAGTTTCAGGCTAAAGTTTTTGGTCAAGGTAGTTTTTGATGAAGCTGAAGTCCAATCAACTTGAAACTTAGTACACTTGTTGCTTATGATATGATCTTTTAATTTTAATGTCAAATTAGATAATTACCAAATTTCACGGTCCATGCATGGAACATGGAAAAGAATAGTGCGAGTGGGGCATCCGTGTACTTTGGACACATTCTTGTTTTTTGTATTATTAGTTTTTGAAGGCCTCATGGAAGATTAACATGTCATTGTTATATGTGTTACTTTCGAATTCGTTATTTAAAGATTTTTATTTATTATATGTTACGTGGTATGACCCACATATACATAGATAGATTGTGGTACCGGCGTGGACAAAATTAGTAATCAACTTTATGATGGTGGTATTGTAATGGACAATCATTGGGGCTTAGTCTTATAAAAAAGAAGATGTGGTATATAATTAAGAGATAACTGTATTGTATTTGAAGCTTTAAGGACGTCCATCGGTAGTTTTACTGGCGCAAATTTAGTTTACCTGGCGACGCGGAGCGAAGCTATAGATAGAACGGCGGACCAGTTTACTGTCCACAATAGACCAAAATGACACAGACATTAACAACTATTGGTCATCGTACGGCCTTCAACGATGAGCAAAGCCCATACCGCATAGTCTTCTATTTTAGCGGTAATTGGAGATCATCCTTAATAAGGGACTCGGGGATTATTAATGCTATTTTCCCTGAATTCAGGTGTCAAACTTTATTCGGTTTCTAATAAAGAAAATTAGAGATTAAAATGTTCATTATGCAAGTCACCGTCTATCCAACAAAAACTAATTCGTGGCCACGGTACTCTCAAACAAATCGATTAAACACCAATAATCGATTTTTAATGTTTTTAGATATAAATGTGCCTTACGGTTTCCTATAGTTGTTAATTTCTGTGTCGTTTTGGTCTCAGGCTTGTAGAGAGTTGTCTCATTGGCAATTCTACCACATTTTTTTTTTTTATAATATCATGTAAAAGTTTTTAAAAAATCAGTTGTGCCGATGTGCAAAATGAATATGTATGTTTTAATGACATTGAGCATATAGATCAGGTTTTTTTTTATTAAACGTCTTCTCTTTGTCATTGATCATGTTGATTAAAATGTATCTTGCCAAAGTTATTAACATGTGTAACCGGAGAGCACGATTTTTAATTGCTTGTCTCCACCAGGACTCGAACCTGGGACCCATGTGTTACAAGGCAGCGCGTATACCGACTGAGCTAAAGAAGTACTTCCTTAGCTCAACCGCTTATGCTGACTAAGTATCTACCAAATGTTCTAAGGGAAGCAATCCCGTCACACATGTATGTTAAAGTTGTTTTTCTTTTCCCTTAAGTTTTGTTAATATCAGTGGCGGATCCATAACTTTTTATATGGGAGGCCAAGTGACTGACCTAAGGGGTCCACTTCAGTCATTCTTCAGTGATTTCCAATATAGTCAACCAAATTATTCCCAATAAAGTCAACCAAATTATTCCCAATATTATAGTCAACCAAATTAAGTTCCCTCAAAACGGAGTGTCCCCCTTTTTATCCCCTCCCTTTCCCCTTTTCCACCTATGGATCCGCTTATGGATATTAATTTTCTATACGCTTAACAAAATAAAAAAAAATGAATTTCTCATATTCATAAAATTACTTTTTTCATTAATTTTCTTCTTGAAAGACATTATCCTTACTAATTAGCGGAAATCCCGGAACTTACCTTTTCCGTGTTTTTTTTTATTTATTATATAGTTTGTTATTGTGAAAGTTATTTCAATTGGTCGAAATATATCAATCAACCAATCAACGTAGCCGTTTCAAGTTAGATCGGCTAGCATTTCGACAATAACACGATCTTTATTTCCAAAAATACTGTTAAAAAAGATAAAACACTGTAAGTAAACATGTCGGTGCATCATTCAGGTTGAAATTATGATTTTACCTGTATCGAAGTCTAAATAAATAACTACTCAAATGCTAATATTTGTAAAACGAAAACCACAGCAAAAAGTTTTCCTTGAAGTTGGAGTTGCAGTTCTGTACATGACTACATCTGTGCTGTAAATTTGTTATTTTACTTTTATTTAAGAGTAAAACCATCATTTATTTTAAAATTTCATCTTATTGTGAAAAATCACTCTTATTTAAAATACAATCAGATAATACTTTTCTGATACATGTACCTTTTATGTGTAACCATAGTCATGATAGCCCAAATAATTATGATGTCTTAGGTGTCAAAGAAAAAAAATATAATAGCCTTTCAAGACGTCATAATTATTTTCACTAGTGTAACCAGAGAACGTGATTCTCCTTAGAATACAAAATCATCTTTGTCTTCATTGGGACTCTGTGTTACAAGACAATGCATTTACGGACTGAGCTAAAGAAGATGAAGATATCTTCATTTATATATAACTTCCCTGGCTAGGTTCTTCTTTTAACAGTGATTTTATTGTTTGGCGCCAATGTAACAGGACTGTCAAGTTTTCACGAAGCAGATGCGTGAGATTTGGCAAAAATTGTAAAGGTCAAAGAGAAAAAAAATATATATCAAAGGAAAATGCCGCCAAATTGTAGAGCATGATATAAAATTATCTCCTCCAGGACTCGAACCCAGGACCTCTATATTACAAGACATGTATACCAACTGAACTAATGAAGTCCTTCTCTAGCTCAGCCGCTTATGTCTGGTTAACATGGTCAGTGTTCGAGCTTAGCCATTTTCAGAGAGTGCGTCGCCCACCCTTTCCCAAGTGCCGCTCTGTGCCCTTTTTACAGTTTCCAGGGCGCCCTTCCTTTTTTGAAGATCGATTGTATATTATTTTGTTTGTATTGATATGATCTGCTAATTACTAAATTTTACCGGGCGTAAAGTTTATCAGGGTTCTCGCTAAGACGCGTATACGCGTCCTGGACGCATGGAAATCAAGCTGGACGCGTCATTTTTGAAACACGTGAGTCCCTGGGACGCGTCCTCGTTTTATCCCCTGAGTCCCAGACACATCGTTTTCCATAGAAGATTCTTGATTCCGACTTTGTTTTGACAGGAAACTATACCGGAAGTTGACATTTTTATGATATGCGCGGAACAATATTTTTGTTGACTGATACGATTTTTTAAAAATTAAACGTATTTCATACTAAAATTTCATAATTCTATTCAAAATGATCAATAAATATGATAAAGTTACCTATAACTTTATCGATTTTGTAATTTTACGAGTATTTGAAATGCTTGACTACTTCCACGTGTTGAACATCACGTACTTATCGATTGAAACATAGAAAGTAAAATATTTATGTGAACTTGAAAGCAAATAATAAAATATTTCGTTAATGATTCTTGGTGTATAAAATATGTCATAAAACAGTGTAGATTAAAAAAAAATACGGATGAGAATAATTCTACTTGTCTTCGAATGATGTAACAATTTTCTCGTATTGTGCATGTTGAACATCACGATCGTAAACAAAGGTAAAAATTGTTTGGAAAATCCGAATAAAACATAATTAAAATATAATCACTATTTACCCAAGCTCATTATGTTGAACAGAGTTCACTTTATAGTTGCTTGCTTTTATTAAATATAATGATAATTATCGTGATTCAAACATCAAAGTGATTATTAACTCAGTGATTAAATTAATTAAAATTAATTAATAATAATTAATATGAACTATGTTCATACAATCGAAATTTCTTATAAATACTGGCTTGCCCAACAAAATCATATCAGTAAAATGTAGTGCTTTTATATATCTGCTTTGTGTTTTATTAATGATCTATAGTGCTTTTATAATAAATGCTTTATTGTGTATGTACTGTAGTGCCTTTTAAATGCCTGTAATACATGTTGTAGTGAACAATATCAAGATACAATAACATGATTTATTATCAGATATAATAAAAATTATCAATCTAACACGCATCGTTCTAGTTTTATTTCTTCATATTTCTTCATATTGAGACACAAAAAATTACATGCATCCTGGACTCATCAAAATCTGCTGGGACTCACCATTTCTAAAAGTGATGAGTCCCAGGACTCACCATGAAAAATTCCTAGTGAGAACCCTGGTTTATAACTTTGTTTACGACCCCAAGCTAATCAACAGTTACAGGTGGTGTCATAATCTGTTGTTATAGGATTATCCGTTTATAGGATGGGTCATTACTGATCATTAACATTAATTCATTCAAATAGAATCAGACAGTCAGCAATTATCTTATTATTAAATGCCAGAAAGTTGAAAACCAAAAACAACTCGTGGAAGACATCGTTTTACTTGTTCTCTGTGAAATAAATAGCAAATTCAGACGTACATATGTATTTGTCATTGACTGCCCTCATTTTTAATACGAAAATAACAAAATTGGCCGCAATATTGTTGATCATATTTAAATCTTCTACATACTGTTTATAATCTTCCAAAGAAGGAGAACACCAGAATAAAGAAAGATAACTCAATCTGATTTTTTCCTTGCATTGAGTAACCCACTTAACATATTCTAAAATATGTCTACATACTTCTTTGTCATATATGATTAGGTATTTTGAGTTATGGGAAAAGTTAAAGAGGGTCTTAGTACATGTAGCAGTGTTGGTAAGGTGCCTTGGTCATCTTTCTCTGTTTTCTTTATTTCAATACAAATTTTCAATGCTATATTATGCTAACATTGTGCATTTACTGAGCATTAAGCACAGAATAGGTAGAAAGGTGAAACTGGTAAGGCAATGTGTGTCAGAGTCAGACCATAGCAACAGAATGAAGCAGGACACCTTTCAAAACATGCTGCATATAAAGCTTAAGCAATGATTTAAAAACTTGTGTGACAAGCTGCTTGACAAGTTTTTCAGCCTAAAAAGTAGAAAGATAGAGTAATAGATGGGCTAATGATGTAGTTCTTGTATTTAACTAGTGATTTCAAGAAATAAACACAATGTTTGATTAATATCTTTATTAAAACATGCCCTTTTCATATAATCATATCACAAGTTAAATGCCCTTTTTCAGGATTGGCACCCTGCCCTTTTGAAATTATCCTAGCTGGCACACTGATGGTTCAGTATCTATCTTACATACCAAGGGAAGAAATCCTGTCACACATGACTTAGGGATGGTCTACATCAAATATGAGGTTCCAATTTTGATTGTATGAATGATCTGCCTCAGTTGACCTGGTGTCATTCTAGAGAGCAAATGTATAGGATTTGTGACTAGAAGATATTTGCTTTTTAACATCTGTAAAAAGGCACCAGTTGATCATATTTTTGTATGAGACAATCAAAACCATATGGGACTGACTTGATATCTGAATGTTCAAAGCCTTATCACTACCTTTTTTGATACACAAAATATAGTGCATTGATCAAAACATTCTATACATCATTGTACATCCTATTCATCATGTTCATGAACATTTCACGAAATTTATGGATTTAATATATGCTCACATATTCAAGGCACAAAATATTGATACACTTGTCAAGAAAATAACATAACATTTGCAAGGTGCATGAATCTAATATGATCACAGGGTTCGACACTAACGGTAGTCCGGTGCCCTCCTAAAATCTAGGAGGACTACTAAAACATGGTTAATCAGAAGTCCTGTGGACCACCTGGAAATTTGTATATGGTCTTGCTATTTCAATGCTAAAAAATGGCATAAAAGTTCTCCCAATAATGTTTACATTTTCAAAAAGTGATGGCATTGACAGTAAAGAACGTAAATTTCATTTGATATTACGAATTTCAAAGCACTTTTGAGGTCCAGGTTTCTGATCAGAATCATCACAGTGTTTGTAACACATGGGATTTTCAATGAAAATGTCTGATAACCAAAATATATGTGAACTGCAGAAAAGACAGCAAAGGTCAAAAATAAAAACGGAGATGAGTTAAAAAAACACTTTCCAAATTTGGATAACAAAAATCATTACCCCCCTCCCCCAAAAAGAAATAAGTAGAGGTAGTTTAAAAAAAAAAAAGATAACAATATCTTTTTGGAAGCTTTCCTGTTAAAAAAAACATAAGCATGCCATTCAAAATAATATTAAAGGCATTTTGTTTCAGCAACATATCCACTGAATATGGATTTCAACAGTGGTGATGAAGTTGACCTCTAGTACACAAACAAAGACATTGTATCACTTTAACAAAAATCTTATAAACTGATTGAAGAATTAATGTAAACTAAAAACATTGACTGATCTTTATCCTTTTTTCTAAATAATTCTGGAATAAAAGGTCAAATGTAAACTAAAAAAATTGACTGATTTTTATCCTTTTTCTAAATAATTCTGGAATAAAAGGTCAAATAACTCCTCCAAACAAGGCCTTAGAAATTGGCTCAGAATGCAGGATTTTGCATCGCATTTTTCAAAATTTTCTGGCGGGAAAAGTTCAGGAGTAATAAAACTGATTCACTGTCACTGAATGTTAACTTTATTTTATCAGAAATAAAACCAAAATATTTTCAAAACTCAAATGAACATTTGTGTGCTTTTGAGGCGCTCAGAGGACAGGAAATTGCATCTTATTTTTTAAAAATTTCTTGGGGGGGGGGGCATGCCCCAAAACCCCCCTAGCTAGTTCGAGCCGCGATGCGGCCCTCAACAGTGATAGAGGTGGCCCTACAGGACTACCCAAATCATTTTCTTGGTAGTCCTTTGGACTACATATCCTTTAATGTTAGTGTCAAACCCTGTAATATCCAGTCAAGGGTCTAACTTAAATAAGTTATTAGAGAAAAATAACATACATATATCGTTATTGTGGGCTAAAATATAAAAAAAACTGTGATAACATATGTATGTTACATGTTTCAAAGAGGCAATATACATCCTTTACTTTGTTAAATTGTATACAAGTTCTATTGGTATTATTATGGTTTTTATGCATACTAAACTTTGGAAAGATATAACAGTTTATAATTTGCCAAAGATGTACAGTTCACCTATGTTATTATAGAAAATATATGCCTGTAATAACTAAAGGGTGTTATTACAGCTTTTTTAATCTCTTCAAAGTCATTTGTCAGACATATATCGCTATGTATTTTAATTCATTGTAAGAAATAATGATCAGAGCATGTAATGAGGTTCTGAGCAAGCTTCCCAGTAATTCCCAAATGTCTCATTTTATAAGTTACATGCCTTTAATAACTAATCCTTGTTATTACAGCTTAGTCAAGTTAGTGTATCCCTTAAAAGCATTGTCTCATTGATTTACCATGGTTGATCAAAAATGTATTAATTGAATTGGAAATTAATTATCAAGGTTATGCATTAAGTTTCTGTGCAAAATTTCAAGAAATCCCAAGAGCCCACTAAAGATAAAAATATATTTTGATATATTAACTAATAACAAACATATGTTACTACAGATTAAGAAATAAAGAGCAGACAACTAATGAAAGTATCTATAATAACACATGTATGTTATTTTTCTCTAATAACTTATTTAAGTTAAACCCTTGACTGATATCTGCCTTTAAAATAGAATGATATAATTGTTAACATTATCTTTTAAAAATTTGGAGCTATCTTACTTTGTCTAGAATTTCTGTTTAAGAATCCACTACAACCAATGCAATAATTAATTTTACTAGAGAATGGGATGGTAAGCAAGTCACAGTGTTATGGTCTCTCATAATTACATTTGCCTTGGTTTTTTGTTAACTGCCTACAGTGCTTACAGTGCTTTGATTGTTATTTTGCAGAGAGAAAATGTCTTTATCCCGTAGAGAATGGGATGACTTGAAATCCCAGTTGGAGGGGACTGTCAACAAATTTCTGGGATTTTCAGAGCCAAGTCTTGTTACTGCAGCATTGAATTGTATAGACAAAGGATATGAAAGAGACAAAGCTATTCGTAAGTAATATTAAAACAAAAGGGAGGTAATAAAAGAATAAAGGGACATAACTAAAGGTAATCAAAGAATAAAGGGAGATAACTTACGGTTTTCAGAGCTAAGACTTGTTACCGCAGCATTGAATGGTATAGACAAAGGATATGAAAGAGACAAAGCTATTCGTAAGTAATATTAAAACAAAATGGAGGTAATAAAAGAATAAAGGGAGATAACTAAGGGTAATCAAAGAATAAAGGGAGATAACTTACGGTTTTCAGAGCTAAGTCTTGGCACTGCAGCATTGAATTGTATAGACAAAGCTATTCGTAAGTAATATTAAACCAAAAGGGAGGTAATAAAAGAATAAAGGGAGATAACTAAGGGTAATCAAAGAATAAAGGGAGATAACTTACAGTTTTCAGAGCTAAGTCTTTGCACTGCAGCATTGAATTGTATAGACAAAGCTATTCGTAAGTAATATTAAACCAAAAGGGAGGTAATCAAAGAACAAAGGGAGATAACTAAAGGTTTTAAGAGCAAAGACTTGTTACCGCAGCATTGAATTGTATAGACAAAGGATATGAAAAAAGAAACAAAGCTAATCATGAATTTCATGTATTTGTCAGAGTTTTCATTAGGGTGTCGTCATTTTTGTCCATGGTCAGCCCAACAGGGAAAAAATTATTGCTTTATAATTAGTTTTCTAATTTAGAGTCCCCATGACAAATTAAAGCAATTAAATGTTATCCAATTTTTATTAGTTTTAAACTTTAAATAAAATGAAGATACAAGTACATGTATATGCGTTGAATATCCAAAACATATGTATGTTCAAACAAACTAAAAACATACAAGACTGACAAAGACCAGAGAATTGTCTAATTGGAAAAAAACAAAAGAAACATAAGACAGGTCTCCATAGATATTTAGCATCCTGGTATACAGGGGGAAAGGCTAACAACAGTACACCAAACACAACAATATATAAACTACATAAAATATATTATCACTATTTTACGAAATTTTCCTTTTGATCTTGCTGACTGATAATTAACTAATCATTTACTAATGTACTGTGTATATATACATTTGAGGTATCAGTCATTCTTATTATTAAAGATATAAACCTACGAAGATATTGACTCTCATTTATGACTGATACCAATCGTTTTCCCTCATTTTGACTGATTTCTTCTTAATGTAGTGTAATTTTATGTTTCTTTCATTTTCTGTTAAATTTCACTTGTGTGCAGAGTTCAAATTCTTGACTTAAGAGTGAGGCCTTACTATCCTCTTCGCGTGGTCTTTACATGGTGATGAATCAGGAACTGATTAATAAATTATGCATAGACATTGGTAAGTGAATCTAGAGACTTTGCGTTTAAAATTGTGAAAGGACATCATACGTTTAATCTTTTTCGGGTCTAGAAGACTTTAACAGAACATTTCTGAAGATTTATTTTTTTAATAGACTTGATTTTATTTGTTTAAGTTTTTTTTTTTCGTATACAAAAAAAACTTGTCCCCGGGGGAGGAGATAACTAATCATTTACTAATGTGTATATATACATTTGAGGTATCAGTCATTCTTATTATTAAAGATATAAACCTAGGAAGATGTTGACTCATTTAATAATTTCCTTTCTCAGTGAAGTCAAGTGATATGAAAACTATCACTAGAAACTAAGGGGGCATGTGGCGTTGCTAATGAAATTGATAAGGAATTGACAACATCTTACTAGTTAAAATATCGATAAACAGATTATCATTGATCAATGTCGTTGATATGATCAACAATTATTCATAAATAGGCGTCAATATTCTGTTGTTATTTTTAGGGAAATTATCAGAAATTCTGGACGACTCCCAATCAGAAAAATTTGCAGATAAACTGTTCAGAGTGTGGGACGAATTCAAAGCTAGTAGTAGAAAAAGACAAAAGAGAAAGGTAAGCTCAGTATGAATGATGTAAACATATTTACCTCTCATACATTTATCATAAACTTAGTCGCACGATTTTATCATTTTTTTCGCATAAAATTTTGTAAAATCGTCAAAAAATATATCATTTGGTAAGTGTTGTTGTAAAAATATGTCAGCTTATTAATGGGCGTGTTTTGAAGCCAAAGTTTAACAATTGTCACCCATTTGTAAACAATCAACATTACAAAGAAGCGTGGATATTCAGGTAGGCATGTGTATAACAGGTACATTAAGGTGGTACCTAACACTACAGGGAGATAACTCTGTAAAGTCAGCTTAACGTTTTAATTACGTTGTGTTGTAAAAGGAATATTAAGCTTCTCAATGATCAAAATTGTTGTTTGTCAAATTGCTATATAACCAGTGTAATTTTTCTGGAAAAAACGGTTGGTTCAAAAAAAAAATATTTTTTTTATTTTTGTTAAAGTCTCAAAGTAAATACTATGACAAAATTTTATGAAAATTAAACGAGCCAAATTGATTTTAGTGAAAGTGTTGAGATATAGTTTATCTTGATGACGGAGCGATGTTTACACTTGGTTTTGTATTTGCAATTGCATATTGCAATCACCAGATTTTTATGAGAAAGGTCATGCTGCATACTGAAAACATGACAAATGTTTGATGGTAGCGAGCAATTTAAAAAAAGTAAATTTCTTCTAAATTTGGACAAATTATAAAATTTTCTTTGAAAAAAAGTATATGGACAGGTGTCATATGGTATTTTGAACCCCCTAAAAAGTGAACCCGGGGTCAAAATACCATGCGGTAAAATGACCCCGGGGTCATTATACCGCATGGTATTTTGACCCCGGGGTCATTTTTCACATATGGTATTTTGAACCCCCCTGCGGTATATTGAACCCCCCTGTTTTTGATAAATAATATTGCAGATAATCTAATTTACAATTTATTGGCTATCATTTTTTTTAATTTGTGGTTTTAAGTAGGGGGTTCAATATACCGCAGGGGGGTCAAAATACCATGGCTAAGTAAAATTTTCAAAATATCTTTTCCAGTTTATTAAATACATACAGACTACTTATTGAAGTATTATAACCATGGTAAGGAGTTAGAATAGCTTGAATTTTTGAAATTCAAGGTCTATAGTAGGGGGTTCAATATACCGCAGGGGGGTCAAAATACCATGGCTAAGTAAAATTTTCAAAATATCTTTTCCAGTTTATTAAATACATACAAACTACTTATTGGAGTATTATAACTATGTAAAGGAGTTAGAATAGCTTGAATTTTTGAAATTCAAGGTCTATAGTAGGGGGTTCAATATACCACAGGGGGGTCAAAATACCATGGCTAAGTAAAATTTTCAAAATATCTTTTTCAGTATATTAAATACATACAAACTACTTATTGGAGTATTGTAACTATGTTAAGGAGTTAGAATAGCTTGAATTTTTGAAATTCAAGGTCTATAGTAGGGGGTTCAATATACCGCAGGGGGGTCAAAATACCATGGCTAAGTAAAATTTTCAAAATATCTTTTCCAGTATATCAAATACATACAAACTTCTTTTTGGAGTATTATAACTATGTTAAGGAGTTAGAATAGCTTGAATTTTTGAAATTCATGGTCTATAGTAGGGGGTTCAATATACCGCAGGGGGGTCAAAATACCATGGCTAAGTAAAATTTTCAAAATATCTTTTCTAGTATATTAAATACATACAAACTACTTATTGGATTATTATAACTATGTTAAGGAGTTAGAATAGCTCGAATTTCTGAAATTCAAGGTCTATTATGTAGGGGGTTCAATATACTGCAGGGGGGTCAAAATACCATGGCTAAGTAAAATTTTCAAAACATCTTTTCCAGTATATTAAAAACATACAAACTACTTACTGGAGTAATATAACTATGTTAAGGATTTAGAATAGCTTTAATTTTTGAAATTCAAGGTCTATAGTAGGGGGTTCAATATACCACAAGGGGTTCAAAATACCATGGCTAAGTAAAATTTTCAAAATATCTTTTCCAGTATATCAAATACATACAAACTACTTATTTGAGTATTATAACTATGTTAAGGAGTTAGAATAGCTTGAATTTTTGAAATTCAAGGTCTATAGTAGGGGTTTTAATATACCGCAGGGGGTCAAAATACCATGGCTAAGTAAAATTTTCAAAATATCTTTTCCAGTATATTAAATACATACAAACTACTTATTGGAGAATTATAACTATGTTAAGGAGTCAAAATAGCTTGAATTTCAGAAATTCAAGGTCTATAGTAGGGGGTTCAATATACCGCAGGGGGGTCAAAATACCATGGCTAAGTAAAATTTTCAAAATATCTTTTCCAGTATATTAAATACCTACAAACTACTTATTGGAGTATTATAACTATGTTAAGGAGTTAGAATAGCTTGAATTTTTGAAATTCAGGGTCTATAGTAGGGGGTTCAATATACCGCAGGGGGGTCAAAATACCATGGCTAAGTAAAATTTTCAAAACATCTTTTCCAGAATTTCAAATATATACAAACTACTTATTGGAGTATTATAACTATGTCAAGGAGTTAGAATAGCTTGAATTTTTGAAATTCAAGGTCTATAGTAGGGGGTTCAATATACCGCAGGGGGGTCAAAATACCATGGCTAAGTAAAATTTTCAAAATATCTTTTCCAGTTTATTAAATACATACAAACTACTTATTGGAGTATAACAACTATGTTAAGGAGTTGGAATAGCTTGAATTTTTGAAATTCAAGGTCTATAGTAGGGGGTTCAATATACCGCAGGGGGGTCAAAATACCATGGCTAAGTAAAATTTTCAAAATATCTTTTCCAGTATATTAAATACATACAAACTCTACTTATTGGAGTATTATAACTATGTTAAGGAGTTAGAATAGCTTTAATTTTTGAAATTCAAGGTCTATAGTAGGGGGTTCAATATACCGCAGGGGGGGGGGGTCAAAATACCATGGCTAAGTAAAATTTTCAAAACATCTTTTCCAGTATATCAAATATATACAAACTACTTATTTGAGTATTATAACTATGTTATGGAGTTAGAATAGCTTGAATTTTTGAAATTCAAGGTCTATAGTAGGGGGTTCAATATAACGCAGGGGGGTCAAAATACCATGGCTAAGTAAAATTTTCAAAATATCTTTTCCAGTATATTAAATACATACAAACTACTTATTGGAGTATTATAACTATGTTAAGGAGTTAGAATAGCTTGAATTTTTGAAATTCAAGGTCTATAGTAGGGGGTTCAATATACAGCAGGGGGGTAAAAATACCATGGCTAAGTAAAATTTTCAAAACATCTTTTCCAGTATATCAAATATTAACAAACTACTTATTGGAGTATTATAACTATGTTATGGAGTTAGAATAGCTTGAATTTTTGAAATTCAAGGTCTATAGTAGGGGGTTCAATAACCGCAAGGGGGGGGGGGGGGGGCAAAATACCATGGCTAAGTAAAATTTTCAAAATATCTTTTCCAGTTTATTTAATACATACAAACTACTTATTGGAGTATTATAACTATGTTAAGGAGTTGGAATAGCTTGAATTTTTGAAATTCAAGGTCTATAGTAGGGGGTTCAATATACCGCAGGGGGGTCAAAATACCATGGCTAAGTAAAATTTTCAAAATATCTTTTTCAGTATATTAAATACATACAAACTACTTATTGGAGTATTATAACTATGTTAAGGAGTTAGAATAGCTTGAATTTTTGAAATTCAAGGTCTATAGTAGGGGGTTCAATATACCGCAGGGGGGGTCAAAATACCATGGCTAAGTAAAATTTTCAAAACATCTTTTCCAGTATATCAAATATATACAAACTACTTATTTGAGTATTATAACTATGTTATGGAGTTAGAATAGCTTGAATTTTTGAAATTCAAGGTCTATAGTAGGGGGTTCAATATACCGCAGGGGGGTCAAAATACCATGGCTAAGTAAAACTTTCAAAATATCTTTTCCAGTTTATTAAATACATACAAACTACTTATTGGAGTATTATACAGTGTTTTCCTTTTTTCACTAAGGTAAGGTGGGTGTTTTAAAAAAATAACTTGCAACCGGCTGGTTTTTTTTAAAATGTCCGACCTTTTTTAATTTACTGTGGGTGCACGTGGGGGTCACAGAAATAAAGATTAGTATAATATTCACATTTTATGGAGTTGAACAAACATAAATAGAAGTAGTCATATTAATTGTCAAATATTCTTTGATTTTATTTTTCAAAAATTTATCTCTTTTATCTCTTCTTTCATTTACAATTTTATGCATCAGCATGGATTTAAGGCCTTTCGATCCAGGTTTCTGTTCTGTCTCTTGCTTTTGTGCCGTATTTTTGGCACACAGAACAGTAGTATCCTTCCTCTGTAAGTCATTTTGAAGTCTTGCTCATATTTGTCTTCACTTGCGTGTCTTTTCCGTTGTTTGGTTGATTTTTGTTCAATTTCCTTAACTTCAACATTAGTATCAATTTTATTTAACTTATTTGGTCTAGTATTTTCTTTGTCATCTTCCTTTCTTTCCCCCGATTGATTTATAATGAAAACATTGAAATTTGACGATTGGACGCCATCTTTGTCAATGAAAACAAGGCGGGATTAGTATTCAAATTTTAACGGTACGGAACCGAAAAAAATCCGGATTTTGAAAAAAAAGCCGACCACCTCCTAAAATCGAAAGGTGGTCGGCTTTCAAAAGAAGGTGGTCGGCACACCCGGCTTAAATGCCGAATGGAAAACACTGGTATTATAACTATGTTAAGGAGTTAGAATAGCTTGAATTTTTGAAACTCAAGGTCTATAGTAGGGGGTTCAATATACAGCAGGGGGGTCAAAATACCATGGCTAAGTAAAATTTTCAAAATATCTTTTTCAGTATATTAAATACATACAAACTACTTACTGGAGTATTGTAACTATGTTAAGGAGTTAGAATAGCTTGAATTTTTGAAATTCAAGGTCTATAGTAGGGGGTTCAATATACCACAGGGGGTCAAAATACCATGGCTGAGTAAAATTTTCAAAATATCTTTTCCAGTATATTAAATACATACAAACTACTTATTGAAGTATTATAACTATGTTAAGGAGTTAGAAGAATAGCTTGAATTTTTGAAATGCAAGGTCTATAGTAGGGTGTTCAATATACTGCAGGGGGGTCAAAATACCATGGCTAAGTAAAATTTTCAAATATCTTTTCTAGTATATTAAATACATACAAACTACTTATTGGATTATTATAACTATGTTAAGGAGTTAGAATAGCTCAAATTTCTGAAATTCAAGGTCTATTATGTAGGGGGTTCAATATACTGCAGGGGGGTCAAAATACCATGGCTAAGTAAAATTTTCAAAACATCTTTTCCAGTATATTAAAAACATACAAACTACTTACTGGAGTAATATAACTATGTTAAGGATTTAGAATAGCTTTAATTTTCAAAATATCTTTTCCAGTGTATTAAATATATACAAACTACTTATTGGAGTATTATTACAATGTTAAAAGTAAGAATTGCTAGAATTTAAAAAAAATTAAGGTCTATAGTAGGAGTTTCAATATACCATGGTAGGGGGGTCAAAATACCATGGCAAAGTAAAATGTTCAAAACATCTTTTCCATCATGTTCAATACATACAAACTACTTATTGGAGTATTATTACTATGTTAAGGAGTTAAAATAGCTTGAATTTTTGAAATTCAAGGTCTATAGTAGGGGGTTCAATATACCACAGGGGGGTCAAAATACCATGGCGATGTATGTATTAAACTTGCTGGAAAAGATAATTTTAAAATTTTACTTTGCCATGGTATTTTGACCCCCCTGCGGTATATTGAACACGCTACTCTAGACCTTTAGTTAAAAAAATTCTGGCAATTCTAACTTTTTTATGTAGTAAGAATACACCAATAAGCAGTTTGTATGTATTAAACTTGCTGGAAAAGTTATTTTGAAAATTTTACTTTGCCATGGTATTTGGACCCCCCTGCGGTATATTGAACCCCCTACTCTAGGCCTTTAATTTCAGAAATTCTGGCAATTTGAACTCTTTTTATGTAGTAAGTATACACCAATAAGTAGTTTGTATGTATTTAACTAATGCTGGAAAAGATATTTTGAAAATTTTACTTTGCCATGGTATTTTGACACCCAGTGATATATTGAACCCCTTACTCTAGACAATTCAAAAAATTCTGGCAATTTTAACTCTTATATGTAGTTAATATACACAAATAAGCAGTTTGTATGTATTAAACTTGCTGGAAAAGTTATTTTGAAAATTTTACTTTGCCATGGTATTTTGACCCCCCTGCGGTATATTGAACCCCCTACTAAAGGACTTTAATTTCAGAAATTCTAGCAATTCGAACTCTTTTATGTAGTTAGAATACACAAATAAGTAGTTTGTATGTATTTAACTTGCTGGAAAAGATATTTTGAAAATTTTACTTTGCCATGGTATTTTGACCCCCTGCAAAATATTGAACTCCTTACTCTAGACAATTCAAAAAATTCTGGCAATTTTAACTCTTATATGAAGTTAATATACACAAATAAGCAGTTTGTATGTATTAAACTTGCTGGAAAAGTTATTTTGAAAATTTTACTTTGCCATGGTATTGTGACCCCCCTGCAGTATATTGAACCCCCTAGGCTACTATAGGCCTTTAATTTCAGAAATTCTAGCAATTCGAACTCTTTTATGTAGATAGAATACACAAATAAGTAGTTTGTATGTATTTAACTTGCTGGAAAAGATATTTTGAAAATTTTACTTTGCCATGGTATCTTGACCCCCCTGCGGTATATTGAACCCCTTACTCTAGGCCTTTAATTTCCAAAAATCTGGCAATTCTTACTCTTTTATGTAGTAAGAATACACCAATAAGTAGTTTGTATGTATTTATCTTGCTGGAAAAGATAATTTTAAAATTTTATTTTGCCATGGTATTTTGACCCCCTGCGGTATATTGAACCCCTTACTCTAGACAATTCAAAAAATTCTGGCAATTTCAACTCTTATATGTAGTTAATATACACCAACAAGTAGTTTGTATGTATTAAACTTGATGGAAAAGATATTTTGAAAATTTTACTTTGCCATGGTATTTTGACCCCCTGCGGTATATTGAACCCCTTACTCTAGACCTTTAATTAAAAAAATTATGGCAATTCCAACTTTTTTATATAGTTAGAATACACAAATAAGCAGTTTGTATGTATTAAACTTGCTGGAAAAGTTATTTTGAAAATTTTACTTTGCCATGGTATTTTGACCCCCCTGCAGTATATTGAACCCCCTACTCTAGGCCTTTAATTTCAGAAATTCTGGCAATTTGAACTTTTTTATGTTGTTAGAATATACCAATATGTAGTTTGTATGTATTTAACTTGCTGGAAAAGATATTTTGAAAATTTTACTTTGCCATGGTATTTTGACCCCCCTGCGGTATATTGAACCCCCTACTCTAGGCCTTTAATTTCAGAAATTCTGGCAATTTGAACTCTTTTTATGTAGTAAGAATAAACCAATAAGTAGTTTGTATGTATTAAACTTGCTGGAAAAGATATTTTAAAAATTTTACTTTGCCATGGTATTTTGACCCCCCTGCGGTATATTGAACCCCCTACTCTAGGTTTTTAATTTCTGAAATTCTAGCAATTCTTACTCTTTTATGTAGTAAGAATACACCAATAAGTAGTTTGTATGTATTAAACATGCTGGAAACGATATTTTGAAAATTTTACCATGTTTACTTTGCCATGGTATTTTGACCCCCCTGCGGTATATTGAACCCCCTACTCGAGGCCTTTAATTTCAGAAATTCTGGCAATTTGAACTTTTTTATGTAGTAAGAATACACCAATAAGTAGTTTGTATGTATTAAACTTGCTGGAAAAGATATTTTAAAAATTTTACTTTGCCATGGTATTTTGACCCCCCTGCGGTATATTGAACCCCCTACTATAGGCTTTTAATTTCAGAAATTCTAGCAATTTGAACTCTTTTATGTAGTAAGAATACACCAATAAGTAGTTTGTATGTATTCAACTTGTTGGAAAAGATATTTTGAAAATTTTACTTTGCCATGGTATTTTGACCCCCCTGCGGTATATTGAACCCCCTACTCTAGGCCTTTAATTTCAGAAATTCTGGCAATTTGAACTTTTTTATGTAGTAAGAATACACCAATAAGTAGTTTGTATGTATAAAACTTGCTGGAAAAGATATTTTGAAAATTTTACTTTGCCATGGTATTTTGACCCCCCTGCGGTATATTGAACCCCCTACTCTAGGCCTTTAATTTCAGAAATTCTGGCAATTCAAACTCTTTTATGTAGTTAGAATACACTAATAAGTAGTTTGTATGTATTATACTTGCTGGAAAAGATATTTTGAGAATTTTACTTTGTCATGGTATCTTGACCCCCCTGCGGTATATTGAACCCCTTACTCTAGGCCTTTAATTTCCAAAAATCTGGCAATTCTTACTGTTTTATGTAGTAAGAATTCACCAATAAGTAGTTTGTATGTATTTATCTTGCTGGAAAAGATAATTTTAAAATTTTATTTTGCCATGGTATTTTGACCCCCCTGCGATATATTGAACCCCTTACTCTAGACAATTCAAAAAATTCTGGCAATTTCAACTCTTATATGTAGTTAATATACACCAACAAGTAGTTTGTATGTATTAAACTTGATGGAAAAGATATTTTGAAAATTTTACTTTGCCATGGTATTTTGACCCCCCTGCGGTATATTGAACCCCCTACTCTAGACCTTTAATTAAAAAAAATTATGGCAATTCTAACTTTTTTATATAGTTAGAATACACAAATAAGCAGTTTGTATGTATTAAACTTGCTGGAAAAGATATTTTGAAAATTTTACTTTGCCATGGATTGGTATTTTGACCCCCCTGCAGTATATTGAACCCCCTACTCTAGGCCTTTAATTTCAGAAATTCTGGCAATTTGAACTTTTTTATGTAGTTAGAATACACCAATAAGTAGTTTGTATGTATTAAACTTGCTGGAAAAGATATTTTGAAAATTTTACTTTGCCATGGTATTTGGACCCCCCTGCGGTATATTGAACCCCCTACTCTAGGCCTTTAATTTCAAAAAATCTGGCAATTCTTACTGTTTTATGTAGTTAGAATTCACCAATAAGTAGTTTGTATGTATTTATCTTGCTGGAAAAGATAATTTTAAAGTTTTATTTTGCCATGGTATTTTGACCCCCTGCGATATATTGAACCCCTTACTCTAGAGAATTCAAAAAATTCTGGCAATTTCAACTCTTATATGTAATAAATATACACCAACAAGTAGTTTGTATGTATTAAACTTGATGGAAAAGATATTTTGAAAATTTTACTTTGCCATGGTATTTTGACCCCCCTGCGGTATATTGAACCCCTTACTCTAGACCTTTAATTAAAAAAATTCTGGCAATTCAAACTCTTTTATGTAGTAAGAATACACAAATAAGTAGTTTGTATGTATTTAAAGTGCTGGAAAAGATATTTTGAAAATTTTACTTTGCCATGGTATTTTGACCCTTTGCGGTATACTGAACCCCCTACTCTAGGCCTTTAATTTCCAAAAATCTGGCAATTCTAACTCTTTTATGTAGTTAGATATCACCAATAAGTAGTTTGTATGTATTTAACTTGCTGGAAAAGATATTTTTAAAATTTTACTTTGCCATGGTATTTTGACCCCCTCCCCCTTTTTTTACCATGGAAAATCAAAACTACCCTTATATATATATATATATACATATGTTATAATTACAAATAATTAAAGCATTCAAGCTTCGTATGGTCTAGTTATAATGTGTCAATAAGTAATTTGAATGACATTTTGTTGGTAAAGATTTCAGAGCACTTATACCAAGCAAAGATATTTCTTTTAATTAAGCATGGAAAATGTACCTCCCCTTCTTGTATGAATGATTTTTTAATCTATGATAAGTTTTATAATAATGTAAAATGTTCTAATATTCATCTAGGATGAAAAAAACAGGGGGGTTCAATTTACCATGGGGGTTCAATTTTCCATACAGGGGGGGTTCAATTTACCATGGGGGGGTTCAATTTACCATAGCGGTATTTTGACCCCGGGGTCAATTTACCATGGGGTTCAAAATACCATATGACACCGGTACATAAGTTTTATAATAAAAACTAGCCATTTAGATAAATAAAAAACATTTACATAATTTTTTTTTTAATTTGAAGTTTCATATGACAAAAACTCATCATGTTCAAAGTTCATTTGATGTAAACTTAAAAGTTAAATTGAACCTGAAGTCTCAAAGTATGAAAGTTGGAAAGTAAAAATATTTTTTAAAAGTCTAGATGTAAACTTGATGATCAAAATTCAAATCAGATGTATAAATTTCTTAATCAACTGAATTATTTAAAAAAAAATTAAAAGTTGTGTTCTTGGTGAAAAAAACCAACAAAACGTTAAAAAATAAGTGTAACATAATCATGATCATTGTGATTTAAGAATTTTAATTTTTGACGATTTTAGTTCCAACAGATTGGATAATAACACTAAATATAATGTCAGTGACATGACGATTATTTTTTTTTCTACATGTCTTTCTATGGATTATGGCACCACTACATTGTTTATTGGCAAAGTAAACGTTATGAATATCAGTCATTGTTTATATAAATTTCCTGGTTACAAAACTTTGAATTTTTCAAAAAATTAAGGATTATGTTATCCCAGGCTGACTATGCGGTATGGGCTTTGCTCATTGTTGAAGGCCGTACGGTGACCTATAGTTGTTAATGTTTGTGTTATTTTGGTTCCTGTTTACCAAACTTTGAATTTTACGAAAAACTAATGATTATGTTATCCCAGGCATAGATTACATTAGCCGTATTTGGCACAACTTTTTTGAATTTGGGATCGTTAATGCTCTTCAACTTTACACTTGTTTGGCTTTATAACTATTTTGATCTGAGCTTCACTGATGAGTCTTATGTAGACGGAACAAGCTTCTGGCAACTAAATTATTATCCTGGTACCTTTGATAACTATTGGTTCAGAAGTTTCATATTAAATGGTCTTAATATTTGTAGGAATATGAAAGTTCTGCATCCACAGAAGAAACAAAGAAAAAAAGAAAGTTTGTAGATGATACACCAGAGGCAGCTATAAACCCAAGTCCTGGTCAGCTGACCACAGATCAGGTAAGTACAACAGAGGCAGCTATAAACCCAAGTCCTGGTCAGCTGACCACAGATCAGGTAAGTACAACAGAGGCAGCTATAAACCCAAGTCCTGGTCAATTGACCACAGATCAGGTAAGAAAGGCACTTAAAGGAAGTTCGCTATTCTTTTTTTTTAAATTTTTGTAAAATATTCAGAATCCTCTGCCTTTATCCATGTAGTTCCATTCAAAAAATTTGCCCCTGTAACCCCTACTTTTCTATTCATAATTTTATTACATATAGTTTCAGAAGTCATAAAAATCTAATCAAAATCCTTGCTATTTTTTGTAGTTTTTGATAGAAAAAAGGTGCCAATGTTAAATATATGAAAAATCTAGAAGTATTGCCCTCCAAATTCTAAATGGCTTATATCTGGAAAGCAAACACTCTGACCCTTCATTTTTTTCTGCTTATTTTGATCCTTTATTTGTATACTGCTATCAATTTGTAACAATCTTTTAAAAAGGTTATTATTTTGAAACAGAGTAGCGAACATCCTTAATGGTTCAAAATAGATATTGAAGAAAATGTGGTATGATTACCAATAAGACCAACATCCAACATGTCCCAAGTACAGTTGAATTTAAGGTCAACATATAGATTTAAACAATGACTTTTATCAGGTTCTATATTTGTTCTTTATAATATTTTGTCAAATTTTTTGTTTGTGTTATGAACAGTATAAGTCCAAAAATATGGCCAACTTTTAGAAAAATTGCATGTTTACATCTTACAAATTTAGCCAATTCACATTTATATACCTATAGACAAATCAAGAGATGTTTCGAAATTTGTAAATATTACCTTTTTGCACCTGGCCTAATCGCTCTTCCATATCAAAATTAGTTAAAGTAAAACGTCTAAAAAATTATTACAGCTCTTCTTTCATTTCTGTATCATTAAATCTTAGAAATGTATGACATGAATGAGAGAAGGAAAGAAAAAAAAAAAAAAAAAAACCTTGAACTATATTCGTGGATGGAAAGCCAAACACAACATAGAAAAATAAAGACTTGGCGTCCATAATCATTGAACTATACATTTTTGTTTAAGGGCCAGCTGAAGCACGCCTCTTTGTATGGGAATTTCTTGCTGCATTGAAGACCCTTCCGCTGTTGTCTGCTCTATAGTCGTGTTGTTGTCTCTTTGATACATTCCCCATTTCCATTCTCAATGTCTCATATTTCTCAATGTATTGTTAACAATTTCACATATTTCTCAATCTATTGTTAACAGTTTCACATATTTCTCAATCTATTGTTAACAATTTCACATATTTCTCAATCTATTGTTAACAATTTCACATATTTCTCAATCTATTGTTAACAATTTCACATATTTCTCAATCTATTGTTAACAATTTCACATCTATTGTTAACAATTTCACATATTTCTCAATCTATTGTTAACAATTTCACATATTTCTCAATCTATTGTTAACAGATAAAGAAGATGATGACCAATGCCACAAAGATGATAGAAGAAAGAAAAGCACAGTTAGCAGTCACTATGCCAATTAAACAACCATTGGTTTGTATTTCACAAAATGAGATGTGTCTGATAAAAATCGATCTATGAGTAATTCCATATGTTCGATTTCTAACAGTCTACAGTTGAAGTTTATAAATAAATGCAACAGTAGTATACCGCTGTTCGAAATTCATAAATAAATTGAGAAAAAACAAAACAGGGTTACAAACTAAAACTGAGGGAAACACATCAAATATATTAAGAGGAGAACAACGACTACTGAAACACTAAAATGAAACACACAAAGAAATGAACTATAATATAACAATGGCCATGTTCCTGACTTGGTACAGGACATTTTATAACATTTTAAAACATTTATCAGATTCATAAACCATCCTGGATTTTTACAAAACTGTGACAGAAGCTTCTTAAAATCAAAAGATCGTATCTAGAGATAATTTTGGATTATTTTTTCCACATTTTTGTTTAGCCTGCGACTTTAAGACAATCTATCGATTTGATTGCATACTGTATTCATTGTTTACAAGCATAACTTTTTTCAATCATTTCAAGCATTTTATTTCATTAATGTAAATCTATTATGTGCATTCCCCTATCACACTGAAAAAAAAAGACAACAGCAAAAGTGTGCAGACGCTGGGTTCCGCGGAAACTGTACACATTTTTCTTGTTTTCAGCCCCAGTTGTCCCGTGATGAAATGTTGATGAATGAAGCCATGGAAAAAGTTAGGAAAACACAGGAACTACAGTCGAGGATTCAAAAACAAATATCTGGCCTAGGAACAGCAGTTCCTGGGATGTAAGTATCTCTATCAGCCCTCAGTTCTTAGATCCTTACAATGTATATATGCATGTATATGTATATCCTTGAAAACAGGCAGTTATTGAGTTATGCTAAAAAAAGAATACGACATTACTGTAAAACAACTTACCTTCAAGGATACTTTATATTTTGAGTTTAGTCCTTCCTAGTCCACTTTGTGGCGATTTAGTTTCCCGATTTTCAAATTTAGTCAATGTAATTGTGTAAGGATAGATCCAAGATTTACGTTTTCACAACAACTTATCTTCGCGTTATTTTTCTATTCGCGAAAGTCGCGGTAATAAATCGCTCGTGAAAAGAAATCACTTGGGAAAATAAGTTGGTTTGAAATATTATATGGCCTTGAATTTGAAAAGATGGTAAATTCTACTAGCCTTTCAAACTTCTTTTTATAAATTGATAAATGCAAAGTTTAATACAGAAATGTCATTTGGATGTTTAAACTTGTATAATTTACCTAAAATACTTATCTTGACATATATTTTGTATAATTTACCTAAAATACTAATCTTGACATATATTTTGTATAATTTACCTAAAATACTTATCTTGACATATATTTTGTATAATTTACCTAAAATACTTATCTTGACATATATTTTGTATAATTTACCTAACATACTTATCTTGACATATATTTTGTATAATTTACCTAACATACTTATCTTGACATATATTTTGTATAATTTACCTAACATACTTATCTTGACATATATTTTGAATAAAATAGAAGCCTTTTTTTTAAGAAGGATATTTTACAAATATTTACAATCTAAATAAACATCTTGTCATGCTTGTAGCAAAATATCTCTTTTTTGGTAAGGATATTATTGCATATTTCTAAATAGTAAAAATTTACCATTTCAAAGTAATGATATTTCGTCAATTTGTTTTATCTGACTTTTAACACAAGAAGTTTAAACATGAAAGACAAATGATTAGGATAACTCTTCCTCTGCATCAATTGTGATAGTTCTTGTAAATTTTGCAGTATGCAGATTTATTATTGATTGTTGGATACTTATTTTCATGTGAACCATGAATTCAAATGTTCAACAAACTAAATGTTTTCTATAGGATTGTACCATATATTTGCAAAACCATGCATGTAATCAAAAATCCACAAAAATGAAAACTAAAGAAAATGAATTAATCCACAGTGGCTTGGGTAACTCAGGTGCCTAACCTTAAGATTTTAAAAATCATTTCTTTTTATTCATAATAAGAATTTAACATTCATGTACCTTAGAAAATTGAGAATTTAATATACAAAATGTATAAACTCGTTTGTTTTTATGGTTGTAATATTTATTGGTTTTTCTTTTCATTTCAGAAAAAGTGTGCCTGGTGGTTTAGCAAAGTAAGTTAATAAAATTTATAATTATAAGTTTAGATCACAATGGCTGCTTCAATTTAAATCTATAGACTTTTCCCTAAAATTAGAAGCTGTCACCTTTAAATGAGGTTGTCACTGTAACACCCTCTCTTTGATAATCTTAAAATATACATATAATGCTGCATTGCATATGACAAAATTTCCACACATTACTAGTCATTGGAATGTAACCGTAATCATATTTGATCACAACTTTTGTTGATCCTTGATTTGTATGCATGAGAGTGGTTTTTAAGTGCTGAATAAAAATACTTTTATGTGATTGTGACCTTACATGGATAAATGGTCAATAGGAGATGACACTGAATAAAATACATTTATTTGATTTTTAACTGATTTAGATGTATGTTTGTCTTTTTCTTTGTATTTCAGTCCCCCACCACTGATTTTAGACAGAGAAGGAAGAACCATTGACTCAGCCACAGGAGAAGTTATCCAGCTTACACAACACACGCCAACACTAAGGGTAAGTTTACAGGAGAAGTTATCCAGCTTACACAACACACACCAACACTAAGGGTAAGTTTACAGGAGAAGTTATCCAGCTTACACAACACACACCAACACTAAGGGTAAGTTTACAGGAGAAGTTATACAGCTTACACAACACACACCAACACTAAGGGTAAGTTTACAGGAGAAGTTATCCAGCTTACACAACACACACCAACACTAAGGGTAAGTTTACAGGAGAAGTTATCCAGCTTACACAACACACACCAACACTAAGGGTAAGTTTACAGGAGAAGTTATACAGCTTACACAACACACACCAACACTAAGGGTAAGTTTACAGGAGAAGTTATACAGCTTACACAACACACGCCAACACTAAGGGTAAGTTTACAGGAGAAGTTATCCAGCTTACACAACACACACCAACACTAAGGGTAAGTTTACAGGAGAAGTTATACAGCTTACACAACACACGCCAACACTAAGGGTAAGTTTACAGGAGAAGTTATCCAGCTTACACAACACACACCAACACTAAGGGTAAGTTTACAGGAGAAGTTATACAGCTTACACAACACGCGCCAACACTAAGGGTAAGTTTACAGAAGTTATCCAGCTTACACAACACACACCAACACTAAGGGTAAGTTTACAGGAGAAGTTATACAGCTTACACAACACACACTAACACTAAGGGTAAGTTTACAGGAGAAGTTATCCAGCTTACACAACACACACCAACACTAAGGGTAAGTTTACAGGAGAAGTTATCCAGCTTACACAACACACACCAACACTAAGGGTAAGTTTACAGGAGAAGTTATACAGCTTACACAACACACACCAACACTAAGGGTAAGTTTACAGGAGAAGTTATACAGCTTACACAACACACGCCAACACTAAGGGTAAAAATAAATACTTTGAACTTTGCACATTGACATCCACTGAGCTGTGCTGTGCTTATTGTAGCTGATGCTGCACATTGACATCCACTGAGCTGTGCTGTGCTTACTGTAGCTGAAGCCCGCCCCCACTGTATTGAAGACCAATTGGCGAACTCGTTGTGTTTTCTGCTCTTTGATTGTGTTGTTGTCTCCCTGACATATATCCCATTTCCAATCTCAATTTTAGTGTAATTTTTGTATTGCCTGCAATGAAAGTTGAGGAAAGCGAGACTTATAATGGCGGTGGTGCTGATTTGGAGACGTCAACCATTTTAAAGTTGTCTCCTTAAGTTAGTTTGATAGTTGTGATAGATCAGTGATATTTTCTTTAAAGTTGCATGGTCCAGTAACTTTGAACCAATTATAAGAAATGTTGATGTCTGTCAGATTTTCTTAATCTAATTTTATGCTGACGTCAAGACATATTCCTGTGTCAACTATTTATAATTCATCTGTCTATAGATATTTCTCTTTTACAACAAAATGCAGAGTTTATTTTAGCAATTGCTTATTTGATTTCTAAGTATTAAAAATTTGTGACTGTAAAACCAAAGATTGATAGTAGCAAATTATTGTAATACAAAATATGTTCTATTTTCACAGGCAAACATCAGGGCAAAGAAAATCAAAGATTTTAAGGGAATTCTTGAGAAACCTCCAGAGGAAATAACAGAGGGCAACTTCTTTGATCCTAGAGTTGAGTATGTATTTATAAAAGTAGATGTTTAGTATTTAAATGAGACAGCAACCCAACGACACAACACAACAAAAGACATCCAGAGGTCAACATAGACATCAGCAATAAATAATTTCTGAACAAAATATTATTTTGGCCAATAAGTAAAGATGCAACAATGATAAATGTATAATTAAACTTTACAATAAAGCTCCTCTGAAGAAGGTCCATGAAGGACTGAAACTGGTCAGACTATGAACCATTGCAAGACTCTGTTAATTGTATGTTTTCATAGTTTACATTTTCACATTTCTACATAAGAAAATGCCTGTACCAAGTCAGGAATATGTCAGTAAACTCTGTGTTAGTATTTTCTCTCTATTACTTACAGTGTGAAAGCTGCACAGAGACCCAAAAGAGGATTTAAATTTCATGAGAAAGGAAAGTTTGAGCAAGTGGCACAAAGATTAAGGACAAAAGTAAGTAGGATGTTTCTCTACTTTCATTTTGACTTCTAGCTGTCAACAAAAAATCTAGAAAATATAAATAAGAAGATGTGGTATGATTCCAGTGAGATAATTAGCCACCAAAGTTTTCAAATGGAATGGATTTAACTAAACTTAAATTTAAAGAAATAGAACTAATGTTACAATAAAATCTAACAGAAGCCTATTTTCTCGCTTACTTTGTCTGTGTTATACAACCAAAAGATCAAAATTGTAATAAAAATTATAAATAAAATAAAATCTAAAAATTGCAAACAGTGCAACAACATAGATAATTATGGATTCCTTCCCTCTAAATTTAACTGTTATTAATATGAGGCCCGCTGGTGTTTCAGTGTGGATTATCGAAATCAGAAAAATCTGTATCTAGCTATCTATATATAGTGTCAGACCAATTATAATTCTATTAGGCTTTAAGTGAAAAGTAAAATTCAGCAATGAAAAGGTTTGTGAGCTAGCCAATTTATACTTTATTGATATACCACTGCTTCTTTAACTTTTAAGTTACCAAAATAAAATTGAAACAAAAGGAGATTTTAAATTATATCAATATATATATATATATATATAATGAAAAGACAAATAACTTTAATAATTACATTACAGGCACAACTAGAAAGATTGCAGAATGAAATTGCTTATACAGCAAAAAGAACTGGCATTGCATCAGCAGCAAAATTAGCAACAATAGCTCCAAAGAAAGAATTGGTAAGTTCACAATGCAGAGTGGTAACCGACTTATTGAAGGGTGTTTTTTTGGCATTTCCACAATTATAGGTTAACTTATCACATTTTAATTCAAGACAGCATGACACACAAAGAGCCACATGGACAATAAGAACATGAAGAAATCGTAATTTGTTTGTGTTTGTATGATTACTGAAGGCACCAATGATTTAAGTTTGCAATATTTTTATACGACTGCAAAATTTGAAAAAATTTTCGTCGTATATTGCTATCACGTTGGCGTCGTCGTCTGCGTCGTCGTCGTTGTCTGCGTCGTCGTCATCGTCCGAATACTTTTAGTTTTCGCACTCTAACTTGAGTAAAAGTGAATAGAAATCTATGAAATTTTAACACAAGGTTTATGACCACAAAAGGAAGGTTGGGATTGATTTTGGGATTTTTGGTCCCAACATTTTAGGAATTAGGGGCCAAAAAGGGCCCAAATAAGCATTTTCTTGGTTTTCGCACTATAACTTAAGTTTAAGTTAATAGAAATCTATGAAATTTTGACACATGGTTTATGACCACAAAAGAAAGGTTGGTATTGATTTTGGGAGTTTTGGTTCCAACAGTTTAGGAATTAGGGGCCAAAAAAGGGCCCAAATAAGCATTATTCTTGGTTTTCGCACAATAACTTTAGTTTAAGTAAATAGAAATCAATGAAATTTAAACACAATGTTTATGACCACAAAAGGAAGGTTGGTATTGATTTTGGGAGTTTAGGTCCCAACAGTTTAGGAATTAGGGGCCAAAAAGGGACCCAAATAAGCATTTTTCTTGGTTTTCGCACCATAACTTTAGTATAAGTAAATAGAAATCTATGAAATTTAAACACAAGGTTTATGACCATAAAAGGAAGGTTGGTATTGATTTTGGGAGTTTTGGTCCCAACAGTTTAGGAATAAAGGGCCCAAAGGGTCCAAAATTGAATAATTGGGGTTCTTTGATATGCTGAATCTAACTGTGTATGTAGATTCTTAATTTTTGGTCCCGTTTTCAAATTGGTCTACATTAAGGTCCAAAGGGTCCAAAATTAAACTTGGTTTGATTTTAACAAAAATTGAATCCTTGGGGTTCTTTGATATGCTGAATCTAAAAATGTACTTAGATTTTTTATTATTGGCCCAGTTTTCAAGTTGGTCCAAATCGGGGTCCAAAATAAACTTAGTTTGATTTCATCAAAAATTGAATAATTGGGGTTCTTTGATATGCCAAATCTAACTGTGTATGTAGATTCTTAATTTTTGGTCCCGTTTTAAAATTGGTCTACATTAAAGTCCAAAGGGTCCAAAATTAAACTAAGTATGATTTTAACAAAAATTGAATTCTTGGACCTCTTTGATATGCTGAATCTAAACATGTACTAAGATTTTCGATTATGGGCCCAGTTTTCAAGTTGGTCCAAATCAGGATCCAAAATTATTATATTAAGTATTGTGCAATAGCAAGAAATTTTCAATTGCACAGTATTCAGCAATAGCAAGAAATCTTCAATTGCACAGTATTGTGCAATAGCAAGAAATCTGGAGTTATCTTTCTTTGTCCAGAATAGTAGTTGAATCAACTTAAATCATTGTTTTATACAATATACAATGTATATTCACTTTTACTACCAACTGATAGATTAAAAAATCTTTACCATTCAGTGATAGCAAGCACTTTTTTTACATTTTAATATTTTATGATGTATTTAAATGAGTAGTTATTGTTGCAAACTTCATTAGAAATTTGAATTGAGATCAGTTTTGAAATAAGGGAAAGGGGGATGTGAAAAAAAAATTGGGGGGTCAATTTTTTTCATTTCAGATTTCATAAATAAAAAGAAAATTTCTTCAAACATTTTTTTGAGAGGATTAATATTCAACAGCATAGTGAATTGCTCAAAGGCAAAAAAAAATTTTTAAGTTCATTAGACCACATTCATTCTGTGTCAGAAACCTATGCTGTGTCAACTATTTAATCACAGTCCAAATTTAGAGCTGAATCCAGCTTGAATGTTGTGTCCATACTTGCCCCAACCGTTCAGGGTTCAACCTCTGCGGTCGTATAAAGCTGCGCCCTGCGGAGCATCTGGTTCATTTTGTTTTGGTATCACTCATGGCTTACGAACAACTCTACACCAAACAGGACACATGGCTGAAAATGCAGAAAAAAAGCCAATAAGTCTGTTACCATTATACACCGTGAAGTTTCAATGAAAAATAATACTAAGCTCAAAAGTAATATAGTGATCAATATCTAATCTCAACATTGTTTGACCTAAAACCAAGTTATCTTAATGAATATGAAACGATAACAAAGACAACAACACCCATCAATTACCGCATGGTAAGAGTTTTTTCTGGTCGAAATGTTTCGCCAACAAGGTTGGCGTCTTCAGGACAATATTACACATGAAATCAAACAGTGAAGTACAAATTTTGTGGCTGTGTTGTTCGCTGAATGTAACATAACAATAGAAGTTGGTATGACGACGTTATAGATATAAATAGAAAGTGAAAGTAACATAAGAATCTAATATAGTTAAAAGTGAATATGAGTAAGAAGGCTTGAAGAGTTTCATGGGGAAATCATTTTTACATAGTGATAATTTTAGAAATACTGTGGAGTCATCATAATTCTTCACGGTAACTGGTGAACCAATAATATAAATGTTCAACAAATTACAAAGTTTCTGTAGGCTTTGTATACAGATTGGCTAACACCACAATATCAAATATTTATTCCACAGTTAAAGAAAATCAAATTTAAGTTTGAAGTCATTATATATATATATATAGAATAGTATTGGTATGAATCTCAAGCATAGGGGAAAGTTAAAATATTCTCTGAGAGAAAAGCTACTCATATGATTAAAAAAGAAGATTTGGTAAATCATTTATGACATGAAATCACTACCCACACACCTCAGCATTTTCACTGCTTCAGGCCTCAGAACACAATTATTCCTCCCAATTGATGCAATGCTTATTTTGGTAAAAGTAAAATTGAATTAAAATATTTGCACTGAGTCAAACAGAAAATGAATTTAACTGCTAATAGACCATCATTACGTGAATAAAATATGCTTGTCTCATGACAATCCATCAGTGCTTTTTCTTTTGAGAGCCATGTTAACATGCCAATGGTAGGATTTAAATCTTGAGTAAATGACGAAGGCTTATTTCTACCATACTTTCATTTTGGCCAAATCACTACTTTCACTTCCAACAATAGATTTTTTCCACATGTTTTACTTATTTCAATATATATGCAACTCATAGGACCACTTAAATAGTAAACATTTCAAAGAAAACAGTAGACAGATTACTTAGGAAGAAATACCCCATATAATAATTTGAAACTATATTCCTAGACCACAAACAAAGGGAATTAATTGTGGTCTGAGGCCTTCACTGACTTGTTACTTTTGCTTATTATGAATGAAGAAGTAGCAATGATTTATAGTTTACTGTTGCCTTAATTTTTATGGGAAATATGAGACTCTGCCTCTTTTAAGTCATGCTCCAGTTACTTTGAATTCTTCTTTTCATTTATCGAATGCATTGCCTTTTGATAGACACTTTTTCATTTTTTATCAGGGTGAAGGAGAAATACCAGACATAGAATGGTGGGATACATATATTTTACCTTCACACACGTAAGTTTTATTACACATATAATTAACCGTCACATAAGTATTTTTTTATGGCCCCGCAAAGAAGTTGTCTGTGCCATATAGTTTTATCCTTGTCCGTAATTCATTCATTCCGTAATTCTGTCATTCCGTAATTCTGTCATTCTGTCATTCCACAAAAAAACATTATAAAGAATTTTTTTCTAAACGTCTTCAGATATTGGGCTGATTTTTTGGTATGTCAGTTAACCATGATGAGTTATAGATCAAGTTTAAGTTTCGTTCCGCTCTGCTTATTTTTGCTAAAATTACGGGCTTTGGACTTTCATAAATTGTTGAAATTCACAGTGATACAGACATTTTTCTATTCGCCTCAAGATTTTGAGCTAATTTTTGATATGTGAGACTACCATCATGTTTGTGTCCACATGTGTTAGTGAAATTGCAGATTTTTTAACTTTTTGAGATGGGGCCATTCATGTCACCTTGACACATCTAGTTTTACACATAATTTTATTGTCACATTATTAGTACGTTTATTTACACAATCATTAGTCCAAATTCTATGAAACTCATGCACAGTGCTAAAAGACAAAACTCTCGGATAGAGTTTGAATTTTGGCAGTGAGTCACTTATTATTCTAGAGTTATTCCCCTTTATACATTTTTTTGTAATTTTTCATCAAACACTCTCAAAAAGTAGTTTCAAATATTTAAGCAAGCTTGAGCTGGAGCATTCATGTCCTTGGATACAATAGTCATGATAGTATTGGTAATTTCCACCTTTTTTTTCTGTGTTGGTTTTCAAATATAGCAAAATACCTCCTAAAACCATATTTTTATTTGTAAATTTTTTGGCAGGTACAATGATTTAGAGAATCTTGTGGAATCTTTAACTGGTATCACAAACCTAGTAGAGCATCCCATACAGATGAAACCTCCAGGTATTTATGTGTGAGGGATAGAGAAGTGTGGGGGAGGGGGTACAATAATTTACATTATCTGTCGGAATCGCAAACAGGTATTTATGTGTGAGGGCTTTTTAAACAAATTTACACTATTATAAGAAGTTAACACAAAAAACTATACTTACATGTACAGAATTATCTCATGCAAGCATTTCCAAGCATACATCTTGGTCACGGCACCAATCTCATGTTCATATATAGGGTTTATATGAAGAAAAAATATATAGAAAAAGTCATTTCTACAAAAGAACAATTAAATGATTATATAGACAGTAATTACACTTATAAATACATAAAATATAAAATTGAGAATGGAAATGGGGAACATGTCAAAGAGACAACAACCCGACCAGAGAGCAGAAAACAGTCGAAGGCCATCAATGGTTCTTCAATGCAGTGAGAAAATCCTGCACCTGGAGGAGGGTATTAGCTGACCCCTAAACAAAAATGTGTACTAGTGAAAATGGACTTCATAGAAGACTTACAAAGGCCAGTGGCTCCTGAAATGTATATAGCCCACATTACTATGAAAGCCTCTAACCTCAAAAAGGGGGTTCAATGATTGAAATGACCTGTCAGAATCATAAACTAATATCTCTATAGAACAACCGATACATCTGATAGATAAATGTGTTGGAGGAATATGGGGTTGACTAACTTAGTTTAAAATGAGGAAAAGATAAAAGGATAGGGGTCGTAGAATCTGGTTTAACTTATTTAACCACCTTTTCTCCTAGCTCTGTAAAGCTGTTTGATAAAGGAGTAGGGGCAATAAGGCCCTTATTTGGCCCAAAAATTACTGCAAATTTAAAAGTTTTCATACATATTTTAGAATTACTGAAAAGTATCTCAGGTAGAAGGTATTTAGAAAAACAAAATAATTTTGGACATTAAACAAGTTACCATGGCAACAAATCATGCCTTAATTTGCATATTTTGTAAAATTGTGTGATTTTCCTTGTTTTTCATCAAATTGTTAAGTATATTTTTGATTGGAAAAGTATGTGCGCACCCAAGAAACAACTTTATATTTGGTGAGATTTTGTCAATAGTAATGATAAAGCTTCAGTTAAATTATTTTTTTGTTTCTTGGCTGCGCACGATGTTTCCACAACAGAAATAAAGATAGAAAACTGCATAAATTCTGAATTTTCATCGTTTTTGTGAAAACGGTATATATTATGATGTAATTGTGACGTCATCACATAAGAATCTTAATGTTTTTCATTTATATTTCTTGACCCTATGCATTTCTAAAGATTATGTTCCAATTTGAAAAAGTTATCAAACATTTTATTTTCTTGGGCCAAAACCAGGCCTTAATGCCCCTACTCCTTTGAGCCTGGAACCAGGAGGAATTATCTATATTTAATTTTTTGTTTTATATCATTTCCTTAGCTGAGCCTGATAAGGAGCCAGAAATTCCAGTCTACCTCACAAAGAAGGAGAGAAAGAAATTACGTCGCCAAAACAGACAGGAAGCTCAAAAAGAGGAACAAGAAAAAATCAGACTTGGTTTATTGCCTCCACCAGAGCCAAAAGGTAAGGAGAAAACAGGCTTTGTATAACTGCATCCTTCATACTTTGAAGGTTTTATCGATTCTCTTTATATTTTATGCTCCTAATTGTAGGAGAGGGGGCAATAAGTTTACCCTTGTCTGTCCGTACATCCCAAATTGGTTTCCATTCTCTAACTTTAATTTGCCTCAACCAAATATTAGGAATCTTTATTACAACAAAACACAGATCAAGTTTGAATTTTGGTGGCATCCCTTTTACCTTTCTAGAGTTATGCCCCTTTATTAATGGAAATATTGCTGAATATTTTGTTGACCTTCTCTAACTTAAATTATCAATCCATCAATCAGGACATGTTTGTAGTAGGCTATAGCTAGTTATTGATATTTCATGGGTTTTTTTTCCCAGTACGGATGGCTAACTTGATGAGGGTATTAGGAACAGAAGCAGTACAGGATCCTACAAAAATAGAAGCTCATGTGAGAGCTCAGATGGAGAAAAGACAGAAGTTTGTATACTTAAGTTCTTAGATGAAATTTAGAAATATACTTTTATAGTTCTTAGTTGAATTCAGAAATTACTGAATATAAAGATAACGAGATATGGTATGATTGACAATGAGACAGCTATCCACCAAAATTAAAATGAAGTAGACTAATTTAAAAGATATTTTAGATCCAATTGTTTTAGCCAAAATAATAATTACCAAACCAAAAATTAATGACATATTTTTTTTATTAAACTCATCACAAAATAAGGGAGAAAGGGGCAATCAAAATGCATAGGTTCACAGTATGCTGTGACCCTATGATTATTTTACATCAATAAAACAGAAATTCATGTACCATCAACACATATAGTTTTTTAAGAAACAATTTGGAGTAAATATATATATACAAATATTCACCTATTTTGAAAGAATTCAATCATTGATATTTCAGAAATTAATAAAGGTAAATGCATTATTTTTGGTTTTCATTTATATATCAATGAGACAAAGATGCATGAACATTTTTATCAAGTTCTGTGAACAGGACAGGTACAAACAAATGCAGCGGTTTTAAACATTTTAATAGGTACCAACCTTCACCCTTACCTAAAAAAAAGTGTTAATGACTGCTTAATGCCAACCTGAAGGCTGTCTCAGAATACAAATTGAACAGAACAAGACCTCATTTTGTTGTATGATAAATGAAATTACTCATAATTATTCTGTAATGACAAATTGTGAATAGTATTATTAAAATTTAAATTCAAATTTTACAGAGCTCACGAAGAGGCTAATGCAGCCAGAAAATTGACAACAGAGCAGCGTCGAGAAAAGAAAATGAGAAAAATAAAAGAAGATACCACGCTTGGTGTTCATGTTTCTGTATATAGGTAAGACTAAATAAATGTGATCTGATACCATTATCATAACCTAGGTAACTTTCTGCTAATTATACCCCAGGCAACTTTCTGCAAATTATAATCTAGGCAACTTTCTGCAAATTATACCCTAGGCGACTTTCTGCAAATTATGCCCCAGGCAACTTTCTGCAAATTATACCCTAGGCGACTTTCTGCAAATTACACCCCAGGCAACTTTCTGCAAATTATACCCTAAGCAACTTTCTGCACATTATATACCAGGCAACTTTCAGCACATTATATACCCAGGCAACTTTCAGCAAATTATACCCTAGGCAACTTTCAGCAAATTATACCCAAGTTAACTTTCAACAAATTATATACCCTAGACAACTTTCAGCAAATTATACCCTAGCCAACTTTCAACAAATTATACCCTAGGCAACTTTCAGCAAATTATACCCTGGGCAACTTTCAGCAAATTATACCCTAGGCACTTTTTAACAAATTATACCCTATGCAACTTTCAGCAAACTAAACCCTAGCCAACTTTCAACAAATTATACCCTAGGCAACTTTCAGCAAATTATACCCTGGGCAACTTTCAGCAAATTATACCCTAAGCAACTTTCAGCAAATTATACCCTAGGCAACTTTCAACAAATTATACCCTAGGCAACTTTCAGCAAAATATACCCTAGGCAACTTTCAGCAAATTATAACCTAGGCAACTTTCAACAAATTATATTCTATGCAACTTTCAACCTTAATTATTTCCTGTTGTCAATTTTTTTTAAAATGATACATCATGAACATATATTACCTATGTTCACATTTGTTCTTGTTATTTGTTTCTGTGCCCCACCAAAATAGTTGTGGGGACTTTGCTGACATATCCAGTTGGATACATGATAGTAAAATAAAGCTTAATGACACTTTTGGACAACCGGGCCCAGAAATGTCAACTGCTTTCAGTTAACTTTGTTGTGACAAACAAAACATATGGTGAATATTTATAATATTACCTCATCAAATGTATTAAACTTGTGAATTAATTTTTCAGATTAAAAGATTTGAAAAATCCAGCAAAGAAATTTAAAGTAGAAGCAAATGCAAATCAGCTGTTTATGACAGGAATTGCTGTGTGTCATAAAGATTGTAATGTTGTAGTGGTAGAAGGAGGTATGTATAACTACTGAGGAATTAATGCCCTTTAAAGACACTTTTACAAAATTTGTTCATCAAGTTTGCTAACATTTAAAAATCTTCTCCTATATATATAGCTAATACTTCTTAACTATAAAGGAATGTTCGTTTAGGAATCTAGTTTATGAATTGTATCCAAATTTTTGATCAACCAAAAAATATGGCCACCATGGCTAAAAATAGAACATAGGAAGGAGTCAAATGAAGTTTTGGCTTATATCTCAGAAACTAAAGCATTTAGAGCAAAATTAATCATTGATGAAAGATGTAAGCAAAACAGGCAATTAGCGATTCAGGCTCTTGAGAGCCTCATGTTGTAACTCCTCCTACATTTATCAGTTTTGCCTACCCAAGTATAAATGAGCAAAGAGCATAATAAAATTCTAATAGGAAAATTTAGAACTTTTGTATTTCGAAAGGGGACTCTCATTACACTTTTGACAGGCTGCCAAATGATTTGGAAAATCTAACATTTCAGGATTGAAAATGTGAACTGATACCAGTACATGTAAAGTTAATTTTAAAATGATTTTATTTAATTTTCTAATGAGCAACAGTTATAAAAATGTCCATTTTAATCTGTGGCTTTGTTCAACAGATGTCAGACGTTAAAATCTCAATTGATATGTCAATCACATGCAGCCTATTTTGTATTGGAATAAGATCATGGCTTTATTTCCAATGCGAAAAAAAGAATGTCGTATAAGAATAAAGAATATATGAAATAAAAGTATAATAGATCAAATTAAAGAATAGATAAAATAATATTAAACATACTACCGTGGATTCTTTATTGTTCGTTGGATACCAATTAATGTTGGTTTTGTGGGAACAGGTTAACCTGAAATTCAATTGTTCAACAAATTTTAATTTTTTTCTAGGCTTTGTATGCAGAGATTGGCAAAACCACGAAATCAAATATTCATGAAAATGCAAAATTTCTATAATCTACGAAAATTGATACCCACAAAAATAAACAAATCCACAAAAAAACGAGAAACTCTTAAGGACCAAATCAACAAACGACAACTACTGAACATCAGATTCCTGACTTATGACAGGTGCAAACAAATGCAACAGATTTAAACATTTAAACAGGTACCAACCTTCACCCTTATCTGAAACAATAGTGTAACATCACAACATACTATGATGGAATGCTGACTTTTATGTACCTATTTCTAGGTCCTAAACAGCAAAGAAAATTCCGTCGATTAATGATGCACAGGATTAAATGGAATGAAGACACACAGAAAAGATCAAAAGACGATGGTCAGTACTATTACAAAGAGATTTATCAATTATTGCAGATTGACCATATCTGCACTGGTACAAATTTCTAGTACGTTCAAGTAATGTGAAGGTACTTTAATTTGTTGGTATCGCTCTTTTTGGATTTTCAAATTTCCTAAGTTCCATGGTTTTTTGTATTCATGGATTTATTTAGAACATTTTAGTTTTAAATGGAAATTTTACATTGCGTTTAGAATTTAAATCCCAATCCCCAAAATTAGTACCCCACAAACAAAAGTACTTTCACAGTATCAGGTCCTGTCTGTGATCAACAAAATAATAGACAGTTAGATCAAAAGAAAAAAATACAAATTGCTGATAAATCCAAGTCTTTCTGCTTTATTTTAATTACCCTATTCTGTATGTGGCTTAATTTATTTATCTCCCTAATTAGCGATAACAATGAAAATTCATAAAATATCCAAATATACTAATTGCCCTAAATAAGATAAGGAGATGTGGTATGATTGCCAATGAAACAACTAATGTAAACCAACAAGCGTTTTATTTTCACGAATAGAAACTAACCTGAATATAAATCTTTGTTAATATGTAAAAGTTGAAACATTCCTTATTAAACTACATCAAGTAAATCAGAAAATTGCAAAATTAAATAGCTGCAAAGGGAAAAAAGCTAAATAAATTATCCACTAGAGAATAAATGATGTAGATCTCTTTTAATGTCCTCTAGTTTATTAGGCTTTAAGAAGCTTTTTCCATCACTTGGTATCTGTTGTATTCTATTGTCTATCTCAAAAAAAATTGTTTTTTTTCTAAATCTTCTCTGATAAAACTGATGATTCTATTGAAACCAAGCTTCTAGTGTTTAATCTCTATAGAGTCTAGTTCTTAGTGTTTATCTCTAGCAACCAACAATCAATCATGCTTTGTCCATCAACTAACTAGAAAACCATATCTAAAGGTAATTTTATTATTTATTCTTTTGGAATTTTACTCCCCGAAAACAAAAATAGGCATGGATAAACTTCTTTGTTGATATAATTGGTGAAAAGTATCAACTTTTTGTATTTGATATATATTTTTGTGTTTTGTAGAAGACAGTGACTCAGAAGAAGAAACAGACAAAAGCAATAAATGTTCCTTAGTCTGGGAGGTAAGTTTTTATTTGTCTGACAAAGTAAAATAACAAAAATACTGAACACCAAGGAAATTTTAAGTCCTTTATAATCAAATGGCAAGATTCAAACCTCAAACACATCAAATGAATGGAAAAAAAGCTGTCACATTTCAGAATTGGTACAGGCATGTCCTTATGTAGAAAAAAGTGGGTAAAACATGGTTTTATAGTTAGCAAAACCTCTCACTTGTATCACAGTTTCATTCAATTCCACTGTACAACAGTGTGTGAACAAAAAAAATGCAATCATTGAGTCTTTAAAATGTAGAAATACTGATTGCACTGTCTGAATTTCACACCATTTCATGAACAAATAAAAAGCAGATGTGGTATGTGTGGCAATGAGACAACTGTCTATCCAGGTCACAATTTGTAAATGAAAAATCACTTTAGGTCAATGTACAGTCTTCAACACGGAGCCTTGGCTCACACCAAACAGCAAGCTATAAAGGTCTTTTCACACAGGCATCTAATTTGATTTCTCTTCACAATGATGTATAACACGCCTACTTTTGTTGTCGGAATCATTAGTAGCAATCCTACCCAAGTATGTCAATCAGAATTTTTCGTCTCCCGACGATGAATTGGCAATAAACATGTCACGTCTCTTATTTATCTCGGTTTCTGATTGGTCAGCTTTATGGGAAAGTCTAAATGATTCTCGGAGTTATCTGATCTAATATCATTTCATTCGTAAAGTCAAGAGAGAGTCTGAATGACATTGATGTCATGGGAAAATTTGTTGCTTATTAGACATACCACACATAACCCTTGTTAGATTTTTTTCACGGTATCTTATACAATTTTGATAACTGTATGATAAGTTCTATTCATACAAAAACTAACAGTTTTTTCTGAAACAATTTTTATAATTAATCATTTACTGCGAGACATGTATTGCCAATTCTGTGTAGGTAGACGAAATAACTATGGTTGACATACTTGGGTATGATTTCTACTGATGATTCTGACAACAAAAGTAGGCGTGTTAGGGACGACATCAAAAGATCGATGTAGGATAAAAAACTTAAATCGAATAGTTTGGGGGTGCGGGGGGTCAACATTGCTGCAAGTTTTGTTAATCTAAAAACGATTTTACATATATCCATATAGGTAAATCAATTTTTCCCAAATTAAGTTAAGAAGGGGGGTAGGGGGGTCAGCGAAAAAACTATGTGAATTAAGTTTTTTATCCTACATTGAACTTTTGATGTCGTCCCTTATACACCATTGTGAAGATAAATCAATTTAGATTTACGACAAAATAAGTTTTAGTGAGGTTGACAGCCGAGAAATTGTCATTTAACAGAATTTCGCCACCGCCTGACATTTTTCTAAATCGCGAGTTAAATACTTTGTGTTATATAAAGGTATATGGGATTTTTTTTCTGAGACGAGTGCCTGTGTCTTTTCACATGTTTACAAATTATTCATTCATACAGAAGATTTATCTTTAACTGTTTTGAGACTTACATATATCAAGATGTTGTAGACTAAAACATATACATTACAAATATTTTAAGCAACTGTGGATTCGTTAATTTAAATGGGTCCAATTTTTATACAACTGCAAAAAAAAATTTGGGATAGTATAATGGTATGATGTCATCGTCTCTGTCGTCTGAAATCACATTGGTTTCCGTACAATAACTTTAGTTTACGTAAATGGTTCTCTGTGACATTTAATAAAAAGGTTCAATACCACAAAAGGAAGGTTGTGATTGATTTTTGGGATAATGGTTCGAACCGTTTAGGAATTATGGGCCCAAACAAGCATTATTCTACTTTCAGGATAATAACTTGTGTATTAGTATTTCAATTGCTCTGACATTGTTCCACAATGTTTAATACCACAAGTAGAAGGTTTGGATTCATCTAATATTGTACCACAAGGTTCCATATCACAAAAGGAAGGCTGGGATTGAGTTTGGGGTTATTGCTCCATTCATGCAGGAATAAGGGGGTCAAAAACAAGTATATATCTAGTTTCCAGATAATAACTTTTTTTCAAGTGCATGTATCTCTCTGAAATTGTACAACAAGGTGTCATACTACAAAGTAAGGCAGGGATTGAGTGAGGGGGTAATTGCTCCAAGGGGCGATTCAAAAAGTTTGGGGGGTTCCAATTTTTTTAAGGGGTTCAACTTTTTTTTTCAATTTTTTATAAAGTTTCAAGAAGAAATCTTTAATTGCACAGTATTGCGCAATAGATTTGTAAGATCTTGATATTCGTTTAGGTAACAATACAAATTCAGACAGTATCAAGCTTGAATATTGTGTCAAAATTTGGCCCAACTGATCAGGGTTCAATCTCTGCGGTCGTATCAGGCTGCGCTCAGCGAAGTATTTTATTGAGAATTAAGATAATAAAATTTTACCAAGGATATTTGATTTGGTGGTTTTACCAAATTTTGCATACAATTTGAACTTAACAGAACATTTAAATTTGTGGTTCACCTTTACCTATAAATATTGGTATCCCATCAATAATAATGAATCCACAATAATCAGATTTTATCTGCATGCAAAAATTTATTTGTAATATGTCTCCCTGTGTTAAAAACATATTATTTTTACAGGGTACCACAAAGAACCGAGCATTCGTAGAAATTAAATTCAAAGTGTGTCCGACAGAAGCTTTCGCTAGAGAACAATTCAAAAGATTTGGTGTTGAACATTACTGGGACTTAGCTTATAGTGGTGCTGTCATGGAAACCACTGGAGATGACCTTTGATTCTGATTAAATTTGTTTTTTGTAACTTTGTTTAGTTTAATATGAAATGTAGTCTTATTAAGGAAGGATAAATAGATATAAGATGTGGTATGATTGCCAATGAGACAACTCTCAATCAAAGTCACAATTTGGAAAAGTAAACCATTAAAGGTCAAAGTATGGTCTTTAACACAGAGCCTTGGTTCACAGTTAACACAGAACAGCAAGCTATAAAGGTTTCAGAAATATGTCAAGTTTGGTCAACATCTGATTTTTGACATCCTCAATATAAATATATATATACGAAAATGAGGAGATAGGGTATGATTGACCTTCAGACAACTCTCCACCAGGGATCAAATGTTGTGGACATCAGTACAGTAACCTATAGTTGTTAATTTCTGTGTTTATGTTTTCTTGTGGGAAGTTTTCTCATTGGCAATCATACTACATCTTCTTATATTTATATATAGCCAACCATACAACCTTCAATATTGAGCAAAACCTGCACTGTATTGTCAGCTATAAAAGGCACAAACATGACAAAATGTGAAAAAATTCAAACAGGAATAAAACTTACTGATTTTAAACAAAACAAATAACTTAAAAATATATATGACAGTCACTGAAGGCTCTTTACTTGTGACATGAATATGGTCAAGCACTGATTGCTGATATCCCTTACCTTGTCACTGAGGAATTAATGAATGAAATGATTGTTTGATGTACATATCTGTCTTGCTAAGTTCATCTGACCATTAACCTCATTTTCATTGATGATTGGTCTATGTTCTGTTTTCATGGTTTTGTTTGTTTTTTAAATACTATAGCAACATGTCAATTATATATTGGCGAATGGAATGATTGTAAGTTATGAATGTCTGTCTGTCAGTGTTCATCTGACAATAAAACGTCATGTTCATGGTTCATTGATTGATGTTATGTTTACTGGATAGGCTTCAACATTTTATCTGTTAATGAGGCTGTATGATTACCTATTATTTAGGTCATGATGAAATTGCAAATAACAGTAGAAAAAATGTCCATACACGAATTTTAAGAGATGAGATTAAAACAAACAAAAAATTTGGTAAGAAGATAGCCAATGAGACACTTTCTAACAGCAACTATAGATCATCATACTGCCTTCAACAATGATCAAAACCCATACTGCATAGCAAACTATAAAATGCCCATACCATACCAATATCAGAACAATCATAAGAGAAAACTAACAACCTGATATATGGACAAAACCATGAGTAAAAAACAAATAAAATATACAGCAACAAATTACAACAATAAATTATCATTGTCAGAATTAACAATTAAAGCAACATTCTTTGCACCAAAGATTAAAAAACAAAACCTTGCTAGATAGAGAGGAGGCTACATTGTGCTTTAAAATGTCGGTCTAGAAAAAAAAACGATAGTCTTCCAAAAAAAAATAGGGTCAGTAAATAGCAAATAGAAATAAGAAGATGAGGTATGAGTGCCAATGATACAACTCTCCATCCAAGTCGCAATGCGTAAAAAGTAAACAATTATAGGTTAAAGTACAGTCTTTAACACAAAGCCTTATCTCACATCGAACAGTAAGCCCAAAAACTATTAGTGTAAAACCATTCAACAGGAAAACCATCTGTCTAATCTATATATAAACCAAAAACAAGAAACCCTTATGAATCACATTACCAAATGTCAACCACTGAACAACAGATTCCTGACTAAGGACAGATGAAAGCAAATGTAGCAGGTTAAAATGTTTTTTAAGTCCATATTCTAAAACTGCATGACCCATAGAAGAGTCTATGTAACTTTGGTTGAAATTTGTCATGGATTTACCTAAAGTCCATAAGTTATAATAGGATAACCCTGGACAACAGAATGCAAAACAACTGAAAATTAGTTGTAAGGTGATAATCTTTATGCTACAAACATTCTGAAACATTAATAACATATTCACATGTGAAAACTATTTCTTGAATAAATTGTGGTGTCACATCTCAATAAAATAAGAAAATTGAAATGCTTTTAAATTTTTTTATTTTCTATGACCAAAGTTCCAATATTGCACAAACAAGAATATTACATCACTTTGAAAAATAGCATTGAACAGTTATTATCTTATTACAGACAAGCACATGTACTTTAACCATTCCTGTCCCAGTATTTATCAACAGATGTAATGTTCACTAAATTTCAATGGCATTTTAAAACTTTCAGCACATTCAGTGATTGAAGAACCAATAAAAAACATGGTTATTAAATGTCATATTAACAAAATGAAAGACAAAATAGTTAATATAATGCATACAAGATACCACGGAATTTTGAATTCTCAATGCTCCTTTACTTCATACTCTACTAAGCTTTTTTTATTTGAATGTTACTGATAAGTCTTTTGTGGATGAAATGTACATTTGGCACACAAAATTTCAATCCTGCCAAGCTGGTATATTTGATGAGTTTATACAAGGTACATCAAATGTAAAATGGCATAAAAATATAATAATATGATTACAGTTAACATAACTGTATTGTTGACAAACTGTTTTCAAGATAAGCTTGAAAATAGTTTTTGTCTGTAATTTATAATCATTTGTTAAATAGAAAATCAAGTTGGATATAATATCCCTTAATTTTAGCACTGAAGTTTATGGAACAAGATCTGAAAAAAAAATGCTTAGCTACACTGAATTTTTCATACCTTTTTTTAACAACTTAAAAGCTTTTATCTTGAACAGACTCTGCAATGCCATGAATATCTAAAGTATATATAACTTAAGACATTTGTTTAGATATCATCTTAGACAGTTGTTTAAATATTGAACAAACATGCTAGTTATTTTTGAAGTGTCTTCAACAGGATGCATCTTTGTATAAGTTATAAACTGTCTTTTATGTCTTTGTAACTCTGCCAAAGTATAAACACGTGTCATTTGTATCTGTAGAAAGTTAAGGAAAATAATAATAACTAGAGGCTCTCAAGAGCCTGTGTCGCTCACCTTGGTCTATGTGCATATTATACAATGGACACAGATATATTCATGACAAAATTGTGTTTTGGCGATCATGATGTGTTTGTAGATCTTACTTTACTGGACATTCTTCTTGCTACAATTATCTCTATCTATAATGAACTTGGCCCAGTAATTACAGTGGAAAATATATTTTAAAAAATTTACAAAAATTTACAAAAATTTATGAAAATTGTTAAATAATGACTATAAAGGGCAATAACTCCTTAAGGGCATACGATACAGTTTTGATCCCGTATTTACATTTTGATAAAAATTTCCATATAGACTATTTTTTACCTGATTAAATCAAATATGTAATAAAAAATATACCTTCATGTGCTACTTTCTGAGTAAAATGAGGTTGAAATTTTGTATATTTGCTCAAAATTTGGATTTGTGGCCGTATTTTCCCTGTTGAAAGAAAGACATAACTTTTTTGTTTGAAAAGATAAACACAAATTGGTTTTTGTTAAATGATTTGTAATTTCTGCATTTTATAAGTATTCGAAAAAATTATACATTTTTATTCAAAAATAACTCATATTTATCAAATGTTCATGAATGTAGAAAAAAACATCATTGTTTTGCTGTATATTTATCAAATTTTAAAAAAATTGCACTATTTACTTTTGCTTGAAAATTGGCACACATAATCTTCTCGCGTAATCAAACCAAATGGCATTTTAAAAAAGAGGGGTCCATGAACTCGTTTTCAAGTTAAATAAGTTTGAATGAGAAAAATCAGTTGAAAACTGAATCTTTTCCCAATAAGTCAAAGTTTGACGTCGTGAATATAACAATTTACATTAGCAACGTCATTACCTCCTCTGTAACTGTATCGTATGCCCTTAAGGGGTAAACTAAAAAATTTGGTCATGTTGACTTATTTGTAGATCTTACTTTGCTGAACATTATTGCTGTTTACAGTTTATCTCTATCTATTATATTATTCAAGATAATAACCAAAAACTGCAAAATTTCCTTAAAATTACTAATTCTGGGGCAGCAACCCAACAACAGGTTGTCTGTTTTGTCTGAAAATTTCAGGGCAGATAGATCTTGACCTGATAAACAATTTATCCCGTCAGATTTGCTCTAAATGCTTTGGTTTCAGAGATATAAGCCAAAATCTACATTTCGCCCCTATGTACTATTTTTAGCCATGGTGGCCATCTTGGTTGGTTGGCAGGGTCACGCCACACATTTTTAAAACTAGATACCCAAATGATGATTGTGGCCAAGTTTGGTTATATTTGGCCCAGTAGTTTCAGAGGAGAAGATTTTTTATAAGAATACTAAAATTTTAGAACTAGAGGCTCTAAAGAGCCTGTGTCGCTCACCTTGGTTTATGTGAATATTAAACAAAGGAAGCAGATGGATTCATGACAAAATTGTGTTTAGGTGATGGTGATGTGTTTGTAAATCTTACTGTAATAAACAGTCTTGCTGCTTACAATTATCTCTATCTATAATGAACTTTGCCCAGAAGTTTCAGTGGAAAATGTTAATAAAAATTTACAAATTTTATGAAAAGTGTTAAAAATTGACTATAAAGGACAATAACTCCTAAGGGGGTCAATTGACCATTTTGGTCATGTTGACTTATTTGTCAATCCTACTTTGCTGAACATTATTGCTGTTTACAGTTTATCTCTATCTATAATAATATTCAAGATAATAACCAAAAACAGCAAAATTTCCTTAAAATTACCAATTCAGGGGCAGCAACCCAACAAAGGGTTGTCCAATTCATCTGAAAATTTCAGGTCAGATAGATCTTGACCTGATAAACAATTATACCCCTGTCAGATTTGCTCTAAATGCTTTGGTTTTTTAGTTATAAGCCAAAAACTGTATTTTACCCCTATGTTCTATTTTTGCTGTGGCGGCCATCTTGGTTGGTTGACTGGGTCACGCCACACATTTTTAAAACTAGATACCCCAAAAATGATTGTTGCCAAGTTTGGATTAATTTGGCCCGAAAGTTTCAGAGGAGAAGATTTTTGTAAAAGATAACTAAGATTTACGAAAAATGGTAAAAAATTGACTATAAAGGGCAATAACTCCTAAAAGGGTCAACTGACCATTCCAATCATGTTGACTTATTTGTTAATCTTACTTTGCTGAACATAATTGCTGTTTACAGTTTATCTCTATCTATTATAATATTCAAGATAATAACCAAAAACAGCAAAATTTCCTTAAAATTACCAATTCAGGGGCAGCAACCCAACAAAGGGTTGTCCGATTCATCTGAAAATTTCAGGGCAGATAGATCTTGACCTGATCAACAATTATACCCCAGTCAGATTTGCTCTAAATGCTTTGGTTTTTGAGTTATAAGCCAAAAACGGCATTTTACCCCTATAGTCTATTTTTAGCCGTGGCGGCCATCTTGATTGGTTGACCGGGTCACGCCACACATTTTTTAAACTAGATACCCCAATAATGATTGTGGCCAAGTTTGGTTAAATTTGGCCCAGTAGTTTCAGAGGAGAAGATTTTTGTAAAAGCTAACGACGACGGACGACGACGACGGACGCCGGACGCAGGACGCCGACGACGGACGCCAAGTGATGGGAAAAGCTCACTTGGCCCTTCGGGCCAGGTGAGCTAAAAATGGTTAAAAATTGACTATAAAGGGCAATAACTCCTTAATGGGTCAACTGACAATTTTGGTCATGTTGACTTATTTGTAGATTTTACTTTGCTGAACATTATTGCTGTTTTACAGTTTATCTCTATCTATAATAATATTCAAGATTATAAGGAAATACTGCAAAATTTCCTTAAAATTACTTATTCAGGGGCAGCAACTCAACAACAGGTTGTCCGATTTGTCTGAAAATTTCAGGGCAGATAGATCTTGACCTGATAAACACTTTTACCCCCATGTCAGATTTGCTCTAAATGCTTTGGTTTTTGAGTTATAAGCCAAAAACTGCATTTTACCCCTATGTTCTATTTTTAGCCATGGTGGCCATCTTGGTTGGCTGGCCAGGTCAGGCCACACATTTTTTAAACTATATACCCCAAAGATGATTGTGGCCAAGTTTGGATTCATTTGGCCCAGTAGTTTCAGAGGAGAACATTTTTGTAAAAGTAAACGACGACGGACGACGACGACGACGGACGCCAAGTGATGGGAAAAGCTCACTTGGCCCTTTGGGTCAGGTGAGCTAAAAATGAAGATGCAAGTCATTCTTCAAGACATACCAATGTATCTATTCACATAGGTATATTTTTCAGAAACCAAAACTTCATATTATGTCAATTATTATTTCATATCTAGAGATGTTTTCACACAGCAGAGTTTTTTTTATCTGCAGTTTTGCAACAAGTCCGCTGAATTCTAAAGTTCGTTATGGACTTGTGTTGCTTACTTAAGTCTATGTGCATCTCAAAAATGGCAACTTACAAATAACAACCTAACTACATAGAAGAAGACAGCCAAAGTCCACCCATGTGTCTTCAATTATTTATTTCAAACAGAAAAGGATACTTTTTCCTGAGTTCCAGGTATTGATATGAAGTCCCCTGGTACACCTGTCTTCTGGCTTTCCATTATAACCTATCAAAACAAACATTGTCGTTGTTATAATTCAATTTCTATCTGATGTATAAAGTAACATCTTACTTTCGTACTCCAATATCCAACATTCCTACAGCTACATGTATCAAAGATCTTTAAAGATAAAATATTCAAGATCCTAACTGAATTCAAATGAGCTCAAATATCACAATACCAAAGGAACTCGTTTCTCTAGAAGTTTTATATTTCTCTAAACAATACTTTAATAAGGAACTCAAGGTCGTTTTTTTACGAGTTTGAATGTGCGTTTGGTATGTTTCATCACTCTTTCAGAGTTTTTTTTATATTAATGATTTATACTTACGCTATTAGTTTCTTGTGTAATCCTGTCTAGTTCATACAGAAAATTTGTTGATGACAAAGGTTGCTGAAAAACATCAATACAAAATTCTTGATTCAAAATTTTTGCAAACAATGTATATATAGTTCTACAAAAGTAGTTCGACATAATTTAGGCTTGTTTGCTTGACAAGCACATTTCAAGTTTTACAGTTAAAAACTGACACTTGCTCAATATCATTAACAAAAAATATTGAGAATAGGGCTCTTCACGGTTAGTTCGGCCATATTGGATAGGGGGCTGGTTTTCATAATGGAGGTAAAAATGGAGTGAAAAATACGAGAAAACATCATTAAAACAGAGCAGTTGCTTAGAAACATGCATAGGATTTCCCATACTTTTATACTTTTCCACCTCTTTCCAAAAAATCTGCCCCCTATCCAATATGGCCGAACTAAACGTGAAGAGCCCTATTGTGTAGACAGATGATATACCCAGTATTATGTCATGTTTGATAATCTAAAATAATACTGATTGAATTCTTTCAAAAAAGGTGAATATTTGTATAGATAGCACATCAAATCGGCAAAAAATCATTCTTAAATTTGTCTTCAAATCATAAATAAAATTGAGAAAGGAATGTGTCAAAGCGACAACAACCCAACCATAGAGCAGACAACAGCCGAAAACCACAAATGGGTCTTCAATGTAGCGAGAATTCCCACACCGTAGGTGTCCTTCAGCTGGCCCCTAAAAATATGTATACTAGTACAGTGATAATGGACGTCATACTAAACTCCGAATTATACACAAGAAACTAAAATTAAAAATCATACAAGACTAACAAAGGCCAGAGGCTCCTGACTTGGGACAGGCGCAAAATTGCGGCGGGGTTAAACATGTTTATTAGATCTCAACCCTCCCCCTATACCTCTAGCCAATGTAGAAAAGTAAACACATAACAATACGCACATTAAAATTCAGTTCAAGAGAAGTCGGAGTCTGATGTCAAAAGATGTAACAAAAGAAAATAAATAAAATGACAATAATACATAAATAACAACAGACTATACTAGCAGTTAACTGACATGACAGCTCCAGATCTCAATTAAACTGATTGAAAGATTATGTCTTCATCATATGAATATCAGGCACAATTCCTCCTGTTAGGGGTTTAGTATCATACTATCATAAAATATATAAAGTCTATAATTTAGAATCGATAGATTAAAAAAAAAAACATGTTGGCAATAAATAATGTTTAAACGAAAGAAAATTTTAATACAAATTCATTCATTTTTAGACCACTTTCATTGCATAAAATAACAATGTTTACTAGTAATTAGGAGCAAATACCATTAGGAGTAATGTAAACTATTTTCAATACAACATTATACATGGATGGAGAGTTGTCTCATTGGCACTCATACCACATCTTTCTATATGTATTTTCTTCTTTTTTATTTTTCTATATATGAACTTGCTGTTTTGGTGTAAAATTATACATGTTGGATACAATTTTTTTTAAATCTTACATTTTGCGTTGCCATATTTGGAGGAGGTGGTTTCCTGTTAAATAAAGCATCTTCTATCTGCTGGAACGGTAATGTGTCGTCTGCCTGTATAACAAATAATGGACTGTCCCATCTCTGGTTTGGATTAGGTTCCTCAAATCTCATAAATAAAGCTTCTAATCTAAAAATAGACAAATAAACATGTATCATCCCCCTGTATAACAAATAACGGACTGTCCCATCTCTGGTTTGGATTAGGTTCCTCAAATCTCATAAATAAAGCATCTAATCTAACAAGAGGCTCTCAAGAGCCTGAATCGCTCACCTTAATTCTTTTGGTTAAATCTCTCATCAATGATTATTTTGGCTTTTCAATTTATTTAAATGTTTTTTGGATTGTCCTATTTTCTTCAAAAGCCAAAAAAAATATTCATTTTCTCCTATGTTCTATTTTAGCCATAGGAGCTATGTTTCTTGACATATAAGGAAATAAAATATAAAATTTATACTAGATACTCTGAAACTCATTTAGCCTAAGTTTGGCTGAAATTGATACAGCAGTTTCAAAGGAGAAGATTTTTTAAAGTAAGTCAACATGATGAACAAATTGTGAAAAAAGTCTTTAAAGGGCAATAACTCCTTAAGGGGTCAATTGACAATTTTGGTCAAATTGACTTAATTGAAGATCTTACTTTGCTGAACATTATTGCTGTTTACAGTTTATTTCTATCTATAATTATATTCAAGATAATAAACAAAAACAGCAAAATTTCCTTAAAATTATCAATTCAGGGGCAGCAACCCAACAACAGGTTGTCTGATTCATCTGAAAATTTCAGGGCAGATAGATCTTGACCTGATAAACAATATTACCCACGTCAGATTTGCTCTAAATGCTTGGGTTTTTGAGTTATAAGCCAAAAACTGCATTTGACCCCTATGTTCTATTTTTAGCAATGGCGACCATGTTTGTTGATAGATCATAACTTCGGATACAATTTACAAACTAGATACCCTAAGGAACATTCAGTTAAAGTTTGGAAGTATTTGGCCCAGTAGTTTCAGAGGAGAAGATTTTTGTAAAAGATTACTAAGATTTACGAAAAATGGTTAAAAATTGACTATAAAGGGCAATAACTCCTAAAGGGGTCAACTGACCATTTCCGTCATGTTGACTTATTTGTAAATCTTACTTTGCTGAACATTATTCCTGTTTACAGTTTATCTCTATCTATAATAATATTCAAGATAATAACCAAAAACAGCAAAATTTCCTTAAAATTACCAATTCAGGGGCAGCAACCCAACAACAGGTTGTCTGATTCATCTGAAAATTTCAGGGCAGATAGATCTTGACCTGATAAACAATATTACCCCGTCAGATTTGCTCTAAATGCTTTGGTTTTTGAGTTATAAGCCAAAAACTGCATTTGACCCCTATGTTCTATTTTTAGCAATGGCGACCATGTTTGTTGATAGATCACAACTTCGGATACAATTTACAAACAAGATACCCTAAGGAACATTCAATTAAAGTTTGAAAGTATTTGGCCCAGTAGTTTCAGAGGAGAAGATTTTTGTAAAAGATAACTAAGATTTACGAAAAATGGTTAAAAATTGACTATAAAGGGCAATAACTCCTAATGGGGTCAACTGACCATTTCCGTCATGTTGACTTATTTGTAAATCTTACTTTGCTATACATTATTCCTGTTTACAGTTTATCTCTATCTATAATAATATTCAAGATAATAACCAAAAACAGCAAAATTTCCTTAAAATTACCAATTCAGGGGCAGCAACCCAACAACAGGTTGTCTGATTCATCTGAAAATTTCAGGGCAGATAGATCTTGACCTGATAAACAATATTACCCCATGTCAGATTTGCTCTAAATGCTTGGGTTTTTGAGTTATAAGCCAAAAACTGCATTTGACCCCTATGTTCTATTTTTAGCAATGGTGACCATGTTTGTTGATAGATCACAACTTCGGATATAATTTACAAACTAGATACCCTAAGGAACATTCAATTAAAGTTTGGAAGTATTTGGCCCAGTAGTTTCAGAGGAGAAGATTTTTGTAAAAGATTACTAAGATTTACGAAAAATGGTAAAAAATTGACTATAAAGGGCAATAACTCCTAAAGGGGTCAACTGACCATTTCCGTCATGTTGACTTATTTGTAAATCTTACTTTGCTGAACATTATTCCTGTTTACAGTTTATCTCTATCTATAATAATATTCAAGATAATAACCAAAAACAGCAAAATTTCCTTAAAATTACCAATTCAGGGGCAGCAACCCAACAACAGGTTGTCTGATTCATCTGAAAATTTCAGGGCAGATAGATCTTGACCTGATAAACAATATTACCCCTGTCAGATTTGCTCTAAATGCTTGGGTTTTTGAGTTATAAGCCAAAAACTGCATTTGACCCCTATGTTCTATTTTTAGCAATGGTGACCATGTTTGTTGATAGATCATAACTTCGGATACAATTTACAAACTAGATACCCTAAGGAACATTCAATTAAAGTTTGGAAGTATTTGGCCCAGTAGTTTCAGAGGAGAAGATTTTTGTAAAAGATTACTAAGATTTACGAAAAATGGTTAAAAATTGACTATAAAGGGCAATAACTCCTAAAGGGGTCAACTGACCATTTCCGTCATGTTGACTTATTTGTAAATCTTACTTTGCTGAACATTATTCCTGTTTACAGTTTATCTCTATCTATAATAATATTCAAGATAATAACCAAAAACAGCAAAATTTCCTTAAAATTACCAATTCAGGGGCAGCAACCCAACAACAGGTTGTCTGATTCATCTGAAAATTTCAGGGCAGATAGATCTTGACCTGATAAACAATATTACCCCGTCAGATTTGCTCTAAATGCTTTGGTTTTTGAGTTATAAGCCAAAAACTGCATTTGACCCCTATGTTCTATTTTTAGCAATGGCGACCATGTTTGTTGATAGATCACAACTTCGGATACAATTTACAAACAAGATACCCTAAGGAACATTCAATTAAAGTTTGAAAGTATTTGGCCCAGTAGTTTCAGAGGAGAAGATTTTTGTAAAAGATAACTAAGATTTACGAAAAATGGTTAAAAATTGACTATAAAGGGCAATAACTCCTAATGGGGTCAACTGACCATTTCCGTCATGTTGACTTATTTGTAAATCTTACTTTGCTATACATTATTCCTGTTTACAGTTTATCTCTATCTATAATAATATTCAAGATAATAACCAAAAACAGCAAAATTTCCTTAAAATTACCAATTCAGGGGCAGCAACCCAACAACAGGTTGTCTGATTCATCTGAAAATTTCAGGGCAGATAGATCTTGACCTGATAAACAATATTACCCCATGTCAGATTTGCTCTAAATGCTTGGGTTTTTGAGTTATAAGCCAAAAACTGCATTTGACCCCTATGTTCTATTTTTAGCAATGGTGACCATGTTTGTTGATAGATCACAACTTCGGATATAATTTACAAACTAGATACCCTAAGGAACATTCAATTAAAGTTTGGAAGTATTTGGCCCAGTAGTTTCAGAGGAGAAGATTTTTGTAAAAGATTACTAAGATTTACGAAAAATGGTAAAAAATTGACTATAAAGGGCAATAACTCCTAAAGGGGTCAACTGACCATTTCCGTCATGTTGACTTATTTGTAAATCTTACTTTGCTGAACATTATTCCTGTTTACAGTTTATCTCTATCTATAATAATATTCAAGATAATAACCAAAAACAGCAAAATTTCCTTAAAATTACCAATTCAGGGGCAGCAACCCAACAACAGGTTGTCTGATTCATCTGAAAATTTCAGGGCAGATAGATCTTGACCTGATAAACAATATTACCCCTGTCAGATTTGCTCTAAATGCTTGGGTTTTTGAGTTATAAGCCAAAAACTGCATTTGACCCCTATGTTCTATTTTTAGCAATGGTGACCATGTTTGTTGATAGATCATAACTTCGGATACAATTTACAAACTAGATACCCTAAGGAACATTCAATTAAAGTTTGGAAGTATTTGGCCCAGTAGTTTCAGAGGAGAAGATTTTTGTAAAAGATTACTAAGATTTACGAAAAATGGTTAAAAATTGACTATAAAGGGCAATAACTCCTAAAGGGGTCAACTGACCATTTCCGTCATGTTGACTTATTTGTAAATCTTACTTTGCTGAACATTATTCCTGTTTACAGTTTATCTCTATCTATAATAATATTCAAGATAATAACCAAAAACAGCAAAATTTCCTTAAAATTACCAATTCAGGGGCAGCAACCCAACAACGGGTTGTCTGATTCATCTGAAAATTTCAGGTCAGATAGATCTTGACCTGATAAACAATTATACCCCAGTCAGATTTGCTCTAAATGCTTTGGTTTTTTAGTTATAAGCCAAAAACTGCATTTGACCCCTATGTTCTATTTTTAGCAATGGCGACCATGTTTGTTGATAGATCAAAACTTCGGATACAATTTATAAATTAGATACCCTAAGGAACATTCAGTTAAAGTTTGAAAGTATTTGGCCCAGTAGTTTCAGAGGAGAAGATTCTTGAAATAGTTTAGGACGACAGACGACGACGACAGACGCCAAGTGATGGCATAAGCTCACTTGTCCCTTCGGGACAGGTGAGCTAAAAAGAGACGAATAAGGGATAAATTTAACTAAGGGCTATTCCATTAAAATATGTGTGGGAAGGTAGGAAGGGAAGTTTAATTATTGAATGTCGGTTGTGGATCTTATTCAGTATGCCCCTATTACCATTATGCAAAATTATCTATAAAATGGTTCTTGGTTGAAGGGATATTTTGAAAGTCAATTTTTTACCCTCCCACATACATTTTAATGGAATAGGCCTAACTATAATTTATCAATTATAGTATAATGAAACTGAATCAAACTAAACCTGTCATGGACTTTGAATTTGTAAAATGTAGTCCATGCATAAATTTAGCATACCTCTATTCTAACATTGGACCTCTTTGAACTGAGTTTAATAGTGTACTTTGCTGTGCGTTTTGTTTTTGATTCCATATTGGCTGGAGGAAAAGGAGACTTGAGATGTCACAAAACATGTTTAATCCTAAATGTTTATACCCATCTAAAGTCAGGAACCTATATCCTTTGTTAATCTTGTGTGGATTTTTTAAAATTAAGTTCATTTGTATAATTCGGAGTTAAGAGTGGCGTTCAATTTGCTGAACATCAAAATGCCTTCAAACTTGATAGAGAATTAAAATGTTCACTTCAATAATGTAATGGATTTAAAATTATTGATTGATGGTTTTTATACAGGTGTTTAGTACACTGCTTTGAAATAGGGAAGTTGCTGATCATTTTGAGTTATTACTTTTTGTCAAAAACTTTTTATATGGTAATAAACATTTGGATTTGAATTTGATAACAATCTGAATTCTGTGTTTTAAAATCAAAATAATTTACAGAGATATTTAACAGTAAAAAAAAAAATCATCCATATCCACTGAAATACCTGAACACAGTCTTACATTTCATCCGAATATTTGTCCTCCTCTGGTTTCAAACTGTTCCATTCTTTAGCCTTGTCTTTGCTCATATCACATAACAACTAAATAAACAAGAGGCTCTCAAGAGCCTGAATCGCTCACCTGAATTTTTTTGGTTTAATCTCTCATCAATGATTATTTTGGCTTTTCAATTTATTTAAATGTTCTTTGAATCGTCCTATTTTCTTCAAAAGCAAAAAAAAATCATTTTCTCCTATGTTCTATTTTAGCCATAGGAGCTATGTTTCTTGACATACAAGGAAAGGAAATATAAAATTTATACTAGATACTCTGAAACTCTGAAACTCATTTAGCCTAAGTTTGGCTGAAATTGATACAGCAGTTTCATAAGAGAAGATTTTTTAAAGTAAGTCAACATGATGAACAAATTGTGAAAAGTTGTCATTAAAGGACAATAACCCCTTAAGGGGTCAATTGACAATTTTGGTCATATTAACTTATTTGTAGATCTTACTTTGCTGATCTTTTTTGCTGTTTACAGTTTATCTTTATCTATAATAATATTCAAGATAATGACCAAAAACTGCAAAATTTCCTTAAAATTACCAATTAAGTGGCAGCAATCCAACAATGGTTTGTTTGATTCATCTGAAAATTTCAGGGCTGATAGATCTTGACCTAATGAACATTTTTACTCCATGTCAGATTTGCTCTAAATGCTTTCGTTTTTGAGATATAAGCCAAAAACTGCATTTGACCCCTATGTTCTATTTTAAGTAACGGCGGCCATGTTTTTTGACGGATCAAAAATCAAAGCACACACTTTGTGCAGGATAATCTAAGGAACAATCATGCTAAGTTTTAACCAAATCCATTCAGTAGTTTCAGAGGAGAAGATTTTTTAAAGTTAGCAAATATGATGAACAAATTGTGAAAAATTGTCATTAAAGGACAATAACCCCTTAAGGGGTCAATTGACAATTTTGGTCATATTAACTTATTTGTAGATCTTACTTTGCTGATCTTTTTTGCTGTTTACAGTTTATCTTTATCTATAATAATATTCAAGATAATGACCAAAAACTGCAAAATTTCCTTAAAATTACCAATTAAGTGGCAGCAACCCAACAATGGTTTGTTTGATTCATCTGAAAATTTCAGGGCTGATAGATCTTGACCTAATGAACATTTTTACCCCATGTCAGATTTGCTCTAAATGCTTTCGTTTTTGAGATATAAGCCAAAAACTGCATTTGACCCCTATGTTCTATTTTAAGTAACGGCGGCCATGTTTTTTGACGGATCAAAAATCGAAGCGCACATTTTGTGCAGGATATACTAAGGAACAATCATGTTAAGTTTCATTCAAATCCATTCAGTAGTTTCAGAGGAGAAGATGTTTGAAAAATTGTTAACGACGACAGACGACGACGGACACCAAGTGATGAGAAAAGCTCACATGGCCTTTTAGGCCAGGTGAGCTAAAAACATGGATATAACATTTTAATGGATGTGGACACACAAAAATGTCTTATCTTATATCATGAAACAACTAAACATCAAGTATTTGGCCAAAAATAAAATATTGTTTGTTTCCCCTCCAACGACCAGCCCTGGTAAAATCGCTGCGACTCGAAAAAATTTATTGGCGGCCAAGCCATTCTTGTCCAAAATTTTTTTTTTGCTATGTTGGTTTTTGATGATATCTTTCCGATGGTGTAGTAAACAAGCGTTTTAAATCAAGGCATTTTTGCATTGAAGCGTCTATATGAATTGGAATCGAGGAAAACAAACATAATGCCTTGCCACACGATTTGATATTTGAAAATAAAAAATCTGAAGCATCTTTCAACCCACTGAGTGCACCTTGATTGGCTTTGTCTTTTACCTCTGTTCCCGTTTAAAGGATAAAATCTTTGAGTAAAAATGGTCTGAATCGTGCTTTAAAATCAATCTACTTTGTCTTCGACTTCAAACAGGTTGGGCACAAGTCAGAAAATGTTGGATATGTGAATTCCCTGCTTTCAGAGAACCTCCCTGATTTCTGGTGTAAACAAGACTAGTTTAAATGTTTTTTTATTTTTGAATTTATGGCATGAAATTTACAAAAGGGCACGTTTTAAGTTATAACTGCATCAGTTGAATTTGTAAATACTCAAAGTATTCTAGAAACAACAAAACATATAAACTCTAAAAAACATACAAATCTTTTGTTTAGGAATTAATTGACCAAGCTGCATGATCCAGGTGAAAATACCTGAATTATGTTCACTTCTATTGAAAATTTTTAATCATTAAATTTTAATTTCCAAGTCATTAACATATCTTTTTGTCATCTCATATTAATTGATGATCAAGGTATGAATTGGTGAACACAGGAATTGTTTTGTTGTGAGTTATGCATCAAATTAGACTTGAAATAAGCTTGATTTTTAACCAATTAAACACTTGCTTTCATTAAACTTTGTTAACACATGAAGAATGTGTGCTTTCATAGAGGTCCCTGTATACTGTTTTTAACACCAGAAAACTGGGAGGGGGGGGGGGGGGGGGTGTACACTGAATATAGGGAATAAAATAAAATAATTTGCCTACCTATACCTACCAATACCCTGATAACCTCAGTCGGGGAGGGGAAACAAAGATATTTTTAATGGTGGCCTTTGACATTTTAAAGGATGTGGACACACAAAAAATCACTAACCTCAAATCACAAAAGAACTCAATTCAAGGAATATGACATATTTATGTGGATGCATAATAGATGCTATAGTGTTGCAGATTCTGAAATGGTACAGTCTGTGTTTGTTTGTGGTTTTTCTGTGTATTGATCTAATAAGTTAAGTCTTATTTAAGGTGGTACCCAACACTTTCACTAAAATTAATTTGGCTCGTTTAATTTTCATAAAATTTTGTCAAATTATTTACTTTGAGACTTTAATAAAAAATATAAAAATTTAAAAAATTTTGAACCAACCGTTTTGTCAGAAAAAATACACTGGTTATATAGCAATTTGACAAACACCAATTTTGATCATTGAGAAGCTTAATATTTCTTTTACAACACAACGTAATTAAAACGTTTAGCTGACTTTACAGAGTTATCTCCCTGTAGTGTTAGGTACCACCTTAACTGATTTGTATAATTCGTTATTATGTTGTGCTGTAACACCACTGTCCCAGGTTAGGATAGGGTTGAACTTGAATGCACACACATGTTTAACTCCATAACAATCTTAATGTGGCTGTCCCAAGCCAGGAGCCCTGAGTTCAGTGGTTGTCACTAGTTCAACTTCATGTCTGTCAAATTAGTTTTTTGTCAATTATTTTGATATACTGCACATATGAGATCTAGCAATCAGAGGGAAAATCCAAGCTTAAGAAAAGTGGTCAGGAGTGAATTTCCTGATCAAAACTATGTTGGTGATTGCCAATTTACGTTGTTTTCTCAATTGTATTGTTTCATAATTTTGATTTTGGGGCCTTTATGGTATGGGATTTTCTCATTGTTGACGGCTGTATGGTTGCTTGCATCCACTCCATTTGAACATTAGTGCATAATTGTCAGATGTCTCATTGGCGATAATACCATGTCTCCTTATTTTTATAAAGTCTATAGTATACTTATATTGCTTGAACTTACAACACAATGTGGAGTTTTACATGACTTTGTTATACAGTATAATTCATATCGGTATCCTGTAAATAAAAATGAAATGCTGTTGTATATATACCATTGAAACAGTACCGTATCCAGCCATGTATAATATGCATTTGTGTTTAATGGGCATTACTTTTCTGTTCCATAAAATCAAAATGTAACTTTTTAAATACAGAATAATGCCATTAAAGAACATTTTCTCAAGCTTATGATATTTACGTTTTACATTTCTTCTTTCTTATTTTGATAATGAAAAAATAAATTCAATATATAGAATCATGTTTGAATAATTTTAAACTAGTCATATTGGGGCCTTAATAGATTGCTGTTTGGTGTGAGCAAAGGCTCTGCATTGAAGGCTGTACTTAGACCAACAATTGTTTACACATGTGTTTCCAACATGTCCAATGCAGAGTTGTCTCATTGCCACTCATACCACATCTTCTTATTATATTAACATTCTTTTCATTGTGATCAAACATTTATATTGAAAAGTTAAGTAAGGATTTTAATTTCTCCAAAAACTCAGTAATATCAAAACAATACTGCTTACCTTTAATATAATTTAGGGAATCTAAGATAACTAAATCATCTGTGTTAAGTAACCTGATAAAAAGAAAATATATATAGAATAACCATACATTGTCTCGAAATATCAATGTTATTTGTACAAGGCTAAGAAACAGGTAGAAAGCGAGGCTGTGCCGAGCATTTCTAGCTGTTTCGAGCCGAGTACAAATAACTTTTATATTTAGAGACAATGTATGGTTATTCTTTATATACTGCAACTCTTATAACTGTTCTAAATGAAGGATTTAGGGTAAAAAACATCATTTCTTAATTTTGAGCGGAAGACGTCAAATTTCCGCGAACCTGTATGTTTTATTGACGTCATAAATAAAACTCTACGGAAACGCATTGTCAACGTCATAAAAAAGGTGATATACGGTCAGTGACTGTATATCACATATGAATATACGGTCAATGCAATTTGACTGCTCAAATAGCACAGTTGCAGTATATAAATGTTTATTAGGATGACAGACATCAAACCATGGGTAATATTTATTTTTCCTTCAAACTTCATAAGTTTTAAAACATTTGATATTAACATGTATAATATAGTCATTAAATTTTGAGAATATGATATTTTTTTTCTTAATTTTGACATCTCAAAAAGAATATTTTTTAAACAAAAATAAAATGTTTTGCTAAAGTTGTGAAATCTAAAGTTAGTTTTCTATGTTGTGTCATGTGTACTATTGTTTGTCTGTTTGCCTTTTTCATTTTTAGCCATGGCGTTGTCAGTTTATTTACGATAGTTTGACAGTCCCTCTGGTATCTTTCATCCCTCTTTTGTATCTGAACACCTGACAAATTATTAATTAGATTTTCAGTTGCTTTATCAAGTTCTTGTCTAATTTGAAATTGAAGTTTCACAGATTTAAAACTTCTTATGTGCATTATTTGTGTTGTAAAGATTGTGTATTCATAATTTGTTATAAATTTTAAGTCATATCATTCACCTACCATCTTTTTAGTATTCTCCCATATATATTTTACTATTACATCATTGTACATGTCTGAAATGATTTTTCTGTGTAATTATATCAATATTTGGTTCACATGTACCATGATGCTTTAAATTTCAGAAACAAAATACTATTTAAAATTTCTTCTGTTAGGACATCATAAGTATGCTACTTATCTTATGATGACTGGTATCATTTATGGGCCAAGTGTTACTGAATTAAGAATAAGTAATACAGCATGAATACATTTTTTACCTTTGTACTGAAGATTTTAAAGTTCCTCTTATTTCCTTTTCCTTTTTAGAATCTGAAATTATGATACAAGCATTAATGTATTATTGTAAACCAATTTCACATATCCACATTTTTGTTGTTGATGTGAAATTTAGTTTTGAGACAATTACATTTCAGACTAGCATTCAATATATGATAATGAATTGGCCTAAAACTTTTGTTCAGTTAGCATGGTTAGAAGACACGGTAATGGTACATTTGTAGCGTTGACGGGTAAAATCATGTCAGATCAAAAGATGTTTGGCACAAAAGCTTTTGATCAGCTAAAATGCCATACATATCATTCAAGTTTTTACACTTTCACAACACAAACTCAGTTCGAGCATCAATCTATCAGGGATCAAGGAGGGTGGTAAAGGGTTATTTTCATGCAAGGTTTCTCTGCCTTTATTTCAAGTGTTTACATGGTTTGACATTTATTTTCTTGTAAGTAATGCAGGAATAATAAATTCAAAGTCAGCCCGGATATTATTGTAACGTTTGTGGGTCATCGTAAATTCCCCTTTTTCTATTTTTAGATACTATATATAACTATAGTTGTCCGGTCACTTTTTCGCGGGGATCGTTTATCTCGTGCTTGAACTCAATGTCCAGACTTGGATATTTAAACCTCGTCAGGGCAGTATTTCTTTAGGTTGGGGAAAACTTTCGTACTGGTAAGTTGTACTTTAAATTTCAATTTATTTTGTATTTCGATGTTTGACTTAAATATTTATTTCTTTACATTTGATATATTTCTTTTCGATCTCGTAGTCAAACAGTTCTAAAATGTTAAATTTACGTTTCCGTTCCAGAATAAATAGAGGGAATTGTACACTAGCTAGATATTTTATTATTTCGGGTTTATAAAGAGATGGAGTTCATTTTGATAGCGATATTTAGACAGAGGGTTAATCCGAGGGATATTTTGGAGTAACGGTCGTCAATCTACGGGATTGTTCGTGCCTAATTACTCTGAAATAGAATTTTGTATTATCGCATGTTTTGGTTTTGGATCTTGAACTGGTCAATTTTACTGAAAAACGTTTTTCAGACATTGCTCTGGTTGGATTGAAAACTAAACGGGAAATGCGATGGTTTTTTTTACTGGATCGATTTTTGTTCCCTAGTCATAGAATAGTGAGATTCATGTTCTAGTCTAACAAAGTCGGTGGGAACCAGTGGGTATAATTATTTTGTCTCGGAAGGTTGACGTCACAACTTGATTGATTGAATTTAGTTAAAAACGAATAGTGTACAGCTCTCAATATTTTAAGTAAACGGACACTTCAAATTCTAGTATCATTTTATTTTATTCAATTAGATAGCACTAAGGCCAAACGCTTCTTTGAAATGGTTAACTTGTATGGGTATTTTTCACCGCATTGTTTGTCCAAAAAAGGGGAAGTTCGAAAGTGTATTGAAATTCTAAATTGATATTTTTGCCCTGGAGATACCGCGATATGATTTATGTATTTATGTTGTCTTTGTCTATTAAATATGAAACTGTTTTATGAATTTTTGTCATTTGTTCTATGAGCAAATACATTGCTTGGCAAATCATCATCACTGGTCATTTTTAGGTTTCTTATACCTGTCAATTATTGAATTTACTGTTTCGTTGTATTGTCAGTATGCTGTCAGAAGTCCTGGAGCGAAAGCACAGGCCGAACCCTCTCTACCAGTAACGTAAATGGCTGAGCTAGCAGGGTTTAATGTCATGAGACAGATTATGAATGAGAATACGTTTACACACGAAAACCCATTTACGTTGCATTGGCGCCCACGTAGGGACCCAGCTTTACTAGAGTTCCCCCGATTTGCTAGCTTTAGGACCTTTCATTTCATTTTCGAACTTCCGCACCTCATTACTTTGATTCTATTTTAATCTCGAGAAAATTGGTAGCGACAGTGGAAGGCTGAGCTTGTAATATAAATTGTATAGCTTGTCAGATTTTTCACCGGCTGTGTAACATAATGTTGTTATCATTCATTTCATTTTCATAAAAAGAAAATAAAAAAAAAGTTTATTTCGTAATTTTTTTTTTTTTCCTTGCCGACAGTGTATGTATTTGTTGTGCCTCCTTATCTGCGAAGTATAACTATAGTCGAACGATTATATTGGTGGATTTATTTCTATGAACAATCTGTATGTTGAAAGTTTGATTCTGACTCCTGACCCAGGTCAGAACCTACGCTTGTGAATAATATTCTTGACTGCAGCAAGGATGCGTTATGCTGAAGAACTATTTTATATATGTGCGGAATAACTGAATTTGGACTATTTACAGTCATTGTGTGTCATGAACTGATACTTTGTTAAGATAGGGGGGTACGAAACCTTTGTTTCTGTATGTTGGCAAATTTGAATATTTGCATAGATTGTTTTAATAAAAGGTCATATTCATTGAAAGGTTGATATATGTTGTAAATTAGGTATGAGTGATTTTGTTTTTACAAGTCCATGCATAGACTTGTTGTGAATAAGGAATTGTTTTCTACACAGCCGGTGCCTTCATACTTATATACTATTATATATCATATATATTAAGGGGTTTAGTATACGTTTTTTTCAGGGTTATTCTATTTATTCAGACATTCATTTATTTATGGACTTCAGATTTGCGTCTTGCGTGAATGGTCAATTTTGCCTGCGCATGGACGTTAATCTTAGTCAAACGTATTCATTGGGAGGAATTTAAACTTAACTCAAGTAATTTGGGAAGGTAATAACCTGATATGTTAATATGTAAAAATTATTAAGTTTAGTGATGAAAGTTGGCCTTCCATTGGTGCTCTTTTTTTAATAATGATAATAGATTTACGGTGTCTTGTGATGACATAAGTTTATTTATATATATGGTAAAAGATTATTGCAGTGTAGATTGCATGTGATGATGAAATATAGAAAAAGTCAGTGTGCTGAACTCAATTTTAGAGGTGCATAAAAAAAAGTACACGAATACATTATTTTTAATCTTATTCATGTAAATCATATACATGACAGTAAATACATGATTTTATGATTCACCCATGCACATGACCAGTTGAACATTAGTATACAGTTGAAACTGCCTGGATATAATATACATAGAAAGTATTAGCTTTGCTCTGGCCATACATCGCTACCATAAGCTTTGGTGGTGCAGTAGTTTTAAGCTGAATATAGATGATTTATGAATAATATTGATACGTGAACTAAGATTCACAGTATGGCAGTATACATATAGATATATATATAGAGTCATGGGTGGAAAAAAAATGCACTCTGAAATAAAAGAATAGCATTAAAAAGTGATTGTCAAAAGTATCTTTCTTATGCATAGTTTGCTTACTGTACGTCTGAAGTTGGGTTTAGTACACACACCATAAACATTTATTTAACTTCATTGCATTAGATATATTGATTTGTAGTAATAATTATTCTATATTGGAAATACTGTTTAATTACATAATTAGTTTGTTCTTGTAGCACACTCATGTAATCGGTACTGATTTTCTCGAAAATAATTGCTTGGCCTTAGTTCATTTTAGATTACATGTATCCAAAATTACTTTAATTTCGAATGTCTACCTTCCCCAATCTCCGTGCTCTGCACGTAAAATGTTAATATAATTATGTGGTTGTCGGTATCTCCAAAAATATAAAGTTTTTTTTTTATTTTGATTTGATTCTATTTTTTGTCAGTTATTATTTTTCAGTGTTTGTGTATTGTTGGAGGAAAAGAATATATATATGGATCCAATTCTTAATTCTCTTGGACATTGCCTTTAACAATGGAAATGTTTGGACCTTCGTCACCATTTGAACCTTCATCACTATTTGGACCTTCGTCACCATTTGAACCTTCATCACTATTTGGACCTTCGTCACCATTTGTACCTTCATCACTATTTGGACCTTCGTCACCATTTAGACCTTCATCACTGTTTGGACCTTCTTGAACATTTATCAATATTTAGACTTTGAAATTTTAAATTATATACAATACAATGCATATTTTCAACTGTTTAAAGACAACCGTGTCTTGTCCTTTAAATTGTCTTACTATGTTGTCAAATCGCGGACGATTTGTTTTTCTGGGTAGGGGGTATTGTAACGTTTGTGGGTCATCGTAAATTCCCCTTTTTCTATTTTTAGATACTATATATAACTATAGTTGTCCGGTCACTTTTTCGCGGGGATCGTTTATCTCGTGCTTGAACTCAATGTCCAGACTTGGATATTTAAACCTCGTCAGGGCAGTATTTCTTTAGGTTGGGGAAAACTTTCGTACTGGTAAGTTGTACTTTAAATTTCAATTTATTTTGTATTTCGATGTTTGACTTAAATATTTATTTCTTTACATTTGATATATTTCTTTTCGATCTCGTAGTCAAACAGTTCTAAAATGTTAAATTTACGTTTCCGTTCCAGAATAAATAGAGGGAATTGTACACTAGCTAGATATTTTATTATTTCGGGTTTATAAAGAGATGGAGTTCATTTTGATAGCGATATTTAGACAGAGGGTTAATCCGAGGGATATTTTGGAGTAACGGTCGTCAATCTACGGGATTGTTCGTGCCTAATTACTCTGAAATAGAATTTTGTATTATCGCATGTTTTGGTTTTGGATCTTGAACTGGTCAATTTTACTGAAAAACGTTTTTCAGACATTGCTCTGGTTGGATTGAAAACTAAACGGGAAATGCGATGGTTTTTTTTACTGGATCGATTTTTGTTCCCTAGTCATAGAATAGTGAGATTCATGTTCTAGTCTAACAAAGTCGGTGGGAACCAGTGGGTATAATTATTTTGTCTCGGAAGGTTGACGTCACAACTTGATTGATTGAATTTAGTTAAAAACGAATAGTGTACAGCTCTCAATATTTTAAGTAAACGGACACTTCAAATTCTAGTATCATTTTATTTTATTCAATTAGATAGCACTAAGGCCAAACGCTTCTTTGAAATGGTTAACTTGTATGGGTATTTTTCACCGCATTGTTTGTCCAAAAAAGGGGAAGTTCGAAAGTGTATTGAAATTCTAAATTGATATTTTTGCCCTGGAGATACCGCGATATGATTTATGTATTTATGTTGTCTTTGTCTATTAAATATGAAACTGTTTTATGAATTTTTGTCATTTGTTCTATGAGCAAATACATTGCTTGGCAAATCATCATCACTGGTCATTTTTAGGTTTCTTATACCTGTCAATTATTGAATTTACTGTTTCGTTGTATTGTCAGTATGCTGTCAGAAGTCCTGGAGCGAAAGCACAGGCCGAACCCTCTCTACCAGTAACGTAAATGGCTGAGCTAGCAGGGTTTAATGTCATGAGACAGATTATGAATGAGAATACGTTTACACACGAAAACCCATTTACGTTGCAATAACCATTTCAAAGAAGCGTTTGGCCTTAGTGCTATCTAATTGAATAGAATAAAATGATACTAGAATTTGAAGTGTCCGTTTACTTAAAATATTGAGAGCTGTACACTATTCGTTTTTAACTAAATTCAATCAATCAAGTTGTGACGTCAACCTTCCGAGACAAAATAATTATACCCACTGGTTCCCACCGACTTTGTTAGACTAGAACATGAATCTCACTATTCTATGACTAGGGAACAAAAATCGATCCAGTAAAAAAAACCATCGCATTTCCCGTTTAGTTTTCAATCCAACCAGAGCAATGTCTGAAAAACGTTTTTCAGTAAAATTGACCAGTTCAAGATCCAAAACCAAAACATGCGATAATACAAAATTCTATTTCAGAGTAATTAGGCACGAACAATCCCGTAGATTGACGACCGTTACTCCAAAATATCCCTCGGATTAACCCTCTGTCTAAATATCGCTATCAAAATGAACTCCATCTCTTTATAAACCCGAAATAATAAAATATCTAGCTAGTGTACAATTCCCTCTATTTATTCTGGAACGGAAACGTAAATTTAACATTTTAGAACTGTTTGACTACGAGATCGAAAAGAAATATATCAAATGTAAAGAAATAAATATTTAAGTCAAACATCGAAATACAAAATAAATTGAAATTTAAAGTACAACTTACCAGTACGAAAGTTTTCCCCAACCTAAAGAAATACTGCCCTGACGAGGTTTAAATATCCAAGTCTGGACATTGAGTTCAAGCACGAGATAAACGATCCCCGCGAAAAAGTGACCGGACAACTATAGTTATATATAGTATCTAAAAATAGAAAAAGGGGAATTTACGATGACCCACAAACGTTACATTATGTAATTAGTAATTTTATTCCAAGTGTTTCCCTGAGGAGAAAAGCAATTCTGTAATGAAAATCATGCTCTCAGGTTACATTTGCCGCCCAACTAAAAGACTCATGGTACATTGGTTGTTAGAGCACAAGTTTTTTTCCGGGTTTGTATGGTTAGTATGAAATAGAAAGCACTCCCTGTGGTTAGAGTGGAAATCTAGATATGTAATGTGTTGTTTGAGTCGTTATGGTATGATTACTCTTGAGGTGGGGGGGGGGGGGGGGATTTCTAGTTTTCTACCCTTAGCCAGTCAGAGTTCAGACATACGTCAGTCGTGACATAAACAAGTCGATTTTTGTTTTTGACTTAAAGAAGTACATGATGTATTTATTATAAAAATGTGTTTTCAATTTTAGACTTATCTACGTCAGAAAATGACAGACTTGTTTATGTCTATTTATGTTGATGAAAAAACTTAATTTTACTTTGTGGCTAAAGTACACCACCTATGACAGCAAAAAGCTGTCTGAGAGTTCACAAGGACTTGAGCTATCTATATTTAATTATCTAATTGAACATCCTTACTAAACACAGATGTTTTACCTCATTAACTGTGGTTCCAGGTGGTTGCATTGTAAGGTTAATTAACATTATCTTCGATTTTTTAGACCCTCATTCATATTTTTCTTTAGAAGACAAAGCATTGTCTTTCAATGTTGTCATTATTTGATTTAGATGCATGACCTTTTTATAAATATGCGTGGGTCTTGAAGTTAACCAATTTTGATAACTTAAGTTATAGACTTGTAGGAGTCGATATTTGCAACTTTTTGATTCTGGTCAAATATTTCTTGCTTAACAATATTTGACTTATTAAAGTTGTATTTTGTCTTGCATTAAAGGGAGACAAATCCTAAAACTTACAAATTAAGACCTCTATTGAGTCAAAAGAAGATTCATACTTAATTATGTCTGAGTTCTGACTGTTAGCTAGTAAATACTTTATGAATGATCAGCCGTAAGCAGTTGAGCTAAGTTAGTACTTCTTTACTGACTTTAACTCAGTCAGTCACTGCCTTGTAAATGTAGTTGTAACACAGAGGTCCGTCATTAGAGTCCTAGAGGAGTGCTGGGAGAGGGCATTCATGCATACATGCAGTCAAAATAATTATGATGTTAATAAAATAGCATTGCCAGACATCATAATTATTTGGACTAAGTCATGCGCTCCTCTTTTCAAAAGCAGCAGGAAACACTAATTTCATTGCCATAATTTGGCGTAACTTGATAAAACTACAAGTATATGATTTATATATGAGGTTTTTTTTATAATTTTAACCTGCATAGACTGAATTTCTGTCAACTCCAATACTATGGTCACTTATAACATTAACAGTTTTAGCTTTGAAATGTTCCTTTAGTTGTTGTGCTCGTGTAGATTTGCCACTGGATGGAAAGCCACAAATCAAAACAAACGGCATGTTTTGACCGGAAGTAGATATTGCACACTATCTTCGAAACACAAACCGGACCGGATTTCAGGATCCGGATGGGAGTTCGAAAATTATACATGAGGCTCCTCATGGGGGTGTCCAAGTAATTGTAAGTGATAAATTTGTCCTGGTAAAGAATGTCTGGGCGGACAAATATTACTAGTATAAAAAGTCCATGGTTACCGAATTTACTAGTATATTTAGTCCGATGTTAGTAATATATGTCCCCAGACTAATTTTCCTAGGTAATCATGTCCTATAATAAATTCAATTACATTTAAACCATGGAAATTTAAATGTTATGTTTTAGTAATGTTTAAAAGTTGCATAGTTATATTTTTGATAAAATTTATGTCCCCAGACTAATTTTCCTATGGAATCATGTCCATGTCTTTAATAGTCTTAGGTTAAAATGCCCATGCCCTTAATTTTAAAAGGTGAATATGAATGTAATATATATGTTTTAATATTGTTAAAGACAAAATGAAAGAGTTGTATATCAATCTGTTTAAGAAATGTTATCTCCAGACTAATTTTCCTAGGAAATCATGTCAATGTCATTAATAATTCTAGGTTAAAATATCCAAGCCCTTAGTTTTAAAGGTAACTATAAATGTAATATGTTTTAATATTGTTAAATAGTTGTGTATCAATTTTTTAAATAAATTTTATGTCCCCAGACTAATTTTCCTAGGAAATCATGTCCATGTCATTAGTTAGTATTCCTATGTAAAAATGTCCATGTCTTTTATTATAAAACGAAAATGTTATACGCAATGGAAACTCAATATTCATGTTTTAATTAGGTTAAAGGAAATGTCCTTCATTTTAATTGGAAACAATAAGGAAATGTTCCAATCTCATTTAACATTTTTTTCTTCTTCTATTTTGAATATATTTTATGATATAATAAAATTATTAGCAAAAAAACAAGTCTTGGGACAATTTTTCCTAGGAAAACAAGTACCCTGAGACATATATTACTAGCTATAGACTTATTTTCCTAGGAACATTTGTCCTAGGACTTATATTCCTAGTAAAATCATGGACATGGACTTGATTAACTAGGAAAAAAAGTAAAAATTTTTACTACCGGACCAAATTTACTGTTATGTAAATATAATCATATAATCATAAATTATCATTTTAAGCAACATAATCACGTAATCAAAAATACAGTTCATGATTATCAAATAATCAAGTAATCATGATATATTTGATCTTGTAATCAAATAATCACTATCAAATGGCCAAGTAATCATGAACATGATAATAAAAAAAAACATGATAAGGCTCATACATGGGAGAAAATTCTTATTACTAAATTTTACGTTTGTTCTTAAAGAGAACATGTCGATACTTTGAACGACCCAAATTAAAGACTCGTTTAATTGCTTTGCTCACTCGATAAAAAGTTTCATTGTGTGACTCGCAGCTGATATTTTACAATTATATTAACATGCAGGCAGACGATACATTTTATAAATTATTTTCAGTGAGGTTAAAACATTGATAAGTTTTTCGATTATTATTCGATTTGTCGGATTATATTTATCTATGATATCGTTTGCATGAAGGAAAAGTGCGTTTCTTAATTCTCAAGAAAACTGCCGGATAATTAATTTCAGTTGATAACTTCGGGTCAAAATTCAGTATCAGCGTCGGCGGGTAATATGTCTGGACTCAGTTGAAACGTTATTTAGTTCGGTTTAGTCAGGGTTAACGTATTTGGCGTCTCAAAACAGTGCTAACAGAGCAAAACCTGGGAACAGTATTAAGTAAAACCTGCGAGACATTTCAGTGTGTGTACTCTTGTTTGATCGAATTTGTGGAATAAGAAAACTCTCGTCCACCCTTAAAAAGACATAAATGATCCGCCACACTATTGTTGCAAATGCTAGAAGTGTGGCATATATAGAATTGAGAATGGAAATGGGTAATGTGTCAAAGAGTTAACAATCCGACCAAAGAGCAATAAACAGCTGAAGGCCACCAAAGGGTCTTTAATAGGGCGAGAAAATCCCACACCCGGAGGTGTGCTTCAGCCCCGCTTCAGCTGGCCTAAAACAAAAATATTTACTAGTTCAGTGATAATGAGGTGATAATGGACGCCATATGAAACTCCAAAATATATAAAAGAAATTAAAATTGAAAATCACACAAGACTCCTGACTTGGGACAGGTGCAAAATTGCGGCGGGGTTTAACATGTTTTTTTTAGATGTCAACCCTCCCCTATACGTACCTCTAGCCAATGTAGAAAAACAAATCCACAGTAATATGTACCCATAGCTATCTTTAGTTAGTTGAGTTACTCTGTTTTTCTAGTGTAAACTAGTAAGTTGAGTTACTCTGTTTCTCTAGTGTAAACTAGTATAAGTTGAGTTACTCTGTTTCTCTAGTGTAAACTAGTAAGTTGAGTTACTCTGTTTCTCTAGTGTAAACTAGTAAGTTGAGTTACTCTGTTTCTCTAGTTTAAACTAGTAAGTTTAGTTACTGTTTCTCTAGTGTAAACTAGTAAGTTGAGTTACTCTGTTTCTCTGGTGTAAACTAGTAAGTTGAGTTACTCTGTTTCTCTAGTGTAAACTAGTAAGTTGAGTTATTCTGTTTCTCTAGTGTACACTAGTATAAGTTGAGTTACTCTGTTTCTCTAGTGTACACTAGTAAGTTGAGTTACTCTGTTTCTCTAGTGTAATCTAGTAAGTTGAGTTACCCTGTTACTCTAGTGTAAACTTGTAAGTTGAATATTCTGTGTCTCTAGTGTAAACTAGTAAGTTGAGTTACTCTGTTTCTCTAGTGTAAACTAGTAAATTGAGTTACTCTGTTTCTCTAGTGTAAACTAGTAAGTTGAGTTACTCTGTTTCTCTAGTTTAAATTAGTAAGTTTAGTTACTGTTTCTCTAGTGTAAACTAGTAAGTTGAGTTACTTTGTTTCTCTAGTTTAAACTAGTAAGTTGAGTATTCTGTTTCTCTAGTGTAATCTAGTAAGTTGAGTTACCCTGTTTCTCTAGTGTAAACTTGTAAGTTGAGTATTCTGTTTCTCTAGTGTAAACTTGTAAGTTGAGTATGCTGTTTCTCTAGTGTAAACTAGTAAGTTGAGTTACTCTGTTTCTCTAGTGTAAACTAGTAAGTTGAGTATTCTGTTTCTCTAGTGTAAACTAGTAAGTTGAGTTATTCTGTTTCTCTAGTGTACACTAGTATAAGTTGAGTGTTTCTCTAGTCTAAACTAGTAAGTTGAGTTACTCTGTTTCTCTAGTGTAAACTGTACGTTGACAGTCAGTTGAACCATATACAGAAGCTGTACAAAGTCAGGAATATGACAGTTGTTATCCATTTGTTTGATGTTTGATTCTAGTGTTTGACCTTTTGGTTTTGCCATTTGATTAGGGACTTTCCGTTTTGAATGTTCAGTATTTGTGTTATTTAACTTTTAGATAATATTGAAACAAAATGCGTTATAACAAGCATTAAACTGTCTTACCCTTCACCACTAGTCCGATACCCCATACCGTTGAAGTAAAAATAGATTCGGACTAGTGAGTTTTTGCAAAACTTTATAAAAAATGTTTGAATATTGGTCTTCAGACTAGTAATCAGAAAGTATTAGTTAATAATAAAATTGAGAATGGAAATGGGGAAAATGCCAAAGAGACAACAACCCGACCATAGAAAAAAACAACAGCAGAAGGTCACCAACAGGTCTTCAATGTAGCGAGAAATTCCCGCACCCGGAGGCGTCCTTCAACTGGCCCCTAAACAAATATATACTAGTTCAGTGATAATGAACGCCATACTAATTTCCAAATTGTACACAAGAAACTAAAATTAAAATAATACAAGACTAACAAAGGCCAGAGGCTCCTGACTTGGGACAGGCGCAAAAATGCGGCGGGGTTAAACATGTTTGTGAGATCTCAACCCTCCCCCTATACCTCTAGCCAATGTAGAAAAGTAAACGCATAACAATACGCACATTAAAATTCAGTTCAAGAGAAGTCCGAGTCTGATGTCAGAAGATGTAACCAAAGACTGTCATTGTTAATTTTGTGATGGAAGTAGATCGTAGAACTGGAGTTGCACCTTTCTTTCCGTATACTATTTATTAGAATTGAACACTTCAGATGTGCAGCACTCTCAATTTATGTTTTTGATAATGTTACTGCAGATCACATGATGTAAACATGGTATGGTATCTCTATGGAATGCATTCTATCGAAACTTGCTATACCACGTTTAATATATTAACACCAAATTTAAAAAAGAAGATGTGGAGTGTAGGTCACCGTACGGCCTTTAACAGTGAGTAAAGCCCATACTGCATAGTCAATTATATATAAAAGGCCCCGAACTAATGTAAAACAATTCAAAATAGAAAACTAACAGCGGGTCTTAATTGTCTTCACAGTATTAAACGCTCAAAACAAAATATTTGGAAGCCAATAATGTAATGATATGTCTATATTCCAAATGATCCTTACCCCCCAAAAAAATTGTAAGGATAGACAATCTTTTGTTAGTTGCATTTGTTTTTAGCTTTGTGTCGATCTGATGTTAAAGGTTTGTACATATATTAGTATTATATATTGGTTAGATAACCGTGAACGTGGATTAAAGAAACACACAGCAATACACACAGCAAATAGTTATCAAAGGTACCAGGATTATAATTTAGTACGCCAGACGCGCGTTTCGTCTACATAAGACTCATCAGTGACGCTCATATCAAAAATGTTATCAAGCCAAAAAGAGCATTGAGGATCAAAATTCCAAAAAGTTGTGCCAAATACGGCTAAGGTAATCTATGCCTGGGATAAGAAAATCCTTAGTTTTTCGAATAATTATATGTTTTGTAAACAGGAAATTAATAAAACTGACCACATAATTGATATTCATGTCAACACCGAAGTGCTGACTACTGGGCTGGTGATACCCTCGGGGACGAAACGTCCACCAGCAGTGGCATATCGACCCAAAACTCAGCTTTAAAGAAGTTTGGGTCCGATGTTAGCATAGGTAACAGAAGAAACCAAGTAAAATGATGATGATTAACATAAATCAACAAAATGACAGTAATCAACATTTATTGATAAGATAATAAAATATATATGGAGGATATAGTATTTTTTGTATAAGTGGGATTCCGACTAGTAATATAAGTTTTCTAAATGAGGCTGTATCTCAAACAATCGTATTATGAATCTCATTAGTCTGTCCAATTTGAATCATTACAATGTACCCCTAGGCTAAGGATTTTTTTAATACATTTAAATTATGTGTTATTTATAAAAATAACAAGATGTGCCTGGTTGCTAATGAGAGAACCCTCCACCAGGGACATGATATAAAAGTTTACAACTATATATATAGGTCACCTTCAACAATGAGCAAACCCATACCGCGTAGTCTATAAAAGGCACAGAATTGACAAATTTTTATGTAAAACAATTTAAACGTGAAAACCACCGACATGATTAAACTACCGTTGAAAATAATGAACGAAAAACATATACTTTGGTTCGTTTGAATTATGATCAGAATATCTTGATAGAACGTTATAATATAATTCAGTATTCTTTTTATCAACCAATCATATAAGCTTTAAAATTCGACAGTGGCTTTTTTGCCAGCTCTGCCGAATAAAATATCTTTACTATTCAAGCCGTTAAAAAACATATTTCTATAGAAATGACTATTTTACTGCACTGGCCGCAATATAATTAATTTGTTATTTTGTAGGTTCCTTGTGAATCATGAAATTTGATAATTGCTTTTGAAAAGTACTACGAAAATGTGGACATAAAAGAATCAAATAACATACCCATGATATCGAAAAAACATCCATCATTTTTTAGATACATATACATATAGTAATCGATAAAAAAAAAACCACATGTATCGGTCAAAGTGAAAATAAAAATTTATAACAAGAAAAAATATTGCACATCCACTTAATAGAATTGCAATAAAATCATATCAAAACATCTGCTAAGTTGCAATTATTTCTGAAATCAGTCCGTGACAATATAATCTTATGCTACATGTATGTATATTAAGAATAAACTCTCATTTTTTTAACTGTGTTATAAAAAAAACATAAGTTAAAAATCTCATCCCATCATAAATTTGAAGAAAAAAAAACCAAATATAACAAAATGAATCACAAAGCTTCAAAAATGTTTAAATTGAATTTGCTTTTGAAATACATACGGTAGTGACAATAGAGTTCGTATATATGCACACAAAAACATGACAGTTTTTAACTTGGCCTCCGCATACCTAAGGCCGGCAAAATACGGCACACTTGCTATTTTTGATGATGCGCCGGCAACAACTTCCCTATATATCCCTTGCCGGTAAAATTCCATTTCTATAGAAGTTATCCCTTGCCGGTGAAATATCTTTTCTATAGAAATATGCTACTGCGTCAGCTTGAATTAAGTTATTTTCACAGTGGCGGATCTAGAAATTTTCATAAGTGGGGGCCCACTGGCTGCCTAAGAGGGGGCCCGATTTCGTCAAGCTTCAGTGATTCCCTATATAAGCAAACAATTTTTTTTCTGAAAAGGGGAGGGGGGCTCCCTGCCCCCTCCCCCCCCCCCCCCACCCCCCCGCCAAATCCGCCTCTGTTTCATCAGAGCAGGCAAAATAGCTTTCAAAAATCCACCCAATAAAAAAAAAAAAAAAAATATAAAAAAATATGACACGGTAACGTTAATTAAAAACATATTTTATTATATTTTTTTTATTGGGTGGATTTTTGAAAGCTATTTTGCCGGCTCTGATGAAAATAACTTAATTCACGCTGGCACAGTAGCATATTTCTATAGAAATGATAGTTCACCGGCAAGGGATATTTTGAGGGCACTGTTGTAAAGAATGGTAACGTTACTCGTCAATTTCCTGGTTTAGATTACAAAATTGACAAAGCTTTTCACAATATCGTTTTTCAAAGTTTCCAGTTTCTACATCCTTGGTCAAAGGGAGATAATCATTTTTTGTGTTTATTGCGCCAAAACTGAACAAGTTAAAAAAACAATGTCGATATATGTCATATTTTTTTAATAATGCTAACATATGTTATCACACTAAAAATACACTTTGCGAGGTCAAAATTCTTTATCATCATGTGTGTGTGATCCTAAATTATGCCCAAAATTGAAAATGACAAATATGTTGCAATTCTTCTTTTCTATTTCGAACATTTTATATCAACAAAATTTATACTTTGATTAGTTTAAGCAAAACACTTGATGTTCTTTTATAAAGTTTTTATTCATTAATCAAGTAAAATAACCTTTGAATTATTTTTAGCACTGACCACATGATCATAGGGGGCGCTTAATGAATCAATGTTAATGATATTCTTACTTTGCATGTCCAGTTACTTTCATTCAAACGTTCTAATGACTATGACGTAATACATTTTTGGGTGGATGACGGACGCGCTGGATTTTCCGCCATTTTGTTCCCGTTTGAACCGATTTGAAAGAAGCCTGATAAAATTACATGCATCCATATTTGTGTGTTATAAAAGTAAGAAAGGTAAACAATAATTTATTTTGTTTATTCCAAAAATGTTTTAAGACAAATATGGCTCTAAAAGATGAAGCTCCGTAAAGTGGCTAAGCGATAAAATGGTGCGTGGTCGAACCCGTATCCGGCCAGGAAACTTATTTGGCCCAAAAAGTAATATTCGAAGGCAAAACAAAATCCGCAATTTTGAAGTTTAGCAATATTTATTCAAATATTTTCAAGATTCACATCTTCTATTCAATAAAATGAAGCCTCTCCGTTTTCATGGATAATCTTTCATTTTGTCTTTACGGTGGATCTCTGCCAAAATTATCTGACTTAAAGAGGCCTCAAAGTTCATATATCGAACGAGAACTACACTAAACTAAGTCTATACCAGGACTGTCGTAGCTCAAAATTGGTTGTTTGAACTACTAATCTCAATCTTAAACATAACAGCTGCTCTATGTCCTCTATCCCTAAAAGCATGAAAAGTAAAAGAGTACAAAAAATATACATGTCTTAAGTGAAATTATATTTCGTTTTGACTTTTGTTCTTCAAAACAGATTAAAAATATATCAGTGATCTTTTGCAGTTTTAACTATTTCAATTATTTTTTCTTGGGGTGCAGTGGTAATTAGATGGTTAATCCCATGATGGTTTGATAGTTTGACAGTTCATCATTATTATAGGAGGTAGTCCAAATAATTATGACATCTGGCAAGGCTTTTTTTTTTTTCTTGTAACCGGAGGGGTTTTTACGTTGTGTATTTTCTGTGTCAACTTTAACATATTTTACCCCAGACCGTGTAAAGAGTAGGTATAGGAATCCTGAGTCTCTGATCCTTCATATTTGGCTTTGCAAAACTTAACACTAGCAAGTTTTCATAGTTTATTAGCAAATTATATAATTCAACAAATATCAACAATTTGTAAAGATAAAAACATGAAACATGAATATAAAAAGCAAGTTAAAATTCACATAAAAGTGACATAGCTTAATCTGTCATTTTAACCTTTGTCTAGATGCATTATAATTCTAGACACAATAGCGACATTGTGTCTAGATGCTGTGAAATGCATTACACCTTTCGTGTAGACAACACCTTTCGTGTACACAGTGAGCAAGGTCTGTGCAAGACCAGTTAGTCAGCAAAGTCTGTGCGGGACCTTACGTGTAGACAGTGACAGGTCTGTGCAAGACCAGATAGACAGCGAGGTGTGCAACACCAGTAAGCTCTTACTAAAAAGCTAAAATAAGCGGTCGTTTAATCAACCAAATGGCTTATGAAAACAAGCCCAGTACAATTATTTAAATCATCAGTTATTTAACAAATACTATTCAAATATAAACACTCTATAACTAAATTATAAGTTGCAAATTCAACAAAATATGCAAATAAATTCAATGAATTATAGCACCATAATGTAACTAAATATATAAACATGTTAAACAACAATTTTTATCAAGAATTCATATTAACAATAGTAATTAAATGTTAATTTTACAACAGTCCATTTTAAAGGGACATAATACTGTTCTAAAACATAGGGTCGCCGTTACATTCCTCCCTCCTTAAAAAAAACTGAAGCCATGAAGTTTAAAAACAAGGCTGGTATGAATCTCCATTATATACAAACAGTATATTCATCCATATATATCGCACACGGAACACATTCCAATTCCTTTATCAATTGAACACTAGAAATGCTGGCCATATCATCTCCAATATCAGTTATAACACTCGTATGTATTATCTCATATCATCACCATCACTGAAAACAAGTGCTGAAAAATTTAATAACAAAATTAAACAAATAGTTAAACTGAATCGTCACCCAGTAAACTGTTGTGTCAAATGCTATGGAAATAATGTAACTGTCTAAAATGTACTAGATATTCTGTATGTGTTTAAGAGATATTTACTATAGAATAAAACAATCATGCAACAACCAGCACTTTATTATAAAAGGCCAAAAGCGATTACGTGAATCAGAGGCTCACATTAGCGATTAAAACACGTCAATCGGGCAGAAACAATTATGTTGGCATCCAAGCTTATATCCACATAAACATGATAATTTTGAAGCAAGTTAGCATAAAATAAAATGATGTAAGCGACAGCCCTTTTCATGGGTCTAAAGGATACAACAATGAGGTACTTTACTAATGCTGTTCCTGTCGATTCATACACATTCATCTTGAGCTATGTGTAATTACTGAATGTGTTAAGTAAGACAAATATGATCAAAATATACCATTCCAGTCTTCACGCTAAGTGGCAGCCCAGGCAGCCCAGGCTGGTAAAATTGCTCTCGGGCCTGTAAAAATCATATCTACAGGCCAACAGAATCTAACTAAAAATTTTCAGAAATTGAGCTCCGGGCCTGTAGATTTGGCAGTTCATCGTGAAGACTGCCATTCTATCTAAACAATCTAAGTTAAGCTTTCTTTAAACCATTTGAATTTTTTCATCTATGCAATTAATTGCTTATACATTCTATAACTATCAATACATACTTTATCTCTGTGCCAATCTAAAATCAGTCTTTGTAAAGTTAAACTGAAATGATTACTCATCATTATTACATACATATACATGGCAATATCTTTTAAAATCAAAATTAACATCAAGCAAGCATAATGACATTTATTTCACAATATTAAAATTTGACAATTTTTCTTAACGTATTTAACTGTATCAATAGCATTGCCGCCTAATGAGAAGATCAGATGTTTCACCTCAGGATCCCACCGCTGCCACCAAAATGTAACTGGAGGGGTTTTTACGTTGTGTATTTTCTGTGTCAACTTTAACATATTTTACCCCAGACCGTGTAAAGAGTAGGTATAGGAATCCTGAGTCTCTGATCCTTCATATTTGGCTTTGCAAAACTTAACACTAGCAAGTTTTCATAGTTTATTAGCAAATTATATAATTCAACAAATATCAACAATTTGTAAAGATAAAAACATGAAACATGAATATAAAAAGCAAGTTAAAATTCACATAAAAGTGACATAGCTTAATCTGTCATTTTAACCTTTGTCTAGATGCATTATAATTCTAGACACAATAGCGACATTGTGTCTAGATGCTGTGAAATGCATTACACCTTTCGTGTAGACAACACCTTTCGCGTACACAGTGAGCAAGGTCTGTGCAAGACCAGTTAGTCAGCAAAGTCTGTGCGGGACCTTACGTGTAGACAGTGACTGAGGTCTGTGCAAGACCAGTTAGTCAGCAAAGTCTGTGCTGGAACTTACGTGTAGACAGTGACTGAGGTCTGTGCAAGACCAGTTAGACAGCGAGGTGTGCAACACCAGTAAGCTCTTACTAAAAAGCTAAAATAAGCGGTCGTTTAATCAACCAAATGGCTTATGAAAACAAGCCCAGTACAATATTTAAATCATCAGTTATTTAACAAATACTATTCAAATATAAACACTCTATAACTAAATTATAAGTTGCAAATTCAACAAAATATGCGAATAAATTCAATGAATTATAGCACCATAATGTAACTAAATATATAAACATGTTAAACAACAATGTTTATCAATAATTCATATTAACAATAGTAATTAAATGTTAATTTTACAACAGTCCATTTTAAAGGGACATAATACTGTTCTAAAACATAGGGTCTCCGTTACATTCTGAACACAAAAACATGTGAAATAAAAATCGCAAAAACGTTGCACGGAAAATAAAAATTGAGAAAAACAATGCACGAGAAACATAATCGTAAATATAAAGGAAAAGTTATTACTCAGCTGCTCTTGGAAATCAAATAATCATTATTAATGGACATAAGGACCCTGCGGTCATCTTTTAGTATCAGCTAGTTGCATCTGATTTGAAAGAGACAAAAATATTCAAAATAATTTGATAGAAATTTATATTACGGGAACACATGCTTTAAAACAATCTTTTTAATTTAGTCCCTGTTTATTTTTTAATCAAAGGCATGACAAGCACGAGAAATCAGGTGTACAAAAACAAAACACGGGGAAAAAAAATAAGAGGAAACACGAAGCACTCATGTCGGACAAAACACAAGAAAACAAGAAATTTTATAAAATGTCTAAACACGAAAATACATGAAATAAAAAGGAAAATAACCCTTTACCACACTCTGTTAGGGATTCATTACCAGGGACGATTCCACTCCAGGTGTTTTCAAAATGGGTCCCTTGAACATCAAATTGGGAATTTTTATCCCAATTGGGAATTGTTATGCATAAAATTTAAGACGAAATAATATCATTTTCCTGTAAAAGCGGAAAATGTATATTAAGTTTAAGGAGGCTCGCGGGTATAAGATTTTCAGAATAAAATTAAACATTTATTTTTCATTACAAATTTTATTAATTACCTTTAGTAGTTGTTACTTTATCATATGGTACAAAAATTATTCCAAAAAATCAATTTGTGTTGGCCCCAGGTGACTTTTAAAATGTAGATATCATTGAAAAAGCTCCAAATTTTTTCCCTTTGGTGCAAAAATGACATTTTTTGGCATTATACATTTTGTAATTGAAATATCTTTTTTAACTCATCGGTGACCTATGTTTTTATTGTTGTTTTCGAATTCCAAAAAGTTGTGCCAAATACGGCTAAGGTAATCTATTCCTGGGATAAGAAAATCCTTAGTTTTTCGAAAAAATTAAAGTTTTGTAAACAGGAAATTTATAAAAATGACCACATAATTGATATTCATGTCAACACCGAAGTGCTGACTACTGGGCTGGTGATACCCTCGGGGACGAAACGTCCACCAGCAGTGGCATCAACCCAGTGGTGTAAATAGTTATCAATAGTTATTTGTAACATTTTGAATAATTATGAATGGGCTACTGATTATGATATATATGATTCTCAGAGATATGATCACCATATCACTTCACAGTTATTGGATTGAGACCAGGGAAGTTAGATTTTTGATTATAGGCCCAGTTTTCAAGTTGGTCCAAATTGCGGTCCAAAATTTAACTTTGTTTGATTTCAACAAAAATTGTATATATGGGGTTCTTTGATATATGTTTTTTTAAAAATCTAACCATGTATTTAGATTTTTAATGTTTGGGCCCGGTTATCAGATTGGTCCACATTGAGGGATTAAGGGTCCAAATTTGAACTTTATTTGATTTCATCAAAAATTGAATTCTTGGGGTTCTTTGATATGCTGAATCTAAACCATGTATTTAGATTTTGGATATTGGATATAGGTAATGTCCAATTTAAAATTTAAAGTTTTTAATTTAAGTTCTTAGACCACATTCATTATCAGTCAGGGGACTTACTGAAATAAGTGATTTTTAAATCACTTATTTGAGTATCAAATTCGAGGTTTTGTCACAAATTGGGATTTTGTAGTTTTTTTTCAAAATTTTAAACACATAGGTTTAAATAATACTTTTTAAATAGTAAAATTTAAAAAAAATGAACTTTTTGCTTCTTTTAAGTAGAAGGTTTATGACTTTGATGCTATCATTTAGCTGAAAATTCTATTTTAGTTGAAAAAATGCTATAATAATGGCTTTACATAATGAACTGATACTTTCTAAAAAGATTTTTCCCAGCAGTGGGGGTATTTTTCCTGTGAAGTTCAAGGTTTCATCTTTCAGATTATGTAATAAAATTCTACTGTTCGCGATAAAAATTTCACTGTTCGGGGTGTTGAAATTAGTGGGGGTTATTTAAAGAATGATACTTAAAGAAGTGATTTTTGGGAAGGAAATTGAGGTCTGATACTTAAACAAGTGATTTTTATGTCATTATCCTAGATTCAGTACAAGGTCATCACCTGAAATGACCTGGTCATCCTAGACAACACAGATGTTGGTTCTGATAAGTTTAGAAACATAATTAGTCCCTGGATCATTAGTATTCTATATTTAAAGTACAATAAAATTAAATCACTTCTTCTAGTGATTAATTTGTACTACTTAAATAGGTGATTATTAAAGAAAGACAACTCTAACTTCCAACCTTTATGGAATTAATGTTACTTGAATCAGTGATTTAGAAAATCACTTATTTAAGTAAGTCCCCTGACTGATTATGTGTCAGAAACCTGTGTTGTGTCAACTATTTAATCACAATCCAAATTCAAAGCTGTATCATAATCAAGCTTGAATGTTGTGTCCATACTTGCCCAAATGTTCAGGGTTCGAACTCTGCGGTCGTATAAAGCCGCGTCCTGCGGAGCATCTGGTTATTGATTGCATTTGAATAAACTTTTTTCAACTTAAAAAACCAGGATACAAATCCAATGATTGCATGTACATTGACAGGCCTATTAGACAGTGCCTAATGTGCAGATCTGATGAGACTTTGGCATTGATGAAAACTAGAACCTAAGTCCTGTGACATGACTAGATTCAGTTGTTCTCGACTCAAATTTTTGAAAAGTATTTCAAAAGATAGAAATCAAATTCTGTTCTATTGTTTTAATTCATTTTGTTCCTTGAATCAACTTAAAGCTGTTATAAATTGATAAAGTGAATACTAATCCAGATTAAAACTAAAGGAGCTACCATTTGATTTTTATGGGGGGGGGGGGGGGGGGCTAGGATGAAAAATTGTGGAGGAGTGATCGAAGTGATCGTAATATATCGACTGGATTATTCGGGTTATAAAAGAGAGGGAAAGATACCAAAGAAAGATAACTCTGTAAAATCAGCTAAACGTTTTAATTACATTGTGTTTTAAGGGAATATTAAGCTTCTCAATGATCAAAATATGTGTTTGTCAAATTGTTATATAACCAGTGTAATTTTTCTGATAAAACGGTTGGTTCAAATTTTTTGAAATTTTCATATTTTTGTCAAAGGGTCAAAGGAAATACTTTGTCAAACTTTTATAAAAATCAAACGAGCCAAATTAATTTTAGTGAAGGTGTTAGGTACCACCTTAACAAACTGACAACACCATGGCTAAAAAAGTAAAAACAAACAGACTGAGAGACAGACATTAGTACATAAAACACAACATGGTTAACTGATGACTAAGCAACACAAAACCCCACCTAAAAACTGGGGGTCATCTCAGGTGCTTCCAAAGGGTCAGCAGATCCTGCTCCACATGTTATATAAATTGAAAGATGTGATTATGATTGTCAATAAGACAGTCAATGATCAAACGTAGACCAAATGATGTTGATTCATGATCATACACTGTCACATCGATGACTACACAAGATTTCGTTTCATAGGCAACATCACGATCTGGTGAGAAGGTTGAGTAAATTTTTGCTAAAATAAGTACTGTAAATTCAGAAGTTATTGCGATGTTTTTATTATTTCGAAAAATGTGATAGGGTTATAATTGCAATTTAATTTAAACTCACATTTTGAAATTTTTATATGAATTAATTAGACATGACAGGAATTTTTCTCAATATCACAAAAATTCAAATCACATTTAAGTCCAAAAATGAAAATGACAAAATCGCAATAATCATGATAATAGATGCATGCAATAATTTTCAAATTTACAGTATAAATACATGTAATAGTACTATTTAGTAATTATGTCAATACTGTTGTTTAAATCTATATAAATATATATTTGAATGAACTTTAATGCATTTCTTTTTCATTCTAGGTTTTTAGTTAATGGCTGTACAGAAATAACGTCAAGAGGTCAACATGCCTACCACCCCGAGAAGAGCCGCAGCAGCAAATAAAAAAGTAGAAGACTCAGATGGAGATTTAAAGGACGATCAGAAAAAGGATACAAATAAAAAAGACGCAACGGCTGAAGAAGTATCTGATGGAAATTCAAGAGGGCGTGGACGACCAAAGAAAGACTTGTCAACTCCAAACAAGGATGCAGTAGATGAGGAAGAGGAAACCAGTAAGGATTCTACAAGGAAGAGGCAAGGGAGGACGAAAAAAGACATACTAGTACCAGAAACAACAGAAACACCCGAAAGGAGAGGCCGAGGGCGATCAAGAAAAGACACACCTGGGACACCTGCTGTAAAAGATAGTGAAGAGTCAAAGAAAGGCAGGGGTAGACCAAAGAAAAATGAGGAAAAAGATGGAAACGATGAAATTGGCTCTCCTAGCGATGAAAAAAGAGGACGTGGTCGACCTAAAAAAGATTTAAATGACACAGATACAACAGAGTCTGATCTGAACAGTGGGAGTGATAAAGAAAGGATTGAAGTAACGTTACCAGGGCATGGGACAGTCATAATCAAGTCTGAGCCAGATGATACCTTCCACATGTCAACTAGAAGGAAGACTGGTTTTAGTTGTGAATGTGGGCAATCTTTCTCCGTAGAATATCTCCTTGAGGATCATCAGCGGAGATGTAAGAAGGCTGAAACAGGTACTCCAAATGTGGTAAAAACTATTAAGAAAGAGCCGGGATCAGCCACTTCTACACCTAAGGCCAGAACTAACAGAGAAAAAGCTAAAGAGACTCCAAAGGAAAAGGCCAAGGACACTCCAAAAGAAAAGCCTAAAGTGACATCCAAAGAAAAGTCTAAAGAAACACCAAAAGAAAAGCCTAGAGAGACACCAAGAAGAAAACCAGAATTAAAAGCCAATATAAATCCAAAGAGTGGAAATGACAAAGCAGAAACAGAAACTAGCAAGGACCTTAAAAAATCTGAGCCTTCTGAATCGGAAAAAGATTCTGCTGACACAGTTGAAAGCTCTGTAAAGGAAACAAATGATAGTGATAACCAAAATAAATCTGAGGAAAAAGACATTGATACGCCCATGGAAACCATACTAGTCAGACCTCCTGGTGTTTCTAAGGAAATTTCAACACCTGTTTCTCGTAGTAAGGCAACTGAGGTTAAGAAGATTCTTGTTGTTACGCCTGAAGGGCTGAAAAGACAAAGTGTTCCCCAACCTGCAGTTTTAAAAGTAGAAAAGAAGCCTGTTACCCCATCCACAAGAGTCATGGTCATGCCGAAGCCAAAATCGGCAGAAAAAAAAGTTGTTGTCCTCATGGGAACGAAAGAAACAGAAGTGAGTATTGATGCCATTGATGATGATAAAGAGGAGGTAGAATTAGAGGCTGTAACATATCAAGCAGTGGCAGTAGAGAGTCAACAAGAGCCCGTCATAGAACCATCTTCAAATGTTGAGACGGAAGATATAAAAGCTTCAGAAACCATGGAAACAGAGACTGTAAATGATGGAGATGTACAGACTGCGCAACAGGAAGTACAAATAGTAGAGGTTGATGCTGTAACAGGCCAGGTAATAGTGGTACAGGAAGGTCAGCAGAAAGTTGAGAGCAATGAAAGTGCTGAACAGGTACAGGTAGTAGAATTAGAGGCAAGTGCAGAGAAGATGGCATTGCTACAGGAGAGCTTAGGGTTAATGGACATACCACAAGAACCTGTGGAACATTCTGTTGAGGAAGGAAGCTCTGAAGAAAAGGCTATTGAAGAAAAAATGGAAGTTGATCCGAGTGAAGAAGGGGAGAAGACAGAAGAACATAAAGATCAGGATGAGAGAGAGGAAGGCGAGGTTAGTACTTATACAAGCAGTGTAAACACTTTAAACGAGTTTTGCTTGAACAGAAAAAAAGCAGATAATAGTTATAAATATGATTCAATATGATTGCCAATGACAATGAATGAAACAACTCGTCACCAGAGTTCAAACGTTTTGGATGTTATGCATTTGTAGGCCACTGCACTGCCTTCAACATTGAGAAAAACCCATACTGTATCATGTGTTTAGGGCTATTTCAGAAAAAAATGTATTGGGGGGTTGGAAGGCACATTGTATTAATAATAAATGGGTGATAGGTATCAGAGCAACTTTTCACACTATAATGCACTATAATTCTCAATTACGATTGTCTGGGTGGCGGGTGCTGACAAAAACTGCCTTCCAACACCCCCCCTTACATTTTTTTCTGGAATAGCCCTTAGTCAAATATAAAAGCCACAAATAAAAAATGTTAAACAATTTAAATTAGAAAATTAATGGCTTAACTTTTTAAAAAACATTTATTTGTGAGAGCTTAACCTTCCAGTAACCTGGAAAGTAGTGTAAGAGCACAACATAAGAACAAACTTTTAAAATCAGTTGCAAAAAAGGGTCAACTCAATAGATCGGTTTAAAGCACAACAAAATGTGAGATGAATTATTTCAGGAAATGCTCTGGAATTTTGAAATGCCACTGATTTTTGTTATAGTATCAATTTTTGCAATAATAAAAATGTAGCAAATATTTTTTTTTTAACACAATACATATATACCTGTACTTAATTTTTCCATGCATTTTATTGCGCAGTGTTGCATGTGATAGCTTTTTAAAAGAAAACAAAAGAAATCATAATAAAGACGATGAAAAAAAGTTGTTTTTTTTTTTTTATTTTTATTATTTATAACTTCCAATTCACAACATAATATACACAAATATAATAATAATATATAATATATATAAATCTATAGATATTATCTACTCAATACCTCTTTCTATTAGGCCATAAAAAAGAATAGGTTTGTTTGCCCAAACGCTACCTACCCAGAAAAAAGCTGCCTACTCAAATTCTTTTATTGTCCTGATTTGAAGAAGTTTTTTTTTAATCAGATAGGCATGAAGACTAATAAACACCTGATACTTCAATTTCTCTTTTTAAAAAAAAATAAAAGAAAATGCCTACCTACCTACCCACTGTCTCAACATTTGGGTAGGGTTTGGGCAAACCAAAATATTTTTAATTGTGGCCTTAGGAAAAAAGTTTTATCTAGTCTGTTTATACATATATATATAAGATATGTGTGGCTTGACTGCCAAGAAGATTTTCAAATGATGTTGATTAAATGCATTAAGCTCACTGTCATGACCTCCAACAATGGGCAAAACTCACACCACATACAACATGTACAATAAAGTCCCGAAACAGTTCAAACTTGAAAACTAATGGCCTGATTTATGCTTGAAATAAAGAACAAAAAAACAAATATGATATATATATATATATATATATACAGCAAGAAACAAAAACCACTTTGAATTACAGGCAAATGTGGACAGGTGGATAAACTACATATATTTTGACAATTTTATTTTAGGTGAAAGAAGGAGATGATGACGACGAAGAAAATGAGGAGGATGAGGAAATTTTAGATGACGGAGCTTTGGATGGTAAACGTAAAATTACTGATGACGAAACATGGACGCCTCTTGCAAAGAGGATCAGGAGATCACTGGCTACACCAGTAACTGGTACGAAGTCCAAGAGTTCGTACCGACCCAAAAAGCAACCAAAGAATGCTTTATCCCTGTTATCTGAAGCTGCTAAGAAAACAATGGAGAAAGCTAAAGAGGAGAATGTTGAATTGGATCCAGTTCAGTTGAAGATTTTTGAAAGCCTTGTTTCTGTTGCCGTCAAAGATGAAGATATTGATGAGGATGAAGAAGATGACGTGATGGAAGTACGAGTGATTAAACAAGAAGAATCAGCTGAAGGTATTGAACTCGATGAGGATGGTGAAGTTGCTGCGGTTATTTACAACGATGATGAAGAAGCACTTGTAGATATTTCAGTTATTGAGTCCATGGTCGATTTAGAATCAGCTGAATGTGGCATCTGCTTCATGAAATTCAAAAATTCTAAATACATGAGAAACCATCTTGTCACCCACACAGGAAATAAAAAATTCACTTGTGAGGTCTGCTCCAAAAGATTCATGAGAAAATACGACTTACAACAGCACATGATGAGAGTCCATTCGTTCATCAAGGCTGCTCGTGGGAAAATTATTTCTTCAGAAGAAGAACTTTTGACCAGTAACAGTGAAGCAGACTTAAAGACCTGTCAGTATTGTCAAACACATTTCACCACTCAATTTATGCTGGATGCTCATTTGGAAGAGAAACATTCGGAAGAGAGGCCATTCGAATGCCCTGTTTGTCAGTCCAAGTTTCCAACACAGAAGAAACTTGTTCGTCACAAGGACTCTGTCCATTCTGAACGGCAACACCAGTGTGAACATTGTGAGAAATCCTTCAGGTTTCTATATGCATTGAAAGAACATGAAAAGACTCACAACGAAGCCAAGCCATTCTTGTGCGACGACTGCGGAAAGGGCTTTGCTTTGGCTAAATATCTGCAGAAACATAAACAGCGCCACACAGCTCCAGAAGTGATGGACAAAGTTTATAATTGTAGATATTGCGATAAAACGTTCGACAATCTGCATGAATATCAACAGCATATAAGGACCCATACAGAAGCTGAGGACAGAATATTCCAGTGTGACCAGTGTCCAAAACGTTTCTTTAAACAGGTAACATACCATAGTTGTTTAGTCTCAATACTAATACACACAGTTTTAATTATTTTATTTTGTGGTGGGGATTTAAAAAAAAAACCAGAATTCACATATAAAAATGTAGCATAGAACTAAGAAGATGTGATAAAATTGCCTATGAGACAACTCTCCATCCACGTCACAATGAGTAAAAAGTAAAGAATTTGAGGTCAAAGTACAGCCTAGCTCACATGGAACATTTACATATACATATTCAAAGGGATTTAAAAAAGCATACATTTTCTTGATGTGGGTCTAGTATTTTCTAATCTTATCAATTTCCACCCAGTGGCGGATCCAGAAATTTTCATAAGTGGGGGCCCACTGACTGACCTAAGAGGGGGCCCGCTCCAGTCATGCTTCAATGATTCCCTATATAAGCAACCAAATTTTTTCCCAAAAAGGGCCCCCCCACCCTAAATCCGCCTCTGCCACCCTGTCTGTTGGCTTACTGACAATAATTAAGACTCTGTACAAGTTTTAGTGACTAGATGTGTTCAAGACTCTGTACAAGTTTTAGTGACTAGATGTGTTCAAGACTCTGTACAAGTTTTAGTGACTAGATGTGTTCAAGACTCTGTACAAGTTTTAGTGACTAGATGTGTTCAAGACTCTGTACAAGTTTTAGTGACTAGATGTGTTGTACAAGTTTTAGTGACTAGATGTGTTCAAGACTCTGTACAAGTTTTAGTGACTAGATGTGTTGTACAAGTTTTAGTGACTAGATGTGTTCAAGACTCTGTACAAGTTTTAGTGACTAGATGTGTTCAAGACTCTGTACAAGTTTTAGTGACTAGATGTGTTCAAGACTCTGTACAAGTTTTAGTGACTAGATGTGTTCAAGACTCTGTACAAGTTTTAGTGACTAGATGTGTTGTACAAGTTTTAGTGACTAGATGTGTTCAAGACTCTGTACAAGTTTTAGTGACTAGATGTGTTCAAGACTCTGTACAAGTTTTAGTGACTAGATGTGTTCAAGACTCTGTACAAGTTTTAGTGACTAGATGTGTTCAAGACTCTGTACAAGTTTTAGTGACTAGATGTGTTGTACAAGTTTTAGTGACTAGATGTGTTCAAGACTCTGTACAAGTTTTAGTGACTAGATGTGTTCAAGAGCTTGAGAGGCCAAAGATAACAAAGGAACATTTAAATTCATAAGTCGAAGACAAACTGACAACACCATGGCTAAAAAGAGATAGTACACAAAACATCTCATAGAAAACTGAAGACTGAGCAACAACAACTGGAGGTGATATCAGGTGCTCCAAATGGATAACACTAGAGGATTCTGAATAAATCACCAATAGTCAAAAACAATATTGAGGGGGGATAGGACCTTTATCGGGACTCCGGAATCGGGTGTTTTTAAGCTCGGGATTTCGGGATTGACCCTGTTGGGATCCAAGAATTCTTTTTTCGAAATTTGGGACCTCAGGATTTCATGTTTTTAAACCCGGGATTTCGTGTTTTTAATCCCGGGTTTTCGGGATTAGGACCCCTCCTATCCCCCCTCATGGCTAAAAAAGAAAAAAAAAGAGAGTACACAAAACATCTCATAGAAAACTAAAGACTTAGCAACACGAACCCATCCAAAAACTTAGGGTGTTCTACATGGATGAAACTATCTAGGATTCTGAATATATTACACAAGTCAAAAACAAGAGTAGCAAACATAATATACGTTTTTTTTAACTGCCTTGATCTCTTTTTCACAGGCACATTTGAAAAGACACATCATGACTCATTCAACTGTCCGTTGTTATGAGTGCACATACTGTGCCAAGGCGTACAAAGATCCAGATACACTAAGGAAACACATCAGGTTTATCCACAAGTCCGCTGAGGAGGACGGCAACAGGAAGGAGTATCCATGTCCATTCTGTGACAAGGTCTTCTATAGCAATGGTCATCGTAAGAGACATTTGATTAAACATACAGGTTGGTATATCATCATTCCATTTTATAAATTCTCTGAGTTTGACCAATTGAACGAGTCTGATGATCACAATTACTAGTAGTCAAAAATTTCTGCAGACACATTAATCTATTTTGAATAAGAAACATAGAATTCCAAAGTTGACTAAACAAATTTATCAGAATTTAGTTCTAGAAAAAAGGAAGAGTAAATATTAAATAGGAGATAAAAAATAGCTAGGAATATTCAGAACTCATATACATAAGTCAAAGAAAAATTGACAAGAGCCACGATAAAAAACGATAAAAAGACAAACTACTGTGAAAGTACTTTAATTCTTGGGTATCAATTTTCGTGGTTTGAGCAATATTTACATGTTCGTTGGTTTTTAAATTCGTGGATTTTAGTTTCCAAAAATAAAAAATAAATAAAATTAAAGCCTTAAGAAACCAAGGTTACAAATAGTCGGGATTGGAGGAAATTGCAAAGTAAACATTAACCGTGTAAATTGAAGTGATAACACTAATTAACCCATGATAAAGTGATCAACAGATTAAAGACCATCAAAGGTGTTAATTAGGCCATAAACATGTCACCTAAAGAAAACAGTAACATAAACAAATGCTGTGAACGAATCTTGAATTGTCAAATAATTCTTATCAAAATCAAGCCCAGCATGAAATTATTATTTCCCATATGTACGAGAACTATGAGGATATAAAATGAACACTTTATCATACTAGCATATCAATAGCGGAAATCTGACTTTCATCGATCAAAAATATTTTTATGAGAATTAAAAGATCAAAAGTTGTACAGTTTAGGTTATTAAAGATTAAATGGGTATAATCCTGCATGCAGTTGTAATTCTGTGACTGCTATTAAAGTATTCTCAGACTTGACGTTATTCAATATATTCTCTAGATCATATCAGTAGTCAAACCTACCGATAGAGATCTTTCCATGTCTTGATTTGGACAATGGTTGTTTTATTTCGTTGGACACTTAAATTCGTGGATAAAGTCATCCACGAAAATTGGTACCCCACCAATAAAAGTACTTTCACTGTAGCACAAAACACTTTATAGAACATTTAGAATAACATTAACCTCACCAATAATAAAGGGTTAACTCAGGTTCTTTAGAATGGAAAACAGTTCCTGCTCCACACATTGCACCCATTGTGTTGCACATGCAAATAGGAATTTGGCGATGTCACAATTGAGAAGAAAAAGATAGATTTGGATTTCCACAATTAAAACATTCAGTTGTAATAGTGGTCAATCAAATTATGATGGCTTCCAAAAGTTTCAAAGAGAAGGCTTTAACTTTACCACTTAGGACCCATGGTTCAATAGCTTACTTGTAAAAAAATCCTGCAGAAAAAGAATGTACAAGAGTAACAGTTTTCAGCCAATTCCAAATGGAAATAGTATTGTTTGATTGTGTTAGAGATAAAAATGCAAAAAAATATAACCTCAGGAATATGTGTGACAAAAGAAAGCACATACCTAAGAAAAAAAGGAACATCTTTAAAGTCATGACAACTCAAGTGAATTTCAATTTGATCATGTTTCTTTTTTTTTGTTCAACAGGTGAAAGACCATTCAAGTGTGAAGAATGTGGGAAAGGTTTTACGGAGAAAAGGAGTCTTCAGAATCATCAAAGAATACATAGCGGTGAGTTTACAGATTACAGGACAGAAAAAGCATGATTAAAGGGGGGGTCATAAATGGAATAATTAAGATGGGAGGGGGAGGGGATACAGAACAGATCTAGAATAAGGAGAACAGTTACAGGACAGAAGAAAGGGAAAAGATCACAGGTGGAGGAAGTAAAGGACAGAATTAGGGAGAGGTGTTAATTGACAGAATAAGAAAGGGGAGTTACAGGACAGATTATGGGGGGGGGTTACAGAACAGAATAAGGGGGGACAAAGGACAAAATTTGGGGGAAGTGTCACCTTGACAGAATAAGGGAAGGGATCACAGGAGTCCAGAAATTACATTTTAATATAATGAATGATTTAACATGAATTGCATAGGTAATCTTTTAAAGGATATAAGACTCCTGAAATGATTAGTCATGTAATATGAAAATATGTTGGTGGGGGTATGACATGTTTTCAACAGAGACCTAATTATGTAGACCTTAGCAACTATAGATCACCATATTGGCTTCATCAATGAGCAAAACCCAGAGTACATAGCAATTAATACACAACTAAAAATAGCTGTCTGATTTTTGTATAAAACAAAAAAAAAACAAATATGATTTACAAGTTCACAATTTCAATGTTAATCATTCCTCTTGTACAAGTCTGAATGTTTGTCAACTTTTACAACTTACATCAAAGATGTGCTAGTTTTGAAAATGAATAAAAAAATGACATCAATTTACTGTTATTTAATAATTACAAATATCTGTTTCAGGTGAGAGACCTTACTCTTGCAAGATATGCGGCAAGGCATTTATCCAGCTCTCACATTTAAATCGCCATACCTTCCTCCATACTCAGATACGTAATTTTGAGTGCGAGGAGTGTGGCAAGAAATTCTTTGAGAATGCTGACCTCCAGAAACATCAGCGAATCCACTCAAAGGACAAGCCCTACAAATGTGAATTTTGTGGCATTGGGTTCTCACAGCCAAACATATTAAAATGCCACAGGAGGCGGCACACAGGTGAGAAACCGTACGTCTGTGACATTTGTAATCGTGCATTTATCCAGATGGGGGCACTGCAGACACATCGGAGATTACATACTGGAGAACGGCCCTTTAAATGCAGTTATTGTGGACAGGGATTTGTGTCGAAAGAGAGGATGAAATTCCACACCTACATTCATACGGGTATCACACCCCATATTTGTCATATTTGTGGTAAAGGTTTCAGGTTAAAGTTCAAACTTCAGAGCCATCTAGATTCACACGAGGGCGTCTATAGGTACCAGTGTAAAATCTGCAATAAAGGATTCTTAGAGAAGACGAAGCTCAATCGTCATATTAAACAAATTCACGACGATCCGTCTAATCCAGATACTGATAGCTATATTGAGAATAACATCCGAATTATACAACGGCCAGACCCAGCAACTCCAAAGTTTCAGATCGTTGAATTGCATCCAGATGACGAAGCAACTACGACTCACGTCATTGTTGAAGACGATACACTTCGTAACTTCAGTGAAATTGCTGTCAACAGCATGTCGCAGCCTGCGGCCAATGAGGAGGTCATAGAGACAACACAGACGGTCCCAGGGTCGTACGAGATACAGACTTCAGAAGGAGACTCGACTAATGCTGTACAGCATATCCAGTTCGATTCAGAGTCTGGAGAAATCACTGCCTCAGGGGGGACAACTCTATTTGATGGTACTACGACTATCAACTTGCCAGAAGGAATCATTTATGAAGGAATGGAGAATGGGGAGGAAGTGGTATATGTGGTGATACCAGAAGATAATCAAACTGTTATCCTTTCATAGAACTGATATTATTATTAAGGAAGTGGTGTGTATGGTGATACCATTAGATGTTCAGACTGTTATCATGGTTATCCTTTCATAGAACTGATATAATGGAAGGGGTGTTTGGGGTGATACAATTAGACTTGTTCTGTCATAAAACTGATGTGAAGGAAAAAATCATTTTTCTAAATAATGTATTAAATTAGGAAGAACGATTTAGGAAATCTGCATTAAAATACTCATAGACATTTATGTTTTAAAACTGAAATAAATCTATTATAAAAGTGCAAAGCCAAAATCAAAACTACCTGCAGTGTTTAGGGTTAACAATACAACCCTTTTTACAACTTTGATTTGTGTATTGTAGAGCATAATGCATGGAATAATTCTGATATATGTACAAGTAATTAGGTGTTAAATTAGAGAGTTGTCGCTGTTTGTCAGGAGTTATCACTTGTTATAAAATGATTCACTGAACACTAGCTATACAGCAGAACAGCTATTCCATTAAAATGTTATGATAGGGTAGAAGGGAAGTTTAATTATTGAATGTGGGTCATGGGTCTTTTTTCAGTATGCCTCTGATACCATTATGCAAAATTATCTAAAAAATGGTTCTTGGTTGTAGGGATATATTTTAAAGTCCTTTCCTACCTTCCCCCATATATTTTAATGGAATAACCTTTTCAGAATCCTCTTGTTTGTACATGTATATATCATGTAAATACATGTAGGGCCATAAAAAAGAATAGGTATGTTTGCCCTAACGCTACCTACCCAGAAAAAAGCTGCCTACTCAAATTCTTTTTTTGTCCTGATTTGAAGAAGTTTTTTTTTTATCAGATACCCGATACTTCAATTTCTCTTTTTCAAAAAAAGAACAGAAAATGCCTACCTACCTACCCACTGTCTCAACCTTTGGGTAGGGTTTGGGCAAACCAAAATATTTTTAATTGTGGCCTAGCTATACTGAAATGGAATTGTTATGTATAACATTAAACATGTATAAATTTTTTTGAAAATTGTATTGTGTTCATTCTAGCATTTGAAATGATTATAAATTTAGGGCAACTTTAATTACTAAGATAAATTTACATTTATTAACAAGCATTGAAAACACACTTCTTCAATTTTGCAGTAAAATTTAACATGTTTAATGAATTCTGATGTAAGAAATGATTAATCATGTTGAAGATGAATAAAATTAAGAAAGGAATGTCTATTTTTAGAAATGATTGACAGCATATTTTTAGATTGAGGATACATTATTTTATTATCATGGTTATTTTAAACTACAAGTTGACAAGTCCCCCAAGTAAAAAATGAAAACCATGTTTCCTCGATCAGGATATTTGTGGCGACTCAAATTCATCTGAAATCATGTAATTAAAGATAAATTTAATCGCAAAGAAATTTTTATGAAAATTTTACTGATTCAAAATATAATGAAATGAAAAATCCTCATTCAGATCCATGGGTTAAGTTTTATAGGGTTTGTTTATCATGTTTATATGATTTACGTTTAAGTAAGTTATACAACATTGTACAATGAAAGGTGTTTTTTCTTTGTTAAGTTATTGGTTTGTATTTAAAATGATTGTGTATATTGTGCATATGACATGTTTATTGAGATATTTATGCATGCTATTTGCAAGATGATTTTTATGACAAAAAATTATTGGAAAATCAAATTTCATTCTTTATATAAAAGGTCAATAATTTTTTTAACAATGTCTATGTTTTCTTTTTCCTTTAAAAGGGGATATATTCTTGCATTTAAAATTTAATCAAATTGCATGCAGAAAGTTGTGTATTTTATATCATGTATATTTACTTGTGTCATGTGCATTTAGGATAAGTATTCAAACTTGAATAATGTTTTTATTTTGAATAACATGAATTGCAATATTGTTTGGAATGTGTGCTATTTCGCTTATGTGTAACAAATTATAAAAGTGCATTTTAATAATTTTTTTTAACAATTTCCTTTGTTGGGAATATAAAAAGATACGTTTTTACAAAACAATTTTGAAAGGGTTTTATTTTTTCTTCAGAGTTTATAGTACATTGAAAAATTCTATATAAATTTGAATAGTTTTATCTGGTTTTTTTCCCCTTCATTTTCCAAATAAGATATTAATATAATGTTTGTTACTTTGATTTTGAAGCAATCGGCATGGTTCAGTATTTACATTATTTTATATTGGCACATTTTTTCTTTCAAAAACAATGAAAAAATTACAAGGATTTTATAAGATTTTCAAAGTGGATATTTTGAACTAAATGTAATCAATTTATGGTAAGAACAGTAGTGGTAAGTGAACAAAAGGTTTAAGGGATAAAACCAGAGGATTCAGGATATCTAACAAAAGTTCTAAAACAATAGAAGTGAACATACTTAATTTATTTGTTGTTGAAAAATTGATATAGACAACCGTTGTTTCATTGTTTCAAATATATGTACTCAGAAGTATCAGGATAAAGTAACTTTTGAAATTTATATTCACTGATAATTACCTTACTACATTGTATTAGTTAACGTTTCATTGTTAATCAGTTTGAGTTACATTGTTGATATAATTACATTAAAATATCAAACTTCACTTTTTAGACTAATTTGACCTTTTTAGCTCAACGTCCCGAAGGAATCACTTGGCCATCACTTGGCGTCCGTCGTTGTCGTCTGTCTGGTGTAAACTATTTCAAAAATCTTCTCCTCTGAAACTACTGAACCAATTCTAACCAAACTTAAGCTGAATGATCCTTAGGGTATCTAGAATCAAGTTTGTGTTTTATTTTCTGTTTTGTCAAAAAACATGGCCACCATGGCTAAAAATAGAACATAGGGGTAAAATGCAGTTTTTGGCTTATATCTCAAAAACCAAAGCAGTTATAGCAAATCTGACATGGGGTTAAAGTGTTTATAAGGTAACGTTCTATCAGCCCTGAAATTTTCAGATGAATCTAATGACCCATTGTTGGGTTGCTGCCACTAAATTGGTAATTTTCAGAAAATTTTGCAGTTTTTAACCAGATTTTTGTGACAAAAATGTCGGTTATTGATTTGGGGATGTACGTCGGGCAGGCGGCAACCAAATGTTGTCCGTGCATTTACTCATGAACCAGTCATCCAAAGCTTTTAAAATTTAACATGATGTTACTGACAACAAAATGAAGGTCTAGTTCAAGAATGACGATTTTGACTTTTACCGTTCAGGAGTTATGGTTCTTGAAAGATTGAAAAATGGTGTTTCCAGTCATGTCCGTGCATTTACTCATGAACTGTTCAAACAAAGCTTCCCAAATTTTAATATGTTGTTACTGATGACAAAATGGAGGTCAAGTTCAAGAATGACGATTTTGACTTTTAACGTTCAGGAGTTATGGTTCTTGAAAGATTGAAAAATGGCGTTTCCAGTCGTGTCCGTGCATTTACACATGAACTGTTCAACCAAAGCTTCCCAAATTTTAATATGTAGTTACTGATGACAAAATGGAGGTCAAGATCAAGAATGACGATTTTGACTTTTACCGTTCAGGAGTTATGGTTCTTGAAAGATTGAAAAATGGCGCTTCAAGTTGTCTCCGTGCATTTACTCATGAACTGTTCAACGAAAGCTTTTCAAATTTTGATATGTTGTTACTGATGACAAAATGGAGGTCAAGTTCAATAATGTCGATTTTGACTTTTACCGTTCAGGAGTAATGGTTCTTGAAAGATAAAAAAATGGCGTTTCTATTCATGTTGTTGCATTTACTCATGAACCATTCAACCTAAGCTCTTTCAAATTTTAATATGTTGATACTGATGACAAAATGGAGGTCAAATTTGATATTGACGATTTTGACTTTTGCCGTTCATCAGTTATGGTTCTTGGGATATTGCCAGGACACAAATAAATGTTAATAAATCCGGTTTGCTGTCGTTGTGACAGCCTCTTGTTGTTTATTATCTTGAATACTATTAATGATAAAGATCAAGTGTAAACAGCAAATATGTTCAGCAAAGTAAGATCTACAAACAAGTTTATACGACCAAAATTGTCAATTGATCCCTTAAAGAGTTATTGCCCTTTAAGTACAATTTAACACAATTTGTTTATCATGTTTTCTAACTTTAAAAAAATCTTCTTTTCTGAAACCACTGAACCAATTCCAACCAAACTTAAGCTGAATGATCCTTAGGGTGTCTAGAATAAAGTTTGTGTTTAATTTTCTGTTTCACAAAAAAACATGGCCGCCATGGCTAAAAATAGAACATAGGGGTAAAATGCAGTTTTCTGCTTATATTTCAAAAACCAAAGTAGTTGGAGCTTATCTGACATGGGGTTAAAGTGTTTATAATGAAAAGTTGTATCAGCCCTGAAATTTACAGATGAATCTCACAACCCATTGTTGGGTTGCTACCACTAAATTGGTAATTTTCAGGAAATTTTGCAATTTTTGGTTATCTTAAATAGTATTTATGATAAAGATAAGGTGTAAACAGCAAATATGTTCAGCAAAGTAAGATGTACAAATAAGTTCATATGACCAAAATTGTCAATTGACCCCTTAAAGAGTTATTGCCCTTTAAATACAATTTTACACAATTTGTTTATTATGTTTTCTAAGACTTATTAATATACATTAAACCAAAAAAACAAACTACAATGAAATTGGACACTTAAACTCTTAAACGAAAGTTAAATGCCAAAAAATCAAGTTGAGCGATTCAGGCTCTTGAGAGCCTCTTGTTTGACTACTAGGCAGTAGAAGGCTATAATTTTTGTACTCGTTGGTTAATTCAGCTCTTTTTTTCATGCCTAAGGAATGATTGTAAGGTGTACATATAAAAAAGAAGATGTGGTATGACTGCCAATGAGACAACTCTACAGGAGAGACCAAATGACACAGAAATTAGCAGCTATAGTTCACCGTATGGCCTTTAACAATGAGCAAAGCTCATACTGCATAGTTAGCTTTAAAAGGCCCTGGAATCACAAATGTAAAACGATTTAAAAGAGAAACCTAATGTCTGTCTGGCAAGGTTCATATTACCTTGACTGTTTTCATGGTTCATGGTTAATGTTAAGATTTTGTGGTTTGATTTGTTTCTCAGGTACTTTAAGCGATAGGGCCACTATATTAAGGGTATACAATGATTGAAAGAAGGTCATGTCCGTGTGGCTTGGTTCATCTGACCGGAACTACATTTTTATAGATCATAGACAATGTTAAGTTTATGTGATACTTGTGGTACAGACATGAAATAAATCTTCGGTAAAACACACGAGACATTTCAGAATGTGCTCTCTTGTTGAATAAGTCTATAATTTTGATATTGATGTCTAGAGCATCACCAAAGAGACATTTAAGGCTAACACGTGCATCTGGTGCAACGCAATTGGTGCAGTTAATGTTATTACCATTCTTGTGCATTAGATACTGAATTTGCAGTTACATGGATGTTAGAAAATTTGTTATGAGTGCCAACTCTTCACCTATAAGCCACAATGTAAAAGAAACTCATTATAGGTCAAATTATGGCATTCAACACGAAGCCTTTGCTTACAACGAACTTACTGCCACACAGTCACAAAAATGACTTAGTATGAAACCATTCAAACAGGAAAACCAACGGTCTAATCTATATGTAGCTTGCTATAAAACCAGGTCTAATCCATGATTTTCTACTTCAGAAAATGCATGTACCAAGTCAGGAATATGACAGTTGTTATGGAGTCGTTTGATGTGTTTGATTTGAAAGAACTTGGATATCTAGTGTAAATAAAACTTGTAATTTAGCTAAGACCGCTATTAAAAACAAGACGGGGTTAAACTAGTTTTCATTACTTGATCCATTCCCATTAACATTCTGTGCATGAAAAACAACCATATTCCCTAAAGACGTTCACCTAGGTATGTGTGCATACTAGTATCCAAACAATGACACTCTCCAACTTTGTAGACAAGCACAACATTTATGAAAAAATCACTTTTTCGTTGTACTTGTTTTGCTGATCTTTTTGTCTGGTTAGGTTCTCTTTTATCTTCTTAATTGTTTGCTAAAAAAGTCGTCATTTAAGGACAATAACTCCTATAAAGAGTGGCAGTCTACTGTACAGTTTCTGTACAGCTTGACTTGTTTGACCAATATGACTAACATGACTAAAAATAGAACATAGGTGTAAAATGCAGTTTTTTGGCTTATATCGCTGAAACTAAAGCATTTAGAGCAAATCTAACAATAGGTATAAATGTTCATCAGATTAACATCTATATCATACTTATACACAAAAAGTATTTCTTTTTACAATTTTAACTTTCATATTTGACTGTTTAAGTATATATATATATATTCTTTTAAATGTTATCTCATCCGATAATATTTTATGCATTTTAATGCATTTTTATTTTTGTTATTATGTATATTATTTTTTAAACTTCTCTGTAACCTTTGTACTATCATGGTTTTATGAGAATAAACTATCTACCCTTAAATCTGCGTTTTATTGGTGACGGATGTGGCATCATAACATGAAAGAAGATCTGTGTCATAATGTTGACGGATGTGCCGTCTAAACATGAAAGATCTGCGTTTTAATGGTGACGGATGTGTCGTAATAACATGAAAGATATATGTCATAATGTTCACTGATGTGCCGTCATAACATGAAAGATCCGTGTCATAATATTGACGGATGTGCCGTCAAAACATGAAAGATCTGCGTTTTAATGGTGACGGATGTGCCGTCATAACATGAATGATCTGTGTTTTAATGGTGACGGATGTGCCATCATAACATTAAGAAATCTGTGTCATAATGTCGACGGATGTGCCGTCATAACATGAAAGATCTGCGTTTTAATGATGACGGATATGCTGCATAACATGAAAGATATGTGTCATAATGATGACGGTTGTGCCGTCAGAACATGAAAAATCTGTGTTATAATGACGATAAATGTGCCGTCATAAAATGAAAGATCTGCGTTATCCATTCGTTTGATGTGTTTGGACTTTTGATTTTGCCTTTTGATTTTTTACTTTCCTTTTTGAATTTTCCTCGGAGTTCAGTATTTTTGTGTTTTTACTTTTTATAAAGACGACTGATTGCCGTCGTAACATGATAAATGAGAGACTTGTAATGGAATAGATATCTCCTAGTTGATATGATAGTCACAAGTATAAGGTTTACCATTCCTATCATGATTAGGTTGATAAGTGGGTAAGTGTTTTTCTCATTGTTAAACTTCCATACAGAATCGGAATTCGACGTAAATTAGCTTCTAAGGACATGGAGGATGTCTGTAGATTGTAGACATTTATTGCATACCTTCTGAGGCACAAATACAGGCATTAGTTTACATCAGAGCTCAATCTTCAGTTTTATGTGTTATGAAGACTGTTCGCATGTTTGTTCTCATTTTTTTCTCATCATTGATGGAACTTCCTTCAATTAACGAATTTTAATATTTCATTGGTAGTGGGTTTTTTTTAAATTTTTATGAAAAAATATCTAAAACCAAGTGCAGGTCCAGCATTTATTGATAATGCGGATTCTACGAATAGTCCTATTGATTTTCGATCAGTGAAAATAAACATGCATAGACTTAATTGTTATTTTTATAATTTTAATAATAAACTTCTTTACAGCATTTTATTTTTTTATTTTATTGCATCCTTTCTGTTCTAGGATACCGATAGTATTTTTTCTTTCTCATCAATATAACATAAAAATATTAAGCATTCCATACGATTTATTACGTTAGTCTACATATATCCGTGTAAGGTTACAATGTGGACACCATTTTACACAGGGTAGCCGTAAGCAATGTCATTGTCGGAATCGGCATAGATGATAATTCCGGGTTTCACTTTCATAACCATCGGGTATAAAGAACCGATAGTATGATGTCCCGGTCCGATATCCGCCCTCGCAACAACGTAAGAAGAATTTAAACTTTGTGTATCGTACACATGGGGATTTTTATAAATAATACCTTTGCCGTCAATCTGAAGAAAGGGATATTCAGTACTCTTGGTGGTAATAAGGATATGATGTCTTAACCCATCATTTGGAATGGTAAACTCTTGAACCCCTCCCAGTTTTCCTTCTGGTTTGATAATAACCATGAAAGGTACGACTGGTTTAGTTTCTCCCTGTTGATAATAAACTGCCATAACTGGTTTGTCAGATTCTACTTTTATAGAGGCATTGCTGTTGATATCTATGTAACCCCCAATTTTGTCTACTACTTTTGTTGCTTGTTTGAAATGTTTGCCGAGGAGAGTGATGGATGTATTTGGATGTGCAGCGATTAAACGTAATATAAATTGTTTGTTCTCAAATAATGGTGGTATAAAAAATGACGTTCCTAGCTCTTTAACTGGAGGCACCATTTCCAATAACTGATTCATCAAACCACTATTCACGGGTACTTTTGCACCATCAACCCCAGACTGCACTCCTATATCTTTGTTCGATTTGACTATCGTTCCTGTGAGGTCAGTATTAGTGGAAAGTTCAAGGGTTCCCCTTTCTGGTAAGTGAATGGAAATTGTATCACCATCTCCATACTTTGTATTGTTATAGCGAATCGTTTCAGTCTTGTCGAGTAGTTTCAATGTTATATTTACGTCTGTATCGACGGATGTTGCAACGATTCCGATAAACGATTCTCCACCCCCAGAAGGGACGAAAGACGGAATAACATACGACGTTGATAGCTTTTCCTTTGGTAAAACAAAAAATCCTTCATTGGTTATCGAATCCTTATATAAGGCATATAAATCAGTTTTGCTTGATGTAAGTATATGTACTCCTTTCTTTTCAATTTCGTTTCTAGTGACTTTGAATTCCGATGGAATATCGATTACTTGTGAAGTATTAAAGATGGATATGTTTTGACATAATCCGATATCAGGGTTGTATATAACTAACCATTTAACTTTAGACGATGATAAATGTAGTTTAAAGGTTGACATAAAACTAAGGAAACCATTGTTACACATCAAGTAAAATTGTCCAGTATCTAAAAAATAAATGTTAAACTTTTGATCGACATATAAACAATAAGTTTTAGTACCAATATGAAATAAGACCATTTCCAAGAAACTACAGGTTGCATTTCTGTAAATATAGACAATGCAATTTCCCATAGGAACTCCCTTTGCGGATAAAACTGTGACACTTTTACTATGTAGTTTCGTGAAAAATTATATCCTAGAATGGAAAACTGATAAGCTTCTATTTTTTTTTCAAAGCTCAACATAACGGGCCTGTGCGGCATATTTTCAACATGTATATGCCCTGAAGTTGTTAAAGTTTAAACCTTTACTAAAATTATGTACCACCCCTACCTTTACATTTTGCCTACTTCAGAATTTATCTTTCACCACAATATAATGTTTTTATAGTTGTTACAGTCCGAAGTTATGTCTCTACAAGTACACACCCGTGATATCGCTGGTCCGTAACTGAATTAAAGTATACAACTATGCCTAAGCCTTATTTTAGTAATTGGTATTGTCATCTGATAAAGTCATGTCGATTATAAGATACACAGTTTTCTCTACTTTCAAATCTTTCTGTTTGAACCCGTCGACCTGGAACTTGTCAATTATTGGTAATATTAATTATTTGGAAAACAAAAGGTCCTGGCTATCCAGGAATGGGGTATTTTTAATCAACATCATTGTCCCATATTAGTTATCTTAGAAAGTCTTGCTGATTGCTGAATAAAACTACAATAGGGAAAAATTTGACAAAGATTGAATTTAGTAGTGTCGGCCCTTTGATTATGACCCGTGTATATAGCAAAATCCTAAATACACTGTTTGGTGGTGCGCCTGTCAAATGCGGAACGTACCCTTTGATTATGACTCGAGTATATAGCAAAATCCTAAATACACCGTTTGGTGGTGCGCCTGTCAAATGCGGAACGTACAGATAAGGTAATAGGTAACAGGTGAATATATACACACCCGTGACTGACTTAAAGTATATAACTATGCCTAAGCCTTATTTTAGTAATTGGTATTGTCATCTGATAAAGTCATGTCGATTATAAGATACACAGTTTTTTTTGCTTTCAAATCTTTCTGTTTGAACCCGTCGACCTGGAACTTATCAATTATTGGTAATATTAATTATTTGGAAAACAAAAGGTCCTGGCTATCCAGGAATGGAGTATTTTTAATCAACAGCATTGTCCTATATTAGTTGCTGATTGCTGAATAAAACTACAATAGGGAACAATTTGACAATGATAGAATTTAGTAGTGTCAGCCCTTTGATTATGACCCGTGTATATAGCAAAATCCTAAATACACCGTTTGGTGGTGCGCCTGTCAAATGCGGAACGTACAGATAAGGTAATAGCTAACAGGTGAATATACTATTGGCATCGGTATCGGATTCGACCCGGAACTTGTTAATTATTGGCAATATTAATTATGTGGAAAACATATAGAGTTGAATTCTTTGATTTGTCGTTTTTACCCGATGACGGCTGACAAATTGGACCTCGTAATTTTAGTATTATAGATGAGATGAAACATAGAGATAATATCTGGGAACCAGTATGTCAACAAATCAAATTATCTATGAATATTATATTAAAAGAGGCGTGGTTTGAAAAACAGCTGTAAGTGCAACCTATGAGGTACCACTGACGACATCTCCATGTTTCATCGTTGTGATACTCTTTGTTGTCATTTTAGCGGTATATGTATCATTGCCATAAAGCACGAGGTTTAGCTAACCACATAAACCAGGTTCAACCTACTATTTTTTTTTAAATTTCCTGTACCAAGTCAGGAATATGGCAGTTGTTATCGAATAGTTGGTTTCTATGTATGTTGCATTGTCTTTTGTTTTTTGTTGCACTTCAGTGCTTCTGTTGTTCTTTGTTTTCCTCTTATGGTTGATGTGTTTCCTTGGTTTTAGTTTGTAACCCAGATCTGTTTTCTCTCAACAAAATTTTTAACAGTGGTATACTGATGTTGACTTTATTTATTCAATCACATGGGTGAATTTTGATAGAAGTAATAAGTTGTCGGCTGCAATTATTATGCCATTTGCGATTACAAATTTCGAATATTTCACAATTCGATCGAATGTCAATTAACAAAAAAATCGATAAAGTTAAAAAAAAAATATGAATACCTTATAAAATATAACTAATTTTGATACGTTAGTAAATGGTTAATAAGTTTTCCTCCAATTTTTTGGTCTAATAAAGAATTAAGAATAAAGCCGTAACCGGATATAAGCGTCATTTGCTATGATTGGTCCAACTGCCAATTAATATGCAGTTGTCACGATATGGAATAAAAAACATTGGTAAACAGTCGTCAATACAATAAATATAAGAAGATTTGGTTTGAGTGCCAATGAGACAACTCTCAATCCAAGTCACAATTTATAAAAGTAAACCATTATAGGTCAAAGTACGGTCTTCAACACGGAGCCTTGGTTCATACCGAACAGCAAGCATTAAAGGGCCCCAAAAATGTATGAATTAAAATTCGTCTTATTCTTACTTTTTGAAATAGGACCTTTGCATGCTGCGAAAGGATCTATTGTTGTCGTCTGCTCAGCTGTTGTCGTTTGCTCAACAGTTGTTGTCATAGACTCTGTCGTCTGTTCGGTTGTCGCTTCTAATGTTGTCATTTGTGACGTCATTTCCTCTGTGGTCGAGATTGACTCAGTCGTTGCTTCCTCTGTGGTTGAAAGCTCGTCTGTTGTTGACACCTCTCCTGTGGTTGACACCTCTTCTGTGGTTGAAACTTTGTCTGTTGTTGACACTTCGTCTGTGGTTGATATTTCGGCGTCGGTAGTCGACAATTCTTCTGTAGTCGATAGTTCATTCGTCGTAGATGATTCTGAGGTTGCTTCATCTTTAATGGTAGTGGTCTCCAAACTTGTTGATAGTTCACTATTTGTTGTTGTTGGTGAATTTAGAAGATCTATGGAAAGCAAGATCAAGTATACAAATGACAACAGAAAAATAATAATCTGTACATTAATTTTATCAACGTAGTGTATTTAAAAAAGTATTTTGTCATCATTCAAAAAATGAACCAACACATTATGAAATGCTTGCGTCCGAATCGCTTTACTGGATTTACCTTTATCAGCCTCAAAGCTGAATATTTGACTTCAATTTTGTACTTTGTTTAACCTTTTTGTTTTTCGAGCGTCACTGATGAGTCTTGAGACGAAACGAGCGTCTGGTGCAATACAAAATTTCAATCCTGGTATCTATGATGAGTTGATTTGAAAGCTAAGGAAGGATGTATATGAACCGAAAAAAAATTCGCCGTTTTAGAATCTAATGCATTCTGGGTAATATTTTCAAAAGCGTACATCAAAGCATCGTGATTGGTTCAAATTCTGCAAATGACGTGACGACATTTTCATTTTGGGGTACGAACAATTGAATTACCCACAGTCCTTTCATTTCTGAAACGGCCAACTAAAGAGCAACATAGTCAACCGCACGTGAACAAATAGCTAAATACTTCTCAGTTCAACTTTGCATGAGTTATGTTGTTTAAACATTTGTTATCTCCAATAGGCATAGGTCTATTGTGTGTCAATTTATGACGCGTGATTGCAAATGAAAAGATAACCAAAGCAAAGAAAGATTGCTTTCATTGTTGTTTTTTTTCCATCTGAAAACATTTCAACATGGGATAAAATATCACATAGCTTTAGGGCGTCCTCCCAGCATCGAGTGCAGAGATAATATTTATCGACCTATATAAAAAAAAAAGTTTCTCCAGGACATAGTGGCTTTAAAACGACTTAATGGTATGTCAGTGACATTGTAAATATGTTATTTTGTTTAAACGTTAATCCATGCTGCTTTTATCTAAATATTTTTTTCGATCACTATAATCTTTCCAATCATTAAATGTGATTTATGTGTAATAATTCATTTGATTGTATGCTCAAACTTTGATCCCTACGAATGTTTGTAAAAATTATCTATCTACATTCGGCTCCTTTAAAGGATCATATGATCAATTAAGATGCAGGAGTGATTATGTATCTTACCACAGCGAGAACAAGTAGAAAAACAACCATAACTCTTGATGTATAATTCGTTCTCACACACTATATCTTTATCTAGAAGATGACAATAGTGCATGTGCTGATTTTCATGGTCTAGACATGACTTGTCACCAGAGGGAGTCGTTTGAAAGTTTCCCGGTTCTTTGGTTACCAAGGCAACCGTTGAATCCATCGTAACCACAGGAAGTGTTACACCAGAATTTGGATCCAGATCTAGTTAAAAGAAAGATTTATTTCAAAATTGCACAATAGGAGAGAAAAATGAGGACAATGTTTAAAGACCATAAAACGATAACATTATCATGGCACGCTTTTTGGGTTTTTTTCTTTTTCTTTATGTATGGTCTTGGTTGTGCATTTTTTAGGTGTGAATTTCCATTATTCCGAAAAAAAATAATTTACAGTAATTTCCCCACTAGTATGACTTTTGCTGTAAGCCCTTCCTACCCCATTTCACGGCGATTTAATTCGCTATTTTATGTTATCATGAATATTTCAACTTGATGCTTTTGAATAAGGGTAGATTCTTGTTTTAAATATTCGCGACGGGTTAAATTCGCGTTATTTATTTACTCGCAAAAGTCGCAAAAAATAAATCGCTCGCGAAAATAAGTTGGCATTCATTTAAAAGAGGGACAGTCAAACTCATAAATCGAAAATAAACTGACAAACCCATGGCAGGAAATATAAAAAAAAAGACAAACAGACAAAATATAGTACACATGACACACATAGAAAACCAAAAAAATAAGCAACACAAACCCCACCAAAAAGTAGGGGTGATCTCAGGTGCTCCGGAAGGGTAAGTAGATGTGGCACCTGTCGTGTTGCTTATGTCATAATAAATCCGTTAAATAGTCTAAATGTTTCTCACCACAACGATGACATGTTGAGTAACAACCGGAAGTAATTATATGCTGTTCGTTGAAGCAGTCCACATCAATGTTGATATCTTTGCAGTAATGTTGTGTATCGTGGTCTTTACAGGCTTTATCACCAGGTAGCGTTGACGTTTTGATAGGCTGGCATAATAATGGGTTGATATCACAGAATAAATCTGAAAAGGTATGTAATGAAGATCAACAAATATTATAAAATTAATTAAAAAAACTACATTTACAAGAGAAGTAAAGGCAGCATATACAGCAACGATTTAATCAGAATTAAAATAATATATTATTAACGCCCCAAAACAAATGACCTCCAGTGCTCCTTGTCTTCAGGTCCAAATAGACAAACAAATCTACGTATTTTGATTATATTTTTTTCGATGTGTCTTAAATGAAAAGGTAGAATAATTGCCCACGATATGGAAAGTTTTTTCATTACCTGCAAAAATTGTCATGCACTCTTATCTTTTTATTTGGTGTTTAAATCATTGAAAAAAGACATGTCTTAAATCAATATTCATTTTATTATGTATCATCAACACGGGTTCAACCCACCATTTTTTCCTAAAATATCCTGTACAAAGTCAGGAATATTGCAGTTGATATTTAACAGTTTGTTTCTATGTATGTTGGAACTTGCATTGTCGTATGTTGCATTGTCGTATGTTTAATGTTGAACTTGCATTGTCGTATGTTTAATGTTGAACTTCAGTGTTCTGTTGTTTTGTTGTATTCCACTTATAGAAGATGTGTTTCCCTCGGTTTTAGTTTTTAACCCGGATTGGTTTTCTCTCAATCAATTTATTACTTTTGAACAACGGTATACTGTTGTTTGCCTTTATTTGTTATCCAATGTTGATATACATGTATATTCCTGCCAGAACCGATGTAACTGGGCTGATGATACCTTCGGGAACAAACAGACCATAAACAGACGTATCGACCAAGTGTTACCTGTACCATGCAATTTTACTGTAGTAGATACGCATTTCGAAAAATAAGATCTTTTCACTGATGCTGAAGGCCAAAATATATCGTATAAGTTGATTAATTACAAGTTACACATATACTCACTACAGCGTCCACATGTAGAATAGCACTGAGATTTAATTACTGATTGCTCATCATAGCAGACAACATCCCTAGATTCGTATTGACAATATTTTTTCGAACCATCCAAATCAGCACAAGGAAAATGGTTACCTAAAGAAAATCATTTGAAATAAAAAAGAAAACATAAAAACATTGATACAAGTGTCGACTTTTGTATGCAATATAATTCACATTCCGGCAATACATGATCGTATTTACTATATCTGATATATCGTAACGGTCAAACAAACAATCTTTTATGGTGGAGTCCTTTAAACTTTAATTTCAAATGGATAACTTTAATCTTTACCACTCGGAATCTTCAGCAGCAACAATCTTTCAAGAAAATAAAGATATGAAACGTAACTTCTGGAATATTTCGTGTACTTGGAATATCTACTTCGAATAAAGGCGCTGCTGAAATGTTGCTACATAGAAATGGAAAGTTCACAATTGGAAACTTGAAATTTGTTGTACATCTCTGTTCTCAACCGATAATTGTTGTCAATTTCCAGATGGCAAGATTTAAGACACACATAAATATTTTAGAATGATTGACAATAGTTAAGTTTATTTTATTTCGACAAAATTTTTACAAACTTTTATATTTTATTTGGTTTCTTTACTCAGTCATTGTCATGCTTCTCAACAAGTTTATGGATTGGACGTGTTGAACTCTTTCGACGCACGAAATTACAAAGTATTATTTTCATTCAATTGTATATTCACAACTTAAAGAGGTAATAGTATCTTAAAATTGACGTTATTTAATCAAGCAGTTAGTTTCTTAAACTATGTAGATTAACATAACGTAGAAAAAAAAATATACATTTTTTTCAACAATTTATAACCTAAATAAATATACTTTAAGTTATAGTTCCATTTTGAGCAATATTTTCAAAAGTGAACACTTAAACCTAATGATTGGTTCAAAACGTCATTATCAATGTAAATTTAACCAATGGCGTGACTTGTTTTTCATTTTGAAGTATGCACAATGAAATTACCCGCAATCCTATAGATTCTTTAACGGCCAGAAAAACTTTAACTTACTACAATATCCACATGTAAGGTGACATCCTATACCGAGGGCAACTTCAGCATTAGAACATATGTTGACACTTTTTTGCAAATATGGACAATTTGGGTCAAGGTCACGGCAGTGTGGGTGGGTTTTCACTGGTAAACTGGTTGTAGATGTAGCAGAGCTTGTGTTGTTGTTTGTTATTGTTATCCCACTTGAATTATTGGAAGAACCATTTCCGCTGAAATTAGGTATCCAAGTAATTGGCGTTACCCTGTTTGAGACAGTGGTTCTTCCGTCAGAAGTGGCTCCACCGGAAGTTGGCATGTCTGTACTGTTAATGGATGACTGCACTGTACCGGAAGTATTACAAGTAATTGGACATAGTTTTGATATAAGTTTGTCGCTACAAATGGTTTTCTCATTATATCGCGATAATAGATCTTTACATGCAGTACTTTCATTAGTGCCAGCTGTCTGTGATGTAAGCATATATTTTAAAGTAGTAATTTTTTCAGAAGGCATGCTACTTGTTGAAGTCAAGACATCACCACATCTTTTGCAGGTTTGAGGACAGGTGTTCACTGCTGTAATGTCGTCTGAGCATATTGGAAAATTACTTTTACTTAAAGCCAGGCATATTGGTTCGTCTATACACACTTTTTGTGGATCAGTTGTAACTTCAGCACCACAACGTCCACAAAAATGACGACACAAATGATTCGCCACTGTTGGTTCATTACAAATGTCCAATTTCAAAGCATGCGCCCATACTGTGCAATGCTCTACATCTTGTGACTGACACGAACCTGTCGATACATCAGGAATAGGGGTCGTTGGCGCTGAAATAAGAATTAAGCATGCTTCTTATGATAGCAAGCATAAAAGGATTAATAATTTAAGTCAATAGACACCAAATTTTTCTGTCATTTATTCAAGTAAATTCAGTTGATTGTGTGTATCATTAATAAGGTACTTATATAGTTAGGGAGCAAGCTATCTTGTTGCTTTACCCCTTTTCATTTCGAAAACTGAGAGTGCTTTTTACCTACTTTTACTGAAGAGTTACAATATTTACATCCTTTACAATTCTAATAATATCATTCGTTAAAAGCAACACATTGGAACGGATTATGTTATATATCAAGTCATTAGACTATTTTATTTTGGTTTACTTTAAAAACATGGTTAGTAGTAAAAATAACGTTTTGTTCTTAAATTAATATACATGCATAATTAATATTAATATTTTTAGTCATCCTTTTTAAACACAAAATCTGCATTATTGAACGTTTCGTTTAATGTATTGCTAAAATAGTGATATCAAGGTTTACCACTACGTCTAAATGTGCGAGTGACCTAATACGAGTTAAACGGGGTCATTAAATTAACTTCCCTATTGGAGGACGGTATCATAAAAAGTAAAATTACAAAAATGCTGAACTCCGAGGAAAATTCTGGTTTTATAGCTAGCTTAAAATCTCACTTTTATGACAGTAGTATAAAATTCCATTTTATTTACAACGCTGGGAGAACAAAATAAACAGATATGATAGATAAAAATGACAAAAATAGTGGTACAGCACTCAACGTTGTGTTATCATCTTTACCTACGACAGTACTTAGTCTGACATATTTGTGAAAGCTTCATACCTGGTTTGAAGTGATCTTTATTGCAATAATCAGTATCGCAGCATTGTATGACGTCAATGGCCTGGCGACGGCGACGGCGTCCTACCGGACTGAACTGGGCGATGTTTCTTGAATTCGGACACATCTGATAAAAAGTGCAAAATATTAAACTATTTGTCCCACAATATTCTATCAAAGGAAAGTTGACTTTATCTTTAAGTTTTTCTGTAGATTTAACATTAAAGGACCTTGTTTAGAGGGTAAGATAGCAAATGCCTACATACAAAAGAATTAAGAGAGAGACTTCAATCATGGTATAAACGCTATTATATTTTCGAATTGTTTTGTAGAAAGTAAAAAAAAGCTGTAACATAAATTTGAAGAGATTATCTTTTTTAAATATGACAGACAAACCGAAATCCCAGGTCCATTCAAACTGACAACATGGACAAGATCATTTGTTAACAATTAACCGAACAAGTGTAAAACAACTACAACATTTCTGACTTTGTATGTTGTGTTATACCTGTTTTTATAGCTAGTTAAACCTCCTAATAGTTTATAGTTCCGTTATATTGACAAAAATTGGATAAGCAACCCAAACGGATCAGATCTGACTAAAGAATTCATTTAAAAAAAACCAAATACACCCCCAACCCCAAATCCTGTTATGGCGCCTTTTCTTCATTTTATTAACTATGATGTATTTGATGTCGTATGTATGCACAATCTATATAGTGAAATATTGTACTCACTACTTTGGGTACGCATCCTTTTTCATATGTTGTATGTCCATATATATCCATGTATCTACGAGTTCCACAAAGTTGGTCGTTCTGAAAAAATAAATAGATAAATGAAATTCAGGAAACGCGACATAGTTTAAATAGTATAGATGGATAAACGTATCGAACATCAAGTAAAACACAATTCTTTCAACCCTACTCATTCGGATAAGACATTTCCAATCAAGTTCTTTGATGGGTCAAAAAAGCGACTAGATATATGATAAGGACGAACGTACTCGAGGAGTTTGTCTATCTGTTACCTAAACATGCAAGGAGAACATTGTTTAATCACAACACCTGCACCCAAGTCGACCAGTTAAAGGTTCAGACAGTTATGCATTCATCTAAAATGCAAAATGAATAAATATCTCCACCGTACGAACAAAGATGGAGATACGCAAAAAGTAAAATAAAAATACCGAACTCCAAGAAAAATTCAAGTCCAAAATCAAATGACAAATTCAAAGCATTTACATACTCGTTCAATTTTCCCGTGGAAACAGACAAGCAAATTAACCCGCAAAACTCTGATCTGAAATCTGGTGATATATTCAAATGCGATATAAAAGTAAAATAGCAAAAATAACGAACTCGAAGGAAATTTCAAAACGGAAAGTCTCTTATCAATTGGAAAAATCAAATGCTCAAGCACATCAAACGAATGGAAAATACCAAAGGAACAGTCAAACTCATAAATCGAAAATAAAGTGACAACGCCATGGCTAAAACTGAGCAACACGAACCCCACCAAAAACTGACTATCATACTCCTGACTTGATACAGTCATTTTCTTACTAATATGTAAAAATGTATAACAATTTATTACAACCACCTACGATCTTAAATCAGTCATTATATGTGTTACCTTTTCTAGTTCACATTGTGTGTCAGCATGACAAAGGTCTGGATTCCTGGCTTTAAAACACGTGTAGCAGAAGAGTTCTGCAGCAAAAGATGACACATGGTAGACATGTTTAAACAGAAACTTAAAGTACTATATAAACTGATGTTAGTAATACACAAAAGATAGATAGTAAAATTGTACATTATTTTTTCTGAACAATTTTGTCAGTTTTTTTTTATGACTGTAATTTTAAAATGCATCTAACTTTCAAATTTTATATAGGATTTTTCAGTTTCGATGTCTCTTTTTGCGTTCTGATACAGTACTATGTAGTGACTTTAGGGAGGTACCATTTGATTTTTATGGGGGGGGGGGGGGGGGCGCTAGGATGAAATTTGAAAAAAATAGGCAGGACAGGAGTTTCGAGTAAAAAAAAAAGGCAGGATGAGACACTTGCAAAAAAAAAAAAAAGTCAGGACGACAATTTAGGTAAAAAAAGTCAGGATAAACTAAAAAAAAAAAAAGGCAGGACCGAACAGAGTGAAAAATAAAAAGGCAGGACAGAGATTACAGCTAAAAAAAATGCAGGACAACATTTTTCATCCTAGCCCCCCATAAAAATCAAATGGTAGCTCCCTTAGCTCATTTCCGGCAACAAAAATCTAGATCCAAACAACTCATAAACTGTTTTTGACCGCTGTGTTTGATTGGAGAAAACTATTGATTTCAATCTGTTAAAGGTTAGGGTCACGGTTGCTAGAATCGAATAAAAACAATTTGGTATATTTTTCTGTAAAAGTAAAGAATCTCGTTGGTTCCTTAAATATAAACATGGAATCTCATTGGTTGACGATTCAAAGCAATGACTTTCACTGGCTGTCATATAAAAGCCAACGCAACACGTTGATTTCAAATTTTTAATTTATATGAGCCTCCTCATGGTGTTTTTGATTATGAGGTTACTTGCATTTTTATAGTGATTATTCGATTATCAGACAAAATATTTCATGATTATTTGATAATCTAGAACTGTATTATCTTTTTTTTTAATGATTATGTGTTTATATTGGCCAAATCATTGTGATTACTTTGACACCCTCATGAGGGTTCAAATGACAATCTGAATCAATTTACCTCTTTCTTCTGATGGAGAAATCCAAGCAAATAAGATTGTTGCTATAACCAGACCTACAAAAAGGTACAGATAGTATAACAACACAATTGAAATTAAGTACAAAGCTCGTGATTCCAATATTTACATGTTTTAACACTGACAGCAGTTTATTGAAGTTACATTTTGTTGTTGTTGAAATATTGACCCTAACCTTGAAGTAATTGCAACAGTAGATTTTTAAGTATTAATCTTTAGCATTATATCCCAAATATACACAGAAAAGAGTCCCATTAAATCTAACTTGAAGAAAACTAAAATTAATGATTTTAAAGTTCCTATGGATATTTGTTTTGCTATGGAAGAAAACTCTGCAAAAAGGCAGAAATATCAATAAAAATTGATACAAAATTTTACCTTTACCGCTTCTTTTCAATTGATCCTTGATATTTCAGCCATCTATAGAGTATGACAAACAACTCTAAAGGTGTTTTCATACCTTTTATCAAGCTTCAACCTAGATTTATTAATTCATTAGTTGACCTTTTATTCGATTTTTAGCATGCCAAGATAAAGAATCTCAAATTTAATAATACTAATTAAGCATATAATTTCTCTTCTTCTTTTTATTGTTTGAAGTTCCTAAACAAGGAAGATGCTGAACAAATATAACTTACAGATATAAACAATACCAAATATTCACATTATTTTCTCAAAATGGTCACAAAGCCATGAATCGTTATTGGGTAACTGGGGTATTTAAAATCTAGTTCAACTAATGATATTCAAGCGGATTTTGTTTTGATATTTTTTAAATGAGAGGTCGTTTTTAATATTTCGTTTAAAAAGTGTTTTCTCATTGCTAAAAAGTGAAATCACAAAAACTACTAAACTCCGACGAAATTTCAAAACAGTAAGTCCCTAATCAAATGACTAAATCAAATGATAAAACAATCAAACGAATGGACAACAACTGACATATTCCTGACTTGGTACAGACATTTTCAAATGTAGAAAATGGTGGATTGAACCTGGTTTTATAGCGCTAAATCTCTCACTTGTATGACAATTGCATAACATTCCATAAATTTACAACGATGCGTGAACAAAACAGACATAATAGGAAAAAATGTCAAAAAAAGGGGGAACAGCAGTCTTCAATGTGTCACAATCTCAATTAGAACAAAAACAAACTAATATTTAACAAAGAAGCACAAAAAGCATCTGTCGAATTTAACAACCACATTCATTGCTTACTTATAATTGTATTTTAAATCAACCCATACAGGATTCAAATAATCAACTGTTGGTGTAGACTCGCGTGTTTGACGTCACAGGAAGAAATATAAATAATTTTATCGTTCAAAGTATTTTCAAAATTATAATAGAAAAATAACATAATGGCAGGATCTTTAAAAGTACAGTGCAATGTCATATGTACAAAAGAAACACAAAAAGTCACACGTACAAAACATACCAGCAAAAATGGAAGATAGTTCAAACAACACATTGACGGTGTGTATAAGTTCACAGCCATGTTTAATGGATATCAAAGAAAACAGCCCAAACAAGTTATATTAATAATAGAACAAAAACAAATAAAAGAACAATATAACACGTTATAAAGATGATAAACAACGTCAGTACGCAGAATCTAGACATCAAGTCCGTAATGTATTATTTGTGAAGTTATTACGGAATATTTATCAACAAAGTCTTGGTATCTTCCAATGGACTTTTTTTTTTAGAAAAAGGACGAGACGTTCATTGACATACTCCTGTTTCATCAACTTTTTGCTCATACACTGGTTACGTTTTCCAAATTCTGAATAGGAACTGCAAGCTCTTGAGTATCGAATAATTTGGGAAATGTATATCCCATTTAGAGGTGAAATTGGTATATTGCTATTAAGGTGGGGGAAATTGATAATTTCAAAATTAAAATCACCTCGTTTGTCAAAGATTCTGGTACTGAGATGACTGTGTATGTTAAATTCGAAGTATATGTCTGAGGCAGAGGAAGCCGTGTAAGTTGTTTCTTTAATTTCTATTTCCGGTGGATATATTAATGTAACCCAATGAAAAGTTTGGACTGTTAATGAAAAGAACACCATCAATATATTTGTAAGCGACTTTGATTTTCTTGTTTTTAACAAGTGTCTGAACGAACTCCGATTCATATGAAAATAAAAAGAGGTCTGCAATGAGAGGTACACAGTTCGTTCCCAATGAATGCCAAGGATATGTGTTTAATACAGTACTTTGGACTCTGTACTTTTTGCCGTGAAATTATGACTTTGATGAAGAGTTTTCTCATTGTCACTTATATCACATCTTCTTATATCTATGTTGAGAGTATAACTCTTGCTGAGCAAGACAACATAGATACACGCTCTAAAACACTTACCATTGAAAAGAACCGTTTCAAAAATCCTTCACCTGTAGGTCACGTCAGAGTTGGAAGTTAAAAATTATCATCCTTAACTTTTTTATTCAAACGTCACGGATGAGTTTTATGGAGACGAAACGCTCGTCAGTCGCATATACAAAATTTCAATCCTTGTATCTATGGTGAGTTCAAGTCTAACTCGCCACATTTTTCTAGTGACGAAATTTCCAACCAAATATGCTACAGCCCCTCCGCCTCCAAAAAACTACCAATATAACAAATAAAAAATATGGAGTATAATCAGAGACATATAATACAATTATATTACTATACTTGTCTAGTATATGTCTCTGGTATAATCATATAATAGTACAAAATAATGCGAACAGTTAGATATAGACTAATTATAAACATATAAATATAGGAAGATGTGGTATGAGTGACACATGTGCCAATGAGACAACTCTCCATCAAAGTCACAATTTAGCAAGCTATGAAGGGCAGAACTAAATTACTTTTGTAAACCATTCAAAAGGGAAACGGTCTAATCTATATTAAAAAAAAAAAGAGAAACGAGAAACACTTATGAACCACAACAACAAACAACAACTACTGAACATCAGGTTCCTGACTTAGGATTTAAACGTTTTAATGGTTCCAAACATTCACCCTTATCTGAAACAATAGTATAACTTCACAACATATAACTAGTTACACTTTGGGGCTAGTATCATGTATTATACTATAATAAAGGATCGCCTACGTAACGGAAAAGCGAAATACACCGGAGTGATATGCAGACTAATTATTTTAAAATAAACTCGTAAGTAAACGCTCATTGTTGAAAGAATCCATATAGTTAAATTTATCTTTTGTCTCTAATATCATGAATATTTTATACAATTATTTTTTAGAATTCATTTAATTTATGTTTCTATCTATTTATTTATTGTTGAAAAACATCTTTGCAGTTCTATATCAACTTTTTCTTCTGGCTCTATGTAAAATTTTATATGCTTTCTTTCAACTTTCTGTATTCCAAACTTGTTTTATGAAAATTTGAAAGTCTAGACTTAACTAATTATAATCATACTACCTTTAACCGTCATTATCTCCTGAAACCGGCCAGCATTTATCGCTATTATATGGATATATAAGTGCTATGACTAAAACGCCTCTTATCTCTATTTTGTATAGGTATAGTTGTATATTAGAAACTGTAATATTTTAATATTTAATTTTAAGAATATGTCATATTAATAAACGGTGTTGTCGGTATTTTATTGACGTAAAATCAATTGATTTAAGATTTAACACTTGTTCGTATGATCTGCGAGAAAACTACTTAAGAAAATTACCATTTAACTTCAAATAGGGCTGGTGGTATGATTTTTTTCTAAAATATATTTTGAGTCCGAAATTTGATTCCCAAAAATATTGCGGTCAAGTAGATGACCAAAAACGAATATTCTGAATCCAGATTTTCCCAATAACTTATAGTGTTATATTTTGAAAAAAATAATAATTTGATTGATAACGCCATTTTTTTTAAATTTTGACTACCCCCCCCCTCTTTTTAAGTTAAATGGTTGCTCCCAACGTCAATTTGATAACATTCAAGTCATTTGAGATCTGGTGAAAAGCAATCGTACCTATCAGATGGCAAGATAATGACTGTCGGTATCGTAACGAAAAAACAACTTATCCGCTTTTGTAAATGATGTACAAACTTATAAAGGTTGTGGTAAAAACATTGTTTCATCTTTATTTTACTCATAATCTAAAGTCCGAAAAAAAGAGAGGAAAAAATACCAGAGGGACGTTCAAACTCATAAATCACAATAAATCAACACCATGGCAAAATAATAAAAAGACAAATAATAGTACACAAAACACAGCGTAGAAAAATAAGGACTACAAGCAATTCCACCAAAAACAGTCACAAAAATCACCATGCACACCATTAACGAATTGCTTTTAACGAACAAAAAAGAATTTTGGTGTGCATAGTTCTTTGATTTAATATATTGCGTTATTGAAATGTGTAAATGTATTTTATACAACTACATTATAAAGATATAAACACAATAATACGATATAGCATAGAATGGAAACATTGAGTGATGCTTCATATCATTTCAATAATTATTTTCCACTGGTCCTTCCTAATGTTAGGTGCATTACTGGAAACACAATTTGTTTACTTTCCTTCCCAAAAACTGTGTCTATTTTTTCACCTATTTTGTAACAATGTCATAGGGTCACACGAAGTATTCGTTTAAATTGAAAAACCGAAAAAGTCAGTCAGTTTAAAGATATTAGATAATTTTCAAATGTTCACTTGAATTAAAGTGGTATATATTACTTAGTAATGCAATAATTTATCTTAAAGTTGCATGGGAGTTTTCGCCTATTAAAATATATCGATGATTAAAGCTTTAACGAGCCTCTTCATGTGGTTTTTGATTATGTGATTTACTTGGCCATTTTTATAGTGATTATTTGATATCCATGCCTAATAATTATGATTATTTGATAATCTAGGACTGTATTTTTTATTATTTGTTCATCTTGTTTAAAAGAATAATTGATGATTACCGGTATGCGGTTATATTGGCAAAACATGTGATTACTTGGACATCCCCATGAGGGGACTCTTAAGCAGAAAAACTTAATCCTCGAAAGACTCATTATACAAGTTATTTCAATTAAATCATGAGTTCCAGCTTTGTGTTCTTTGCAGCTATTATTTTTAAAACACTTATAAGATAGAAACTGTAAACGACTAAATGTTCAATCAAAAAAGTTTCCAAATTAATCAACCTCTTCAAAAATACTGATCTTTATATAAGTTATTGCCTCGAATGACGATTTTTATAAATATTATAAATTATATATTACCACGCAAGATTTTGTTTATCTGGTATGCATTTTACAATGGTAAAACAAAGAATATGATACATTTATGACACAAGAGAAGAACATGCACAGCAAAAACACACAAAAAGCAAACAAAGAGCACTTTTATTGCTGTCCTTCATCTCAAAGTCACAATGAGGTCTTCAATAAGGATAAAAAAAAAATAAAACCTTCTTACCTCACTTAAAGTTTAAGGCGATCCTAGCACCGTTGAAAAAAAAATCAGATCGACTTTGTTATTGTAACAACATCCCTACAGTGTGTATATATTTCTATATATGTTGGTATTTGTTTTGCTGCAGTTCGGTGATTCTGTTGTTCTGTTGATTTCATTCTTATACATGTGTTTCCATCGGTTTGCGTTTGTAACCCGGATTTGTTTTCGCTTAATCGACTAATGACTATTGAACAGAGGTATGCTACTGTTGTCTTTTATTTCTTAAATGCGGTATAAAATAGAAGAAGGCAAATTAGAATTATGAATAGTGGTCAAGTACTAAACGAACAAGAGGCTCTCGTGTTCCTGTGTCGCTCACCTGTTATTTTTTGGTCAAAATTAGATGTGCAACAAGGTTATGAGTGTTGCATGGAAATTATGTGTATCGAGATCTGCCATGCTGATCATCTAGGCTTAGTTTTTTCGTTTGAATTGTTTTACATTGTCATTTCGGGGCCTTTTGAAGCTGACTATGCGGTATGGGTTTTGCTCATTGTTGAAGGCCGTACGGTGACCTATATGTGTTAATTTCTGTGTCATTTTGGTCACTTTTGGTGAGTTGTCACATTGGCAATCATACCACATCTTCTTTTTTATACTGACTAAGTTTCTGTATGTATATAAATATTATAGTCAAAAATTTTACAAACAGAAAATACTCTTTTGAAAGTTTCGGCAAAATTGAAATTAGTTAAGAAGTTTCAAAGAGAAGATCTATACCAGTTTCCGACAGATGTCACCATGATACATTTGTCGGTTTAACATAAGCGTCGAACGATGTGCCAATGCTGATACAATTGCATACCTTTTACCATTGACTTATGATCAGTTGTTTTTTTAAACAAACCTAAACACAAACCTGAACTTTTTAACTATGAACAAGTTTCAAAGTCAATGTACCATGATGAGGGGTGGAGCTATATAATCTCCATGGAAACGATAATTGTAAATGCCAATAAATTTAATTACCAAATATCATTGATTTAATATTAGCAGTTAATTTTAAACTGATCTTACACAAAACAAAAACATGTAAACTAAGCAAAAATTTTCAAGTCAATATACCATGACTGAGGGGTCGGTGCCAAATATTTTCCATGGAAATGAGAAGTGATTATGCTTATACAACTGCATATAAATTACCATTTGCCTACCACTAATGGTTTCCCTTGAGCTGACCTAATCACAAACCAATTAACTAGGCAAAATGTTCAAAGTCAATAGACCATGACCTAGGGGGCGGAAAAAATAATCTCCATGGAAATGAGATATGCCATTGCTTATACAACTGCACACTAAATATTATTGACCTACCACTATAGTGGTTCTCTGTAAACTGACCTAATCACAAACTAATACATAATTATATAAACCAAGAAAAATGTTCATAGTCGATAAGCCATGACTAAGGGGGCGGAACCAAATAATCCCCATTGAAATTAGATATGCCAATTAAATGTCACTTAAACATAAGACGTAATATTGTAAAGTAATATCATTCAAACATGTGACGTCACATTGTCAAGTAATGCCATTCAAACACGTGACGTCACATTGTAAAGTAATGCCATTCAAACACGTGACGTCACATTGTAAAGTAATGCCATTCAAACATGTGACGTCACATTGGCAAGCACTGCCATTCAAACACGTGACATGACATTGTAAAGTAATGTCATTCAAACACTTGACGTCACATTGCAAAGTGATGCTATTCAAACAAGTGACGTAACATTGTTAAGTAATATCATCTAAAAATGTGACGTGACATTGTAAAGTAATGACATCTAAGCATCTGATTTGAAATTGTAAAGTAATGCCTTTGCTTCTTTGTTAGAAATTAGAAGTTTGTTGGTCTGTTTATCAAAGTAGATGGCAGACGGTTGACACAGACCATCCTCTTTAGTGAGTATTTCCTTGTAATGCTTTCCATTGTTTGTTATAAAGACTACATTTGTAGAAGCCTCTCCGACCACGAAGACGTTTCCTTCATTATCTAAACTAATGCCGGAAAGACACTGTAAAACGGAATTATCTTTAAATGTCCAAATATGTGACCCATTATAATCACAACAGATCACACTGTGCATGTCTCTATTGGTGAAGTAAATCTTGTCTGCGAAAACAGATATGCTCGAATTCATGGGCAAGTCATAACTGATCACCCGAGAGGGAATGTTATCATCAATGTTAAGTTTAATAACACCCCGTCCTTCAACACAGACAAACATTGAGTCTTGATCACGGGCAATACCCCATGGACGATTATGAAGGTTGATAAACTTAATTTTCTTTTGGTTTTCAACGTCTATAATGTGTATTCCAGTCTTCTTTAATGACCCACCGGATGTGATAGCCACAGTTTTATCATGGATAAATATAACGCCAAACCAGCTACTATGACCAAACATCATGTTATAACTTAATCTACCTTTAGACGGCACAACCTTCAGCATTTTATGGTCAGTGAAAAACAAATCGCAATAAGCTGATATGCAACAACCTCGTATATTGTTCCCACCAGTTTTAATTATCTTCTGAAGATCTAATTTCACATTAATGATGGTTCTCGCTGGATCTTTAATCATTTCTTTTTCAACATTGTTAAATTGTTTATTTATTTGAGTTCTTATTTGTTGAATATGTACAAGATTTTGTTTCTTCCTTTTTCCGGAGTCTAGCCGTCTAGTTTCTAATTCTTGAAAGTCCGTGGATGTCTTGGTGACTTCAAACCACCAAAGAGATTCGGATTTAGAAATTGGAACTCTTTTATTATTTCGGGATGCACAAATGACTTCTTCACATGAGTCTAATTCTGAAAGTCTATCTTCAAAATTTAAAAAAGTCCGTAGATGTCTTAGTGACTTCAAACGACAAGAGAGATTCGGGTTTTGAAATTGGTGCTATTTCATTATTTACGATTGCACTAACGACTTCTTCACATGATTCTAAGTCTGAAAGTCTATCTTCAAAATTTAGAAAGTCCGTAGATGTCTTAGTGACTTCAAATGACAGGAGAGATTCAGATTTAGAAATCGGTGCTAGTTCATTATTTCCGATAGTACTAACGACTTCTTCACATGGTCCTGAGACTAACGGTATAGTTTCCAAATCTTGAAAGTCCGTTGATGTTTTAGTGACTTGAAACGACACGAAAGTTTGGGAATTATAATTCTGTGCTAGTTGAACATTTTGATTTGCACAAATGGCTTTTTCACATAACTCGGAATCTAACGGGCTAGTTCCCAAATCTTGAAAGTCCGTGGATGTCTTCATGGTCTTCGTGACTTCAAAGGACAACCGAGATTCGGTTTTTGAAATTGGTGCTAGTTCATTTTTTTCGGTTTTTGTCATTGGTGCTAGTTCATTATTTTCGGTTTTTGAAATTGGTACTAGTTCATTATTTTCGGTTGTAGAAATGATTTCTTTATGCTCTGGTTGCCAAATATATGTTGATATTTTTGATATCGGGATACCTGAAATATAGAAATATGTAACCTTAAACAATAAACTGGATATTTTCGTTTAGTCCCATGATAGATGGTTTATTTCAATTTAAAGCTTTTCCTCGATATAAACAAATGTATTGATATAAGAAGATGTGGTATGAGTGCCAATAAGACATCCAAGTCACAATTTATAAAAGTAAAAGATTATAGGTCAAAGTACGGTCTTCAACAAGGAGCCTTGGCTAACATTGAAAAACAAGCTGCAATGAGCCCCAAAACATATTAATGTAAAACAGGAAAACCAACGGTCTTATCTATATAAATAACGAGAAACGAGAAACACTTATGAACCACATCAACAAACGACAACTACTAAACATACATTAAAATATTACGTCACATGTTTAGATGACATTACTTTACAATGTGACGTCACATGTTTAGATGGCATTACTTTACAATAATACGTCATGTGTTTGAATGATATTACTTTACAATGTTACGTCATATGTTAAAATGACATTACTTTACAATGTTACTTCACATGTTTGAATGGCATTACTTTACAATGTTACGTCATATGTTTAGATGGCATTACTTAACAATGTTACGTCATATGTTAAAATGACATTACTTTACAATGTTACTTCACATGTTTAGATGGCATTACTTTACAATGTTACGTCATATGTTTAGATGACATTACTTTACAATGTTACGTCATATGTTTAGATGGCATTACTTTACAATGTTACGTCATATGTTTAGATGACATTACTTTACAATGTTACTTCACATGTTTAGATGGCATTACTTTACAATGTTACGTCATATGTTTAGATGGCATTACTTTACAATGTTACGTCATATGTTTAGATGGCATTACTTTACAATGTTTCGTCATATGTTTAGATGACATTACTTTACAATGTTACGTCATATGTTTAGATGACATTACTTTACAATGTTACGTCATATGTTTAGATGGCATTACTTTACAATGTTACGTCATATGTTTAGATGGCATTACTTTACAATGTTACGTCATATGTTTAGATGACATTACTTTACAATGTTACGTCATATGTTTAGATGACATTACTTTACAATGTTACGTCATATGTTTAGATGACATTACTTTACAATGTTTCGTCATATGTTTAGATGGCATTACTTTACAATGTTACGTCATATGTTTAGATGGCATTACTTTACAATGTTACGTCATATGTTTAGATGACATTACTTTACAATGTTTCGTCATATGTTTAGATGGCATTACTTTACAATGTTACGTCATATGTTTAGATGGCATTACTTTACAATGTTACGTCATATGTTTAGATGGCATTACTTTACAATGTTTCGTCATATGTTTAGATGACATTACTTTACAATGTTACGTCATATGTTTAGATGACATTACTTTACAATGTTACTTCACATGTTTAGATGGCATTACTTTACAATGTTACGTCATGTGTTTAGATGGCATTACTTTACAATGTTTCGTCATATGTTTAGATGACATTACTTTACAATGTTACGTCATATGTTTAGATGACATTACTTTACAATGTTACGTCATATGTTTAGATGACATTACTTTACAATGTTACGTCATATGTTTAGATGGCATTACTTTACAATGTTACGTCATATGTTTAGATGGCATTACTTTACAATGTTTCGTCATATGTTTAGATGACATTACTTTACAATGTTACGTCATATGTTTAGATGGCATTACTTTACAATGTTTCGTTATATGTTTAGATGACATTACTTTACAATGTAATGTCATAAAATAAGTGTAATAGCACACAATTATAACAATCAAGGCGTTCATAATTAATAAAAGTCACACAAAAAAAAAGCCATAGGACATAAAGTTACAAATTTGATAGGACAAAATGTCACAGAACAAACAGTCACAAATTATTTTTTGACAATGGTTTGAATATATATATACAAGAAAGATCCGGAAATATTTTCTGTTTATTGCATACATTCATTTTAAAGTTTAAGACATTTTCATACGCCCTGATAAAAGAAAGTTTATTAAATTTTAATCCTGCAAAGGATTTATTTCATGGCACCATGGAGTCAGTTAGATAACAAGCTTTCAAGAAAAAAAAATGTCTTATCAACATTAGAGTGTTTTGACATGAATATCAATAATGTGGTCATTTTTATAAAGGAGTAGGTTCAGTAAGACCCCTTTTTGGCCCCAAAATATAGAAGTTTTACAAAATTGTTAAAATGTAAACCTTTAGTTATTTATTGGACAGTAGAATGCTTCTGCTACATAAATATTGGCTGTTTTTGACAATACAATGCACATATATCCGGTACTAGCACCATTAAGTCATGCTAAATTACTGAAATCCTCATAATTCTAGCATTTTAGTTAAATTTTAGACGGTTTTCGTGTAAAACGAAAGTGGCCGCATTCGTGTTCATCCTTAATATTGAAATGTAAGTTGTATTTTATGACAATACATAACATATATAAAGGTTGAGGATGAACACGGATGCGGCCACTTTCATTTTTACCAAAAACCACCTGAAAAGTGACATTTTTCGGCATATTAGGTAGATTTTTCATATTTGAGCTTGAATCGGATCGTTTTTAATGACTAAATCTGTTAAAATCTTTCACATAAACTAATTAATTCAAATAAAATAGACACTTAAGTGTTTAAAAAGTGGTCAAAATCTTTCGTCAGATGAACCTGAAATTTGAGGCCAAAATCTGTCCTTACCGGACCTACTTACCTTAGCCGTATTAGGCACAACTTTTTTTAATTTTGGATCCTTAATGCTCTTTAACTTTGTACTTGTTTGGCTTTATAAATATTTTGATATGAGCGTCACTGATGAGTCTTATGTAGACGAAACGCGCGTCTGGCGTTCTAAATTATAATCCTGCTACCTTTGATAACTATCAACACTACTGGGTCGATGCCACTGCTGGTGGACGTTTCGTCCCCGGGGGCATCACCAGTCCAGTAGTCAACACCGTAGTGTTGACATGAATATCAATAATGTGGTCATTTTTATAAATTTCCGGTTTACAAAACTTTGAAGATTTCGAAAAACATAGTATGGATTTTCTTATCCAAGGCACAGATTACCTTAGCCGTATTTGGCACAACTTTTTGGAATTTTGGATCCTCAATGCTCTTCAACTTTGTACTTGTTTGGGCTTTATAAGTATTTTGATATGAGCGTCACTGATGAGTCTTATGTAGACGAAACGCGCGTCTGGAGTACTAAATTATAAGCCTGCTATCTTTGATAATTATTTGTTCAAGAAAAATAATCTCAAAACTGAATTGTGATTTTCTGTCCTTCATTCAATTAGGAGAGTCTGGATGGGGTATACAATATAATTGAAATATGGGTTGAAAATGTTTTTTTGCAATTCTGCTATTCAAATACCTTTATCTTTAACCATTTCTAGGAGAACACTAAGACAATCTTTGTGGCCGAACAGTGAAGCCAAGAAAATCGGAGTTAGTTCCTGGCCAGTACAAATGTCAAGTTGAGCACCATATCCTACTAAATAGGCAAGAATAGTAGCATGACCGTTCACTGCAGCAGTGTGGAGAACAGTATAACCTGGGAAGATCTGATGGTTTATATGTGCTCCGTTATTCAGTAGCAGTTGAACGCATTCCAGGCTACCCATATTTACAGCTGAAATTACAATGTACATAGATATAGGAAGATGTAGTATGAGTGCCAATGAGACAACTCTCCAAGAGAGAGAGAGCAAATGAGACTGAAATTAACAACTATAGGTAGTCGTACAGCATTCAATAACGAGCAAAGCCCATACTTTATTTTCAAGATAGGTTTTTGGTGTCCAATTTCATTTTACACACTAAAATCATGCATGTTGTGACACCAGAAATCTGCAATGTTGGCATCAATATAATGTTGTCTGTAGTTCAGCCATTTTAATTGATATTTGATCATATTTTATAGTGTTGCGTTCTGTGTTGTGATGACTTACACTATTGTTTCAGATAAGTGTGAAGCTTTGTACCTATTAATACTTTTATACCCTCTGCAACTATTTGCACCTGTCATATGCAGGAATCTTATGTTCAGTGTTTGTCGTTTGTTGGTGTTGTTCATAAGTGTTTATTGTTTCTCGCTTTTTATATAGATTAGACCGTTGGTTTTCCTGTTTCCATTTCTAGCTTGCTGTTCAGTGTAAGCCAATGCTCCGTGTTGAAGACAGTTCCTTAGCCTATAATGGTTTACTTTTGCAAATTGTGACTTGGATGGAGAGTTGTCTGATTGGCACTCATACCACATCTTCTTATATCTAAACAAGTATAATCCCCTCCATCAGAGACAGGACAATAAACAATTATAGTGTTAGCTTACCTTGACCACCCTTTTCAAAATGAAATGAGTAAATTTATTTTCTGACATGTACATGTTAGCTTAACCACTAAAGTGCTTTTATTGCGTTCAATTTTTTTTTTAACATAAATTAGGCCGCTAGTATTCTAGTTTTCATTGTTTTACATTTGTCATGTCGATGACTTTTATAGCTGACTATGTGATATTGGCTTTGGTCATTGTTGAAGGCCGTACTGTGACCTATAGCTGTTAATGTCTGTGTTATTTGGTCTCTTGTTGATAGCTGTCGCATCTTCTTTTTTTATATGTAGTTACCTTCCCAGAGAGGAGCAAAGTTTTCCTTGGTTGTTGTGTTAACATTGGCAGAATATCTAATCAGGGTTCTGCAACATTCAAAATGGCCACCTCTGGCTGCCAGTAACAATGGCGTCTCTCCTCCCAATAATGTTTTAAACTCAACATTTATATCTAAAAAAATCCATTAAACAGTATATTGTTCACCCATAAGTTTCCTTGGAAACTATGTAAATAACAATCTTATAATATCTGTTTCCTCTTGGAACAAATATTGTATACCCTTTATTCCATAAGGTACAAATACTGTAATATTTGTTCGAACGGAAACAGTTAGGTACAGAATATTTCTTCCACTTGGAACTCATGAAGGAATTTCTATTCAGTATCACTACAAGTGTGGACACAGATCAGTGTTGATAGTTTGTGTTACTAGATTTGCAGTGTTTTCTCCACCTAGTTTATGATTGGTGGTGCCCCAACCAGATTATTCCTAAGCTACTTCTCTGTTATCTCATTGGCATTTTTATTAAACTTTTTTTCCATTGAAACATTCATCTAGCATTTTCAAATAAGTAGGCAAAAGCTAAAAATTGCTACATGAAATTGAGAATGGAAGTGGGGAATGTATCAAAAAGACAACAACTCGACCATAGAACAGACAAAAGCAGAAGGTCACCAATGGGTACATAATACGGTAAATTCCTTGTTTATAATAAGCAGACACATGATGAATAGTTGAATACTGATATATTATTTATAAGAAAACATGTCCACTACAGTGGTTTTATCAGTCAAGATGTGAAAATTACTATCATATAGACTATTAAAGTCAGGGTTGTATAGTTTTCGCATAAAACTTATTTCACTGCAAAACTTTAATGGTCACCAAACATGACATCATTATTTAGATAGTCAATTATTATCAGGCGTATTGTATGATTAACATTATTTGAATAAGTCCTCCATCACCATTTGTAAAATTTCACCCCCTTCCTTAAAACGGAATATGGTCCGTATATCCAGTTGTTATATTTGTTTCCTTACTGTTTAAAAGTTGTACTACCTTGCCTTAGTAAAAAGTCTAAACAACCAGTGTTCCCATTAGCAGCGGCATCATGTACTGGTGTCCATCCCCTGTTGTCTTGTATATCTACTCGATCACCTGAAACATTATTTCATGCTTTAAATACATTTAAGACATTTAAGGATGTACTAAAGTGAGTTTTAGGTATTTGTGTCATATGTTCGGACTCCTTGGTGTTTTCCCTTAAATTCAGGGTAAAATATTTTGCCCCATAACACCCATTTTTCTTTTCATTGAAGACTTCAATAGCTCTTAAAAGGTCATTTACCCAAATTTAACCAGATTCTAGATTTCTTTCCTTTCGATTTGAGACCCAAATAATACCAATGGAAATATAAGGTAATGGTCCTAGTTAGCCTTTTCCCGCCATTTATATAAAAAATCAATTATCTCAAAAAGGAACTCCATAATCTATCAAAATGTTTAGCTTATTTTGTTCCTTAACTAAAGCTCTACCAACTTATAGTATCATTTTTAAATTTTTGATTTTTTAAATTTCACTTAAGTACATTCTAAAAACTATATGATTCCAATTCACAGTGTTCGCATAATAATATGGGTTAGCCGTAGGTATTGTCTACCAACTGAATAAAGTTCTTTAACATAAAAAAAAGGCAAATTTAATTCTATTATCCCTCTTAAAATACATATAAGTTAATCGAAAACAAACTGACAATATCATGTAAGAAGATCCTGCTCCACATGATATACCCGCATTCGTCACAACTCGGCAGATTCCGTACCTCCATCTAACGGATAGGTGGATAAATGCGGAGTCACCCAAGATTTGCCGACTCTTGTTAAAATGAAGATGCATCAAACGATAGCTGATTTGTATTAACTCTTATCTAACCCTAAAGCCCTGGTCACATTTTAACGGATAGCGCGAACAGACAACTTTTTTTTCAGTCCGTTCATTCCGTTAGACGTCCGTTCATTTCCGTTTCATGTCTGTCCAGCGTCCGTTTTATACGTCGACGTCCGTTCTGTCCGATGGAAAATTTTGAGCATGTTCAAAACTTTGAACGGACGTTCAACGGATGTAGTGTCGTTTGTTCATCCGGTAGAGTCCGTGTTTTTTTTTTTTACAATACTCGTCCGTTCCGTTTCCGTTTTGTATCCGTTACTTGTCCTTTGTTCGTCCTTTAGAGGTCCAGTAGACAAATTCACCAACGGAGACTACTACCGGACGTATCGTACTGGTATGGATAGTAAACCCCATATTGACAGAAACAAGTGCCTGTGCCAGTAACACGGAACATTTTTGAATATATATGCGATGTACATGTATTATTAGTGTCGCCTTTAATTTTTACCTATATCTTGTTCATCGTTTTTATCCAGTTCGCTTCCGTTAGGTGTCCGGGTTTTTTTTCGGTACTCGTCCGTTGCAGGTACGCTCGACATCCGTTCTGTCCGGTGTCCTATAGCCATTCTTCCCCCATGCCAATTTTTCCGGGGAAAAATTGGCATGATCCAACTTTTCCCACTCAGCGTTATGGGGGGAAACCAGGATCAGGCCAATTTTTCCTCTAATAGCACAAGAGGCTACCGTTTCTCCCTTGTAATATAACGTCGACGTCAGTTCGAAATTTTTATCCAAAAAGAAAATAGCAACATTTTGTATTATTATTCTAGCGGTACCAACCCTTCATTGTATTAATAAACATGTGTTATATATAACGTGACGGTACCCAAATTGCACCTATTTTGACAGTTTTTTCAACTACGTTTTTTTATGATCAAGACAAAAATTTCCATTTTGTGTTTATTTTGTAGCCGTATCCTTTATTATATAGGCAAACATGTAGATAGACTATCAAACACGGGGACAGACTGGTGGACATGTAGACAGAATAGTAGACACAAAGACGGACTGGTGAATATGAAGTCAAACTTGAAAATGCATACAGACTAGTAGACACACAGACAGACCGATGAAAATGTAATCGGACTAGTGGATGAACACAAACTTGTGGAAACATATCCAGACTGTTGAGAATGAAGACAGACTATCATAAAAGACTGGTGAAAATAAAGACCAATCAGTTGACACATAGACAGAATGATGAACATGTATATACAGACTTAAGTTAATGTTAATTGACAAAAAATATTTGTCAGCGTAAAAATCTAATTCTAACTCTATTGTGTTTAATTTTCAGACTTGTATAAATATAGTGAAATCTATACTATGGAGGGGTTGGCATTGGGAAAAGTGACTATATGTATACGTATTGCCAAATTTCCGCGGGGGAAAGATTGGAAAAACTGGCATGGGGGAAGAATGGCTATATAACACCGGTACGTTTCCTCTTCACGTTTGTTGCATATTCGGTGTGTGTCCGTTATTCATTCGTTACGGGTCCGTTTCATTTGGTCCGTGCATCAACGGACTCCCAACGGAAAACTCGTTTTGTTCATTCGTGAGACGTGCGTTCGTGCTATCCGGTAAGATGTGACCACAGCTTTAGACATCACAATATCCGAAAGGCATCAGCCATATAAATTTTCTAACCTTGAACTTCACCGAGTGTTACATTTTGAAAATGTACAAAAGAGGTACAAGTATTAACAACAGACATTGAGAATTTCAAAAGCTCAAATATAAAAATCTTGGGTATTAAATCGCCTTTAAATAACTTCAAATAATGGGGTCCATTAACAATCTCGGTCATGTTGACTGATTATATCAGTCTGATTTGTAGATCTTGTCTTGATTTTGCTATTTATTATAGCTCTCAAGCTAAGGCAAATATGAAATAAATGGGGAAAATAATTGTTTACAGGCAGACGCTGTCTGAGAGTTTTAATGTCAATAGACAGAAAGAAGGTCTTTTACAATTTGTCCCGTCATATTTTCTAAGTTTTTTTTTAAGATAAAGACAACAATGCATTTTAGCCATGTGTTCTTTATTTAGCCATGTCGGCCATGTTTGTGGACAAGCAGGTTCAACAGACACATTAATATTCTAACCTAGAATGATAGTTATGACCAAGTTTGGTTAAATTTGACTAGTCTTTTATGGGAAGATGTTTGTAAATGTTCCCGGACGACGACGAACGGTGGACAACGGACACCAATTGAGGGATGAGACAAAAACACCAAGAAAAGACATTTGGGAGTCAACAAACCAAAGTTCAATCTTGAGAGCAGAATAACTAGAAGTCATCAGCTATTTAAGGATCAGAATAAATATCCCTAAAATAATAATCATTGGTGCTGTAAAGAAAAAAAACTAACCATGCCATACTAGCTGTTGCACAAGACCAAGGTCGCCATACCGTGCTGCCATTCCGACTGAAGCACATGTGGCCTGGTATATTTCTTTGGTTTCTACTAAAGCACATGTGTTCTTGTATGTTTCTTTAGTTTCTACTGAAGCACATGTGTTCTGGTATATTTCTTTGGTTTCTACTGAAGCACATGTGTTCTGATATATTTCTTTTGTTGCTTCTAAAGTACATGTGTCAGACGCCTGGTATGTTTCTTTGGTTCCTACTGAAGCACATTTGGCCTGGTATGTTTCTTTGCCATCCATTACATAGCATTACTATTAAATTAAACTAATCTAAAAAAAATATGTGGTATGAGAGCCAATGAAACAACTACCCATCAGAGTCCAACTGACGAAGATAAAAGCAAGTATAGGTCTCGGTACGGCCTTTAAGAACGACAAACATCCTATGAGCCTTTTAAAGCTTACTTTGCCGAATGAGTTTTGCTCATTGTTGAAGTCCGTATGGGAAACTTAAGTTGTAAACTTCTACGTCATTTAGTCTCTGGTGGAGAGTTTGAATGTTCTTTATTTTTAGAAATTATAAATTATATGTACAAATCAAATGGCTCGCACTAGAAACAATATTTACAACTCAAAGGAAGTATGCAAGACATCCTATATTGATGAAGGTAAATCCTGTAAAGCGATTCGGTCGCATGGAATTCAATAAACTTGTGTTGCATAGGCGGATCCAGGGGGTGCCATGGGGGCCCGCCCCCCCCCCTTTCGTGGGAAAAATTTGGTTGATTATATAGGGAATCACTAAAGCATGACTGGAGCGCCTCCCCTTAGGTCAGTCATAAACTAAAATAGAGGTCCAAAGAGTATGTATAAATCTCATCTGGATCTATGTATATTGTCAAAATTGAATTTAAAAAAAAGATGTGGTACATGATGATTATCAATGAGACAACTCTTCACAAGAGACGAAATAACAAAGAAATTAAAAAAAAAATATAGCCCCCCCCCCCTTTTTAGGTCAGTCAGCGCCCTCCCCCCCCCCTAAAAAAAGTGGTTCCGCCACTGATCATAAATGACATGTAAATCATGTGTTATAGCTGATAATGTTTGCTATTTTTGTTATTGTTTTCAATTAAGATCATATATAAACAAATGGTATAAAACAAATCATCATTATTAAAGGGCAATAACTCAAAGATAAGACTGGCAGTTTTGTGTAGATAGACAGACATTTGTGCCCCTGGCAGATATTTTCTATCTATATATACAGGGGCGGATCCCAGTGGCGGATCCAGGGGAGGGGGGTTCCGGGGGTGCGCACCCCCCCCTTTATTTTTGCCGATCAATGCATTTGTATCGGGACATATGTTTTGCACCCCCCCTTTGCCCTGTTTGCCCTGGGTTAGCACCCCCCCTTTCGAAAATTCCTGCATCCGCCCCTGGATCCAGCCATATTTAAAAGGGGGAAGAAAGCCCATACCGCATTGTCAGCTATAAAAGACCCCGAAATGTCAAATGACAAGGTAAATCAATTCAAACGAGAATGTAAACAAATAACAAGACTCCAATTTGAATGAATGAACTGTCCCGATTGGCCTGTGTCATAGACATAGGACATTTTGAAATATGTAACGTAAAGATATAAATTTGCTTTGTGACGTATCGCCCCCCCCCCCTCCCCCCGGAAATACATCAGTATTCCGTGTCCGTACGGTATTTAAGGTATATATACATGTACTTTTAAACTATTGTGTCACATTACTTTGACCTAATTGGAGAAAATGTGTCATAGAACATATACATGAATATACTGTGAAACGTAAAGATATTTGCATTGTGACGTCATTCTATTCCGGAAATGCATCAGTTTGTTTGCCCGTATAAGGTAATGTACTTTTAAACTATTGTTTCACATTACTTTGCCGTCAAGCAGAGCCTACCAAAAATGTTAATATTATTTAACATAAATAAATTATTATTGAAAATAAAGTTTCAGCAAATTCAAAATGGTTTTATTTATCCGAGTCAGTTATTTTCTTTACCAGTTTGATTTTGTGCCATTTTTTGTTTGTTTATTATACACGTGATCACATGTAATTACTATGTCATCTTGCAAAACCCACTTGATGTCAATGACAGTCGTGACTGTAAAAAACAATCAAAGGTATTTTTCAGATATAATTATGTCTAAACTTTGAAGTAAATGATGTATGAGGCTACATTGCTACAAGAGCTTACCTGCTCAGACTCTTACCCAAAATGAAATTAACACAGAACGATTCTCAACCGTTGTTGAGCAAAGGGGCGTGCCGATTCAATCGAGTTCGCTAGATCGAAATAAAAATTGATACACCCCTTTTGTGGACTACTTCAACAACAAATTGGTGTAGCACTATTATCGCAAATACAGACCGTCAAAAACTTCAAAAGGCTGTATAGCCAGTCAAGGTCGTAAAAAATCTCCATCATCGTATAATTTTTATATATATATGCAGGTAAATGATTATTTTTTACTATCATTTTAAAATAGCTTTCTGAATTACGGCAAGTTATGAAAAAGAAAAAGAAAGAAGGTTTATTTGATTTTTCAACACGTTATATATATCCAGAATGCATATGGTATAAACTAAGGGAACTACCATATTTGATTTTTATGAGATAAACATGATGAAGGGAGGGCTTTGATGAAATTTGGCAGAAAAATCGGACAGGAAAAGAGTTTTTGTTAAAAAAAAAAAAAAAAAAAAAAAAAATCGAAGCTCTTTAATACGAATCTGAAACAGCTCAGCCAGAATCTACATCGCTCACCTGTTATTTTTTTGCTTTTCAATATATATTATGTATTGTTTTGTTGAATGCTAAAAAAACTCTTCAAACTGAGAATGGAAATGGGGAATATGTTAAAGAGACAGAGACCAACTAAAGAGCAGATAACAGCCGAAGTCCACATAAGGGTCTGCAACGCGCAGCGTGAACGTCCCACACCCAAAGATGGGCCTCATCTATCAGCCGAAGGCTACCAATGGGACTTCGACGCATCGTAAACATCACGCACACCCTGGAGGTGGGCCTCATCTTTCATTAAGATACAGAAAAAAAAATCTTCATTTTGCCATTTCTTTAGTTGGAAGATTTCATAATTTTTTCTAATTTATTTAAGCTATGTTCACACTGCCGATCAGATCAACTCGATCAAACTCGATCAAAACTATTTAAGCGATCGGGAGACTGGTCTGACTCAATCGACAATAATTTTCGGGGTGGTCTACCATGGTCGTCAGGCGTTACATGACGAAGCCGCACGACAACTAATCTGAAAACATCGCAATCAATCGTATGCGACACACAGATCGTGTATATTCATTCGACAAGTCCGTGAACTGTACGAGTGGCAGGAACGATTTTTGGGGAAAAGATAAAATTGAGAATGGAAATGGGGAATGTGTCACTGTTACAAGAACCCGACTTAAGAGCAAACAACAGCCAAAGGCCATCCATGGATCTGCAATGCAGCGAGAAACTCCCGCACCTGGAGGCATGCTTCAGTTGGCCCCTAAACAAAAATGTTTACTAGTTCAGTGATAATGGACGTCATACTGAACTCCCAAATGTACACAAGAAACTAAAATTAAAAATCAAGCAAGAATAACAACGGCTAGAGGCTCCTGGCTTGGGACAGGCACAAAAACAGTGGCGGATCCAGGAGGTTTCCGGGGGTTGGAACCCCTTTTTTGACCGATAAATGCATATAAATGGGGACATATAGTTGGAACCCCTCTTTTTTTTTGTCCTGGGTTGGGAAACCCCCTTTTCAGCAAATTCTTCTTCTACTTCTGTAAAGGAGTTGACCTCATATTTGAATGCTTTAATAACTCTGCATCTGGGTCCATGCAAGGCATACTTGGTGGCATGATTGCCAATGAGACAATTCTCCAAGTCTAATTAAAATATAGATCTCCGATTTCGTTATACTATAAATTCCGCTATACTTTGTAAAAATTTTACTTAAAATTAAAATGAAAATTTTACATTTTTCACGGTAAAGTCGTGTTTTTTTTCTCACTTATTGATAGCTAAAATTGAGAATGGAAATGGGGAATGTGTCAAAGCGACAACAACCCGACCATAGAGCAGGCAACAGTCGAAGGCCATCAATGGGTCTTCAATGTAGCGAGAATCTCCCGCACCCGGAGGCGTCCTTCAGCTGGCCCCTAAACACATATGTATACTAGTTCAGTGATAATGGCATTATACTTAACTCCCAATTATACACAAGAAACTAAAATAAAACTAGAGGCTCTAAAGAGCCTGTGTCGCTCACCTTGGTATATGTGAATATTAAACAAAGGACCGTCAGATAGATTCATGACAAAATTGTGTTTTGGTGATGGTGATGTGTTTGTAAATCTTACTTTACTGAACATTCTTGCTGCTTACAATTATCTCTATCTATAATGAACTTGGCCTTAAAAATTGACTATAAAGGACAATAACTCCTTAGGGAGTCAATTGACCATTTCAGTCATCTAACTTATTTGTAAATCTTACTTTTCTGAACATTATTGCTGTTTACATGTTATCTCTATCTATAATAGTATTCAAGATAATAACCAAAAACAGCAAAATTTCCTCAAAATTACCAATTCAGGGGCAGCAACCTAACAACCAGTTGTCCAATTCATCTGAAAATTTTAGAGCAGATAGAAGTGGACTTGATAAACAATTTCTCCCACTGTCAGATTTGCTCTAAATGCTTTGGTTTTTAAGTTATAAGCCCAAAACTGCATTTTACCCCTATGTTCTATTTTTAGCCATGGTGGCCATCTTGGTTGGTTGGCCGGGTCACTGGACACAATTTTTAAACTAGATACCCCAATGATGATTGTGGCCAAGTTTGATTTTATTTGGCCCAGTAGTTTCAGAGGAGAAGATTTTTGTAAAAGATAACTAAGATTTACGAAAAATGGTTAAAAATTGAATATAAAGGGCAATAACTCCTAAAGGGGTCAACTGACCATGTTGGACCTGTTGACTTATTTGTAAATCTTACTTTGCTGAACATTTTTTCTATCTACAGTTTATCTCTATCTATAATAGTATTCAAAAAAATAACCAAAAATAGCAAAAATTTCCTTAAAATTACCAATTCAGGGTCAGCAACCTAACAACGGATTGTCCGATTCATCAGAAAATTTCAGGGCAGTTAGATCTTGACCTAATAAACAATTTTACCTCTGTAAGATTTGCTGTTATTGCTTTGGTTTTTGAGTTATAAGCCAAAAACTGCATTTTACCCCTATGTTCTATTTTTAGCCAGGGCGGCCATCTTGGTTGGTTGGCCGGGTCACCGGACACATATTTTAAACTAGATACCCTAATTATGATTTTGGCCATATTTGGTTAAATTTGGCCCAGTAGTTTCAGAGGAGAAGATTTTTGTAAAAGACAACTAAGATTTACGAAAAATGGTTAAAAATTGACTATAAAGGACAATAACTCCTAAAGGGGTCAACTGACCATGTTGGACCTGTTGACTTGTTTGTAAATATTACTTTGCTGAACATTTTTTCTATTTACAGTTTAGGGAGCTACCATTTGATTTTTATGGCGGGGCTACGATGAAAAATTTTGTCCTGCATTTTTTTTTAGCTGTAATCTCTGTCCTGCCTTTTTATTTTTCACTCTGTTCGGTCCTGCCTTTTTTTTTTTAGTTTATCCTGACTTTTTTTACCTAAATTGTCGTCCTGACTTTTTTTTTTGCAAGTGTCTCATCCTGCCTTTTTTTTTTACTCAAAACTCCTGTCCTGCCTATTTTTTTCAAATTTCATCCTAGCCCCCCCCCCCCCCCCCCCCTAAAAATCAAATGGTAGCTCCCTTATCTCTATCTATAATAATATTCAAGATTATAACCAAAAATAGCAAAAATTTCCTTAAAATTACCAATTCAGGGGCAGCAACCTATAACAACGGGTTGTCCGATTCATCTGAAAATTTCAGGGCAGTTAGATATTGACCTGATAAACAATTTTACCCTGTCAGATTTGCTCTAAATAATGCTTTGGTTTTTGAGTTGTAATTAAGCCAAAAACTGCATTTTACCCCTATGTTCTATTTTTAGCCATGGCGGCCATGTTTTTTTATGAAATGGGAATTAAAACACAAACTTTATTCTAGATACCCTAGGAATCAATCAGATGAAGTTTAATTTGAATTGGTTCTGTAGTTTCAGAGGAGAAGATCTTTGAAATAGTTTACGACGACGACGACGGACGACGACGGACGCCAAGTGATGGCAAAAGCTCACATTTCCTTTTAGGAAAGGTGAGCTAAAAATTATACAAGACTAAGAGTATGTATGTAGTATAATGCAATCGGTACCTATATATTAATTAGATAACTGATTGACAACTCTCCAGAAGAAACCATGCAGAGACATATATACACACATGTACACCAAATGGTACAGTTAACAACTACATAGTTCTTGAAATATTAAACATGAGCACTTTTAATGGATTAAAATTTCTATGTTAAATGTTAAAAAAAAATATATTAATAAAATGTCTTGAAATATTTAAGGGGGGTCCAACTATATGCTCCTATTCAAATGCATTGATCGACCAAAAAAAAAGTGTAGTTCCAACCCCCGGAACCCCCCCCCCCCCCCCCTGGATCCGCCACTGATTTCTTTTCTAGAACATGTAGAACAAACAATATATATTTTTAGGAGCCTCAGTACACTGATGCATACACCGTGATTTAGGTTTATACAATGTATATCTGAAAAAAGTCAACCGTTAATTTTATGGTTCTAAAATTGAACCACAGACCATCATATTTGGAGAATCGTACATTTTTTTGAAAAAAAGCAACAAATAAAAATAAAGAATAGAGAAAAATAGGAAATAAGGAATAGAAAATATTGACGTGATAAAATGTAAAATAAAAGAGAAACTATAGTCAGAATTTGTAAAGAAAAAAATAGCATAGATAGAAAAAATGCAAAAAAACAAAATAATTAAAGGTCCTCCCAACCTAGGTTGGTCCCCTCCGTAAAATATCCAGTATGCCTTCGGAATATACAAATTGTCAAGAATTTCAATAACGGCCGATGATAGCATCTGCTCAACGGTATAAAATCCAGGGGCGTGTTTTATTGGTCTCTTCTGTACATCTCCAGAATGTCTTCTGGTGAAGAGTTCAAAAAAATGAATCTGGACCTCTTCTGGAGATATTCTACGGAAGATCAATAACATAAAAAAATTAAATGCCGTCGAATACAGCAGGTTCTTGTTATGTTGGATGAATTAAATTAAGTTTACGATTTTTTTTTTACAAAATTAAGATACGTCCAGTAGACATGACTGTAAAATTGTGCTCTGTTCGTTACAATTTTCTTTATGCTTTTCTTCAATTCAATGTTGCTAAACAAATCAGACTTTATCCCCCACTATTTGATTTTTAAGAATAATCTTATCCTGCACAAGAATTCGTTAATATTTGTCTGGAATATGACTCGGATCAATTTACAAAAAGGACATCTTAGTCTATTTATTTATTTTTTAAAGTAACCGAATTAACTGGATTATTTTTGTATAAAGCAAAGCTTTCAGAAAGTTCTCAAAATCATTTTTTTCTTGTGGTCCTTGAAGAAAATCTTCTCAGGTCCTAACTATTATTTCTAATGCAAAATTTCGATGGTCAAAACCTTCGGACTACCACTTTTTCAAATGCTTTCATTATATATCGATCCATATGTTAGTATGCAACGTAAACCAGACGTTTCCTATACTTTTCTTTTTAATAGATTTTATCAGTTGGTTGTATACTGATTGATACTTCAGTCTGTGAGAACAAGATTTATTTCAGAACTAGTTGCAACTAGCTTTGAACAAACTTCCAGTGATTGCAAATACTCTTAGTTCGATGTTTTGAGTCTATGGTCTTAATGTTAGTTGGCCGGTTTCTTTTGAGTATGTCGTACCGATCTTTTCAGTTAATCAAATTGCAACTGATTTGCACAGGTTGTTCTTATATTGTACTGCTACACTACTGTTTAAGCTTCGAGGAGGATCGAGCGCTCACAAACTAGTTGTTGTACTGTTAAATCACTGTCCCTGTTTAGGAAATGGTTGGGATCCCGCTACTATGTTTAATCCCGCCACATACTGTATGTATGTGCCTGTCCCAAGTCAGTAGCCTGTAAGTCAGGCTACTGACTTGGGACAGGAACTCGGCGGTTGCCGTTTGTTGCTGTGTTACTTCTTTGTTTTTCGTTCACTTTATTTTATACATTAATTAGGCCGTTAGTTTTCTCCTTTGAATTGTTTTACATTTGTGATTTCAGGGCCTTTTATAGCTCACTATGTGGTATTGGCTTTGCTTATTGTTAAAAGCCGTATGGTCAGGTGATCTATGGCTGTTAATTTTTGTATCATTTGGTCTCTTGTGAAGAGTTGTCTCATTGGCAATCATACCACATCTTCGTTTTTATATGATCAACTTCTGCCATATTCTTTATGAACCTGTCCCAAGTCAGGAGCATGTAGTTTAGTGTTTGTCGTTGGTTCATGTCTCAACTCATATTTGGTATTTTTCAAATTGTTTTGTTTTGTATAATTAGGCCGTATTAGTTTTATCGTTTGAATTGTTTCCCACTTTCATGGCGTTTTATAAACGTCTTTACAGTATCGGGTGTTTTTTTTTATTGTTGAATGCCTTACGGTTTCCTATTATTGCTTTCATCCACTACTTCATATTATGATAGTTGCGTCATCAGCAATCATATCACATCTCTTCGTTTTTATATTATATACCCGACTTTTTCTCTCGTGTTTTCCTGAACATGCATGAAATATTTGTCACTGGGCGTTAAAAAATAGCATCAATTTAAACTTGTGTTAGGTAAGAAAAAAACATCTGATATTTATTTATTTGTTGGGATGGGGGACAGGAGATTTTTGTTTATGAATATGGTTGCCTGGTAAGAGCAAAACAAAAATAGGCATGATTAGCGACAAATTAAAATGAATAATGATGTCCTCTTTCCTTCTTCATTCTTCATCTATTGATTTAAACTGACTACTAGCCCAATCATGATTATTGAAATTAGCGTTAATCACTAATGAAAATGTAATAAAAAAAATGTAAAAAAATAAAAGTTCAATAAAATTGTAAAGTTTAATAAATAAAAGGAAAATTGAAATGAACTAGCAACCTCAATCAGGCATGCGCCGGAAAGTAATCTTCAAAATGTTGATGGTTTTCTGTACCTAAAGAAGAATCAAAATCCCGTATCTAGAATTTCAAAGAGTTGTCCCTTAACTGTTACTGTCCGTGTAGTTCTTATATTCATCCAGCTTATCGTCCTACAGATATGTCCTACTACTTAAGGCTGTCATACCATAAAAACGTTTATAACAAAGCTCACATTCTAGTATATCTTCATTAATTAATTTATGAATGTCATTTAGACTAAACGACGCCATGTTTGTTTTGTGCCTCTGCTGTCTAAACCACCTATTTAAAAAGAAGAGGTGGAAGAGAGCCAGAAGATCTTCCCAATGCAAAAAAAATAGAAATGGACCTCTTCTGGCTCACTACCGAAGAACAAAAAAACACGCCCCAGGCTAAACGGGGAACTAGGATAAAAAAATATATTGACCAATCACAAACCGAGAGAGTACTCGGAGAATTTAGACTTCACCATATTAAACCATGGTTAAATCTGAGAGTATCCGAATGACATTGTAAGAGCGGGAAATAATTGCGGAAAGGCAGCTGTGAAGCAAGAAAGGAGTCTACTGTCTAAGAATCTAATGGGTGTAGAATCGGAACCTGCGAGCAAGAAGCCAAAAATGCCCCTTGACAATGTGGTTTTAAGATTTGCTAAATTGACAGCCAATGCTCTATGTCCGACTAGAGGTTCTAAGTTGGCCGCTGGATATGATTTGTACAGGTATTGACGAAGTAAAATGCGCCTTTATTTTTCGCTGACCCTTACTTTTTTCTATATCTTTAGTCATCAAAAAGTTTAATGGACCAATGATCATGTCCATGGTCGAGTCAGGAGGAAAGCGATTGTTTAAACTGAAAAAAGCCGGGACATAAATTGAATATAAAAAAGAAGATGTGGTATGATTGCCAATGAGACAACTGTCCACACAAGAGACCAAAATGACAGACATTAACAACTATAGGTCACCGTACGGCCTTCAACAATAACCAAAGCACTCTGCCATATTTTTTTCTCTCCAAAAATAAATGTACAATCTTTTAAACTTAAACATTGGTATCTCCAAATTGTTATAAAAAAAAAAAACGCTCAGAAATGAACTTGTCGACTCATATGGAGAATATTGTATCAAATATAATGATAAATAAGTTCCCTTTATTTAGAGTATGAGCAGTACAAGTGACGTAAACTTCAACGTATTGAAAGCGGTAATTATAGAAGTAGAGTTAGCTTTGATGCAAGAAGTAACGTTCATACTGCCATGACGTCCATGGGCTGTATAAACTTGTTTACACTTTTGGGTATTTAGCTGTATCTTGCCTCCGAATGACCTTAAATCTACTCCGAATCACCTTTTGACGTCAATCAACAATCGCTTTTAAATAGTGACGTGAAATATGTTGAATTGTGATGTCAAAGTTTATGGGAACCTGTGTGATTTTACGTAATGGCGGACAAATTTGCATACAAGTGTAAATAAGTCTATTGACCATACCTTGAAAATATGTGGCAGCCTTAAGACGATATTATTTATGATTTAATGAACTGGTGTCGTCCATGTTGTTTTAGAAATACGTATTTATCAATAAAGCATTTAGATATGTAAATGTTTGTAAATCTATCATGTTGTAAAATTTGTCATCATGAAGGTTGTTAATTGCTTATTTTTTTTAACATAAGTATTAATTTTGTCAATAAATTATAATGGATAAACAAATGAAGATCACTGTAATTTTAAATACACAGCAACTAAACTGTCTACAAGCTGATGCAAAACGCATTTAAAAAATCATTTGGCCTTTTGGGTAGTGTTGTAATAATATTTTATGTTACAACCTTGTGCATGTTGTGGTCTTTACATGTTTGGTCAATGAGGCAGTATGACCGACACATCTTATAGATGTCATGGAAATGTGGCCATTGCGTCTCAAAAAACTTTGGCATAGTATACCAATATAAGATCTTATAAGCTGTTTACTGAGGCCACAATTAAAAATATTTTGGTTTGCCCAAACCCTACTCAAGGTTGAGACAGTGGGTAGGTAGGTAGGCATTTTCTTTCTTTTTTTCTTTTTTTTAAAGAACTTGAAGTATCAGATGTTTATTAGTCTTCATGCCTATCTGATTGAAAAAAAACTTCTTCAAATCAGGACAATAAAAGAATTTGAGTAGGCAGCTTTTTTTCAGGGTAGGTAGGGTTTGGGCAAACACTTGTTCTCTTTTATGGCCTGACGCAGAAAACATTACAATAATCTTTATTCTTAAACTTTGTTTCTATAAATAGTCTTGAATTTAACAATTAAATGTTGACCAGCATATATTTTTCCCATTGGTCAATGTGCTCAAAATAGATTAAGGAGAACTAATCCATTGTTTAAAAGTTTTAAAAATATTGTCTATGTAAATTTTTCTTTTTTAGTGCCTATGATTATAAGATTCCATCGAAAGGGAAAGTTTGTGCAATGACAGACATTCAGATAGCTTTACCAGAAGGCTGCTATGGTCGTGTGGGTAAGTACGACAGACATACAGATAGCTTTACCAGAAGGCTGTTATGGTCGTGTGGGTAAGTACGACAGACATACAGATAGCTTTACCAGAAGGCTGTTATGGTCGTGTGGGTAAGTACGACAGACATACAGATAGCTTTACCAGAAGGCTGTTATGGTCGTGTGGGTAAGTACGACAGACATACAGATAGTTTTACCAGAAGGCTGTTATGGTCGTGTGGGTAAGTATGACAGACATACAGATAGTTTTACCAGAAGGCTGTTTGGTCGTGTGGGTAAGTATGACAGACATACAGATAGTTTTACCAGAAGGCTGTTATGGTCGTGTGGGTAAGTACGACAGACATACAGATAGCTTTACCAGAAGGCTGTTATGGTCGTGTGGGTAAGTACGACAGTTTGAATTGTCAAACAGCAAATATAAATGTCTATTTTAAATGCCAGACTTGGTCTGTTTGTGCAGTGAAATACATTGTTCTAAAAACTTTAATCTACTATGAAAGGGAAAGGTTTTATATTTGGTCTGTAATTTTTACATCAACATCTCAGTACCTGCTTACTGTTCATGTTTACCAATAGAGTAAAATTTACTTGTATATAAAAAAAAATTGTCAATTTTCTTGACTTCTGATGAGTTGTACATGTTGTAGTCTGTAAACAATTTAACATCTGGATTGCTAAAAGTTTTTTGTACACCCGACAAAGAATTTTTTTATCAAAGTTTGAGTGGCTTCATTGAAAAGGAAAGACGATTTATGCTTCAATATACATGTTACCTAAACCAATTGCTTGCAGCAAGATGAATGGTTTTGTTTCCACATAAACATTAATTGAACTTCTTTCTCAAGATGTGAATGAATTGTCTAAATTTTTCAATGATTTAAACAAGGAAATACATCTAGACAAGAAGATGAGACAACTCTACATCCAGTCGCAATTAAAATGTTAACAATAATAGGTCAGAGGCCTTCAACACGTAGCCTTAGCTCATAATGACTAGTGTAAAACAATTCAAATAGGAAAACAGCAACATTTACAGTGAATAAAATTCAACACAAATGATGATAGACTGCACCACTGGACCTGAGGGATTAATTTGCCAATGAGTCATTTACTACTTTATATCAATGAAGATATACAAAATCATAGTGTATTGGTTTTGTGTTTATAATTACCATGCTTCTCATCAAAGACAATACAACAATAAGTTTTGTTATTTAAAAAAAAGAATTATATCTGGTTAAAGATTTGTACGATCAATCCTATATATGCGTCTGTCTATTTAAACATTTCATCTTGTTTTGTTTTTCAGCTCCAAGATCTGGTCTTGCAGCCAAGCATTTTATTGATGTTGGAGGTAGGTTCCTGTTTGATTTTGTATAATGTTTTCAACTGGAGGGGATTTGATGGTATTGCCAATGAGATGACTCTACGTGTAAAAGTATGACTTCAACATGGAGTCTTGGATCACTCTGAACAACAAGCTATAAAGGGCCCCATAAATGACTAATTTAAACCATTCAAACAGGAAAACCAATAGTCTAATCTATGAAAACAAAAACAAAACACTGGAGAACCACATCAACAAATGACAACCACTGAACATCAGGTTCCTGAGTAAATGTGCAAAACAATGACAGAGGGTTCTAATGTTTTTATAGACACCAACCTGAAACAATAGTGAGTGTAACATCACAACATAAACGCACTACACAGCTACTTTTTCCTACATGTAGGTACTATTTCTGAACAAAAAATATATAGTACTGGAAATTTACTTTTAATATTTAGTACTATTTCTTTACTTTAAAATTATTGTAATATTTAGGTACTTGTATTTTACAGTACTTGATTAGTATTAAATATTTTGGTACAGAAATAATACCAACAGTGATCACTATATTCCGTTTGAAAATCATAATTTTAAGAGATTTGAAATAGAAAAACTTTCAAAATGCAGAAAATGTAACGATAGTAACCAAAAATCTGTAGTACCTAAATTTCAAGTACAAATAAAGTACTGTAAAATAGAGGTACATAAATATTACAATAATTTTAGAGTAACAAAATAGTACTGAATATTAAAAGTAGATTTCTAGTACAACAGATTTTTAGTACAGAAATAGGACCTATGAGAAAGTAGCTGTGTATGAAATATTTATTGAAAGACATTAACAAAACACAATGACCATATATACACAGAACAAATAAATATGATCTTTGGCAATGCTGAAAAACAAAATGGTCCTATTCTGTTACCCATAAAGGGCGTTCTCACTTCTGATCAAAGAAAGTCTCAAATTCTTGATTAAACTCTGAAACCATGCACATGTTAATCACTATGTTGTTTTCTTTCAGCTGGAGTGATTGATCAGGACTATCGTGGTAATGTCGGAGTTATCATGTTTAATTTTGGAGAACAGGAATTTGTTGGTAAGAGTAATAACAAATATTATAAACGAAGAAAAAAAAAAACTTGATACCAAAACCAATTTAACATATCACAAACTGTTTATCAGGAGCTATACCATATTTTGATATTTGACAATTGCCATTTTCAGTCTTGTTTGGTTAACCCAAGTTTAAATCTTAAACCTAATCTTATTGGCCATTACCTTTTCTTTATGCAATGATTGTTAACATGAGAAATCTCGTTAGTACTCTTGCCAACCCAGATAAAAAAATAAAATGGAAGTTTAATGGTGTAATTGATTCTGGAAGAAAACATTGCACACACAAATTCATATGACAAAGTTTTAACAAATAGAAATGCATGGAAAAATTTAAGAAAAATATAAACTGATCTCTAATTTGCATGTCTATCGTCTCGCTTACTTTTCATGCTCCATGATTCTGTGTTAATTGTTTGCTAAGGCCATGTTCAGTAAAACTTTAGATTCCTTTTGTCAATTATATGTTACGGATTAGCAATAATTGTTAAAAGTAGGGAATAACTATTTCAACCCATACCTTATTTGTTGCTACAATTATAGAATTGTCGAAAATCTTGAGGAAGAAAAGTTCATTTCCCAATACTTCTGGAGTCAATTTCACAAAAAAACATACGACTAAGGCCATCAAAAAGAATAGGTTTGTTTGCCCAAACCCTACCTACCCAGAAAAAATCTGCCTACTCAAATTCTCTTATTGGCCTGATTTGAAGAAGTTTTTTTTTAATCAGATAGGCATGAAGACTAATAAACATCCGATACTTCAATTTCTTTATAAAAAAAAAAATGCCTGTCTCAACCTTGGGTAGTAGGGTTTGGGCAAACCAAAATATTTTTAATTGTGGCCTAAGATTGATCGTAAGTATACTGATTTGTTCATGACTTGCAATCAATCTTAGTTGTAAGTTTTTTTTGTGAAATCGACTCCAGGTATGTTGTATGTTGAATTTTCATCTATTGTCTGCCCAAATTCATTTTACTGGACTTGCTTGTAACCAATAATTCAGTTAAAGATTTATAATAGCTTAATTTAATTCAAAGAATATGATGTTATTAGATTGACATTGTGTTTAATCATTTTAATTTCAGTAAATAAAGGTGACAGAATTGCTCAGCTGATATGTGAAAGAATTTATATTCCAGAACTAGAAGAATGTGAGGTAAAAAAAATTTTGTTTAATTTTTTTTATGGAACTGTTTTAAAATAATGAAAGCTTTATAAGGGGACTGTCCTACAAGCGAGAGTTATTATAGCTAGCTACAGGTTCAATCCACAAGTTGGGGAAAATTACTCTTGATGTGTTTGAGAGGTTTGTCATTTTATGAAGAACATTTTGAATTTTCGTATTTTGTTATTTTTTTTTTTATTAGACAGCAAGAAAAAAATCAGGAGACATCTAGCAGCTGTCATACAGAATTCATCTATCTTGTCTTCACAATACGTTATCCTTTGTATCTATAAAATACACATGACAAGGGTTATTTTAATTTGTTGGTATATTGATCTGCCTACCAAATAGAAATAAAATTTGTCAAGATAAAAATTTAAAAAAAAAATGTTTTTAATTAGTCTTTAAAAAAATTGACAGTTATCCCTTGATGATGTGGTGTACTTCGAAAGCAGTATTGTGGTTAGATACTTGTGAATGTGTTCAATCTACCTCTATCTTAACTTCTGGAAATCTTTATTTTACAGAACTTGAATGCAACTGAAAGAGGAGATGGTGGATTTGGTTCAACAGGAACCAATTAAAAGGGGCATGATGATCATGGTAAACCAATCAGATCAGATGTTACAAACAGATCTTGTTACTGTGTCAGCTTACATTAACAAGACAGATTTAAGACACTTTCTGAATGATTGAGACCATTGTTATTATATATCTATAATTGGTCTACTTGTATGTTTTCATCTTAGTTATGTGCATGTAAAACATGTATGTTGTCTTATATTCATGAATTGTTTTGTAAATTTCATATAATTGTGTTTGTGTGTGTGTGTGTGTGTGTGTACTGGTGAGTGCTTGTGTAAATGAATCATCATCTGAATGGGTATTAAAATGTTTGAGGCCATAAAAAAGAATAGGTTTGTTTGCCCAAACGCTACCTACCCAGAAAAAAGCTGCCTACTCAAATTCTTTTATTGTCCCGATTTGAAGAAGATATTTTATTAATCAAATAGGCATGGACTAATAAAAACCCGATACTTCAATTTCTCTTTTTGAAAAAAAAAGAAAGAAAATGCCTACCTACCTACCCACTGTCTCAACCTTTGGGTAGGGTTTGGGCAAACCAAAATATTTTTAATTGTGGCCTGAGTAAATGAGTTGTTATTGTGAATGCTTGTGAAGATGAATCGGATAATTGTGTATGTTCATTTGTGTAAATGAATCATTATATGAATCGGATAATTTGGTTTTATTTTGTCATTTAGACCTCATCGCAATTAAAATCATGTACCCATACAAATACTAGGTCTTTCAAAAGAATTACAGTGTTTAATGTTCAGAGATTTTTCATTTAGAATTTGGGCATAAACACGATTTTTTATCATGATCTGTGCAAAGAAAAAACCCAAGTTTTATTGATACTAAAATGAAAATGAAAAGTGATAGTATTAACTCGTCAAATTTTACCAATAATACAACTTTTGATAGATGTTTTCCGCAACCAGATGCACAAAGATGTAGTAATAGATATTAATATAAATTAAAATTTATTAAATTAGAATTGATTATTTCACAAAGTTTGAGTAATATTAATAGCAGTTAATTTTGAAGCAATATTGTTGACCGTTTCCATGCACTAAATTGTGTTCAAATTGTTTTTAGTGCTATTTGTTTTCTACCTCGTGTAAGAATTTTGTTGCTTTGTTATATGATGTTTGTAAGGTCCTGTTAACCACCAGATTTTCTCTGAATTGTTCTTGTATGGCTGAACTTAGCTGCTGAAAAGTTTTTTAATTTTAGATCAGTGATTCAAAGAATGAAAGTTATAAGGCAAAATTACGTATTTATATATTTATAACATTTATCTGCTATGAAAAATGCCTTTTTTCCCCTAAAAAGATAGATTTTTGTTTAAATAACCATACAACTTTTTAGTAATCATGAGTCTTGCCACAATGGCAAATTTCGTTGACCTAAAATTCACCTTCAACAATAAATTACATATTTTAATGATTTGAATTAAATTAAGTTGTTATTTGAATAACTTCAATTTCTAAATTCACATGAATTTCACGTGAAAAAAAGCAACTTGATTTTTTTTCCCATATAAGCTTTTTTGTGGTAAAATTTACTCTTGAAATTTCACCCATTTTCATGAAACACTATTAAGGGCATAAAGAAGAATAATTGGAGTTTACAGGACCTTAAGATACCACCGACTTGTGTTCAATCTGTAAATAGTATTATTGCAATTGTAGTATATTTAGTTTTGGTACTAGTTTTGTATATTTAGTTATGGGGACCAGTTTTGTAGATTGGCAATGCCTGTATAGCCAGTCAAGGTTGTTAAAAATGTAGATTATATAGTTCATTCCCTAATAAAGAGTGTCAGTATAAATTGCATTCTAGAAAGTCTGGTTAAGGTTGTACAAATATTTTAAGTAAAAGTGCTGTACCAGTAATTTAGAATCTCTGATCAAGGATGTATCGGGGGAAAAACAAAATAAAGACCAAATTTTACAGTATATTTGGAAGCTCCTGCATACTTGAGTAATACTGTATATCAAAAGTATCTTTCTTGAGTTCAAATCTACATGCGTTCAAAGATTGTTTTGTTTTCTATTTAACAAAGATATCTGACATACTTTTTTTCCGATCATATTTGTTAAAAATACAGTTGTCTGGATAATATAGAGCAAAGACTTCTGTACAAACTCTGGTGCTAGGGGCCATTTCAAAATTAAAAAGTTGTACCATTTTATGTACAAAATTAAGTTCAACTTGTTGATGAATGATATTCCAATTTTGTAGTATCTGCTATTTCATTTAAGAGAAATATTACTTCTCACTGAACAAATTTAAAATTTTAAGATATTAAAATTGAGTTCCAAGAAATTGTATATTTAATAAAAGGGAGATTACTTTTGTGATGTTGACCGGAACTACATCAACAGAAAACTGAGCTGAGATGTGTTATTTGTATCAGTTTTCCTAATGTAAAGCATTCATTTTTTCAACTCTAGCTTAAATTCTTAAGATGTAAACAAACTAGTGTAAAAATAAAGAACAAAAGTAGAATTCGTTTTCATAGATGTAAACAAAAAATTGTGAATTTAAAGAACAAAACTAGAATTCCTTTTATGAAAAGGTTTATGAACAAAACAAATCCGATTTTTTTATGTTTTGAAAGGACTTTAAAAAAGTTATTATATTCTTAATAAAATGTTCATTAGTTCACTAGTTTTACTTTATTATACTGTGATAAGAATTATATGAAGTCGATAGATGAGACATTGGTGTGTTGTTTCCTAGTGCAGTGGCTTCAACAATGCATTATGTGGGATAAGTTCATAACAAAAGTGGTTGTTCAATGATATTTGTTATGCATTAGCATTGGCATATACTACTTGCTTCTGTGCATGGAGATTACTCGACCCCTACCCTTTAGTCATGGCCTATTGACTTTTACCTCAAGGTGAAGTTTGTTCAGTATAGTTGATTGACTAATTTTTAACCGGATTTTTGAGACAAAAATGTTGGTTATTGATTTGGGGATGTAGGACGGGCAGCAATCAAATGTTGTCCGTGCATTAACTCATGAACCGTTCAGCCAAAGCTTTTAAAATTTTAATATGTTGTTACTGACAACTAAATGAAGGTCAACTTCAATAATGGCGATTTTGACTTTTACCGTTCAGGCGTTATGGTTCTTGAAAGAAGGTAAAATGGCGTTTCCATTCACATTGTTGCATTTACTCATCAACCATTCAATCTAAGCTTTTCAAATTTTAATATGTTGATACTGATGACAAAATGGAGGTCAAATTTGATATTGACGATTTTCACTTTCACCATTCATCAGTAATAGTTCTTGTGATATTGCCAGGACACAAATAAATATTGATAAATCCGGTTTGCTGTCGTTGTGACAGCCTCTCTCAGCAAAACTGGATGTCATAGCCTGTTCACATGGATGGTTTGACTTGTCCAGTGGAGGCCACTAATCAGTTGTTTGTGCTGAATTTTGAGTGTATTTATTTAGATTATCAATCCCTTTGCTTTCAAACACTTTTCAAAAATTAATCGGGAATAAAAAAAAATCAGATGTTTTTGTGGATGGGGGCTTATTTTTGACCTGGGTGGGGGAGGGGAAGCAAACATTTTAAATTTTGGCTTAAGCACTCGCAACCCTAAAATTGTCAGAATTTTATAAAATTTCTTATACTGTATGCTAATATTGACAAAATCTCTCTCCAGTTATATAATAATTGCCTGTTGACTTTTTATGCCACTTTACCCCTGTCTGTCCGCATTAGGATAAATTATTTGTACGTTTATCTCCTAATGTTACAACATTTAAATTTTGTAGGATTTTTATGTCCCATTTATGGTGTGCAGTCTTTCGTCCATCTGTCCCGCGTCGGGTAAGTTTTTGGTCAAGGAAGTTTTTGTTGAAGTTGAAGTTCAATCAACTTGAATCTTAGTACACAAGATCCCTATGATATGATCTTTCTAATGGCAATACTAAATGAGTTTTTACACGGTCCATGAACATAGATAATAATAGTGCAATTGGAGCATCCATGTACTATGGACACATTTTTATCTCACCTGACCTTAAAGGCTTTTCTCGTCACTTGGCATCCATCGTCATTAACTTTTACAAAAATTTTCTCTTAAAACTTCTGGGCCAAATTAAACAAAACTTGGCCACTATAATCAATGGGGTATCTAGTTTAAAAAAATGTGTGATGACCAAGATGGTCCCATGGCTTAAATAGATCATAAGGGTAAAATGTCGATTTTGGCTTGTATCTTTGAAACCAAAGAATTTAGAGCAAATCTGACATTTGGTAAAAGTTTGTATTCATTTAAAAAATCTTCGAAACTAATCAGACAAATTAAACCAAACTTGGCCACAATCATCATTAGGGTATCTAGTTTAGAAAATGTGTCTGATGACTCTGCCTGCAAACCAAGATGGCTGGCATGGCTAAAATTGAACACAGGGGTAAAATTCAGTTTCTGGCTTATATCTCTGAAACCAAAGCATTTAGAGCAAATCTGACAGTTGGTAAAAATGTTCATCAGGTTGAGATATATCTGCCCTGAGATTTTCACACAAATTGGGCAACCTGTTATTGGGTTACTGCCCCTGAATTGGTAATTTTAAGGAAATTTTGCAGTTTTTGGTTATCTCTAATATTATTATAGATGGAGATTAAACTGTAAACAGCAAAGTAAAATCTACAATTAAGTCAACATGATCAAAAAAGTCAATTGAACTATTGAGGAGTTATTGCCCTTTATGGTCAATTTATTGTCAAAATATTTTTCTCTTAACAACAGCGATGAGAGGAATGATACAATGGATATTTGTAGTTCAATATATAGTTCAAATTCTTAAAATGTTTAAGACTTATAAATGAGTTACCATCAACGTTTTGCCAAACTGCAATGCAAAAAGAAACAAACAAATGAGAAACTAGTAAAATCTTATTTATTTTATTTATGAAAAAAATACTTTTATACAGCAAAATAGACAATTATCTAACTTGTTAACTTAGACAAGCTTTACAGCTAATGTCCTAATGCATATAGAGTAAGGCGTAAGACTTTGTTTAGCTTGCTTGCTTTGTTTGTGAATTGTACAATAGTAATTGGAATAACTACTGGGCCAAGTTCATTATAGATAAAGATAATTGTGAACAGCAAGAATGTTCAGTTAAGTAAGATCTTCAAACACATCACCATCACCAAAACACAATTTTGTCATGAGTTCTGTAATGTGTGTCCTTTTTTTAATATGCACATAGACCAATGTGAGCGACACCGGCTCTTTAGAGCTCTAGTTGTTTTTTAAATATTTTAAAATGACCAGTTGTTGGCTCGGTTAATTTGTTTTTATACTTACCCCATAAATGGATCATGGTCTGTCCGGCTTTAATAATTTGTAGGATGTTCATACACCAACTTTTGTCTCAGAAATCTCGACATAGGCATAGGGATCCGGCGTCATCAGCTAACTTTTTAACAGCTTTATCTTTTAGAAGGTCTAAAGCAAAGGTTAAGACCTGGATGCTTCATACTTTGTAGAAAGATAACGTATGTAACGAAGTTTCCGTCTGTCACATGACTAATGTCCTGATCCCCATTTTCATGGTTTAGTGACTACTGTACTAGAAAAAATAAAGATCTTTTGTAATGTCAACTTCTCTCCTATTATGAATAGTAAGATAACTATAATTGGTGTGTGCGTACCTTGTAAATTCCTCATGTCCGTCAGACATTTTTCACTTGACCTTGGCCTCATTGCGTCAGTGAACAAGGTTAAGTTTTGGTGGTCAAGTCAATATCTTATATCCTATAAGCAATAGGTCTAGTATATGTGTTGTATTGAAGGATTGTAAGGTGTACATGTCAAACTGGCAGGTTTCATCTGACCTTGACCTCGTTTTTCATGGTTCAGTGGTCAAAGATAAGTTTTAGTTTTTTGGTCTTTTTTCTTATACTATATGCAATTGGTGTACTATATTTGGTGCATAGAATATACTCACCCCTTCTCGTCCAATTAAAAGTCAGTTTTTTCACCTCTAATTTTCATAGTACATGGTTTTTCATGCACTATGAAATGCTATACATGAATGAGTTTTCATTGTCAGTTAATTATGAAAGTGAACTCTTAATAGCTACACTAACGAAGTGTACAATCCCCTAAGGCATTTTCCTTGGGAAAATATCCTACTCGATTAAAGGTGAAAGAGCTAAGATTAAAACAAAAACGTTTTGAATTTTGCAGAATTTCATGCATTTTCTAATGGTACACATAATAGAATACACAAAAAAAAAGTGGTAAGGATAAATAAAATGATATTTATTTAATTCATATACCTTACATTTGAGGAAATCATTTTCTTTTTCTTTCAAAAAAACACAATGCCAGACTGCTGATATATACATGCAGTGCCGGAAATTGTCTGTCCTGTAAGGGTAGGCAGTTTATTATCAGTGCTGGTACTGTGTATTACTACATGCATATTTTATTCTATTTTCTTACGAAAATTTATGCTTTGCTTGTAGAGAACGTATTTAACATTTAAAAGGACAAGTTGTCTATTTGCAAGGGCGATAACTTTTTTGTCACACGGTATTTAAATTTAAATATAGACTTATTACCTATTTTTTTAAAGTTTAAATAAAACAGAAATAGCACATCCGGATGTTAATAATGTCAACGACAACAAGAAAATTGGGATAGAAAGGTATTTGGAGAAGAAATTGTATTATTCTTGTAGTTCAAATTTTTCCGAATCATTGGTAATGTCATTAGGTTGGGAATGACGGGTTTATAAAGGTAAACTTTCAATTTGTTTTGATGGGAGGCGACTTTGCTCATTTCACTTCTGATCTAACTGCTTTGTTCTGGTAATATGAAATATGCAAGATACACGATGTTTATACTTACTATGTAAATTACGTTTTACGACCGTGAGGCAGCAACCTACCAACAAATGCATTTAAATGAAATCAAAATTTATAAATGCATTGTCTTCAACAAATGACAATGAGGCAGGTGCACGCCTACACAATATGTCAATCTCTAAATCACCATCAGACAGATGCCTATACAATATGTCAATCTCTAAATCACCATCAGACAGATGCCTACACAATATGTCAATCTCTAAATCACCATCAGACAGATGCCTACACAATATGTCAATCTCTAAATCACCATAAGACAGGTGGCTATACAATATGTCAATCTCTAAATCACCATTATACAGGTGTCAATACACTATGTCAATCTCCAAACCACCATTATACAGGTACCTATACAATATGTCAATCTCCAAATCACCATCATACAGGTTCCTATACAATATGTGAATCTCTAAATCACCATCATACAGGTGCATATTTAATATGTCAATCTCTAAATCACCATTAGACAGATGCCTATACAATATGTCATTATCTAAATCACCATAATACAGGTGCCTTAACAATATGTCAATCTTTAAATCACCATAAGACAGGTGCCTATACAATATGTCAATCTCTAAATCACCATAAGACAGATGCCTTTACAATATGTCAATCTCTAAATCACCATAAGACAGATGCCTTTACAATATTTCAATCTCTAAATCATCATAAGACAGGTGCCTATGCAATATGTCAATCTCTAAATCACTATAAGACAGGTGCCTATACAATATGTCAATCTCTAAATCACCATAAGACAGGTGGCTATACAATATGCCAATCTCTAAATCACCATAAGACAGGTGTCTTTACAATATGTCATTATTTAAATCACGATCAGAAAGGTGCCTACACAATATGTCAATCCCTAAATCACCATAAGACAGGTGCATATACAATATGTCAATATCTAAATCACCCTGAGTATGGTGTCTTTGAAATTTGTTACATGTGTTATAATAAGGCGATTTAGCATAATTTGGAATTCGAAAAAAATGTATATCTATATGAATAAATCAGTCAGAGCAGCATTTAAGTCAAAAATATAAAAACACGTGGAACCCCCGTAATACGAATCCATTTGTGGTTTCCTAAATCGAGTGTAGAATTTGACCTTTTTTGTAACAATGGCTTCAATTATATAGTGAATCTATTTTTTCAGTGAGTAATGAATATATCCGAGAAAGAACCTATGTCTATTGAAGATAATGAGAAATACACTATTACAAAAACTGAGGAATATAGGTCAATTACAGTTGAGCATTGCAACAAAGCAGGAAATTCGGGAACCAGTATAACAGATCACAAAGAACCAATAATGTCTGCACAAGGAAATGAACATGGTGAATCAGTCTTATCCAAAACAATTAAGAAAAATTTTGTTAGGATATGTGAACTTCTCGAGGCTTTTCCTCTAAGTGACCATCTTTTTCAACATGACGTCATTACAATGGCGGAACACTCTGAACTTCGACAGAAATGGAAGTTAAGTCACTCTGATGCAAATGACGATTTGTTGAAAAAACTTTGTAAGCGAGAATTTGATCCAAAAATTCTAGAGACAGCTTTAAGAGAGACTAAACAAACTGGTGTTCTAAGAATGCTTTTCGTTACTATGCATTAAAACAATATTTAGCACGGTGTTGTTCTTTTAGTTTGTCTGCAGGTCTGATGTATGCTAGTCGTAAGTCGTCTTTGCCTTTATTTGCATGGTTCAGTGACTGCTTGAAAAGATATTTAGCCCTGTTAATTTCACACGTATTATGAGTAATAGGATAACTATATTTGGCAGGATAGAGGTTACAACTAAAAATATATGAAGGACAACATTTTCCCTCCCAGCCCCTCACCCCTAGCTCCCTTGGATATGGATAGGAGGGATATTAGGACAAAAACTTAATGGGATATGGGATATTGATACTCCTATACAAGCCTCATTGTTAGGCATAAATACCAGTTTAAATATTTGGGTATCCCAGCAGGGGAACGAATACACAACCTTACGGACCAAAGGCAAGTCTGGATAAAAAAAACCTGACTTTTAACTTGCGAAGATATATAGGACTCCTTATATAAAATAGTTTGTCATGTATTTACACCAGAAACATCGATAAACTAGGGAAAAAGAAAAATCACAAAAACATCGAACTCCGAAGAAATTTCAAACTAGAGGCTCTTAAGAGCCGGTGTCGCTCACATAAAACAAAGGATACAGATGGATTCATGACAAAATTGTGTTTTGATGATGGTGATATGTTTGAAGTTCTTACTTTACTGAACCTTCTTGCTACTTACAAATATCTATAATGAACTTTGCCCATTAGTAACAGAGGACATTATTTTGTAAAATTTACCAAAATTTACCAAATTAATGAAAATTGTTAAAAATTGACTATAAAGGGCAATAACTCCTTAAGAGGTCAACTGACCATTTTGGTCATGCTGACTTATTTGTAGATCTTACTTTGCTGAACATTATTGCTGTTTTACAGTTTATCTCTATCTATAATAGTATTCAAGATAATAACCAAAAACGGCAAAATTTCTTTAAAAATTACCAATTGAGGGGCAGCAACCTTAAAACCAGTTGTCCAATTCATCTGAAAATTTCAGGGCAGATAGATATTGACTTGATAAACAAATTAACCTCTTGTCAGATTTGCTCTAAATGCTTTGGTTTCAGAGTTATAAGCCAAAATCTGCATTTCCCCCCTTTGTTCTATTTTTAGCCATGGCGGCCATATTTGTTGGTTAGCTAGGTCACCGCACACAATTTTAAAACTAAATACCCCAATGATGATTATGGCCAAGTTTGGTTCAATTTGGCCCTGTAGTTTCAGAGGAGAAGATTTTTGTAAAGATTACAAAATTTAATGAAAAATTGGTAAAAGATTACTATAAAGGGCAATAACTCCTTTAGTGGTCAACTGACCATTTTGATCATGTTGACTTATTTGTAGATCTTACTTTGCTGAACATTATTGCTGTTTACAGTTTATCTCTATCTATAATAGTATTCAAGATAATAGCTAAAAACGACACAATTTCTTTAAAATTACTAATTCAGGTGCAGCAACCCACTAACCGGTAGTCCGATTCATTTGAAAATTTCAGAGCAGATAGATATTGACTTGATAAACAATTTTACCCCTGTCAGATATGCTCTAAAAGCTTTTCTTTCAGAGTTATAAGCCAAAATCTGCATTCCCCCCTATGTTCTATTTTTAGCCATGGCGGTCATCTTGGTTGGTTAGGTGGGTCACCGCACACATTTTCAAAACTAAATATCCTAATAAAGAAGTTTGGTTAAATTTGGCCCAGTATTTTCAGAGGAGAAGATTTTTGTAGACGATAACAAAAATTTACGAAAAATTGTGAAACTAGAGGCTCTAAAGAGCCTGTGTCGCTCACCTTGGTCTATGTGAATATTAAACATAGGACACAGATGGATTCGAGACAAAATTGTGTTTTGGTGATGGTGATGTGTTTGTAGATCTTATTTTACTGAAAATTCTTGCTGCTTACAATTATCTATATCTATAATGAACTTGGCCCAGTAGTTACAGTGGAAAATGATAGTAAAAATTTACAAATTTTATGAAAATTGTTAAAAATTGACTATAAAGGGCAATAACTCCTTAGGGAGTCAATTGACCATTTTGGTCATGTTGTCTTATTTTTAGGTCTTACTTTGCTGTACATTATTGCAGTTTACAGTTTATCTCTATCTATAATATTATTCAAGATAATAACCAAAAGTCAAAATTTCCTTAAAATTACAAATTCAGGGGCAGCAACCTAACATCTGTTGCCCGATTGGTCTGAAAATTTCAGGGTAGATAGATCTTGACCTGATAAACAATTTAACCCCCATGTCAGATTTGCTTTAAATGCTATGGTTTTTGAGATATAAGCCAAAAACTGCATTTTATTCTTATGTTCTGTTTTTAGCCATGGCAGCCATCTTGGTTGGTTGGCTGGGTCACCGGACACATTTTTGAAACTAGATACCCACATTATGATTGTGGCCAAGTTTGGTTTAATTTGGCCCAGCAGTTTCAGAGGAGAAGATTTTTGTAAAAGATTACTAAGATTTACGAAAAATGGTTAAAAATTTTCTATAAAGGGCAATAACTCCTTAAGGAGTCAACTGACCAATTAAGTCATGTTGACTTATTTGTAAATCTTACTTTGCTAAACATTATTACTTTTTACAGTTTATCTCTATCTATAATAATATTCAAGATAATAACCAAAAACAGCAAAAGTTTCTTAAAATTACCAGTTCAGGGGCAGCAACCTATCAACGGGTTGTCCAATTCATCTCATAATTTCAGGGCAGATAGATCTTGACCTGATAAACAAATTTACCCGATGTCAGATTTGCTCTAAATGCTTTGGTTTTTGAGTGATAAGCCAAAAACTGCATTTTACCCCTATGTTCTATTTTTAGCCATGGCGGCCATCTTGGTTGGTTGGCCGGGTCACCGGACACATTTTTTAAACTAGAAATCCCAATGATGGTTGAGGCCAAGTTTGGTTAAATTTGGCCCAGTAGTTTCAGAGGAGAAAATTTTTGTAAAAGTTAACGACGACGGACGACGACGACGACGACGGACGACGGACGACGGACGACGGACGCGACAAGTGATGAGAAAATCTCAGTTGGCCCTTCGGACCAGGTGAGCTAAAAATGACTCTAAAGAGCAATAACTCCTTAAGGGGTCAACTGACAACTTTGGTAATGTTGACTTAATTGTAGATCTTACTTTGCTGAACATTATTGCTGTTTGTAAACAGTTTATCTTTATCTATAATAATATTCAAGATAATAACCCCAAAACGGCAAAATTTCCTTAAAATTTCCAAATTAGGGGCAGCAACCCAACAACCGGTTGCCCGATTCGTCTGAAAATTTCAGGGCAGATAGATATTGACCTGATGAACAATTTAACCTCCTGTCAGGAAGTCCATAATCATATGGCAAAATCAAAAGCTCAAACACATCAAATAAATGGATTACAACTGTCATATTCCTGACTTGGTACGGACATTTTCTTATTAAACCAGGTTTTAAGGCTATCTTAACCGTGTGTCTCATTAGGGTCTAAGCGTGACGCGGGATTGCCAATTTTTTGTAAGAGTAACACCTAAAAGTCAAATTATGAGGTTATTTGAGATATTTTTTCTTGAAATATTAGATTTTTTTTTAAAAGGAGAGATATTTTATTTTTTCTCCTTTCTCAATAATTGATTCGTGAAAACGGAAATGAATTCTAGCGGGACATGGGAAATCGCATCACATTCCACCATATTGACAACGATGTGAGAACAAAACAAAAAGAAATAATACGAGTAGGTAAAAATGTCAAAAATAAGGGGGTGCAGTAATCATTGTGTTAAGTGTTATCTTGTTCATAGTCTTGGATATTTTTGTGCTGTGTATATATAAAAAAAAGAAGATGTGGTATGATTGCAATGAGGTAACTCTTCACCAAAGAGCAAAATGACACAGAAAAATTTAAATCACTCGAAACTATGTGAGACATGCACAGAAGTGATAGATATGTATTATATAGAAAGTTGAATATTTTAATCAACAACAAAAACAAAATATATCTGCATCATATACCCATAAAGCCTGTGCCCAATATATACGCGTGTAGCTAGGAATACCAAGTTCTAAACACGGAATACCCTGATCTAAATAAAAATACATGCGAACATGTTTAGCTTGGTGTTTGGTGTGACCCAAGGTTTCGTGTTGAAACCATATTTTTGCCTATAATGGTTTACTTTAACAAATTATATCTTGGATGAGAGCTGTCTCGTGCATTGTCTTAACCTCGTTGAATATCAATTATAGTCATTTTAATTAATTTCCAGTTGACAGACTTTTAATTTTTCAAAAACTAAGGATTTTTTTTTATCCCAGGAATAGATAAACTTAGCCGTATTTGGCACAACTTTTTTGGAATTTTGGGTCCTCAATGCTCTTCAATTTCGTACATGTTTGGCTTTATAACTATTTTGATTTGAGCGTCACTGATGAGTCTTACGTAGACTAAACGCGGCTCTGGCGTATTAAATTATAATCCTGGTACCTTTGATAACTATTTATACCACTGGGTCGATGCCACTGCTGGTGCCGCCGGAAGTTTCGTCCCCGAGGGTACCACCAGCCAAGTAGTCAGCACTTCGGTGTTGACATGAATATCAATTATATAGTCATTTTAATAAATTTCAAGTTGACAAAACTCGAAACCTAAGGATTTTTTTTTTATTCCAGGAATAGATTACCTTATCCGTATTTGGCACAATTTTGTATGGAAATTTGGGTCCTATAAATGCTCTTCAGTCAACTTTGTACTTGATTAGCTTTATAACTATTTTGATTTGAGCGTCACTAATGAGTCTTATCTAGACGAAACGTTAACGCGCTTTTACGACAGTAGCTTGAAATAGTTGTCTTATTTTTTATTAAGTATACCTTATATATACATATGTACTGTTTACACTTGTCGTTTTGTTCTGTACACAATCGTTCTTTTGTTCTGTGTTCTGTTTACACTAGTCTTTTTATTCAATACACACGTCATTATTTTCAGTAGACACTTATCTCTGTTCTTCATAATACATTTTCCAAATCTCTTTTTATTATAAGCAAGGAGCAACTGATGTTAATTATTTGATATTTTCAGAACACTATTTTTGTTTGTTATAAAAATAAGCTTACAGTTAATACAGGAGCCTATTGTTCAGTCGTTGGTTCATGTTGGTCTTATTTGTTTTTGGTAAATTGTTTTGTTATAAGGGAGCTACCATTTGATTTTTATGGGGGGGGGGGGGGCCTTTTTATTTTTCACTCTATTCGGTCCTGCCTTTTTTTTATTAGTTTATTAGTTTATCCTGACTTTTTTTACCTAAATTGTCATCCTGCCTTTTTTTTTTGCAAAGTGTCTCATCCTGCCTTTTTTTAAAACTCAAAACTCCTGTCCTGCCTATTTTTTCAAATTTCATCCTAGCCCCCCCCCCCCCCCCCCCCCACCCCCCATAAAAATCAAATGGTAGCTCCCTAAGACAATAACAATGAAAACCAAGCAGTAAAAGAGAACTCACACAACCAAATGACATTTACATTAACAGTTATAAATAGTAAATAAGAAACAACACGAACTCCACTTAAAACCGGGTATGAAATCAGATGCTCCGGAAGGATGAGCTTTTTTATATTAGGCTGTTAGTTTTATCAATCAAATTGTTTCATATTTTTCATGTCTCAGCCTTTTATAGCAGACTTAACAGAGATTTTCTCTCATTGTTGAGGGTTGTATGCATGGTTTAATTTACATCAATTTCATTTGAATTTTGTTGGCTATTTGTCCCATTGGTAATTATACCACATCTCCGTATTTTTAAATTAAATGAGTGTTGGAACCTAATGTTCAGCGTTTGTCTTTTGTTGATGTAGTTCATAACCGAGTCTTTTTTTTTAATATAGATTAGACCATTAGTTTCCTGTTTAAATGGTGTCTCACTAGTCATTTTTAGGGCCCTTTATGGCTTGCTGTTCATTGTGAGCCAAGGCTCTGTATTGAAAGTCATACTCTGACCTATAATGATATACTTTTACAAATTGTGACTTGGATGGAGAATTGTCTCATTGGATATTTATTTTTTTTATTGCGAAAGGCTGAGTACAAGACTATATAAAATATGTCATTTGTTGAACATATACATTTTTCGGTTCACTTGTTCCCATGAAATCCATGAAAATTGGTATCCAACGAATAATAATGAATCCACAGTACTTTTACAAATTGTGACTTGGATGGATGGTTTTTCCATTGGCAATTGTACCACATCTCCTTATTTTTATATAAAAAGAGTAAATGCATTACTACTGGAAGTGTTTAATGACCTTGACAAATGCATTACTACTGGAAGTGTTTAACGACCTTGACTGGCTGTTCTGCCCTCCCACAGTCAGTATAAATGCATTACTACTGGAAGTGTTTAACGACCTTGACTGGCTGTTCTGCCCTCCCACAGTCAGTATAAATGCATTACTACTGGAAGTGTTTAATGACCTTGACTGGCTGTTCTGCCCTCCCACAGTCAGTATAAATGCATTAATAATACTCAGAAGACAAGTTTTATGAATGGATTATTTTAATCATGTAATAGATGGCATTTTATTTCCGTAATGGGGAGATAACTCCTGACAAATGACATCCATTTTAAAGTAAACATGTTTTGTTTCAATACAAAAAGCACATTCTTTTAACAAAATAAAAATCTGTTCACAACTCAAATTAAGACACATACAACTGCTTTACAACCCGTAAAGATTGACATTTGACTTCAGATATTCTCAGCCTCTGTTTCAAAATTGTTCAAATCGTTCTTATATAATTCGTAAAAATTTGAACAAAAAGGAAAACAACCCAGATTCAAAATTAATCTGCACAAATTGTCTCCTGTTTTTAAATTTCTCAGTATGACCTTTGACCTTGACAAATGTCACGGTCAATGAACCAACTGGCAAAGGTCAGGGTCAATCATTACGGGTTGTATGTATACCTAAAAACAAACAGAAATTGTACAAATATTAGCTTTGTTACATTTAATGCGACAGAATTATTATAAGACTATAGTTTCTACACTTGGTTCAAATTCTGTATGAAAAAAATAAGATTCTTCATCATTTTGAAGATCAACCAATATTCTTTGACACTGATTAAACCTGAGGTTAAAACTGTTTATAAACTTAAACCAAGTTTAATGCTATGCATCACTGGAGTACGAATTCATCTTTTGTAACGTTCATTTTGATTGGATAGCGTCACCAATTTTCATGGCATGAATTCACAATTGATGCATGAAAACATATGTGCAAGTGCAGACAAAATATGACATGTTTTAAATGTATGATTTGACATTGTTTTCTGTCAGTTTCATTAGAATTAAGATAATAATATTATATTCTAGGTAACGTGTGGCTAGTAAACTTAATTTGCGACCATCAAATCACCAATTGGTGCCGTCAGAGCTTAAAATACAATAGTTATCTATTTTATCTTTTTGCTTTTTTTCAGAACAAAATGTTTTAAAAAGTTATCTTTTTCCCTCCATTACTATTAAATATTATCTTTCAAATCTTCCTTAATATGATTTGAAAGCGAACTTATATTTGACTTAAAATATAAGTAGCATTACCAAATTCTGTGTGTTCTACCAAAGGGCAATTTTATGGAGAAGAAAAGTTAAAAAAAAATTGAAAATTGCAAAAACAAAAAAAACAGAGCCTTATGAAAAATAAAGTTACAGTGAAGACAATATTACATAGTTTCAGATGTCACATGGTAATTATGGTCCAATGATGCATAGCTTAACAAACCTACAGTCTTTTTACTACAAGTAAAACAATTAGATTTAGACCAATCAAAAAAGGTTTCTCAAAACTTGATTTCCATATTTTTTTCTTTAAAATCTAAAAGAAGTCTACTTTTTAATAAGACATCATGATATATTTCATAAATATTATGGTAAGTTTAAAAACTTCGTAATTTTTAAATAATGTGTTTTAAATAAACAAATTTTCAGTCTTGATAATATTTTAGAGTTTTTTACACAAAACCCAAGAAGCCTTGAAACATTGTTTTTTTGAATGGTCTAAACGTTAGCACTTATTTTTGGTACAGTTACAAAAAAGAGGTTGCAGTGAAATATAAACAACCTTGAACTTAGCAATTAGAAATTACTCATGCATGACATTTATTGCACTGACCTTCAACTTTGACCTTTGAACATTTGATTTGTATTGGTTAAAAGACTAGTTACATGAAGAAACATCTTAACATGTGAATCTAAAGAGATTAAAAGAGGCAAACAGACAGAGAATGATATGCAAAGGTGAATAAGTTATAAAATTGAGAAATTCTCAAAAGTTGTGTAGTCATCTGGTCAAATTAAATGATTATGAAAAATACCTCTTGAATAGGGTTCACACATGGTATAAAAACATTGTGGAAAGTTTTAAATTTGTCCAGATTTACAGGAGTTAAAAAGTGTGGAACGAGCGAGTGTCATTGTCCGAAAGGCTAATTCCTAGCTTCAAATTCTCAGTGAATATTTATAACTGATAGACAATGGTTAAATGTTGGACAAGTTGTATGTCAAAATCTGTAGGTTTTTTTTTATATTAGTTTAAAAATAGGATGCATATTTTGACAAAGAAAAAAGCTTTGGTGCCATCTTGAATGTTTTGATCACAATAAAATACTTTGGCAGTTTCTTCAGACTAATGCTGATAATTCCTCTAATATGAAGGGTGATAGTGGGATATTATTTTCAATCATTTAATCTTAACTTATCTCAAATCATAATTTCAAACACTTTGAATATGACCTCTTGTTTCCTTGTTTGAAGTCAGATGACTTTATTATGCGATTCTTTAATTCAGATCATTTAAAGTTTTCATTTAGATGGTAAATAATCTTGTCCTGGAGTTGTTACTTGCAAGGGATCCTAACCATCGCCGTGACTTGCAAGGGATCCTAACCATCGCCCTACAACTTCCATTTTATATAATACAACAAAAGCATAGTATTGGATTGAAACAGGAAAGCCAATTTCCTTTCATACTTTTCTTAAGGGTAAGAGATTGAGAAATACAAAACCATCAAACATCTTTGTACAGGTTAGTTGTTGTCTTTTTGTACAGGTTAGTTGTTGTCTTTTTGTACAGGTCAGTTGTTGTCTTTTTGTACAGGTCACTTGGTCAAGCTACTATGAAAAATAATGCCCACCAGAATTTTTAATCTGTTTGGGAGAAAAGTCTATGAAGCTTAAACTAATATATTAATGACATTATAAGTACAGAAAGGTTGATCTGAAACAGCAATTTCAAATGTCTTCTATCTGAATACAACAAATTCTATCAGAAAATAAATCCTGAGGACTCTAATCTGTACAAACCAAAAATATGTGTGTCATAAGTATGAATGAAAGGTCAAAGGTTAAAAATTAGGACAAAATTGCTTGACCATGGAAACAACATAAATCCATTCTGTTACAAAAAGCTGATATTAAATATTTGTATGTATGTATATCATGTTCACCATGTGCAACCATTGCCAGGGAGAATTCATTTCACAGTATGATCAAATCAATAACTGCACCCTGTACAGTATTTCAATTTTAGAATTGAGTTCTGCAATCAGAGAAGTCATGCTTAAATTCATTTTTTTTGTAATATTATCAATTGTAAAATGATTCACGTTTCTATATTTGTGTATACTATAAATACATTGCATTTCAAAACTGCTCCTTCAAAAATATTTTATCATTCACACGTTCAGTGTTTGTTTGATTGGAAATTTTAAAAGTCTTGAAGACAAAACAGATATTCTCATACTCTGAAGCGATTCTGTGTCCATGATGGTTGCCATGGTAATTTGTTAGTTTGTGATAAAAATTGCTTTGTTTATAATATACATGGTATAAACTTCTTCAGCGGCCAATCATATTGGACACCCAAAGACATATATTGACTGGTTAAATATATCACAATTTACAAAGTCTCATTCTAAAAATAGCACAATAATGAAAGTAGGGAATCCCCTAATGAAACGAATTATTATGGTGACAAATAATAACTTAAAAAACATCTCATTCCATTCACAAATAAATATGATTCATAAACACAGTTATATTATTATACAATTAAAGCAAGAAAGATTTACAGTATTACCTCCCTTTGAACAGTGTTTTTTAAGGAGTTCTTTAATTTAGATTTCTTCAAATAAGAAATCTAAAGTAAACTCCATTCTGAAGATTAGTTGTAAGTCAACCAGATGTATAAAACTGACCGGGTTTTATGATGAATGGACAGGAATAGTGCACTAAAAGTACAAGATAGTGCACTAAAGGTACAAGATAGTGCACTAAATGTACAAGATAGTGCACTAAAAGTACAAGATAGTGCACTAAATGTACAAGATAGTGCACTAAATGTACAAGATAGTGCACTAAATGTACAAGATAGTGCACTAAAAGTACAAGATAGTGCACTAAAAGTACAAGATAGTGCACTTAAGGTACACAGTATCTCATTCTGTTATTTCCTCCATTCCAAAATGGGCAAAACTGATAGATTGGCAACAGCAATCAACCTTAAGATTCAATCATCATGCAAATTGAACATATCTTCCGAGAAAAGATTTCAGGTTTGAATTTTGAGTTTAATTAGATTTTTCCATTGTGGTAAGGAGGAAATCCACATTTATATCTGGCCTTGAAGTCATAAAACTTTTGAGTCAGTTTTTTTGTACTCACACTCCAAGTACAACCAATCAAAGTGTTGGATTTTATGTTTCTAGCACGATTTTGTTGCTCCGAGCACTGAGCAAAGTTTTATGACTTCAACCCCTGACCTGTTTCATCGTAAGGGTTGGTAGTAATCTTACAATATATCAAACAAATTCATCTACAATTAAACCTATGCAATAATTGATACATCAATAAGGAGATAAAATGATACCCTAGGGAGTTGATCCCCTAACAATATAGAGAGTTAGATACTGCTGTATATAAAAGTTTATCTCAAATGAAGATTGTAAAAGATTGCCCCATCTGTTAAGGGGAAACTTTAGCAAAAATGATTTATTAAAAAAAAAAGTTCCATCATTTTAGCTATGATAATTGTACATTACAAATATGGTAAAATATTGCACTTTCATACTAAGACCAACATTTCGCAAAAAATAATCGACAAGAAAGAACAGTAATGAAAACCATTGTCTACAAAGTCATCCCAGCCTGCCCTTAAAACTCAAGCGGAAATCTTAAATTCTTCAAAAGATGAAAAAGTTTTTAAAAAAAGTATTAAAAAAAATAGTAGTCATATAGGCGCCATCTTAAACTTTGGATTGTAAGAAGAGATTTCTTTGAACAGTGCCAAAATTTCTATGGTTGCTTTAAACTTTTTATCTTTCAAGTCTTCAGTGGAGGCCATTTTGAATTTTATCTTTCAAGTCTTCAGTGGAGGTCATTTTGAATTTCATCTTTCAAGTCTTCAGTGGAGGCCATTTTGAATTTCATCTTTCAAGTCTTCAGTGGAGGCCATTTTGAATTTTATCTTCAAGTCTTCAGTGGAGGCCATTTTGAATTTCATCTTTCAAGTCTTAAATGGAGGCCATTTTGAATTATGGATTGTAAGAATGACTATTTGAGACAACAGTTTTAACTAGCGTCTTCCACATGCCCTAAGATAAATACATTATATAAAAGTCTGGTTGAAAGGTTATTTTTCCTTTTTTTCACTCATGCAAGACCAACAAAATATATCTATGAACTGAAGACTCACAGAAAACATCTAAAAAATGCATTCATTCAATCTTTCTAACATCATAAGTTTGTTACCATGGTTATGTCAGCTTGATGCCAAAGTTCACAAGGTCGTATCCTTAGTGACTCAAATTCATTGCTATAGTAAACTGACCTCTTTGAAAGAAAAAAAATGGCTGATTGTTTCATCGGTTTTCAAAGATCAACCAGGTGCTCCGCAGGGCGCAGCTTTATACGACCGCAGAGGTTGATCCCTGAACAGTTGGGGCAGGTATGGACAAAACATTTAAGCGTGATACAGCTCTGAATTTGGATTGTGATCGACATTATATGGGTTTTTTACACAAAACAAATGTCAAGATTTTACAAATCAATTAAAGATTTCTTCTTCAAACTTATTTAAATCTAAAATTAAATAGTTGACACAGCATAGGTTTCTGACAAAGAATGAATGTGGTCTAATGAACTTAAAATTTTTTTTGCCTTTGAGCAATTCACTATGCTGTTGAATATTAATCCTGTCAAAAAAATGTTTGAAGAAATTTTCTTTTTATTTATGAAATCTGAAATGAGAACAAGTATGGACACAACTTTTAAGCTAAAAATATTTTAGATAAGATAAGGAAAAAAAAACTTCATCAGCAACATTTTATATTGGCAAATTTCCAATGAAGTTATTTACATAAAGTTATTGGCAAATAAAAATAGAAAATGACATCATAGTCATGTCTGGCAAATGTCCAACATACATTATCTAAAAACATTTTAGATAAGATAAGGAAAAAAAGCTTCATCAGCAACATTTTATATTGGCAAATTTCCAATGAAGTTATTTACATAAAGTTATTGGCAAATAAAAATAGAAAATGACATCATAGTCATGTCTGGCAAATTTCCAACATATATTATCAACTACTATTCTATACAAAGAAAGATAACTCCAATTGAAAATTAATTGCTATTGCACAATATTGTGCAATTAGATATTTCTTGCTATTGTGCAATACTGTGCAATTGAAAATTTCTTGCTATTGCACAATACTTGATATGTAATCCTGATTTGGACCAACTTGAAAACTGGGCCCATAATCAAAAATCAAAGTACATGTTTAGATAAAGCATATCAAATAAGCCCAATAATTTAATTTTTGTTAAAATCAAACATAGTTTAATTTTGGACCCTTTGGACCTTAATGTAGACCAATTTGAAAACTGGACCAAAAATTAAGAATCTACATACACAGTTAGATTTGGCATATCAAAGAACCCATTTATTCAATTTTTGATGAAATCAAACAAAGTTTAATTTTGGACCCCCATTTGGACCAACTTGAAAACTAGGCCAATAATTAAAAATCTAAGTACATTTTTAAATTCAGCATATCAAAGAACCCCAAGGATTCAATTTTTGTTAAAATCAAACTAAGTTTAATTTTGGACCCTTTGGACCTTAATGTAGACCAATTTGAAAACGGGACCAAAAATTAAGAATCTACATACATAGTTAGATTCGGCATATCAAAGAACCCCAATTATTCAATTTTTGATGAAATCACACAAAGTTCAATTTTGGACCCTTTGGGCCCCTTTTTCCTAAACTGTTAGGACCAAAACTCCCAAAATCAAACCCAACCTTCCTTTTATGGTCATAAACCTTGTGTTTAAATTTCATAGATTTCTATTTACTTATACTAAAGTTATGGTGCAAAAACCAAAAATAATGCTTATTTGGGCCCCTTTTTGGCCCTTAATTCATAAACTGGTGTGACCTCAACTCCAAAAATCAATCCCAACCTTCCTTTTGTGGTCATAAACCTTGTGTTAAAATTTCATTGATTTCTATTTACTTATACTAAAGTTATTGTGCGAAAACCAAGAATAATGCTTATTTGGGCCCTTTTTTGGCCCTTAATTCCTAAACTGTTGGAACCAAAACTCCCAAAATCAATCCCAACCTCTCTTTTGTGGTCATAAACCTTGTGCTAAAATTTCATAGATTTCTATTCACTTAAACTAAAGTTATAGTGCGAAAACCAAGAAAATGCTTATTTGGGCCCTTTTTGGCCCCTAATTCCTAAAATGTTGGGACCAAAACTCCCAAAATCAATCCCAACCTTCCTTTTGTGGTCATAAACCTTGTGTTGAAATTTCATTGATTTCTATTCACTTTTACTAAAGTTAGAGTGCGAAAACTAAAAGTATTCGGACGACGACGACGACGACGACGACGACGACGCAGACGCCAACGTGATAGCAATATACGACGAAAATTTTTTCAAATTTTGCGGTCGTATAAAAACAAAGAACTATTGTAATTACTTCACCGATGATTGCGTAGGAAATCATTTGCAAAATACAATGAAATAAACAGGCCTTTATCTACAGATACCTTAAACAAAAATCTTGAAACCTAAATTTGTTTATAAGCTCTTCACAAATCAGTTCAGGAGTTAAAACTAGGTAAGGGCAATAACTCTACGTTTGTGCCAACTATTTTTATAAATATATTTCTAGCTTACATATATTATTGTTAATCTGTTTCAGGTAAATGCTTAAAACAAATTGAAGAAACTTTTCAAACGCATAACTGATTTAATAAGTTATCTCCCTTAATTGATTTAATAAGTTATCTCCCTTAACTGAGGTCTACCCCTTAAAACTAGAAAAAAAACATCTGATTTCAAAGAAAAAAAAAAGAGTGGAAGGCTTGAAAACTGAATGCAACATTTAATAGCACTGTAATATCACTCGTCATATTGCACTTGAAGACCCTGTTCGTATGGCAAGAAAAAGAATTTGGTCAAAAAAGCGTTTCAAAGACATAAAAATAAATCTACCATGGGTTTGCCTAAAAAACTTCTCGGTGGTGTTACGTGCAGCTACACAAATTGTATGAAGGATTTTCAGGGACTTTTCAAAATTAAGCAGTTTTTATTTCCAAAGGAATACTATTATATTTAGTTGGTGGGCGAGTTTTTGTACTTGACAATAACTCTTAACAGTTTGAAGATTAATGGGTGGTCAAAGCCAAATAAATTAGATATTCATTTGATAAAAAAAAATGCCACATTTTGAGACAGTTCCCATCTAAGAAAAGATTTCAGTGTGTTTTTCATGAATGCACAAAAAAATGTTATAACATCAAGTTTTCTTTTAAGATTCACTAATAAAAATACAAAACTAGCTGACATATATACATCTTCAACATCGAATCTAATAAACAAAAACTTCAAAATCTTTACCATATGAAGGTAGATTTTGTCCATTTTGTTCAAAGCAAAATGCCCAACATACATTTACATTGTATACAGTCTAATGTCAATCCAGCCTAAAAATAGCACAAAATAAATGTAGGAAAACCCCAAAGTGTTACAATTACACGAAGCCTGTGATCTGATACTGTTTTACAGAAACCTGATTCTCTAACTGCAAAAATGATTATAACGAAAAAATTCATTGGTTGAAATCAATTGACCATTCTAAAAATAGCACAATACAAAAATGAAAGTAGGGAATTCCCCTGACACACATACACAGCCATACACACTCATAGAAAACAAAGGAATTCCTATCAGACAGATACAGAATAAATAGAGTCTACATTCACCACAGAACATCTGAACTAACACATGGAGGAGTTCACCAAGTGATAAAAGTAATGTTGCCCTTTCACTATCCCCCTAAGGGAGATATCACTTTGGTGTCACCCTCAGGGAGATATAACCAAGTGATAAAAGTAATGTTGCCCTTTCATTTTCAGGGTGATATCTCTTTTGTGTCACCCTCAGGGAGATACATCTTTACAGTGAAAAAAAAAATCAAAATGTAAAAAAAGCTACATGTAAACACTGTTGAATGTGTGGAATAAATTATTATGAATATAAACCTCCTGCATAACATTCATAGCAATGACATGTGGGCCCTGATGTTATCAATGGTTGTATTTATATCATTTTAAAATATTACATTGTTCATGAAAAAGAAAATAACAAATCTTACATCTTGGTACAAATCAGGGAGGAAATCAACCGCAGCTATCAAAAGCAATATTACCCCTTTTGGGACTTATTTAATTGTTTGGGTTTCGCTATAACAATGAGGATACAATAATTGATTTCTTATTCCTGATCTTCAGAAAATTATTTTTCCCAATAATGTTATTTGAAGCGCCTCCAAAGCTATATGTACAGCTGTATTTTGTTCAGAAAAAGACATATATCTTTAGCTAAATAGTTATTACAATAAAAAGGATTTCTTAATCTTTTAGGTTTAGAAAACTGTTAAAGCCAGGATCATGATAGAATATTTAATAAAAAATCATAAAAATTTGATCAGCAATTCAAGGGAATATAGGTACAAGTTTAAGAAAGAATAAACTATGTGTAATAGGTCTTCTATGCACTTAGACCTGTTAGAAAAAAAACTACATATTGCTCAATTGAATAATTATGAATAAAATTATATAAAGTATATTGAATCTATATGAAAGAGTCTTTTAGAAGAAAAACATATAGAACTAGAAAGACAGATAACTTTATCAAATTAAAATCAAAGTGCTTGGTAGCACTATTGGACACATAAGATGTCAATTCTTTCCAGTCGAACAGATTCACCAGTGATTAAAATCTTATCTTTATTTGCATCTGGGAAATAAGGAAATGACGAGGCATACGTTTCCCCCTTGAAAATTCATTAAATGACAATACCTGTATCCCAATGAAATGAATATTTGTTCTCAATAATAAAACAAAAAATCGAGGACAAAACTTTTATCACCCAGGAGAACCATGTTATGTTCAGACATTTATCTACTTTTAACAGGTTTACCATTAGTATAATAATATAGTGTTAGAAAAAAGGTCCATATACGCTTCTCATCTGTCTCTTAACCCAAGTCACAAAAAAATCTGACAAGAGAAAGACAGATTTTTGATCCTGGGTAACCATGGTTTCGCCATCGGCAACGATCTCTCATGACATTTGCCGTCGTCCAGAAAAATAACAAAATAGAGTTAGCAGTCATCTCCCTTTTTCACTTTCTTTCCGCCGTTCCACAAAGAAACACAACATATTTGGGACGTTCAGCAAGATGTTCGACATATTTAGTTGCTAAGTGATGATGATGGTTGCCAATGACAACAAATGCATCTCCATGACAACACATATAAACATACTAGCTGTCATATAAAGTATAGTTTATTTCTGACCAAGGCCACTTTTTCACGTTTCCATGGAACTACGTAATGGTCTGAATAATTGTCTTCTCACACTAAATTATATTCCTTTAAATTCAGTTGCAGAATCGTATCCTTTACGGCTGCAAATACGAACCTAATATTTTCTGTATCTGTAAACAGAAAAGGAAAAATTTAGAGAGAGACATCAAACTTCTTGGTACATTAAACATATAACTTCAAGGAATATTTTTTTAATCTGTAAACAGAAAAGGAAAATTTAAGAGAGAGACATCTTCGAAAGCTACATGTATCAAACTTCTTGGTTCATAAAACATATATTTCAAGGAAAAATATTTAATGTGTCAATTAAGTGCGGATTCATCTATTTTCGTGGTTACCATGGTTACCAATTTTCGTGGATTGTGGAAAACATGCATTTTCATTGATATTTGATTTCGTGGTTTTGCCAATCTAGAGAAAATATTTAATTTGTAGAATTTTTGAATTCCTCGTTCAACTTTACCCACAAAAAATGGTATCAAACAAATAATAATGAATCCTCAGTAAACTAATAACTATACAGACTGATTTGCCTGAAACTATTAAGACAAGAAACAACAAATTAAACTGCTCAATTATAAATATTAAATTGTATCTGGCAGAGGAACACACAATGGAAATATGTTTAATCTAATAGTTATCAAAGGTACCAGGATTATAATTTAGTACGCCAGACGCGCGTTTCGTCTACATGAGACTCATCAGTGATGCTCATATCAAAATATTTATGAAAAATATGATGTAAATAATTATAGTCTAACCTAGTTTTTTTACCCTTGCACAGCTTTACAATTTTTTTTTATAAAATAGTTTTGTTATAGCCCTACCTATCATTTTGTAACTTGAATATTTGAGTACATTACTATAATTGATAACTGCTTAAAACATGTGCATTTTAAGGAATGTAAAAGAATGTTAATCTCATTATTCTATGTTGTTTGCTAGAGATTCATCCCTGAAAAAGGACTATCAAGTCAGAGACAATACAGTTTTCCTTCAATCTCTACCCTAAAAATATTTTACATTTAACAATTTTGATTGATTGATTTCATTTTTTGATGTTTTAAAGTGACTTTTTAGCAACGCATTTAGGCTATTTTGTGGCGGCCATTTTTATTGGTAGAGAAAGCTATGGGGCCGGAGAAAACCAATGACCTTCGATAGGAAAATTGACAATCCTAGTAAATTAAGATTTGAGTAAAGTGCATCTGCACAAGCAGGGTTTGAACTCAGGGTTTGAAGTGCTAACTAGCTTGTAATTACAGTAGTAACTACTTAGGCCACCGAGGCTCCTCAGAAAATAAATCATACCTGTTGCACATGTAAAATGAGAATATATGATCTTGTCTGGGTCAGGATTTTAATCGACAAACATCCTTACCTGTTGCAGATGTAAAATGAGAATATATGATCTTGTCTGGGTCAGGATTTAAATCGACAAACATCCTTACCTGTTGCACATGTAAAATGAGAATATATGATCTTGTCTGGGTCAGGATTTAAATCGACAAACATCCTTAAAATAAACTCTCGTGCTGCCTGTGCATCCTTCTTTGCACCTGAAACAAAAGAAAAACAGATGACAGAATTAGTAGAAAGTTTTTTGTTATATATAAACATTTTATCTTAAATAAAAGCTCTTGCTGACCATGCTTCCTTTGTTGCATTCAAAGAGCATGATCATTGAGTTTGAATGTCCCTCTGGTATCTTTCGCCCCTCTTTACTATTTGACTTTTTAGCAAAGTGGTCAATCTTGTTTTTAAAAATATCTGAATAATACTTATACATGTGGTATGACTGAAGTCTGAGCACCATGAACACCACCAAAAACCAATCACATGTTACTCCAAATCCTGTAGACTCTAGTGATCAGACATAATTCTGTAGGTCACATTCAAGGAAAAAAGTAAAGGTTTTATGAAAGAGCACAAGGTTTATTTTTAGATTTTCATCTAAAATTTTATAATGCTATAACCATTAGTTCACAATTCTAGAATATTTCTATTAAGAATTGAATGCTTCTTTTTGTAACTTCATTGGGGTGTAAAAGCGTCGACCGAAGTACATTTTGTAAAAGCGCTTCATACTAAAAATGTGCGTACATTAAAGATAGTCCAAACAAATACAGAATAGAGGAAAATAGGACTGCTGAAATATTTAAGGAATGACTGTAATATTTTTTCTGTATATGAAGAAATAACATCAAATATTTGGTGAACACTGAATAACGCACAAAGCGGGTTATTTAACAGTGTGCATTACCTTTTTTAGGTTATTTCGAATAGACAGAAAAAATATTACAGTCATTCTTATAATTTAATTCTAAATTCCATTTTAAACCGTAGAAAACCATGAAAAAACGTTGATGAAGTCACGGTCACATGACTAAATTATGTCTATGGGCTGATAACAAAATAATGTCAGCCAATCAGAAGAAGTGTTAAATCCAAAATTAAATTATATATAGATAGAGAATTATGGTTGAAAATGTAACAAGAGAAGAATGACTCTAAAATATTATGGATTAAAAAAAATAAAAAAATAACTTAAATATCTAAAGAATAAAGAAACGAAGGACCTCTCATCCAGACCTTCATAAATGCCAGAAAAGCTTCCTATAAATTTATACTCCTGAATCAGTTTTCTTAAAATACAATGTACAATGATGATGATGATGTAAGTTGATGACCCAATCATCTTTTCTAGATAAAAATACAACTTTTTTGACTACATGCCTGAAGGCAAAATGTTGGACTCTTCATTTAACCTAACAATCCTTGCAATTTCTGTATTTGTTAATGTTCAAACAAACACTGTTTTCCGACTTAAAATTTCTTGTTTAAATACAATTCATTTTAAAAATCAGCAGGATTGGAAATATTTTTCAAAAGATTTTTTATTCAAAACAGTTATGCAGATATTAGACAGAAATAATCGTTCGAAAAAAAAAATAAAGTATAGAGAAAGATGGCCTAAAAATTTCAAAGAAAACACGAAAACCATTGCATCCCTCTTTGTTATCCGACTTCAGAAAGCTAACATAGAGATACAGATCTAGACTATGTCAATTTATTTGTCAAGCAGAATCCAACAGTTTTATTTAGATTTTACTGTAAAACTAAATTTCTAATCTTATGTAGATTTTACTGTAAAACTAAATTTCTTTTATCTTATGTAGATTTTACTGTTAAAAACTAAATTTCTAATCTTATGTAGATTTTACTGTAAAACTAAATTTCTCTAATCTTATGTAGATTTTACTGTAAAAACTTAATTTCTAATCTTATGTAGATTTTACTGTAAAACTTAATTTCTCTTATCTGATGTAGATTTTGCTGTAAAAACTTAATTTCTAATCTTATGTAGATTTTACTGTAAAACTACTTTTCCATGTCATAAGTAATAAGTAAAACATATAAATCATGACCCATTTTACACCTGTACAAGTCCTTTAACACATAAAACAACCTCCCACATAGTGTACATGATGTAGTTACATTGCCACTGAGGGTGTCAAGAAATGTACCATTGTCAATTCAATTGAACTAATAATAGTTTTATATAATGATTATGAATGCTTTTCTTTTGGACCTGTCCTTTGAAAAAGTGGTCAAATGATTAAAACATTCTCTGGAGGATGTTTGCTCCTATATTTTTTGAATTTTTGCCAGATTTTTGGAATCCTCTGGTTTTATCCATGTATTAACATTAAACAAATTTGCCAACTAACACCTACTTTTCTTTTCATATTTTTATCACATATAGTTTAAAAGGCCATATTTCAAAATCTTATAAAACCCTTGTTATTTTTTCATAGTTTTTTTTAACAAATAAGGTGCCAATGTTAAATGTAAGAAAAATCTAAAGAATTATTTCCCGCCAAATTTTCAATGGCTTATATCTGGAAAACAGGCACACGGACCCTTCATTTTTTCTGCTTTTTTAGTTCCTTTATTTATATACTATCAATTTAAAACAGTCTTTTAAAAAGCTTGTTATTTTTAAACAGAGTAGCGAACATTCTTTAAGATATTCACTCCTTTTGTTTTGGAATTTTTGTAAGATATTCAGAATCCTCAGTTTTTTTTCTAATAAACTTTCTCCCACTACTTTTCTTTTCATAATTTTATAACATATATAGTTTAAACAACCACATATATATTTGAAAATCTTATAAAATCATTATTTTTTCATAGTTTTTGAAAGAAAAGTTGCCAATGTTAAATGTATGAAAAATCTAGAGAGAATCATTTCTCAAAAAATTCTCCACAACTTGTTGAACTTATAGCTGGAACAACAAGCATGTGGACCCTTTACTTTTTCCAGCTTTTTTTTAGTTCTGTTATTCATACAATATCATTTTGTTATGGTCTTTTAAAAAGCTTGTTACTTTGAAACTGAGTAGCAAGCATCCTTAACATGAGCATTTCCACCTAGAACTAAAGACTGTCATATAAGTGAGAGGTTTAGCTAGCTATAAAACCAGGTTCAATCCACCATTTTCTACATTTGAAAATGCCTGTACCAAGTCAGAAAGATGACAGTTGTTGTCCATTCGTTTGATGTGTTTAATTATTTGATTTTGCCATTTAATTTGGGACTTTCCATTTTGAATTTTCCGCGGAGTTCAGTATTTTTGTGATTTTACTTTTTCCTCCAATACTAATTCTAAACTCACCATCAAATTCAGGAAAGTAATCTACCAAATGTGATAGCATAATTTTCTCTTCTAGGAGATCTTTCTTGTTGAGAAAGAGGATTACTGAGGAGTTCTGGAACCATGGGTATGTGATAATGGTCCTAAACAATGCTTTAGATTCCTCCATACGATTCTGAAATGGAAGAAAGAGGATAACTGAAGAGTTCTAAAACCATGGAAACAAACATTTTAATCCTGGAACTATGCACGCACCTTTTCCTATGTTATGCTTTTGACTTCTTTTTCTTTGACTCCACTATTTTTGGTCGTTGTCTTTGACTCCACTATTTTTGGTCGTTTGTTGATGTGGTTCATAAGCACAAATGTTCTTTGTTTCATTGTTTTTATATAGACCCTTGGTTTTCCTGTTTTAACATGTCGAATGGTTTTACACTAGTCATTTTTTTAGGCCTTTTAAAGCTTGCTGTTCGGTGTGAATCAAGGCTCTGTGTTTAAGACCATACTCTGAGCTATAATGGTTTACTTTTACAATTATGTCTTGGATTGAGAGTTGTCTCAATTGCACTTATATCTATAGACAATTGTTCATTGATGGCATAATCTTGTCTGTGTTGTTGGGTTACTCACAACATAAATTTTATCTATACTTATATTTTTGTATAGACAAGAATCAAAACGATCTTTTTTATTTTCTATAATGACTTTATCAGCAACAAATTATAATATCAAATCACCCTGCTAAGACGAGCTGATTAAGTCAGTGTAAATGACAAATTTCTATTATTCTTTCAATGATTCTGACCAAGGCCACAATTAAAAATATTTTGATTTGCCCAAACCCTACCCAAAGGTTGAGACAGTGGGTAGGTAGGTAGGCATTTTTTTTTCAAAGAAATTGAAGTATCGGGTGTTTATTAGTCTTCATGCCTATCTGATTAAAAAAAAAAACTACTTCAAATCAGGACAATAAAAGAATTTGAGTAGGCAGATTTTTTCTGGGTAGGTAGGGTTTGGGCAAACAAACCTATTCTTTTTTATGGCCCAAGTACTAAAAATTCAGAAATAATTGCGATGTTTTTAATGATGCAAATAATGCAGCTTCTTGAGTATCACAATACCTGGATTCATTATTATCTGTTGGGGACCAATGTTTGTGTATAGTCACCTAAACCACAATGTTCATAAATTTATATCTATAGAAAATTTGTAATTTTTTGAAAGTTATAAATCATGGCATAGCCTGTCCCCCCACACCCTTTCCTGGGAAAATTAGGTTGATAATGTAGGGAATCACTGAAGCATGACTGGTGCAGGCCACCCTTTAGGTCAGTCAGCGGGTCCCCCTCCCCCCCATTATGAAAAGTTCTGGATCCGCCACTGCATGGTTCCCTCGCAACCACAAAATCCAACGGATAACAATGAATCCACAGTAATTGATTGTAATTACTCCATGACCTTTTGACCCCAGTAATTGACCTTACTTACTTCATTATCAGATTCCACTAAGACTTGGTCATATTCACTTAAGGCGACTAGGAACATGATGGACGTTACATTTTCAAAACAATGGATCCATTTACGTCTTTCAGACCTCTGGCCCCCTACATCAACCATTCTGGAAAATAAAAAACAATAAAAATACATTTTTCTATATTACTGACCACCTTTATAATCCCTTATATAAATAACAAATTTAAATTTTAACATTTAAGTGCTTTACCTTACTTGATTTAGTTTCTTATTCATACAAATGAACTGTTGACAAGGGAGTTGCATCGTGTAGAAATCAACTTCATGCAAGTGCATGTATACATGTACGCTTTAATCGACTTTGGAACTTGCATATGCAAAATCAATTCTTATGCAACAACGTTTGTAACGTTCATTTTGATTGGATAACGTCACTTTCTTACATGGCATCAATTGACAATTGATGCTATGGGACGTATGGAAGCGCAGACGGCATATGACAAATTTTAAATACATGTTTTAACATTGTTTCAGTTTGTTTCATTAGAATGGAGATAACAATATTGTATTTTAAGCTCCGATGGCATCAATTGGGGATTTGATGGTCGCAAATACCTGTTTACTGTCTCTGCTAACGCGTCGCCAGTAATCTTAATTGCGACCATCAAATCCCCAATTGATGCCATGGGAGCTTTAAATACAATACATTATCTCTTAAAGATAAGTTTTGGTCTGTTTTGAAGGGTTCTCACTTCAACTCAATTTACAAACAGTTTTTTTTCAAAACCCAAATAGGTTAAACAGATGTATTGATATTCATTTGCCCCAGGTTGATTTCTATCTGATGCAACTCAAAATGTTTGCCAAGGGGCGTAAAAGGGGGGGGGGTATCTGCACGGAAGAACGCAAAATAAAATTGCCATTTCACGATGAACGAACAATTAAAAATGTCTTGCACGTTCATCTTTTTACGGATTTAACGAAACACGGTAAATAACGAACCTTTTTCATGGCTGCACGTTAAATAGAAATGGTAAAACACGTTGCACGAAAATAACCCTTTACCACCCTCTTTGCCTTTCAGTATCTATTTTTGTGTCCAGATGACCTTATGGTTAACCTTTGTCAATCATGTCAAGGGTATAAAGTATTTTTATGAGTAAACTTTGTACAGATTAGTGTTTTGGAGAAAATATTTTTTAGTTCCTTTTTTTGTCAAGGAATACCATCATCACCATTACCACTTTTCCTATGCCACCCTTGATTTCCAGCCAACAGCCTCACACAAGGCAGAAGATGCATCATCAGTACTGAAGTATGGAGAATCGATATGTTCAGTGTTCACAGAATCAGAAATATAATTTAAACTGAATAATTTATTTCAATATACATAGTACAGTGTAGTACAGTATTAAAGATCTGACAGAGAAATCTGACTCTTGTTACATCAAATAATTAGACTGAAACTGCCACAAAAGAGACAGTGAGGGTATAAAAACAGTAATTCTGTGAATATGAAAAAACTTAAATTTCTAGAAATGATTCCCTTGAATATGCAAGACTCAAGATATTATGAGAACTATCTTGAGTCTCATTCTGAGGTGAGCCATGGAAGAGTAACCTACAACACTGACACGGTTTGTATATGACCACATCCCAAACAGCCATGTACAGACTTACCGAAATATGATACTATCCAGATCAAAAGGGTATTCTATAATCCCTGTAGTGGGAACTCTGACACGTAAAATATCTTGTAACGTCGGTAGATAATTTGGTTGAGTTAATCTGTCTACATCGTCCAAGTAACTGAAATAAAAATAGTCATAGTTTAAGGAGGATCAGGACTATTTGACTGCCCATAATTTCACGCATTGGATTACAATGCACACAAAACGTATGTGTCGTAAACTCAATATTAATTTTTTAAATATTTCGATTCATTAGAAATGTTAAATCATTGTAGTTATGTCACTAAAAGTATATTATCCTTATTATGAGTATCTGTGAAAGGCTCAAAATGACATTTCACCCATTTTCACAATTTTTCCAACAATAATTTGGGTTTTAAGGCAAAATAATTTTTTTTCCTTATCAGTGACCTATGTTTTTTATTTGCTCATTCTTTGAAGCTATATTTCAGCTTTTTTTTTATTATAGTTTTGGACCAAGTGTCATAGAACGTTTTTTTTTGATATTCAGATAAAAATGTCAACACCTCAATTTTCCCTATCAATTCATTGAAAAATGGTCCCTTTTTCATACCTTTTTTGAGGTTAAATGATCCCTGGCCCCCTATATTTTTTCTCAACCAATTTGATTCACTTTCTGTAACCAAAAATACGGCACTTCTAATAGAAACTTTGAATAGACCCAAGCCACCTTAAGTTGATGTATATCAAATATATATATATAATAGCCTAACAGAGTTAACTTCTGGATATTCTTGGATTGGATTCTTTCACTCTTGAAAGCCAAAAATTCCATTTAGATCTGTTTATTTCTGCCTCTCCATTAAAATTAAAATATGTATAAGACTTCGTTAACAAATATCAAATAAAACCTCAGGTGTTGGATATGTATGTTCAACATTATGATAAAACAAAATAAATGGAGAATGTGTCCTATTTTTATTTTTTTTAATTGTAATTTTCTTAAAAAAATCATTTCAAATGTCATACAAGTGAGAAATTTAGCTAGCTATAAAACCAGGTTTAATCCACCATCTTCTACATAAGAAAATGCCTGTACTAAGCCAGGAATATGACAGTTGTACACATGTTATTCATTTGTGTGATGTGTTTGCCATTTGATTAGGGACTTTTCCTTTAAAGTTTTCCTCTGATTTCAGTATTTTGGTTATTTTACTTTTGAAGTGTCTTTTTAGTGTCAAGTTCATTGACTGTATCCCTGCCCTACTTACTACTTGGCTGAGTCTGTGAGCTGGTACTCTCTCCTTCTATCATAGCACTCTTGTATACCACTATCACACCATAAAAGCTTTATGGCATCAACGAATTGCTGGTCAAAAGTTGTCACGGTCTCGTAGTCCACTTGTCTAATCATGCTTCCATTCTCCTGCAAAAGAAATGAGAAAAAACACATAATATTTTTACCTCTAACACGTTGAGTGACCATAATTTGTGGGAGGTACATTTATGAAATGTAAAAAAAGGTTTTTGTCTACTTTTTTAAAATTATTATTTGGATGGAGAGTAGATCTTATTTGAGTACAAAAATGGAAACTTAGCACATTTTGTGTGTTATGGCAAAAGGTTAGAAAACAATTTCAAAATGGTATCTATTGCTCAAAATGAAAATTTCACTAGACAATCAATCTATTGGTTGTTAGGGCAAATTAAATTCTTATTTTACTGGTCCAAGAAGCATTTTCCTAGATTAAAGTCGGCATGTGCCAACACTAACAGCCTTGCCCATCATGTGTGAACTCTCACTAGCACAATAGGAAAAGGCAAATCAACAATAGGAAAAGGCAAATTAAGCTGAAAGGCTGTGTATTAGGACCCATTTAGCTCTAAACTCCCCGGACATACAAAATGTAATCAAAACCTTTTTTTTTTTAAATAAAAAATATCAAATCAGAATACATTTGTTATACAATCAAAGTGTTTACCATGGTGGACTAAATAAAAATTATCATCTTCTGAAGGAATGCTACATGTATGCTGAAATTATATCTATTTCAGACCTAAACCTTTTTATGTATGAAAATATGTAACAAACTGTAAAATATTTAAATTTGCTGTATCAAAACTGCTATTTTCACAAAATATCAATAAGTGACCAAAATATACCTAATTTTCAATTGCGATTCAGTCATTTTTAAGAAAACACATCTTTGATGCTATGTTGGTGTCATTAGGTATTAATTACAACAAAAGCATCGTAAGATTCAAAACCAAATTGTGCTGAAAAGCTAATATGTTTTTCTTATGGAAAAAAAAACTTGATACATGTTAATTTCAAAATACATAAAAATTTGCCCATATGTTAGTTAAGCACAAGAAGATCCCTATGACTATATCACTTAAAGGGATTGTAGACTAGATGATTTCATTTTTATAAAACTTATGAAAATGAAAGAAGTAGGGGCAATAAGGCCCTTATTCATGTTATTTGGCCCAAAAATTGCTGCAAATTTAAAAGTTATCATACATATTCTTAAATAACTTAAAACTTGACTAAGGTATAAGGTACTAAGAAAAACAAAACAAATTTGACATTGAACAAGTTACCATGGCAACAAGTCATGACTTGATTTGAATATTATGTTAAACTTCGTGATTTTCCTTGTTTTTTCATCAAATTTTAGTATATCTTGGATTGAAAAAGTATGTGCCCACCCAAGAAACAACTTTATATTTGGTGAGATTATGCCAATAGTTATAATAAAGCTTCTGTTAAATTATTTTGTTGTTTCATGGCTGCGCAGGATGTTTCCACAACGGAAATAAAGATAGAAAACTGCATAAATTCTGTATTTTTCATCGTTTTTGTGAAGACAGTACATATATTATGACGTAATTGTGACGTCATCAAATAAAAATCTTTATGTTTTTCATTTATATTTCTTGACACGATGCATTTCTTAACATTTTGTGCTAATTTGAAATTGTTATCAAACATTTTATTTTCTTGGGCCAAAACTAGGCCTTAATGCCCCTACTCCTTTGTGAGACAATTAGCCATTAAAGACCATACAATTAAGTTTGAGAATCTAGTATTCAACTTAGGCATAAAAAAATTATATAAGTATGATAAATATATATGCAATTCTACTTCACAATCCAAAAACCCATTGTGCTAATTAAATTCAATATTTAATCTTATTCTTAAAAATAACAAAATAATGTATTGAGCTGCTGAGAGCTAAAATCAACACAACTTTAAATTTTAGAATCTTCTTGTATCATTGAATGTAATCTTATTTCAAAAACAGGAGATTGAAAATTCTAAATCCCCCTTTATAGGAGCTACTACTTTCATGACTTTGGACATGATTTATAAATAACATCTGCAATAAAGTTTACTTTTGATGCATTTTATCACATGGATATCCAGAATGCATCATTTCAGGATGTTTAGGACTAAGCCATAATCATGCTATTTAAAAATAAATTAATTGCATAAATATTCAGTTAAGAAATTGTTAAAGAATCAACCCATTATGCATTTTTTTTTTAAATGCAAAGTTGTAAACCCCAATGGCAAAAAAAATGTTTGCTAGGACTTAAGGGATTATAAAAAGATATCTTTTCAACTTCGTTATTTATTTGGCCTTTTTAACTTTTTTGGATTCGAGCGTCACTGATGAGTCTTTTGCAGACAAAACACGTGTCTGGCGTATATACTAAATTTAGTCCAGGTATCTATGATGAGTTTATTTGCTCCTGTGGACAAAATTTGGTTCCCTAAGATCATGTACATGTGACAAAAGCTAGGAAGAAAAATTTGGTCATTGTTTTTAAAAGTAATAAATAAAGAACAGAGAATTGGTGATTATCCAGTTGGTAAATGAACAGGTTACCAGATAGATAATAGACAGCAGGGTACCAGACATAATGAACAGGGTACAAGTCTAAAAGAGCTGTGAAAGTCAAAGATTAACTACACATATTTCATGAGTGAGTGAAAGGTTCAAGAGTCTTTCTAATTAATTAATCAAAAACTTAAATATCACTGATTATACATGTGTTAATAGCTGAAAACAAACGTTAAATATAAAGCACTCTATGAGCCAAAGAAAGGTTAAGTTTTCTGTTTACAATCTACAAAATAGTTGAGATTAAATTTACAATACAAATGTACATAAACAGAAAAGTATGTTCTCCTCATTTCGATATTTAAAAGAAAACAGACAAAAAATAAACGAATGTCTCAAACACTCGAATTTTCTCTACACTTATTAATCTTTTTTGTTCAGTTCATGCCTAAACTAAAGTTGTTTTTCCATATATCATCATGTATCATGTACATGTGTAGTTAGCAACCAAGATTTCTCATGTAGATCCTTATTTGTGTTGTTTGTGTTTGTTATCCGAGTGTTGTAGGGTTTGTTTTTCTTCTTAATTTGGCCACAGTTTTTAACAACTCTTAAGCTTTGTGGTCCAGGTGTTGTAGGGTTTGTTTTTCTTCTTAATTTGGCCACAGTTTTTAACAACTCTTAAGCTTTGTGGTCCAGGTGTTGTAGGGTTTGTTTTTCTTCTTAATTTGGCCACAGTTTTTAACAACTCTTAAGCTTTGTGGTCCAGGTGTTGTAGGGTTTGTTTTTCTTCTTAATTTGGCCACAGTTTTTAACAACTCTTAAGCTTTGTGGTCCAGGTGTTGTAGGGTTTGTTTTTCTTCTTAATTTGGCCACAGTTTTTAACAACTCTTAAGCTTTGTGGTCCAGGTGTTGTAGGGTTTGTTTTTCTTCTTAATTTGGCCACAGTTTTTAACAACTCTTAAGCTTTAATTTGTATCATGCAATCTTACTTTTTAAAATAGAGACAAGTACATGATGTATCAAATTCTCATCAGCCCGTTTCATGATGAATGTAAAAAGTACTTTTGTGTCCAATATACAGTGTATATGCTTTTCTGAATTTTCCTTTTATATAGAAATCTCAAAAAGTATAAGATCTGAAACTTGTGGAGAACTATTTGACCATTAAGTAGCCTGACAATTCATAACATGGAATTTTTAATCTATTTTTTTCTGTATCATTGTATTTTGTGCTTAGGGTGGTGTACGCTGGTAATACAAGAAGAAACCTGTGAAAAAGCATTTCTAAGGTCCAATAAATAAAGTGCATCATGAGGGGCCAAGTGTGTTAGGTTGACCAAAAGATGGAAAGTGATGAGGCCTTCCTAAGGTGTTAAATGGCCCAGAAGATGGAGAGTGAAAAGGCCTCCTACAGTGTTAAATGGCCCAGATATTAATCACACCTGTTACCTGTGTCAGTTTTTTATCTGTAATAATACGCATATTTATCTGTAATTAAAGCACATTGTTCTCTTAAAACACATTTGAATAAAAAAACAAAAAAAGACATACATGTATGTATATTATTGAAATAATGCCTCAGTACAGTTACCACGGTTACATATATACACTAGCTGAATACCCTATTTCCCATTAAACAAGAATGTGCCCCATCCGAACTATTAATTTCTATGTTAAGTGGCCCATAAAAATGGAGGAAAATCTCTAATTTGGCATTAAAATTAGAAAGATCATATCATAGGGAACATGTTTACTAAATTTCACGTTGATATGAATTCAACTTCATCAAAAACTACCTCAACCAACAACTTTAACCTGAAGCGGGACAGCCAGACATATGAACGCAGAGACCAGAAAACATACTGCCCATAAATGGGGCATAAAAAATGCTCATTAATCATACCCTTAAATCCAGCTCGTCTAAAAACTTAAGATTTAAATCCTTTAAAAAATAAATTGCAAAACAGACTTTAACAAAATTTTAGTTTGGCTTATTGTTTTACCTCCAATTAATGGATATACATGCTATTAAAGCAGCGTAAATAAGCCCAAATCTACCCAGGGATGATTTCAGGTGTTTTCAAATGGGTCCCGTGACTACATCAAATTGGGAATTTTTACCCCAATTGGGAATTTTTTATGCATACAATCTAAAACGAAATAATATCATTTTCCTGGCCTATAAAAACGGAAAATGTATTTTAAGTTTCACCTGTACACTGATTGGATTCAGACCAGGGAAGTTGCAAACAAAAAATTCTCTGAAACCGATATTATCAAGATGCTTGATTTCTTGATTGACAACATATATATTTGTAACGTTCGGAGGACGTGTTTTTCAACAGACTGTCGGCATCCCAATGGGAACAAACTGTGCCCCTCTACTTGCCGACTTGTTTCTTTATTATTATGAGGCTGACTTCATACAGGAACTTCTTAGGAAAACAGATAAGAAGTTAGCAATATCCTTTAACTCTACTTTCCGCTATATAGATGACGTTCTTTCACTAAACAATTCAAAATTTGGTGACTATGTGGAACGCATCTATCCCATCGAATTGGAGATAAAGGATACTACAGATACAGTTAAGTCGGCTTCATATCTTGACTTACATCTAGAAATTGACAATGAGGGTCGGTTGAAAACAAAACTTTACGATAAAAGACATGATTTCAGCTTTCCAATTGTGAACTTTCCATTTCTAAGTAGCAACATTCCAGCAGCACCTGCATACGGGGTATATATCTCCCAATTGATACAATATTCCCGTGCATGCATTTCCTATCATGATTTTCTTGATAGAGGGTTACTGCTCACAAGGAAGCTATTAAACCAAGAGTTCCAAATGGTGAAGTTGAAATCATCCCTTCGTAAATTTTACGGACGCCATCACGAGTTGTTGACCGTTATGGAATAACCGTTTCACAAATGATATCGGATATGTTCCTTACGTCGTAACTACAATCCCCTTCCTTTTCATGAATGTGACATACCGAATTAGACTATTTACCGGATTTGTAATCACATAAGCAACACGACGTGTGCCACATGTGGAGCAGGATCTGCTTACCCTTCCGGAGCACCTGAGATCACCCCTGGTTTTTGGTGGGGTTCGTGTTTATTCTTTAGTTTTCCATGTTGTGTCATTTTCGCTATTGTTTTTCTGTTTGTCTTTTTCATTCTTAGCCATAGCGTTGTCAGTTTGTTTTAGATTTATGAGTTTGACTGTCCCTTTGGTATCTTTCGTCCCTCTTGTAATACATGAATACCATTATGCACTATCATCTTAACTTTGGTAAACAAGGCATATATACCAGCTAAAATAAACCTATGGCAAGCAGTTTAGCTATTTATTCGAATTTCAAATTATCTCAAATTATTTCATAATATATGAGATATCTTATATAACATATAAGATTTTTATAAGATATCTAATTTGATATATGAGATATCTTATATAATTTAATTTTTTAAAGCTATCTTATATTATATGAGATATCTTATATATTTAATAAGATATCTTATAAAGTTTAAAAACTATAAGATATCTTATTAAATATATAATATATCTTATATACTTATAAGATATCTTATATACTTATAAGATATCTTATATACTTATAAGATATCTTATATACTTTATAAGATATCTTCTAAAGTTTATAAGATATCTCATTAAGTATATGAAATATCTTATCAAAAATGTGTATACAAGATATCTTATATAGTTTATTGGATATCATCTTAAGAAAATTATATAAAATATATTATATGAATTATCTTATAATTTCTATACGATGTCTCTAATAATATATCTAATATGATTTATAAGATATCTTAAATAATCTTTTTTATAAGATATCTTCTATAAATATATATCTTATATAATAAAGAAGATATCTAATATCGATTATAAGATATCTTATAAAGTATATAAGATATCTTCTAATATACTTTATATAAGATGTCTTATATATAGTTCATAATATATATCATATAGTTTATAAGATATATGATAAAGAAAACTATATGAGATATCTTATAAACTATAAAAGATATCTCATAAACTTTATAACATATCTCATGAACTATGTAAGATATCTTATAAACTTTATAAGATATCTTACAAACTATATAAGATATCTTACAAACTATATAAGATATCTAATGAACTATCATATAAGATATCTTATAAAGTTTATGAGATATCTTGAAGTTAGATTGAATAGCAAAATGACATGCCGTATTAACCACTGAAAAAAAAAACGCTGGGGCTCATTTCATGAATGGTCTATCATCAACATTATTTTCAAAAACGCGCAAACTTTTGTCTTTTGAGGAAATAGAGCAAAATTTAAAATAATTTCTTTTACAAAACAAGTTTTAATCAGGTTACATAACCGGCTGTGCTGGGCGATCTGCTTTTATAAGATCGGCACCCATTAAAATTTATTCATCAATGTTGTATCAAAATTTGAATTTGTTCTTTGCCGAGGTCTGCTTTGACACCAATTTTGACAAAACGCATGTTTGCAATGCTGAGCGATCCACTTTTGCGAATAAGATATCTTATAATATACTTTATATAAGATGTCTTATATATAGTTCATAATATATATCATATAGTTTATAAGATATATGATAAAGAAAACTATATGAGATATCTTATAAACTATAAAAGATATCTCATAAACTTTATAACATATCTCATGAACTATGTAAGATACAGCCTCTAAGGATTAATTAACTAAATAACGATGACGCTTTAGTTATCTACTTTGTATAATGTCAACAGCTTAGAGCAGTCTTTGATCAACATTATTTATATTATAATGTAGATGTTCGATTAAAAACTATAGTTTTACTCTAAATATAATTTCAAGTTAAAGGCTGACTGTGCTTTAATGCTTTCATTTATTCGAATTTTATATCAATTACTGCAATTTGTAATGTAGTTAGATGAAAATATGCTTATTGTTATGCGTTTACTTTTCTACATTTGTTAGAGGTATAGGGGGAGGGCTGAGATCTCATAAACACGTTTAACCCCGCCGCATTTTTGCACCTGTCCCAAGTCAGGAGCCTCTGGCCTTTGTTAGTCTTGTATTATTTTAGTTTTAGTTTCTTGTGTACAATTTGGAAATTAGTATGGCGTTCATTATCACTGAACTAGTATATATTTGTTTAGGGGCCAGCTGAAGGACGCCTCCGGATGCCGGAATTTCTCGCTACATTGAAGACCTATTGGTGACCTTCTGCTGTTGTTTTTTTCTATGGTCGGGTTGTTGTCTCTTTGACACGTTCCTCATTTCCATTCTCAATTTTATTATAAAAAAATCTCATATTAAAGTCGGTTTGATAAATGATATTATAAATATATAGATATGTAGATGTCTACTTTTGTTTATTATATATCGTATATTTTTGTTGATCAAGGTGTCGGTGAATGTTACCAAACAATGGCTGAATATTTATGCCTACGATTAAACACTTGGAATGCAGTTGTGCACCAGATCCACCGAATCAACATTTCTGAGGACATCGTCAAATGATTAGTGCCTTAAAAATGCAATTTTGAAAAAAATATACATTATTAGTAAACGGCAGGGATGATTTCAGGTGTTTTCAAATGGGTCCCGTGACTACATCAAATTGGGAATTTTTACCCCAATTGGGAATTTTTTATGCATACAATCTAAAACGAAATAATATCATTTTCCTGGCCTATAAAAACGGAAAATGTATTTTAAGTTTCACCTGTACACTGATTGGATTCAGACCAGGGAAGTTGCAAACAAAAAATTCTCTGAAACCGATATTATCAAGATGCTTGATTTCTTGATTGACAACATATATATTTGTAACGTTCGGAGGACGTGTTTTTCAACAGACTGTCGGCATCCCAATGGGAACAAACTGTGCCCCTCTACTTGCCGACTTGTTTCTTTATTATTATGAGGCTGACTTCATACAGGAACTTCTTAGGAAAACAGATAAGAAGTTAGCAATATCCTTTAACTCTACTTTCCGCTATATAGATGACGTTCTTTCACTAAACAATTCAAAATTTGGTGACTATGTGGAACGCATCTATCCCATCGAATTGGAGATAAAGGATACTACAGATACAGTTAAGTCGGCTTCATATCTTGACTTACATCTAGAAATTGACAATGAGGGTCGGTTGAAAACAAAACTTTACGACAAAAGACATGATTTCAGCTTTCCAATTGTGAACTTTCCATTTCTAAGTAGCAACATTCCAGCAGCACCTGCATACGGGGTATATATCTCCCAATTGATACAATATTCCCGTGCATGCATTTCCTATCATGATTTTCTTGATAGAGGGTTACTGCTCACAAGGAAGCTATTAAACCAAGAGTTCCAAATGGTGAAGTTGAAATCATCCCTTCGTAAATTTTACGGACGCCATCACGAGTTGTTGACCGTTATGGAATAACCGTTTCACAAATGATATCGGATATGTTCCTTACGTCGTAACTACAATCCCCTTCCTTTTCATGAATGTGACATACCGAATTAGACTATTTACCGGATTTGTAATCACATAAGCAACACGACGTGTGCCACATGTGGAGCAGGATCTGCTTACCCTTCCGGAGCACCTGAGATCACCCCTGGTTTTTGGTGGGGTTCGTGTTTATTCTTTAGTTTTCCATGTTGTGTCATTTTCGCTATTGTTTTTCTGTTTGTCTTTTTCATTCTTAGCCATAGCGTTGTCAGTTTGTTTTAGATTTATGAGTTTGACTGTCCCTTTGGTATCTTTCGTCCCTCTTGTAATACATGAATACCATTATGCACTATCATCTTAACTTTGGTAAACAAGGCATATATACCAGCTAAAATAAACCTATGGCAAGCAGTTTAGCTATTTATTCGAATTTCAAATTATCTCAAATTATTTCATAATATATGAGATATCTTATATAACATATAAGATTTTTATAAGATATCTAATTTGATATATGAGATATCTTATATAATTTAATTTTTTAAAGCTATCTTATATTATATGAGATATCTTATATATTTAATAAGATATCTTCTAAAGTTTATAAGATATCTCATTAAGTATATGAAATATCTTATCAAAAATGTGTATACAAGATATCTTATATAGTTTATTGGATATCATCTTAAGAAAATTATATAAAATATATTATATGAATTATCTGATAATTTCTATACGATGTCTCTAATAATATATCTAATATGATATATAAGATATCTTAAATAATCTTTTTTATAAGATATCTTATATAAATATATATCTTATATAATAAAGAAGATATCTAATATCGATTATAAGATATCTTATAAAGTATATAAGATATCTTATAATATACTTTATATAAGATGTCTTATATATAGTTCATAATATATATCATATAGTTTATAAGATATATGATAAAGAAAACTATATGAGATATCTTATAAACTATAAAAGATATCTCATAAACTTTATAACATATCTCATGAACTATGTAAGATATCTTATAAACTTTATAAGATATCTTACAAACTATATAAGATATCTTACAAACTATATAAGATATCTAATGAACTATCATATAAGATATCTTATAAAGTTTATGAGATATCTTGAAGTTAGATTGAATAGCAAAATGACATGCCGTATTAACCACTGAAAAAAAAAAACGCTGGGGCTCATTTCATGAATGGTCTATCATCAACATTATTTTCAAAAACGAGCAAACTTTTGTCTTTTGAGGAAATAGAGCAAAATTTAAAATAATTTCTTTTACAAAACAAGTTTTAATCAGGTTACATAACCGGCTGTGCTGGGCGATCTGCTTTTATAAGATCGGCACCCATTAAAATTTATTCATCAATGTTGTATCAAAATTTGAATTTGTTCTTTGCCGAGGTCTGCTTTGACACCAATTTTGACAAAACGCATGTTTGCAATGCTGAGCGATCCACTTTTGCGAATTCAAATACTCCCATAACATTTTATTCAATTGAATCCGGCTGCTAAAATTGTTTACCTCAAGTTCAATGTTGACATAATTAAATTGTTGTTAATAAAATGCGATCGTAGTCAGTATTCTTATCCGGATTTTACTACGTTTTGACGACAAACTATGACAAATTATAGTTGCCGTAATCGGTGACTGAAACTTTTCCGGAATTACCGATTTTTATTTTATTTTCCTGAATTGGGAATTTATATTCACAAACATTTTTTGGGGCCGCTGGCAGATTTAAGGGCCGCTGAGCGGCCCTAAACTATATAGTGGAATCATCCCTGCTACCACATGAACATCACATAGAAACAGACTAAAAATGTTGTGTTTTCAGTTACTAGACCATTACTTGCATGTATAATACTAACATATTACCCTATATTCACATGATCAATTATAAATGGAAATTTTGGTCCAATTTTAACACCTTGACTGATTTTGGTTAAAATGATTAAAAAAATATTGGAGTTATCTCCCCTTAAATGGTAATTACTATTGCTTTTCAACCAAATTATATCTTGAAATGTCCAGAATTTGAGTGATTGAAGTCCCTAAACAATATAAACAATTAAATTTAGATCTCAAAATTAAGATAATTAGTTTGATCAATTGCAACCTTTCTACTTATTGACACAAACATGACAAGGCACTGCTTATTTTCATAAAGAGGACTTTAAAACATAAGTCAATCTAACCCCTACACATTTTCAGATTAAAAACTGAAAACGCACCATTTTTGCCTGAATCTCATGCAAGACTAGCAAGACATACACATACATTTAGATATACATTACAGCTCTTCTATAAAAGCATGCAAAGCAAACCTTTGACCAACTTGCTTGCTATGTTTGCTGGGATGTTTGAAAACAAAAGGTAGGTAATATGTTTCAGTCTGTTTACAGTACTACATACTGGAATGTGATTGGACAATAAACATTTACTTCATTTCATGTCAATTTGTATTGTCCCATCAAATCCCAGTATATATAAAACCAGACTGAAAACTCCACCTACCTATTGTATGCAAACATCCTAGCAAACATAGCAAGCAAGTTTATGAAAGGTTTGCTTTGTTTGCTTTTATAGAAGAGCTGTAAAAACATACATTGGAATTCACAACCATGCAAATAGATGTAAAAGTAAACAAAGACTGCATGGGTATTTAAATTCATACATATCATATAGCAGGCCTAATATTAAGGTGGTAACCAACACCTGGACTAAAAAAAAATGATTTGGCTCGTTTAATTTTTATAAAATTTTGTCAAATTGTTTTCTTTGACCCTTTGAAACAAGAGTGCACACGCTGAAATGTCTCGCCTTCTATACTAATCATTGATTTTATATTGATAGTCCTAAGTATAAAGCTTAGTTTTATTACAACTGTCTCATAAACTTAACATTAACCAAGATAACTAAACAAAGACCAATGAACCTTGAAAATGAGGTCAAGGTCAGATGAACCATGCCAGGCAGACATGTACAGCTAACAATGCTTCTATACAACATATATAGTTGACCCATTACTTATAGTTTAAGAAAAATAGACCAAAACACAAAAACTTAACACTGTGCAATGAACCGTGAAAATGAGGTCAGCGTCAAATAAAACCTGCGTGACTGACATAAAGATCATAAAATATTTCCATACACCAAATATAGTTGACCTATGGCATACAGTATTAGATAAAAAGACCAAAACTCAAAAACTTAACTTTGACCACTGAACCATGAAAATGAGGTCAAGGTCACATGACATCTGCCCGCTAGACATGTACACCTTACCATCATTCCATACAACAAATATAGTAGACCTATTGCATATAGTATGAGAAAAACAGACCAAAACACAAAAATTTAACTATAACCACTGAACCATGAAAATGAGGTCAAGGTCAGATGACACCTGCCAGTTGGACATGTACACCTTACAGTCCTTCCATACACCGAATATACTAGCCCTATTGCTTATAGTATCTGAGATATGGACTTGACCACCAAAACTTAACCTTGATCACTGATCCATGAAATGAGGTCGAGGTCAAGTGAAAACTGTCTGACAGATATGAGGACCTTGCAAGGTACGCACATACCAAATATAGTTATCCTATTACTTATAATAAGAGAGAATTCAACATTACAAAAAAATTGAACTTTTTTTTCAAGTGGTCACTGAACCATGAAAATGAGGTCAAGGACATTGGACATGTGACTGACGGAAACTTTGTAACATGAAGCATCTATATACAAAGTATGGAGCATCCTGGTCTTCCACCTTCTGAAATATAAAGCTTTTAAGAAGTGAGCTAACACCGCCGCCGCCGTAGCCGCCGCCGCCGGATCACTATCCCTATGTCGAGCTTTCTGCAAACAAAAGTTGCAGGCTCGACAAAAATCATAAAAAATCAAAAAACTTCATCACTTTCTCAGAAAAATTGGCTAGATATATGGAAGTTAGACAAATACTAATTCTGATCATTGAGAAGCTTAATATTTCCTTGACAATACAATGTGATTAAAACTTTTAGCTGATTTTACAGAGTTATCACCCTGATGTGTTAGGTACCATCTTAAAGGCTGTACTTAGGTGAGGTTTTGGAATTTCTGTCAAATGTTCGGACTCCTTGGTATTTTTCCATACAGTACAGACAGTACAATGTAAAATATTTTGCCCCATAACACCCATTTATTTTTTTCATATCAGACTTAAAAGCTCATGAAAGGTCATTTACCAAAATTTTAGAAGATTCTTGATTTTCTTTCTTGTGTTTTGAGACCCAAATAATACCAATGCAAATATATGGTAAAAGTCTGAGTCAGTCTTTTCCCGCCATATTTTATATCTCAAATATATCGAAAAGGAGGTCCATGACATATCAATATTTTTAGCTTATCTTTATCCTTAATTGATGCTCTACCAGCTTATAGTATCAATTTTAATTTCTTAATTTTTACCTAACCTCACCTAAGTACATCCTTAATACACAACAAAGGGACTATAACTGACATTTTAGGCTTTTAACTAAGAATTCATGCATTGATCATGTTGTCATATATTGAAGAGCCATGAAAACTAAAATTACAATATAGGTTGAAAACAATTTGTAAATAATTTGGCTTCAATTAAAATTTATGTTGAACCAGAAAAGGTCTATATTTCAGCAAGACAAAATAAGAAATCTTAGTTTTTCCCTTTGAAATTTTTTTATAAGAGTCAAGTGAATCTTTTTACACGATAATTTGTACAAAAAGTACTATACATTTTTAGTCGTGTTTTTCTTGGGTGGTTATTGGCAGTAAGTGATCGATTTTTTTTAGCCTGTCCCTTAAATGAACAAGCCAACTTACTTATTACTACCCTCCAGTTTGGCGATAATGAACTAGGCCAGATAATCATAGTATGCCCAATTGTATCCCACATGGACTAATCTAGATGCTGAACCCTACCATTAGATCCTTATCATATTTTTTAACTACTTGCAAACCATATAATATACATGTATATGGTCCGCAAGTAGTCAAAAGTACCTGAGAGCTACGTACAGCTCCTCACCTAGGACAAAGTATATGCCACATGACAATGTATGCTGCATGACAAAGTATGCCAGACTTTACCTTATTCCTAACAGATCCTTACCTCATTGTCAGGATTGTGGTAAGCTATTTTGAGCGTGTCCATGGCCCTGATCATGGCATGCATGGCCATGAAGATATTTTGGTAGACAATTTTAATGAACCCTCGTTTGTCATCGTCAGAGTATCCTGCTCCATGGATAATTCTCATCTGTTTTATAAATGTACTTTTTCCACTTTCTCCTGTCCCTGTAAAAAGAAGAAAAATGTTGTTAATTGACCAAAAAGCATTATTTTTACCATTTTCTCCTGTCCCTAAAATGTGAAGACAACTTTTGTTAATTATCCCAAAGCATTATTCATGTTATTTTTACCATTTTCTCCTATCCCTAAAAAGTGAAGAAAAATTTTGGTCAATTATCATAATTATTGATAAGCATTATTGTACCATTTTCTCCAGTCTGTACTGTACATATCTAAATTTATACAGAGTGTTTGACCAAATATAAATATATGTGTAGTTCTTGTTACTAAAGTGAATCTTGAACTTTTTCCCCCATTTCTGAAAAATCCTTTTTTTTACAATCCTTTTCATTGGCGGATCCAAAAAGGGGGGGGGGGGATGGGGGGAGGGTTGCGGGGGTTGGAACCCCCTTTTTTTGGCCAATCGATGCATTTGAATGGGGACATATAGTTGGAACCCCCCTTTGTCCTCGGTTGGGAACCCCCCTTTTTAAAAATGGCTGGATCCGCCCCTGCTTTTCATGAAATTTCAATACATAAATTCAAAGACTTTTGTCATCTGAATTTTCATTTTTTCGGAGCAAAATTTTAAGCTGGTTTTATTATTTAGAACAAACATGCTACACCTGGTGAAAGACGGCCATTATAAGTATTTACTAGGAATTAAAATACAACTAAAAATTGTTATGTTTTTCTCTAATTTTTTAAATTATAGAAAAACATAATAATTCTGTTTATTTTCTAACCAAACCTATAGAAAACAGCAAACTTCGAATTCTAGTAAGGGTGTGTAAAGTTAAAAAATCGGTCTTGGAGAACACATTTTCATTTTTGGACTTTTGAACCCCCCTCTAAGAAAAAAATCAAGACCCACTGACCCTATTTTTCTTCAGGATGTAACTGCAACCACACATATTTTTGGTCTTAATGTTTTAATAAGATATCTTAAAACCATTATTTTTGTGATTTGGCCTTAGATAATATTTGTGTATTAAAATGACATGCTATTTATTAATCAATATAATTGCCTGGTTACACCTAACTAATACCTGGTATTATACTAATTACTACTCAGTATTTATCAATGGACAACCTCATCTCTTACTTAGACTGGACATTTTGTTCCAATCATTTAGAGGGTTTTTCAAGGGCCTGCCCCCCCTTTTTTCAATATAATTGCCTGGTTACACCTAACTAATACCAGGTATTATACTAATTACTAAACAGTATTTATCGATGGACAACCTCATCTCTTACTTTGACTGGGCATTTTGTTCCAATCATTTAGAGGGTTTTTCAAGGGCCTGTCCCCCCTTTTTTCAATATAATTGCCTGGTTACACCTAACTAATACCATCATTTCGAGGGTTTTTCAAGGGCCTGTTCTCCCCTTTTTCAATATAATTGCCTGGTTACACCTAACTAATACCAGGTATTATACTAATTACTACTCAGTATTTATCAATGGACTCCCTCTTCCCTTATATGGACTGGACATTTTGTTTCTACTGATGATTCCCTTATTTTTATATGGTCCCTTTATAGCTTGCGGTTTGGTGTGAACGTACTTTTATCAGGGAAAAAAATTAACCGTCGCCCAGTCGCCAATGGCGACCAGAAATTGACCTGGGCGATCTTTTTACTCAGCTGTGGTAGCCCACATGGCGAATTGAAAACAAGTTCTTGACTGACTGAAATCCGCCATTTACCGTGACTCCAAGTACTGGCTACTTCACGGACAAAAATTTAAATTGAAAAAGAAAAATCTTTTTAAAATGTATTGCATCAAAATCACGGTCGCGATAAACAAGGATGTCAAATCAGTGTTTACCTGTGACTAAATATAGTTCACATTAATTCAGATCTTTGATTGGTCGTCTATTTAAAGTCAGAATGTATTGTATGCTTGCAAGGATAACAATAGAGGTGTTCCGATGGTCATTAACAATTAACAATATGAAGCAATCACGGTTTTGGCTTCAAGAAAGCGAAGAAAGTCAGGGAAGATGACAATAGCATGTCATGAAGTAATATCAGTCAAATAAAAGAAAGTATGATATATATAAGGCTGTTAAAAATCTGGAAAACAGTACCTTTTGTAGTTACATTTTTAAAGCCCACGTGGTGTACAGAGAAAGAAGGTCAAAAACGAAAGTAGAGTATTGTCACCACAACAAATAAATCATAGTGAATACTTCTCATAGCAATTCTGAATGACGCGTCCAATTCAATTACCCTGCGTCCAGGAGGTGTATACAGGTTTCAACAAGAACCCTAAATTCAGATGACAGAAGGCTGTGAACTTAATTTTTACAAAAATTTGACTGTTTGAAAAATTATTTTAAGAAATTTATGAAATAAAATAAATTGGGAATGTCACTGAGTTTGCCCATGGAACAGGAATGGTGCCCTGCCTGCATATCACGTTAAAAAGGGCATAACTTAAGCTGTAAAAGGGATGCTACCCAAATTTGTACATGATCTGAGTTTAGTTGCTATAATACATTGTAGTCTGCACAGTAAGCCACGAGTTCGATGCCCCAGACTAGTCAAATTGCATTCGGACTACACAGCTACTTTTGCATACAATGTAGGTACTATTTCTGTACTTAAAATCTGTATTACTGGAAATTTACTTTTGATTCTTTATTTAATTTAATTATTTCTTTACTTTAAAATTATTATACTATTTACGTACCTGTATTTTACAGTACTTGCATAAATTGATTTGTCATTAAAATTTTGGTACAGAAATAATACTAAAAGCAACCACAATATTCCATGTTTGAACATCATAATTTTAAGAGATTTGAAATAGACATGCTTTCAAAATACTGAAAATGTAATGTTGTAACCAAAAATATGTAGTACTTAAATTTTAAATTTTCAAGTACAAATCAAGTTCTGTAAAATACAGGTACCTAAATATTACTATAATTTTAAAGTAACAAAAAAGTACTGAATACTAAAAGTAGATTTCCAGTACTACAGATTTTTGGAACAGAAATAATACCTATGCAAAAGTAGCTGTGTAGTATCAGTAAGTTTTGCAAACTTTGTTTGGCCCAATAACAAAAATGTCAGAATATTGGTCTTGGGACTAATAGTTGAAAAAGTTTTTGGTGCAGACTGTTATAAGCATAGTTTAGGCCACAATTAAAAATATTTTGGTTTGCCCAAACCCTACCCAAAGGTTGAGACAGTGGGTAGGTAGGTAGGCATTTTCTTTTCTTTTTTTCAAAAAGAGAAATTGAAGTATCAGGTGTTTATTAGTCTTCATGCCTATTTGATTAAAAAAAAACTTCTTCAAATCAGGACAATAAAAGAATTTGAGTAGACAGCTTTTTTCTGGGTAGGTAGCATTTGGGCAAACAAACCTATTCTTTTTTATGGCCTTATAAGTTTCATAACATATAGTAGAGCCAAACTAAAGTAAGAGAATACTTGTAAAGGAAAACAACTCTAAAATGGTGCGAATCCACCAAAATTCTAACTTGATTTGTATTTTGTGGTATTTAGCATTGTGTCGTATTAGTTTCATAACATTTGTTGGAGGCCAACTGAAGATACATTGTAGAGAACAGACACTAAAATTTCAGCATTTTTTTTCATTTGTAAAGGGGCCTAACTCAAAAACAATAAAAGTGATGAAACCAAAGTTCAAACTCGATCGACGTTTGTGGTAATAAGCATTGTGTAAAAATTTCATAACATTATTTTGTTGAGGTAAACTAAAGTTAGAATACAGAAAGCAATTTAGGGAAGTACAAACGAACTAGCGGATGTATGTACAGACGACAAGAGTTCAACTTAAGGTCAGGGTTTAAACTTAGGTCAGTCAGGTAACTGGAACCACACATATACTTTTATATGGCCTAATAATAATTTGAACCAATATGCTTATCATTATATACAGTAACTCATACATGTGGCACAGATGGTAATGTATATAATCGGTTCTGCAATGAAAACCGTGAGAGGATTTTCTGGTTATGGTTGAGTGGAGTAATTTTCAACGCTTCGAAAGGTATGTACATTTCTAAATCGCAATTTTTAAATCCAACTGATCAACATATTAAAAATCGCTATGCTGTGGTGAATACTTTAATGAAGTGGCACATGTATCATTTACTGTTGTGCATGGAGTAAAACTCCTACAAAATCAATCGTCCCATATGTAATTGCTGAAAAAAGTGACATTTAAATTTTGAGATGGTTCTATTTTAACAGACCTAACAGACCTACAAGTTCTAATTTTTGTTTTCTTTCTGTCAACAGGATTGAATAGCGTTTTTTGCGTCGATTACACTGCCTGAAGTTGATAGACGTCTTTATAAATCTAAAAACTGTCAAATTTCATTATTTCATGTGTGAGGGGATCGGTTCTGATTGAGAACATCGTGAATGCGTGAGGGGAAATGCAAACATTTTTTAATCTTTAACCTTGTGACTTTTCTTCTCTCAGTGAAAAATCAGGGTAATGCATTTATAGCACGTCACCTTTTGATTCAGAACATAATTTGAATATATATTAATCGCAACATTACATAAATCACTGTTTCAAAACTCTCCTATCAACAATTCACAGGTCAGGCAGTAAAACTATGTAATAACCCTAAATGTTGTACAGGTTTTTTAACATGAAGAGAATACACACATGCCCTTCTGTGATCTTATAATCACATTGAATAGATACAAGTTGTGATGTAGAGCCATAAGAGAGGGACTGTCAAACCACCTAGGGGTCTGCTCGCGTATTCGGAAGAAGAATAACTCATAGATTGAAAATAAACTGACAATAATCACAATACTGAATACAAATGTAGATAAGTTGTGATGTAGAGCCATAAGAGAGGGACAGTCATGCTCATAGATTGAAATTAAACTGACAACGCCATGGCAAATAAAATAAAAAGGCAGACAGACAGACAATTAATAGTACACAAGACACAAGAATGTCATGTGAATTCATCTTCTGAAGAAGCTGACATAAGCATAGTACAGAAAGGCAAGTAGCAATTATGTCTTCAGATCTCAGTAAAATGAATAGACGAAGCAATTGGTCCTTCAATATTAAAGCAAAACATCACAAGAAGAAATGCTTGGTATCTTCAGCAAAAATAAAATAGACACACACTGAAACAGTTTTCTCTGGATTTTTTGTTTTATAGAAACAATGTTGTTTTATTAATAATATTAAGTTTTAAGAATGTAAATATTGAATCATTTCAGATTAAGCATTAGAATAATAATATAATCTGGGTAAATATATGATTAATCACTGGGTTAACTATTGTGTCACCGGTATTTTTACCACAGAAAAGGTAATGTATTCCATATACTGAAAGCCAAGATGGCGTCCATAATAACAAAATGTAAAATCGAGTTTAAACTGATGCTACGTGTATTTTAATTGTGTCAGCCACATAGTATATGTGTTCATGGACCAAACCGCCGATGGGGCCATCTATCGCGACGAAAATACCGAAATAAACACAAAAACCAAAATGAACATTTAGCATAATTATTCAAAATGGCGTCTCTGTGTATCAACCTTTTGCATTAAAAAAGATGCGGCATATTCGTTTTATACCGGTTATTGGGACAAGTGTCGAGTGCATAACTTACCCAATAATAAAAGTTTTAATTCCCTCCTTGCATCTCTTTTATCTTTCCGTAGTTGTTTTTCTATTTCTGTATTAATTCGTTTTTGCTCTTTCGCTTCTTCGCTTAGACAGCACGCCATTTTCATTTCAACTTAGCCTTACTTTAATTCAGGCCGAGCTATCTCCCTATCCTGTCTGACCCTTATCAGGCCCGGGGGTTAATCGTTACCCCGTGGCATCCAAAACATGAGAAATTTCTTGGGTTGAAAATGCCGTGAATTGTCACCGGTGAAATTGTTGTTTATCGGTATAGAGGCCCTTCAATCGATCCTTCCAACCAAAGGGTGTGACCATTTGCCGATAGCCTCCGAAAGAACGCATCGGGCGATATCAACCAGGCAAAATGCCAAATAGGAAATTATTTAGAACAGTTAGAAATATTTATTTATTTATCTGTTTCAATAAATAAGATTTGGGATTCTTTTTGGTTAAAACTACGCCCAGATTATTACAGGTTGCGTGTAAGTAAAATTGATGTAACAGCCAACAGCCTTGTATGTTATTATGGGATGCGAGGCTTCCAGTTGCATAAAAAATGAGCCGGTTTCATTCACAGAAATTTTATCGTAATTTATGAATTACGCGATCGAATATATTGACACATATATATTTTGTGTTAAATGAATGTTGAATATAATGATTGTGTTAATTTTTAATTGAAATAAAAAAAAGTATATATTTGTTTATAAAGACTGTTAATTAAAAAATAACAAATAAAGGAAAAGCCGACAAATGCATTAATTCAGATCGGTAAACATATAATTCTTTTTTTTTCCAATGCAGCCGGGAAATGTTCGAAAAAAGTTGCAGATTAAAGGATACAATTACTATTCTTATTAAATTCATTTAATCAAAATTGACATATTATTAAATTCAATTAATAAAAATAAAAATTAATTGAAATTTAAGTTATCAAAAGTTTAAAGTGGTACAATCATTGCTGTATCATTATCTACAATTAAAATCTTGGACTATATTAATCTTATACATTGTATATGATAATATGTCTCAGTAAAAACAAAAGCCGCTCGAATTGTATTCGTGATCTATAATTTAATGCGCGCACCTTCTGAATTTAGTGTTTTCTTTGACGTCCGCGTGACACGGTGTCTTCTATGACGTTCGCGTGACAAAAGGTATCTTCTATGAGGTTCGCAATTTTACCGATGTTTTCGTAATTCAAGAAGAGGACATGAAAAGTGCAATGTAGGATAAACAAATTAATTAATTGACATCCCAACATTAATTTAGAAAATATAAACTACCCGGTAAAGGCTGGTATATATATACGTATGCGTTTATAGAATGTTTTTTTTTAAGCGGCATTTTAGTGTTGTTTCCTAAACAAATTAACAATACATGCAATATAAATAAGTCTGTAGCTGGCATGTCAGTTAACTGCTAGTAGTCTGTTGTTATGTATGTATTATTGTCATTTTGTTTATTTTCTTTGGTTACATCTTCTGACATCAGACTCGGACTTCTCTTGGACTGAATTTTAATGTGCGTATTGTTATGCGTTTACTTCTCTACATTGGCTAGAGGTATGGGGGAGGGTTAAGATCTCACAAACATGTTTAACCCCGCCGCATTTTTTGCGCCTGTCCCAAGTCAGGAGCCTCTGGTCTTTGTTAGTCTTATATTATTTTATTTTTAGTTTCTTGTGTTCAATTTGGAAATTAGTATGGCGTTCATTATCACTGAACTAGTATATATTTGTTTAGGGGCCAGCTGAAGGACGCCTCTGGGGGCGGGAATTTCTCGCTACATTGAAGACCTGTTGGTGACCTTCTGCTGTTGTTTTAGGTTTTTTTTCTATGGTCGGGTTGTTGTCTCTTTGGCACATTCCCCATTTCCATTCTCAATTTTATAACAATACATGCAATATAAATAAGTCTAGAATTATGTGTTTATCAGGACAAAATTGAAATGGCTAGAAATTTCGAGTGCCACTCGAAAATGATGGTAAATTGGTTATGGACTTAAACCTTGTATTTCTGTATTCTTTATGTTTATGCCATATTTCTATATTCTGGCCAGTATTCCTTATTTTTCATATTTTAGAAGTGGCGGATCCAAAAGGGGGGGGGTACGGGGGTTGGAACCTCTCCTGTTTTGGACGATCAATGCATTTGAATGGGGACATGCAGTTGGAACCCCCTTTTATTTGGACGATCAATGCATTTGAATGGGGACATGTATTTGGAACCCCCCTTTTGTCCTGGGTTAGAAACCCCCTTTTTATAATTGCTGGATCCGCCCCTGCACCTCATTATTCTCTTTATTTCTGTATTTTTCGTCGATTTTTCTCTATTCTTTATATTTGTATTCATTATTCTCTATTCTATATACCCCCATCTACACCCTCATGGACACTGCGAGAGTTGTTGGAAAGGTCCTTAACGTACAGAAAGCCTTGCAGCTGCACAGCCACTCTCTTTACACCATGCATCAGATTTACCGCCCCCAATCTGAATGGACGTGAGTGTGAATTAATAGATAAAGGCAACAGTGGTATACCGCTGTTCGAAATTCATTAATCGATTGAGAAAATAAAAATCCGGGTTACAAACTAAAAGTAACTGAGGGAAACAAATAAAAAATAAGAGAAGAACTACGACACGACAGAACATTACATTAAAATGTAACACACTCAGAAAAGAACTATAATATAACACCACTGGCCGTTTTCTGGCTTGGTACTGGACATTTTAAGAAAAAAATGGTGGATTGAACCTGGTTTTGTGGCATGCCAAACCTCCCGCTTTTATGGCAATGTTAAATATAACATTAAAATGACAAGACTACAATACAAATAAATGGTAGTTCATATAGGACAGAGAAACACACGAATAATAGCAAAAAAAGCTAACAGACCCACACAGCCAATTGTAGCACGCCGGTTTTACTGCCGATTGAAAGGAGACCAGCAGTGACCATAATTCTATTCCCAAGACTCCCTTGGTATTCCCCAACAGTGAACAATGCTTCTGTTTGTTTTGGCTTTGGGTATACCGGACTAAGCATATATTGATGCATCAAAAACAATATATATTTATAAAAATACGAAGATGTATTATCACTGGTATATATGATTCACGATGTAACAACTCTGTACAAGAGAGAGAAAAAAACCGACAACCACTGAATTACAGACTTTTGACTAGGGACAGGAACTACATTTGCATTGTCATTTCGGGACCTGTTATAGCTGACTATGCGATATGGGCTTTGGTCATTGTTGAAGGCTGTACGGTGGCTTAAACAGACCTTTTAAGGGCTACCAATATATGTTTCAAGAAGAGTCTGAAATCGGTGCATGGTATTAGTTACAAGTGTGACCTATAGTCCCTTTACACAATGGTTTAACAGTACAACTAGAAAGGCCGGCCTAACTCATCAGATGGATGGATACAAAGCTGAAATAGGCTAGTAAAGGGAACGACCACAAGAACTACCAGTAACTTAAAAAAGGGGGGATTTTTTTTTCTCCTAAAAGATATTCTGATTCTCAATTTGAGGGAAACAAATATTGTGGTCTTGCAGATGACAGAAAAAATATACTGAATCCAGATTTCCCAATCTCTCATAACGTTTATTTTTGTGAGAAAAAAAATATATGATTTGATTGATGGCGTCGAAAAACTTTTCCGACTCAGACAAGAACCATACCCCCCTAGAAGTTAATTGATTGATCCCTGAAGTGAATAAATTTTTTTAATCCACTTCTGTATCTGTATCTGTAGTGGTACGTGTAGAATCCTGTTTAGGCTTTTATACACGGTGGAGAAGAGCACCGTTGTTATGGGCGGTGTTCTTGTAGAGCGGTCTTAAATGCCCCTACAGAGCCTGCATGCACCACTTTATATGGTCGTTGGTTCCAGTGAATAGTTGTTAGCTATGTGGATCTTTTTGTCAAAGATGGGAAATTGCATCGAGTTTTTATTGATAAATTGTTGTTTATATATATTTGTTAACGCTTATTTGAAAAGATTCATTGTTTATTTCTGATCTATGGAAGAAATATACAATTCTGACTTGTTCGTGTCAGAGACCTGACTGAACTATTTGTAGCTTAAACTTTACTTTACGTTATTTAGTTCTATTATAAATTTATGGTAATATAATTGCAAGCTACAAGATAATTAAACAATCATGGTGCCCAAAATTTTAGCTTTGTATACAATGAAAGATCATGCAAAGGACTACAAAATAAAACACAGTAAGGAATAATTATAATGATTAAAGTTCATTAAAAAAAACATGAATACATTTTTAAACAAAGTAACATAATTATAAACCACATCAAAAGTGACCTGGAGGAATTACATAATTCTATAGTCCTAGGTCTATGGGAGACAACTCCTGATCGATTTTATTATATTTTCTTTTCAAACTACAAAAAATGTACATTGATTCTTTCCAATCCAAGTACTTCTTTCGTTCTCAAAAAAAAGGGACTGCTATAATCTAGATGATATTGAAGTAAAAAACAAATCTTGAGATGAAATAATCCTAACAAATTTTATTTCATCAGATAACGCTAAATAAAAATGGAATTTGGAGAGTTTGATGTTAGTGTCCCTGAGCAAATTTAAACATATGTTATTTGCTGAGTTCAAGCAAAATGGATTAGACACAAGTTAATCATACTTATGAAGTCTTCTCCATAATACAAAATAAAATTACAATAATAGTATAATATAATGGGCATGCATATTTTACAAACAGTTTATAGAATATAACTAGCTATCATTGGTGAAAAGAAGAGGGAGAGAGAAAAAAAGAAAGACAAAGTTTGAAAAGTCATATATTTCTGTGATGATGACGTATGTGTTGTTGATGATGTTGATGACGATTATGATAATTTTCCGTGCCAGCAACAATAACGCTCTATCAAGGCACAAGCAACTGAATTTTCGGCTCTCCCTTGACACCATTTGCGAGTATAGTCTCGAGGAAACGATGATAGTCCGTCGGAAGGGGGCGATAAATGGCTGACCCGTATTAAGAGAGAGCCATATCTCTTGCACGTTAAAGACACCCTTGTAGATTTCGAAAAAGAGCAGGCTAATGCCGCTACAAGGCAGCACTCGCACCCGCAAAGTGGAAAGGGATTGATATAAGTTGCAAAACTTGTTTCCCAATCCACAATAAATAAATATGTTTAAACTAAGGCACAAGCAATCTGTTTGTACTTTTTATGAAATTTGAACATGCCAGTTTAAAAATTCATGTTCGATATGAATGCATTCTTCATAAAGAGCAAATGATTCAGGTTTGATTTGTACACATTTGGAGCTATGTGATGATTTTTTGATTCGAACACCTTCTTTGCATTGCGTTTTGAAAAGAAACATTAAATGATTTATGACATTTTAGTAAATGTGAAACTTCCTTCCTTTTTCAAAAAAGGTTGAGGTTTCACACTTGAACTTCAGTGAAGTCGTGATGGACGTGTAAACAAAAATCTTCACTACTGTTCGCGCTCGTGTTGGGTTGAAGATGGATACGAAATGATTTGGGGACCATTTTTTAAAGTTCAAAGTTAACACGTGATATTTTTGCTACATGATTGGCGTGTTTGATACTGCTGATTTTTTTTTCGAGAACCAGAAAATGTTAAAATAAATTCATTTTAGATCAATTTATATCAATCATGTGAATAATCTAGTTTTTTTGTATATTTATATATATATCATACTCAAGCGTCGTTATGATGACATTAATCAAGACTAAGCAACACGAACCCCGCCAAAAACTGGACAAACAGATCCTGTTCCACATGTGTCAGCCTTGGTGTTGCTCATGTCAGTGGCGTCGTAATAAGAATTGTCGTAAAGCTTACGTATATAAACGTTAACATACTATTAGGAATGTTTGCAGCAAGTTATGTGATATTAATGGGTATTTTTTTGCAATGAACTGAATGTGTGATATTTTCGTCACAACACAGCCTTTCTGGAAATGTATGTTCGTAGCCTCTCAAACTTCATCTATATATAGCGGAACGTGAAACAAACAATTACAGCCGACTCCATTGAATGTGAAAGCAAAGGTGATTTATTTTAACCATGAAGTCATTATTAGGTTAGGTAAACTACCCTCCTTTTAGAAGTAGCCTGTTCTACAGACAGATGGATTGGTTATCTGTCGGACTAGTCTCCTCTTAAAAAAGGCGAGTTTACCTTACCTAACTAATGACTTCACGGTTCAGCTAGCAAGCAAGCTAACCAAAGATATTATCTTTGCATACACACTCAATGGAATCAGCTGTAATGCTTAACTGTTTTTAATGTTTGTTTAGGGGCCATCTTCGCCTCCACGTCTCATAATGCGGGATTATTTAATTGTATTGGAGACCTAGTTGTGGGCTCGGCTGTTTTCTGCTCTTTGGTCGGGTTGTTGTCTCTTTGACACATTCCCCATTTCCATTATCAAATTTAGTTAATACTAACTTCTTTTCTACCATCAACTTGTGGAGAGGAATGAAATACTTAAGCTACTGAAGGAATATAAAATGAGATGTTTATATATCTCAACGTGTTCGATTCGCTCGTGTATGTTTCTTTGTCAGTTTGCCTTTTTCTTATTTAGCTTTGGCGTTGTCAATTCATTTTCTACTTATGAGTTTGAATGTATTTTTGGTATCCTTCGCATCCTTTGTTCACATTTTCTGATGTTATTAATGCTAATTTTCTTACGATAAACAAAAATTTACACTGCGCTAAAATAGTATAGAAAGTTATTTATTTGATGATCGATTAATATATATATAGTTTGATCACAACTAATTGAAAGATATTCTATAAGAGTAGAATAGAGAACAATGGCCTTAAAACTAGAGAAAATGAACCTCAAAATCCTGATCACGGCAAAAACGACAAAAAACAAGCAACCATAGAAATAAGGAGATGTGGTATGAGTGCCAATGAGACAACTCTCCACCCAAGTCCCAATTTGTCAAAGTAAACCATATAAGTCAAAGTACGGTTTTCAACACGGATTATTGGTTCACACCGAACAGCAAGTTATAAAGGGCCTGAAAAAATGACTGATGTTAAACCATTAAAAACGGGAAAACAAACGGTTTAATAATCTATTATATAAAAAACGAGAAATACTTATGAAACACATCAACACACAGCAACTACTGAGCATATGATTTTTGACGTAGGACCAGAGGCGGATTTAGGGGGGGGGGGGGCAGGGGGCCCGCCCCCCCTTTTTGGGAAAAAAATTGGTTGCTTATATAGGGAATCACTGAAGCGTGACTGAAGCGGGCCCCCACTTAAGAAAATTTCTGGATCCGCCACTGCATGAGGACAGATGCACGGATGTCGAATATTCAACTTAACTTAACTCGGCTCAAAATTTTCTTTTATTACGAATAAAAAACCCAAATATAACATGTGTTCAATATTTTAAAGTCATTTTCCAGCCTTTAAATTAGCGACAGCAAGAGCGATATATAAGTGTATAAATCTTTGTTAAAATAACCTGCATGTTGACAAACGATGAAACCTATATTATCTAAATCGCTTTTTTGGGCGAAAATGGGTTCAATTTGGATAATGTGACGTTATTCGAAAACACGGAAAGTGGTTGATGGATTTTGATGGTGATCGAACTCCCAAAAGCGGCAAGGAGTGCAGCCAAAAAAAATTCAGACTTTAAAATAATGCATCTGTGATGAAGAAAAATATGTAAATATGTATAGTGGACGGATACAGGTTACAATTTTGGCGCTAACATTTCTATTTTTATTGAGAGGGAAAATCCCAAAGCGGGTTAATTTTTATCAATTGTGAACTGGGGTAATTGATTCGGGTTAATTAACCCGGGTTCGACCCGGTGCAAATTTTTATAGTGTGAACACGGTATAATATACCAAAGTATTATTTTCATTGAGACAGGAAGGGGCAATAACTTCATGCCAGACTTCGGACGGATTGTAGTAATCTAAACGAACATTTATTTAAGAAAAATCTTGTAGAAAGTAAAAACTGTACTTGCAGCAGAATCGGGATCAGTAAGCATTTTTCTCGGGTGCAATACTTACCCCTTCTTTGAAAACGAACGAAAGAAACAATTCCGTTCCCATACAATATAAAAACATTCCTGTTTGGTGCAGCATTATTCTCAGTCAAGAACAAAATCTACTCGTTTTAAGCAATTTCAACAACTGTAAGTAGATTCAAAGCGATATTGTTGGGATCGCGATATGGGTGAGACAGTCTTGACAAAGTCTTGAAAACACACACTGCGGCCGGTACATATATATAGGAAAGATCTGACGGGGTTGGGGTTGGGGTTGGGGGTCGACTTTTTATTTGCAGTTATTTCCCTTTTTCTTTTTTAACAGGGACACGGGTTAATATAAGAGAAACCTTGTTTCCGATTCCTTTGTATTAATTTATTTATATTACTGTATTTATATGTATATTTTATGTACATGATTTTTGAAATAAAATATGTTTCAAGTAAAATTACCAATGAAAATAAAATATTATCAATAGTCACGTCTTTTTAATTATCGACTATGGAACGCCGTAGCTGCCTTATGTGTACTTGTTTTTAGATACGCTTATACTTTTCAATATATGCACATAGTTTTTCTATATATGCACATACTTTTTCTCTATATGCACATAGTTTACTTTATATGCACATAGTTTACTTTATATGCACATAGTTTTTCTATATATGCACATAGTTTTTCTATATATGCACATACTTTTTCTCTATACGCACATACTTGTTCTCTATATGCACATAGTTTACTTTATATGCACATAGTTTTTCTCTATATGTATTGCACATCTGTTACTTTTTCGTTTTTAATGCGCGGAGTATACGTTGCACTTTGAATTAAATCGTTTTTCAATTGTGTTCATGTCTCTGGTGGTAACAATGTGTTCTTACAGATGAAATGACCCTATAAGCGCGATTGCAACCGTTCCAGTGCTCGGTTAATACCCTGTTACTTATTCACTTATAATACGTTTGTTGTACGTTGCACCTTTAAAAAAAAAAATTCAATTGTGCCCATGTCTCTTGGTGTAACAATGTGTTCTTAGAGATGAAATGACCCTATTAGCGCGCATGTACCCGTTCCAGCGCTCGGCTAATACCCTGTTACCTATTCGTTAATTATTCGCGTATAATACATTTTTTTATACGTTGCACCTGTTAGGAAAGGATTTTCAATTGTGTTCATGTCTCTGATGGTATAAACAATGTGTTCTTAAAGAGGAAATAACCCTATTAGCGCGTATGTACCCGTTCCAGCGCTCGGTTAATACCCTGTTACCTATTCGTTACTTATTCGCTTATAACACGTTTGTAATACTTTTTATGTGTAGTGTAGTATGTTCAGACTTATTTTTGTTTGTACGTTTTGGATGATTTTGTTTAAATATTCCATGTGTAATGGCAGTGTAAACATTCAGAGTTTGAATTTATTAGAATAGTAAATTTAACATTTAAGAGAAAGCTGTACTTGTCACAAAGCTGCCACCAAAAAATAGGGACATTGCTTTAATCTACAATTTTCTATGACAATGATAAATGTTCATTAAGAAGAGCAAATTTTTATCTTTTATTCATCATATTTGATTTTCAACCATATTTGTCAGGGTTCTCCAAGGAAAATATGTGCAAAAGCAGAAACATGTAAATACTTTAATTTTATATAACAGGTAACAGGTTATTTACCGAGCGCTGGAACGGGTACATGCGTGCTAATAGCGTAATTTCATCTCTAAGAACACATTGTTACCTCAAGAGACATGGACAAAATTGAAAATCCTTTTCTAAAAGGTGCAACGTACAACAAACGTATTATATGTGAATAGGTAAAGAATAGGTAATGAAAAGGTAACAGGGTATTAACCGAGTGCTGGAACAGGTGCATGTGCGCTAATAGGGTCATTTCATCTCTAAGAACACATTGTTACCACAAGAGACACGGACACAATTCAAAAACCTATTTTAAAAGGTGCAACGTACAACAAACGTATTATAAGTGAATAAGTAACAGGTATTAACCGAGGTCTGGAACGGGTGCGTGCACAATAATAGGGTCATTTCATCTTTAAGAACACATTGTTACCAACAGAGACACTAACACAATTGAAAATCCTTTTCTAAAATGTGCAACGTACAACAAACGTATTAAAAGTGAATAGGTAACAGGGTATTAACAGAGCGCTGGAACTGGTGCATGCGCGCTAATAGGGTCATTTCATCTCTTAGAAAACATTATTACCACCAGAGATATGAACTTAATTGAAAATCCTTTTCTAAAAGGTTCTACGTACAACAAACGTATTATAAGTGAAAAGGTAACAGGGTATTAACCGAGCGCTGGAACGGGAACATGCGCGCTAATAGGGTAATTTCATTTTTTAAAACACATTGTTACCATCAAAGACACGGATACAATTGAAAATCCTTTATCGACACTTAAGTTATATAGATGTAGGAAGATCCAAGTAACAACCATTATAGGTTAAGGTACGGTCTTCAACAAGGAACCTAGGCTCACACCGAACAGCAAGCTATAAAAGAGCCCCAAACATTACTAGTGTAAAACCATTCAAACGAGAAAATCAACGGTACAATCTATATAAAAAACCAAGAAACGAGAAACCCTGTGAATAGTATATATTTTATCTGTTCTTCATTTCACAGGTGAATCGCTTGTAGAATGTAGTTGAGTGGTTTGACTACTTAACTCTGGTGGAGAGTTGTCTCATTTGTAGTTATGTCATATCTTAATTTTTAATTATATATAACATCATGCAGACATCCTCCTAATGTGTACCCATTCTAGCTATCCAAAAATCAAAGATGTGGAACATATTTTATCATAATCATTTATAAACTTTTGGCAATCAATGTTTCTTCTTAATTAGATAAAATACAATGCTAATGTTTAGTGCTTAGTTCAGGTTGGCTGTATTTGTTCAACACAGTTTGATATGGAAAAAACAAAGAACTTTTTGTAAGAAAGCACTGTCAAACATCCGAACATACTATCCACACTGATCTGTGTCCACATTTTTATGTATTATCAATATGTCTTTTATAACATACTATTTATTTGTACTTCGTCTGTCCTGTCTCGCTATACATTATCGTACGTTTGTAACTATATTGTCCTCTTGCACATATGTATGTGTCAGATGTTATGTATAAAATCTTGAATCTTGAATCTTGTAAATATTATAGATATTTGTTATAAATATATAACAATAAATCATATGATATACATAAAATCTGGTTATTATTTTTCGAACCATCTACTTTGGAATCGAAATTTTCGAAGACCAGCTTTATATATAATCACATATTTTAAATGGTTTGAAGTCTAATGATCTCATCACCGGGGCGGAAATAGTCATTTAAAAAAGGGGGTCCTAACCCAGGGCAAAAAAAAAGGGGGGGGGGGGTTCAACTACATGTCCCCATTCGAATGCATTGATCGTCACTGCATCAAGAGGTTTTGTACTTAAATTGCTACTTTCAGATTCAAAAAACTTTATTTCTTTTGCTGCAAAAATCTGTACATATAAGAATTAATTAAAAGCTGAGGTAATGCCTTGTTAGAAAAGCGTTTTTGTTAATACGAATTGAACTGTGTTACTTTCTGTATTGTTATTAATTAATAGATATTAAAGCGAATTTAAGAACTATATGACACCGTAAGGCTTTTAATAATGAGCACACCTTTACATCGTAGTAAACTATTAAAAGACCCCAAAATGACAAAACAAATTATAACGAACCTATATATGATAAAAAAATAACAGAAAATAAAGATGTAAGCCTACCATCATTGTTTGAAACCTAACGACACAAAATAACAATAAATAATTCTAGCTTAGCGAAAACACAAAACTTTAACCATACGATAGGCTTTAGGTCACCCGTGTCTAGATAGTACGAGAATATAATGATGGAGAAAACTGAACGAGCATCTGGAATCAAAACTTTAACCATTTTCTAAGCTTTAGATCACCCGAGTCTAGATAGTCTGGAAATTCGACGAAGGAAGTTGAATAATCATCAAAATGGTTTTGTTAAAACTTGACGAATCTATACATCCACGGCGTGCTCAACATGTTCAAACAGGTGCTTTATTGCTTTATTTTAAGACGTCCAATAAAAACGCGACAAAGGTATACTATTTGACTACATGCATGTTGCTAGTAACAAAAAGAAACAACACGTGTTTCTAGTCTGACACATTGTTTACACCCCCATATAGTCCAGACCAAAAGTTCGACTTTGATATAAGTTATAAGTACTTATTTATTAAAAGAAACATGTCAATTTAGGTATGGACAGTATTAAAACTAAACACTCTTAATGTGGTTATGTATTTAGATTGTATATAAAATTTAAGAGACGACACTTGTTTATAGATAAATATGATATTAGCTGATAACAGTTATTAAAAATTACGGAACATTCTTGTCCATACGACAATCTGCCCCGAAACATAGAAACATCGGTATTAAAAATGACGCAGTCATGTCAAGATGTTTATGATAAATTAAATTGGAATTTAATTTTAATACAGACACAAATAAAATAATTCTAGATTAACGAAGATCGATATTGGGGTGTGGTTTTGTGAAGGTGTATACCAAAACAGTGCATTCATCACTTTGAACTCCACAATTTGTTTACAGACCGTTCATTTTGACCGTGCAGTAAACTAGTTTACTAGACCCCCTGTCTCTTCCCCCTTCCCCATATCTCTCTCTTTTGTTTTAGTTAACAATAAGAAACATGCATGTGAAACAACTCAAGCTTAAAAAACAACGGCATAATTCCTGACGAAATAATATGATAAAAAGGTGAAAATGTGGTATTATGGACAATGAGACAACTCTCCACAAGAGACCAAAATGACACAGAAATTAACAACTATAGGTCAATGTATGACCTTCAACAATGAACAAAGACTGCGACTAAAGGCAATAACGGCATCAACTGAAATACAGACAACTCCTGACTTTATTGGGCATGTACACACATAAGGCAGTAATCATTTGATTTTCTTGGGGGGGGGGGGCAATAGATCCCCCCCGGGACAAACTATCTATTTTTTGGCGACAAGTCGAAAACAAATTATTCTTATCAATTTGATCATTACATATAGTGGCACTAAGCTGAGGGTCAAACACTTTTTTTTCTCTCCAAAAGCTGGAAACAAACTTTTATTCCAAAAAAAATCATAGACCCCCTCCCCCACGAAAATCAAATGGTTGCTGTCCAATGTGGCGGATTATAAATATGTTTGTGATCTCAATCCTCAACTGGAATGCTGATGTAGGGAATGATCCTGTCCTTTTTTTAAAGTCGGGGGAGGGTTTTCCAACCCAAGTGCAAAATAAGGGGGATTCCAACCATATGTCCCCATTAAAATGCATTGATCGTCCAAAACAAGGGGTTCCAACCCCCGAAACCCCCACCCCTCTCTGGATCCGCCAGTGTGATTTCACAGAAAGGAAATAAGAAGAACGACTGTAAAAATCAGTTGGAAATGATTTTACTTGATCATAAGATTGGCACGATAGGACACCAAATGGCATTCCAAAAGTACACGCAGCTAATGAAACCTAGTTCAAATCCAAAAGCAAGTGAATAAAGTATTTTCTCCTAAGTATCAATCAATGTACATGTGCTGTTAACGTGACGGATCATTTCATTTAGGGAGCAATCATTTTAATTCAGAGAGGGTATGGTATGGTTTTTTTTGTCACCTATCAGAATTTTTTTTTTCGAACGAAAACGTTTTTTTTTCTTTCAATGAAATTGTTTTTCTTTCAAATTTTACACTAGATCTATAAGGTATGAAATTTGTTTTGGAATTCAAACTTTAACCCCCCTTGAAGTTAAATGGTCGTTACCTTAATACTCATTATCCAAAGCTGTATAATTAAACTCATAAAAAAATGAAAAGCATTTTCACACTATAATTGAACTGGGTGTAGAGTGAAGAACCGTTTATCTCCTTAGTCCAAACTGTTATCAATATAAAATGTAAGACTTTCTTATCTATATCATCTTAGTTCTAGTGTGCCAAACGAGACTATACGTGATCAAACGAGACTATAACTTATATGCACGAAAACGTTAAAAGTCAAAGGAAAATAACGCAGTTCTTTCAAAATGTTATCTGGAATTTTGTTGTGTTGTTTTATTAGTAGTGTAGTTGGACATGGAAGACTTCTGGATCCACCTGCTCGCGCTAGTATGTGGAGAGTTGGTTTTAGTACACCGAAAAATTATAATGATAATCAATTAAATTGCGGTGGATTTATGGTAAGTGTGTTTGTATATACATATTTCCAAAGAAATTGTAATAGACGAATATACGGTACGAGTTTTTACTCATTGTTGAAGGCCGCACGATTACCTAACATTGCCTTCATCAACTTCATTTGTCAATTGTATATTATATGGTCATTTTTATAAATTTCATGTTGCAAAACTTTGATATTTTCGAAAATTAAGGAATTTCTTATCCCAGGAATAGATTACCTTAGCCGAATTTGGCTCAACTTTTTGAAATTTTAGGTCCTAAATGCTCTTCAACTTTGTACTTGTTTGGCTTTATAACTATTTTGATCTGAGCGTCACTGATGAGTCTTATGTAGGCGTTTCGCGCGTCTGGCGTATTAAATTATAACCCTGGTACCTTTGATAACTATTTGGTAAAGTGTTTTGTCATAAATTATGCTGTTAGAATATAACAATTAAATTGTTTCATATCTTTTATGTCTGGGTTTTTTTTTTATAGCTGACTATACAGTATGGTTTTTATCTCACTGTTGAAGGCCGAACGGTTACCTATAATTGCTTACCTCCTATTCATTTGAACTTTGGTGGATATTTGTCTTTTTGGAAATCATACCATATCTTCTTACTTTTACATTGTATAGTTGTAAGTTGCTCTGTAAATTAAATTTTTATCCCAAAAGAAGATATGATTATTTCTCTAAAGTGGATAGAGAATTGTCTGATGGGTTGTACTGTGACACCACTGGCCAAGGTTAGGGGAGGGTTGGAATCTCGCTAACATGTTTAACCCCGTCATATTTTGTAAGTATGTGCCTGTCCAAAGTCAGGACAGTGTTAGAGTGTTAGGATATAAAGAATATATACATAGAGAGAATGCAGGATAGTAAAACAAAATTTTATTAAATCAGAAATAAAAGACTAAGAACCACGGGGGGCTCGGTTTCGCAGAAATAGAGTGTTAGAATATAAAGAATGAAGAATGATGATAACAATTTGATAATTTTAAGAAATCAGAAATGAACGACTTTATTCAGAACCACAGGGATATGGTTAGGAGATAAAACATTTGTTAATATTTTTTTTTCTAAATTTTCTTTAATATTTCCTTTCTATATGTATTACTTTATACTTCTTTCTTTTCTATCAATGTGCAGTTTACTATCCATATATGTATACTGAAAAATCCTACTTTTTGTTATACTCACGCATCAAAACATTTTAATAGCGGACCCAGAAATTTGTGGCACCCACTGACTGCCTAAGAAAGGGCCCTTTCAATCATGCTTGGGTGATTCCCTATATAATCAACCATTTGTTTTCGCAGAACAAAAAAGGGGAGGGGTGTTTCCGATCCCGGCCCCCTAAATATGCCTCTGCATTCTGGGGACTACAAAGTATAAATAATCGAAAAGATTGTCCTCAATATTTATGGCGTATTTAAAATATTTTCTACATAACACAGTTCTTTTACATCCTTTGTTGACAAAAAACTGAACTAATTTAAAATACAGCTTCAAACATAGACTAAGCAATGACGTCAATTATCTTATTCTAAAATAAATATAGAATAACCATACTTTGTCTCAAAATATAAATGTTATTTGTACAAGTCTGTGCCGAGCATTTCTACCTGTTTCGAGCCGAGTACAAATAATTTTTATATTTCGAGACAATGTATGGTTATTCTTTATATCACTGCAACTCTTAAATATGTTCTTAATGAAATATTTAGGCTAAAAACCATCATTTTTATTTTTTCATCAAAACTTAGTAACAAAAATACCGAACAAAAAGCTAAAGGGAACGTCCCTTATCAAATGGCAAAATGAAAAGCTCAAACACATCAAACGAATAGATAACAACTGTCATATTCCTGACTTCTTATGTAGAATTTGTTGGATTAAAACTTGTGTTATAGCTAGCTAAACATCACACTTGTATGACGATCACATAAAAAATTTCAATAAATTGAATGCCAGCAACTGCATATAGTAGATTAAACGCCCTAGTGTAATAGCTAGCTTAACCTCACACTTGTATGACGATCACATAAAATTACTTTAAATTTCACCCTCTCGGTACACTATTCCAGATCCGACTTCAAATCGCCAATCTTCGGTTGAATCCGCTACTCTGCTGGAGGTACGGAAACGGCCGAGTTGTGACGAATGATATGACTTCATCACGATTTTCATGAAAAAAGTCATTGAACTAAGGGTCATCAATGGTAAAGTTGAAGTCCTCTCGTTGTTGATCGCCCCGCGATTTGGTTAATCGTTACGGCATATATGTATATATTAACAAGAATTTGTGGTATGGAAGCCAATGAGACATTTCTCCAGCAGAGACCAAATGACGTAGAAGTAAGCAACTTTAGGTCACCGTACGGCCTTCAACAATGAGCAAAACCAATACCACATAGTAAGCTATAAAATAGTATCGAAATGACAAATGTAAAACAACTCAAACGAAAAAACTTGCGGCCCCGATTAATGTACAAAACAATAAAACAAATATGGTATACAACAACAAAAGACAACCACTGAAATGCAAGCTCATGACCAAAGATATTACAATACTGAATATGGCGTGGTAAAACATTATAGCGGACGACTCTACCCTAACATGGGACATTGGTGCAACAGGTCAAAGGCAGAACAAACTGTAAAATCAAAAACTGTGGACCAACTTATTTTCGCGGATACTTTATTTCACGTTTAACCCTCTAAGCCCACTTCGCGGCGATATTTAATTACATAAGGATAGATCCAAGTTTTACATATTCGCGACGATTTATATTTGCGTTATGTTCTACTCGCGAATGTCGCGAAAACAAGTTTGTTTACAGTATGCTACATGTACATACAGCAACAAACGACAACCACTTAATTTCTAGGAACAGATACAAACAAAATGGGGCGGGGTTAAACCAGTTTCGGACGCCAAACAACCCCTAATCTAGGACAGATGTTTAACAACACAAGAACAAACTGTCAAAAATCAACTGAAAAATTCTTAACCTATCAGATTAATACAAAGCATAAACATCACTGACAACAACAATATAGACACAGATCTGAGAATATGTGCATACCTGCCAACTGTCACTATTTGCTGGGGATTTCCCCCATGGAGGCTCACAAATGAAGATTTTGAAAGAGCAATTTTGTCCACAACTTAAACAAAACAATAAATTTTACAATGGCTTTAGGCTTGTAATAGTATGAAGAAGCCCCAAAAAATCACTAAAATATATTTGAAAGCCCCCTTGATGGTTTTGTAAAACTATAGGATCCATCTTGCACGTAATACCCCCATGGGCATTTTGAAAAGTTGGCAGGTATGTATGTGGCCATATTTGTCGTAGCCACAATACTGTGCTCTTCTCTTCGTTTATTTCAGGAATGCCTGCAATATTTTCCTGTTTATGAAGAAATAACATAAAAATGTGGTGCACACTGAATAACCCGCGTAGCTGGTTAATTTAAAGTGTACACCACATGTTTTTTCCTTATAATTTAATTCCAAATTCCATTTTAAAATAAACCGGAGTAAATCATGAAAAAACGTTGACGACGTCACGGTCACTTGAAAAAAATGTCTGTGAGCTGATAGACAAAGCACCGTCAACCAGTCAGAAGACTATCTAAACACATTTTCTGTAAATAGATACAGGAAGGTGTCGTATGAGTGCCAATGAGACAACTCTCCATACAAGTCACAAGTTATAAAAGTAAACCATTATAGGTCAAGGTATGGTATTCAACACGGAGCCAAGGGTGTTAGGACTTTAAATGTACACATGTCTCGAATTTAAACACTTTTGAACGTGTTTTGAATTAAAATATTAATTTCTAATCTAAACACGACCCTGAACATATTGGCAACCTAAACATGTTTTCAAATGCCAGTGTTCAGACCCAAACATGTAAAATAGTACACAAATGTCAAGGAACAAAACACAATTTTTATAGGGCCCCTTATTCATCCTTGGTAATTAAGTTTAATATCTTACTTGTAGTAACCTAATCTCGTGGTTTGCAGAGTTACATTTGTCCTCAGTTAATGAAATTAAGAATGGCCACCAATGTGTCTTCAACACAGCGACAAAGCTCCGCACCAGGAGGTGGGCTTCATCTTGCTTCTCAACAAACATTTTAACTAGTTGAGTGAAAATGGACGCACGCTTAACACAAAAACCCGTATATATGAACTAAGAAAAAAACAAGACTAAGAAAGGCCAGAGGCTCTCGACTTGGAACAGGCGCAAAAATGCGGCGGAGTTCAAATGTTTTGTGAGATCTTAACCCTTATACCTTCCTTTCATATACCTCTTACCAATGTCGGTAACAATCACACGACAATACACACAGTAAAATAAGTGGCGTAGCTAGGCTATTTTGAAGTGTACGCCCAAACCTCGGCGAGGGTTTGAGGGCCCCAATCGGGTTCAGGTTAAAGCATCCACTGGTAGTGGGTTCGAGTGGCGAAGCCCCCATGAAGCAAACGAGTTATGGAGAAAGAGTCTAATTTGTGTATCTCTTATGCTACATTTCTTCATATTGTGTTAATTTGGTATCTAGTGGTATCTTGGTTTAAGTGAAAATGTCAAAACTTTTACTCTAAAATATGTATAAAGGGAGCCACACTCTATCAAAACCCCTTGTTTGGGCAAATTTCGTTAATGACACGAAGTAGTTAATTTTCATAGATTTTCAGGTGTATTATGAAATTCAAAATTCGTCAAGGGATCCATGGAACCCTTTTTCTCGCCTGGGATTACATCCCGCGAAAATAGAATCCATGTATCGGTTCATTACAGGTTTTTAAAAAATTCCACATTTTCTTAAGTATATATAGGAAGATGTGATATGAGTGCCAATGAGACAACTCTTCATCCAAGTAACAATTTTTTTAAATAAACCATTATAGGTCAAAATACGGCCTTTAACACGGAACCTGGGCTCACAGCGAACAGCAAGCTATAAGGGGCCCCAAAAATTACCAGTGTTAAACAATTCAAACTGGAAAATATATTTTGTTGATCTGCAATATTAACTTCTATCCAAGTTTTTTGATAGTCTCTGAATTTTTTTTCAGACATTAATCATAAAAAACTTCTGCCAAAGGTTCATAAAATTCAATGTAGGTTTGACAACGCAATTGATGTGTAATAAACTTTTACCCAGACTTTATCTACTTGTTAATTTTAAATATAAATTCCTTTTTTATCAGTAAAATACGGGAAAATTAAAAGTATTATTTCATCACTTGGTCTTGATACTCTTTAGAGTCTTTTGTTCACAAAAAGTTTCTGTCCAACTTTCGTAAAATTTCACGAAGGTTTGACAAAGTCAATGATATTCGCGACATAAATGGTTTAGGCTCCATAAAAATGCAAACCACATATCGAATCTCAGCAGATAATGAAATGCATTAAACCAAAGGAAAGTTAGTAGAATTCATAGTAGATTCAGACTTTGACAGAAAATGAAAAAATATAAAACACGGTACCATTTGATTGAAAAGTGAATGTCATCACTTTTATTCGCAATTAAAAGCTACTGTCTAGAGAAAGATTTACAAGGCTGATGTGCTTTTAACCAGTTCTTTTTTAATCATTTAGATTAAAATATTTTTTTACCAAAATTCAAGTGTACGCCCGGGCGTTTTGACGTAAACGTAGCTACGCGCCTGAAAATCGACCATGCAAGGGGTGTATAGATATTGCTACCATTTAGTGTAACAGAAAAATGACGTTAAATTGAAAACGCACACTATCTAATTCTTCCTGCTTTCCTTTTTTGGTAAATGCAAAGTATAACACACAAATGTAAATGCCGTGAGAAATTAATCCAATATGATTTTATAATTAACATAGGAAATGCAATTTTACTGCTAGTAATTATGTGTTTTTTGAGGAATATTGATGCATTATATATTAATCAACCCGAGTATGATTTTATTCAAGCAGCAACATACAATAGCTTATACATGTAGTTATGATACTGAAGTTTTCTTACTTTTTGATCGTCTTATAGATGTGTATTTTTGTAATGTGTGCATCATTTCGTTTTGTTGAAAGCAGGAAATATATATTTAGTGAAGGAAGGAACAAGCGAATGCAGTTTATGCCGTCCCTTTAGCTAGCATAACGCTTCTGGCGACGTCAAATTATGATAACGGACAAACTTGCAAGACATTTTCATTAATCCGTATTTTTTATAAATAACCCTGTAATGTTAATGCTATTTGGTGTACTAACTTCAACTTTAAAAGTACTTTTTATTGGTATGGTTATCAAAGCGAAAAATAATCTTCACGAAATCAAATCTCTGTTTTTTGGCCGTAAAAGTTTTGTGAAGGCATGAAAGTTTAACTCGGACATTTCCGCAAGACATTTCAAATCTATTGTTTTGAATTGAATATGTAGCTCAATTTATTTTTCAATTCGAATTTTGGAAGATTACACTTAGTACAAAACGATCGTGCTTACAATTTAATGAATTTTCTGTCAAAATTTTATTTTTGAACTGAAATGTTTGAAGTTTCCAAATTAAATTTCCGATGGGACATTTCCGTACATCATATTCTTTTGAAAATATGTATGCAAATTTTAAATGGAGACAGCCATGTTAACCAATACTGAAATATATCACGTCATAGAATGTTCATGCAAAATTTCGAAGAGTTGCGTGAACATTTCGCGAATTGTGCGAGTTTTATGTCCCGAGTTTGCATGTTACTTGTTACATGGGACAACGTTAAGTAAACGTTTTTTTTGATTATCTGTGTCTTCCTAAGCCTATGAATATTATATTTTTATTCTTTCTCTATCATAATGTGAAAATGTAAGAATCAATCTTTATTTTCATGTATAATTTGAAATATTTATTTCAGCATTTCTATAAAAATTTTCCGGTCAAATATTTACTTAACGCTATTTTTCGTGGTAGTAGCAATATCTAACGTTGCGTCCAATGTTCAAGGTTTTTTATAACTTCCATCATCATCAGTAAAACTCAGTTTAAAAGCAGTTCTGGTTCGGTATCAGAATAGAAGTCATTCTTCTGTGATATCGAGGGCATTTTTGCCAAGTCAGAAGCCTCTGGGGTTTAATAGTCGTGTATGATTTTTAATTTTAGTCTCTTGCGTATATTTCGGATTCAGTATGACGTCCAATATCACTGAACTAGATTAATATATATTTTTGTTAAGGGGCCAGCTGAAGCACGCATTAGATTGAATTGAAGACCCATTGGTGGCCTTCCGCTGCTGTCTGTTCTTTGGTAGGGTTGTTGTCTCTTTGACACATACCCCATGTCCATTCTCAATTTTATTGTCTTTGTTGAATGCGTGTCGTCATCTGAGTTTTATACACTCCATTGTATTTACATTTCAATTTTAAAACATAACAAAACTATTAAGGATTGAATATAAAAAAGAGGTGTGTGGTATGAGTGCCAATGAGACAACCCTCCATCCAAGTCACAGTGTATAAAAAAATCAAGAATTATAGGTCAAAGTACAGCATTTATCACACAAAACATCAAGCTATAAAGGGCCCAACATGACTCATATAAAACAATTCAAAGAGGAAAATCAACGGTCTATATAAAAATGAGAAACGAGAATCACTTAATAAGAACCAAAAAACAAACGACAACCACTGAACAACAGGTCCCTGACTTAGGACAGGTGCATACAAATGCAGTGGGTCTAAACGTTTTAACAGGCGCCAACTTCTTAAAGTTCTTAAGAATCTCCATATACATGTTATAATTTTAGTTTGAAATATTGTTTTGATTTATTTTCGGAATAGCATGAATATTTTTATACGAATATCAAAGTCATCAGGTATGAATCAATAGAGATGGTCATTGCACCAAACAGTACCTAAAATTTGTATTTAGTTTTCTATTATGTCTTTATCGTATAAAGGTACATATCTGAATGTGCTCAGATATGTATGCTATACAAAAATCTAGAGAGATTTAGTACATAAATACTTCATATTCGTTTAAACACATTGAATTTAGAACATAATTATAATTTCCTTTTTTCTAGAATTAATATTAATACTTCATATTCGTTTAAACACATTGAATTTAGAACATAATTATAATTTCCTTTTTTCTAGAATCAATATTTATTTCAAAATGGTAAATGTGGCGTATGTGGCGATCCAAACCAAGGGCCGAAGGACAACGAAGCTGGCGGGCGGTTCGCCACTGGTACCATTGGCAAAACTTATAAAACGGGACAGGTCATTGACGTGTCAATACAGATAACCGCTGATCATAGAGGATGGTTTGAAATGAAACTCTGTCCAAACAACAATCCTGCCAAAGCTATCACTCATGCATGCCTAGACAGTCACCTACTGAACGTTGTTGGTTCTGGAACACGGTAAGGGAACATCTCAAAGTTTCATTCCGATTAAGATTGTTGCAAGATCTGGAACACAGTAACAGTAAGGTCATCTAAAAGTTTCATTCAGATTAAGATTGTGAACACATGTGGAACACGGTAAGGGAACATCTCAAAGATTCTTTCAGATTGAGATCGTTACAAGATCTGTAACATAATAAAGTAACATCTCAAAGTTTCATTCAGATTAGGATTGTGAATACATGTGGAAAACGGTAAGGGAACATCTGAAAGATTCATTTCGATTAAGATTGGTTCAAGATTTGGAAAACTGTAAGGGAACATCTCAAAGTTTCATTCAGATTAAGATTGTGACTTCATACTTAACGCGGTAAGGGAACATCTCAAAATTTCATTCAGATGATTGTGATTACATATGGAACACGGTAAGGGTTCATTTAGATTAAGAATGTGACTTAATATGAGACGCAGTAAGATAGCGTATCAAAGTTTGATTAAGATTGTTAATTAATCTGGAGCACAGTAAGGAAATATCTCAAAGTTTCATTCAGATTAAGATTGTGACTACACGGTAAGGGAACATCTCTAAGTCTCAGTGAAATTATCTAGTTGTCTCTTTTTATTTTTGCTGCATGTATTTTAATATTTGCACACCTATTTTAACCTAGGACAACTCGAGTGTTGATAAATACAATGAATTCGCATTACTTAATTCCAAAACATGAATACTGAATTCATTTATTTTCGTGGGTACCAATTTTCGCGGACAAGGGAAAAATTACATGTTCGTGGGTACAAACGTTCGTGGATTAAGGAAAACTTGCATGTTCGTGGATATTAAATTTCGTGGTTTTCACGAAGTTTGCATACAAGCCTATAGGAAATTTGTCATGTTTTGAACATTTAATTTTGTGGTTCACTTTTACTCACGAAATTTGGTATCCAACGAATAATAATGAATCCACAATAAAACAATATTTTTTCATGTTTTACAGACCTATAGTTGTAATTTCTGTGTCATTTTGCTCTCTTGTTGAGAGTTGTCTGATTGACAATCATACCACATCTTCTTTTTTTTATTTTTATAGTTGTATCTTTTTACTTTTTTGACGTATTTTAATATGTGCACACATATTTCAATTTAGGACGACTCGAGTGTGGATGAATGCAATAAATTGCATAACTTATTCCAAACTTGAATACAACAATATTTTTTCATGTTTTACAGATATATTAACACTCCTGGAGTTGGAACAAAACGTTTCCAAGTTGAACTTCCTGACGGACTTCAATGTTCACAATGTGTCTTACAGTGGAGATGGCACGCAGGTATATCATAAATTCTAATGCAACAACGTGTGTAACGTTCATTTTGATTGGATAACGTCACGTAAACCACAGATTCTAATGCAACAACGTTTGTAGCGTTCATTTTGATTGGATAACGTCAATTATTTACATGGCATCAATTGAAAATTGATAGTATGGAACGCAGACGGCGTATGACAGATTTTAAATACAAGTTTTAACGTTGTTTTCTGTCAGTTTCATTAGAATTAAGATAACTGTATTATACTTAAAGCTTCGACGGCATAAATTTGGGATTTTATGGTCGCAAATTAGCTGACTGGCGACGCGTTAGCGGAAACAGTAAACGGGTATTTGCGACCATCAAATCACCAATTGATGCCATCGAAGCTTAAAATAATAATAAAAAAAAAACAGTGATCTCTTAATTGCATATAATATTACAAGACGTTTAAAATACTGTTTAAAAGTTCACTTATTTATTTATTTGATTACACACCAGACTGCAGTTTTTAACTTTTCAGCGGTCGTTCTTAAAACGTATTTCAATGAATTGATCGAGAGTTGTCTAATGAGCTCATTGTCACGTAGCTAAATAGAACATCTAACAATCAATTATCAATAAAAAAAATCCTCTCTAATCTTGATAACAACAACAAGGCGAAGAGGAACCATTATGATCAAGTGCCAGAAAACATCATTTTCAGATTTTCGGAATCCTCTGGTTTTATCCATTTGCATTCCTTAAAAAAATCTGTTCATTGACCCCCATTTTTTTTTTATCATAAGTCTTATAAAATCTTTGTTATTTTTAATAGTTTTTGAGAACTTCAACTGGTCAATAATAAGCTATGAAAAATCAAGAGAGAACAGTTTCCAGCCAAAATTTCAATGGCTAATATCTCAAAAACAAGCACATTGACCTATATTTTTTTGGGCTCCTTGGGTTTCTTTATTAATCCTCTATCAATTTATACCTGTGTTTTGAAAAGCTTGTTATTTTGAAACTGAGTAGCGAACTTCCTTGAGAATGCAACATGTGGCAAAGATTACAATTTTATTATGTCAGTCTACTATCAGATAATGACCTTTCATCTGTACTTTTACAAGTTAAGCAGGTATGAGAAAAGTCTGGGACATTATACCTGATGTGCTGTGCCAATTGGCCGTTTCAGAATCTGATGCATTCTGGGTAATATTTTCAAAAGCGTACACCAAAGCGTTGTGATTGGTTTAAAACGTTCTAAACGATGGAAATTTAACCAATGACGTAACGTTATTTTAATTTTGGGGTACGAACAATTAAATTACCCATGATGCTTTAGATTCTGAAACAGCCAATAGGAAGTTAAGATAAAATACAAGATGTGGTATGATTGCAAATTAGACCACTTTTCTCAAGAGACCAAATGACACAGATATTAACAACTTTATGTCATTGTACAGCCTTCAACAATAAGCAAATTTGATACAACTATAAAAAGCCTCGATATGAAAATGCAAAACAATTCAAACAAGAAAACTAACAGCTTGATTTGTCTATTGATGTTCAAAATAATGAATTTGCACCATAGCAACAAACGACAACTACTTAATTACAGTATACGGACTTGGGACATGCACATAATACAGAATATGGCGAGGTTTATGGTTTGAAGGCGTTAACCCTTTCCTAACCTGGGACAGTGGTATAACAGTACATTATAAGAACAGGCTATAAACACCAGTTGAAAAGAGGTTAAATCAGCAGATGTTTACAAATAGAAACACATCAAACAAAACCACAGTGCACGTGAACGGGTACCTGTACACCTCAACATAAAAAATCACTAGATACAGATCTGAGAGTACCAGAAGCTAGACAGCTAGTTCAAAGCCAATGACAACAAATAAAAAAAATCATGCATCTATGGTTTACCGAGGAAACATGCAATTTTTACTTTCTCTTCTTTCCCCACACTCATATAGTCTGAAATTGTCGTTTCAGAAACTTATGCATTCTGGGTAATGTTTTCAAAAGCGTTCACCAAAACACTGTAATAAGCTTATGTCCCAGACAATTGTGGTACAAACAATGAAGTTATCCAGAATGTAAGAGTTATCTTTCTTTGCACAGTTGTAATTGTATTGTCTTAAATGGGGAATTGTAGTAGTCGGATACTAGTAATAAATATTGTGAACTAGTTTTTGCCATGATTTTACTTTGTCTTGATTGGTTCCATTTGTAACAAATTCACTTCCGGTATTCTTATAGGCACATTAACTTACCATGGCTACATACCTTTTTCATGGCGGTCCATAGATGACCAGGCGCAACCAATCTTAAAAGAAGTGGTCTAGTTTTCCCGAATTCGTGTTCGTCAATTTACTTTGCAAGATTGACTTAGATGGCCGTTTCAGAATCTAATGGACTATTTGTATAATTGTTCGTATCCCAAAATAAAATAGCATCACTTCAAGTTCATTGGTTGAATTTCCATTCTTTATGAGTTTTAAACAAACCAAGAAGCTTTGATGTACACTTTTGAGAATATTACCCATAATGCATTAGATTCGGAAATTGTTTATTGTGTTTTGTAGGGAACAACTATGGTGTAGATCCCGACGGTCGAGGGTGTATAGGATGTGGTTCTCAAGAAGAGTTTTACGGATGTGCTGACATTGCTATCACCGGTAACGGACAGACTCACGTCACTCAACAACCAAGCATCACATTCCGTCCGATACAAACATTTAAACCATTTGTAACAAATGCACCCGTACAAACTGCGAGACCGGTTCAAACCGCAAGACCGGTTACAACCGCAAGACCAGTTCAAACTGCAAGACCAGTTCAAACCGCAAGACCAGTACAAACTGCAAGACCAATACAAACTGTTAGGCCGTTTATAACTGCAAGGCCCGGTGCCATAACTTGCAAGGCTATAAATTATTGGGCAGGAGTTGTCGCACTTGACCAATGGTGTACTGTAGAGTGCCAAAAAGGAAATTGTCCACCAACTGCATGTTCTTGTCAAGGTCTAGGCCGTTAATTGAGTTGTTGTTTCACTGACTATATTATGTAATTAACAAATATGCTTTTTGTGCATAGTTATAGATTTTACACACCGTGTTTAAATATACCATTGAAAATGAATTATATGATCAAGAGCTGAAGGGCTTCCCCACTGGTTCTCACATAATGTTAACTACTCGTTTGGCGACTTTAAGTTATTTAATATGTTAATAGGATTATCTCTTTCGTTACACATGTTCACTTTACGTTATGTTAAAAGAAGAACTGAAAAACTAACCGGAATATTTCAGTATCTTCCGAATTATCGGCTCTCCTACTTACACGAACACTCTTTTCTATGAAAACAAGTTCATAATTCAGTGCTCTTTGGGGAGAGAGTGCTTGATGTTATCGAGCGCTAATTCCGAGTAAATATTTGTATTCACCTGGCCATCAGGCGTTAATGTAGCCACCGTAGCGAAGTAGAATATAACGACTGTATTATTAAGATTAAAAATACACGGACTTGTCTGTAGAGATCTTTATGAAGTTCCAGAATTCCGTGAAGAAGGGAGAAAGTAAACAGTTTGACCTATTTACATTCTAAATTTTCAATGGTGTTTTTAGACATGGTATCATTGTTTCCCTATTTCGATTCATCAAACAACATCTTACACTTAATCATTTTCTTTTATGAAGAATGATTTACTGTGATTAGATCATTAGCTTTAGAAAAGATTCGTGATTGTAATTACTGCTTTATCAATTGAAAATCAATCATTAAAATCACCAATAAATTTTACAATTGTTTATCATTATAATGTTTTGTTCTGTGTCAATATAATAAAGGACCATAATTGCAAGTAGTTACTCTACTGTAACAATACTATAGTATTAATGAATGGGTGTTTTTATAATGGTCCTGTTATATGTCCAAGGTCTGTAATAATGGTCTAGGAAGTCTGTAATGGCCCGAGGCAACGCCGAGGTCCATTAAAGACATCCGAGGCCATTATTACTGACCGAGGACATATAACAGGGTCAGTATAAAAACACCCATTTCTTAATACATTTATTAACCAACTGAACAAAAGTATATATGTTGCTACCAACTTGATGTACTCTCTTACTCTTTTAATGACAGTTTAGTTTGAAAAAAATAATTTGTACTTTTTCATGATAAAGCTTTAAATATACCAAATATCCAAATAAAGTTGAAAGAAGTTATGTGTTGAAAAACAGGAATGGATGAACAGTGATCCCTTTATATGGTTCTTTAATGTAACTTTGTTAGTTGCTGGTTACTAAATAAAATAAAATACAAAAAGGTATTATACTCTTTACAACTTAATTTTATTAATTTTTATTAAAAAACCCTAACTGGGCTTAATACAGACAAACTGGGCATTAATACAGGGCAATTACAGAAAAAAAAGGGCCATTACAGAAAAACAGGGCCATTACAGAAAAAAACAGGGCCATTACAGAAAAACAGGGCCATTACAGAAAATATGTAATTTTTAATAAATAGTCATTTTTGGCAATAATGTACTTAGTTGGTTAATAATAGCCTATTAACCTTGAGTTTGCGAGTTTCGAACCCCGCACGTGGTAAGTGCGTTCGACTTCAATCTGAATTGACCGGGATTTATCAGTTTTGCGGCTGAATGTCGGCGGTTCTCTCCGGGCATTACGGCTTCCTCCACAATCAATTTTAGTGTTGACAGTGGTGTTAAACATCATGACTCAGTTAATAAAATAATCAATTAACCAATCGTCATAATATAGACATCGGACTCGGACTACTTTTAAACTGAGTTTTACTGTGCGTATTGATGTGTGTTGTTTTTTCTAAATTGGCTAGAGGTAAAGGGGGAGGGTTGAGATCTCAAATCTTAAAAATGTTTAACCCCGCCGCATTTATGTGTCTGTCTTATGTTAGGAGCTTCTTGCCTTTGTTAGTCTTGTATGATTTTTTTTATTTTAGTTTCTTTATATATTTCGGAGTTTAGTATGACGTTCATTGTCTCTGTACCAGTACATATTTTTGTTTAGGGGCCAGCTGAGAAGCATCTCCGGGTGCGGGATTTTCTTACGGTATTGAAGACCCATTGGTGACCTTCGACTGTTTACTGCTCTTAAGGTTGTATTGTGTGTTGCCTCTTAGACACATTCCCCGTTTCCATTCATTTAATGATCTTTCAAAAAAATGGATAGATTTAAGAAAACTATTTGTTTTTTGACGGATTTACTGAAAGTTTCTAACATAAGTCATTGCGCAAGAGGAAAGATATTTTTAAATAACAGTTGGAATGGTATGAAAAGGTTCCTCTAATCAATTTCATGTTTTTTGAAAGGATTACAATTAACGTGGACCAAGTTTTTTTTTCAACAATAAAATTGAGAATGGAAATGGGGAATGTGTCAAAGTGACAACAATTAGACAATAGAGCAGACAACAGCCGAAGTCCTTCAATAGGTCTTTAATGCAGCGAAAAAAATCCAGCACTCGGAGGCGTACTTCAGCAAGCCCCTAAACAAATAGGTTTACTAGTTCAGTGAAAATGGACGTCTTTCTAAACTCCGTATTATACACAAAAAACTAGAATTAAAAATACATAAAAATGTTAATTATACATTTGTTTTCGGTAAAGGATCATGTCTCCGTTGATACAATATGACAGAGTATGTTCTGCTCTGTTTATGTCGTTCACGTTTCTCCGCTGATACTGAAGGACAGAGTATGTTCTGTTCTGTTAATGTCGTTCACGTTTCTAGATTGATATTGTAGGACAGAGTATGTTATGTTTTGTTTATGACGTTCACGTTTCTCGGCTGAAACTATAGAACAGAGTACGTTCTACTCAGTTTGTGGCGTTCACGTTTCTAGATTAATATTGTAGGACAGAGTATGTTATGTTTTGTTTATGACGTTCACGTTTCTCGGCTGAAACTATAGAACAGAGTACGTTCTACTCAGTTTGTGGCGTTCACGTTTCTAGATTGATATTGTAGGACAGAGTATGTTATGTTTTGTTTATGACGTTCACGTTTCTCGGCTGAAACTATAGAACAGAGTACGTTCTACTCAGTTTGTGGCGTTCACGTTTCTAGATTGATATTGTAGGACAGAGTATGTTATGTTTTGTTTATGACGTTCACGTTTCTCGGCTGAAACTATAGAACAGAGTACGTTCTACTCAGTTTGTGGCGTTCACGTTTCTAGATTGATATTGTAGGACAGAGTATGTTATGTTTTGTTTATGACGTTCACGTTTCTCGGCTGAAACTATAGAACAGAGTACGTTCTACTCAGTTTGTGGCGTTCACGTTTCTAGATTGATATTGTAGGACAGAGTATGTTATGTTTTGTTTATGACGTTCACGTTTCTCGACTGAAACTATAGAACAGAGTACGTTCTACTCAGTTTGTGGCGTTCACATTTCTAGATTGATATTGTAGGAGAGAGTATGTTATGTTCTGTTTATGACGTTCACGTTTCATCGCTGATACTATATGACATAGTATGTTCTGCTCTGTTTATGTCGTTCACGTTTCACCGCTGATACTATATGACATAGTATGTTCTGCTCTGTTTATGTCGTTCACATATCTCGACTGAAACTATAGAACAAAGTATGTTCTGCTCTGTTTATGTTGTTCACGTTTCTAGATTGATAATATAGAACAGAGTACGTTCTACTCAGTTTGTGACGTTCACGTTTCTAGATTGATACTATAGGACAGAGTATGTTCTGTTTTGTTTTTGACGTTCACGTTTCTCGACTGAAACTATAAAACAGAGTACGTTCTACTCAGTTTCTGGCGTTCACGTTTCTAGATTGATACTATAGGACAGAGTATGTTCTGTTTTGTTTTTGACGTTCACGTTTCTCGACTGAAACTATAGAACAGAGTACGTTCTACTCAGTTTGTGGCGTTCACGTTTCTAGATTGATATTGTAGGACAGAGTATGTTATGTTTTGTTTATGACGTTCACGTTTCTCGACTGAAACTATAGAACAGAGTACGTTCTACTCAGTTTGTGGCGTTCACGTTTCTAGATTGATATTGTAGGAGAGAGTATGTTATGTTTTGTTTATGACGTTCACGTTTCTCGGCTGAAACTATAGAACAGAGTACGTTCTACTCAGTTTGTGGCGTTCACGTTTCTAGATTGATATTGTAGGAGAGAGTATGTTATGTTCTGTTTATGACGTTCACGTTTCATCGCTGATACTATATGACATAGTATGTTCTGCTCTGTTTATGTCGTTCACGTATCTCGACTGAAACTATAGAACAAAGTATGTTCTGCTCTGTTTATGTTGTTCACGTTTCTAGATTGATACTATAGGACAGAGTACGTTCTACTCAGTTTGTGGCGTTCACGTTTCTAGATTGATATTGTAGGAGAGAGTATGTTATGTTTTGTTTATGACGTTCACGTTTCTCGACTGAAACTATAGAACAGAGTACGTTCTACTCAGTTTGTGGCGTTCACGTTTCTAGATTGATATTGTAGGAGAGAGTATGTTATGTTTTGTTTATGACGTTCACGTTTCTCGGCTGAAACTATAGAACAGAGTACGTTCTACTCAGTTTGTGGCGTTCACGTTTCTAGATTGATATTGTAGGAGAGAGTATGTTATGTTCTGTTTATGACGTTCACGTTTCATCGCTGATACTATATGACATAGTATGTTCTGCTCTGTTTATGTCGTTCACGTTTCACCGCTGATACTATATGACATAGTATGTTCTGCTCTGTTTATGTCGTTCACGTATCTCGACTGAAACTATAGAACAAAGTATGTTCTGCTCTGTTTATGTTGTTCACGTTTCTAGATTGATACTATAGAACAGAGTACGTTCTACTCAGTTTGTGGCGTTCACGTTTCTAGATTGATACTATAGGACAGAGTATGTTCTGTTTTGTTTTTGACATTCACGTTTCTCGACTGAAACTATAAAACAGAGTACGTTCTACTCAGTTTCTGGCGTTCACGTTTCTAGATTGATACTATAGGACAGAGTATGTTCTGTTTTGTTTTTGACGTTCACGTTTCTCGACTGAAACTATAGAACAGAGTACGTTCTACTCAGTTTGTGGCGTTCACGTTTCTAGATTGATATTGTAGGACAGAGTATGTTATGTTTTGTTTATGACGTTCACGTTTCTCGACTGAAACTATAAAACAGAGTACGTTCTACTCAGTTTGTGGCGTTCACATTTCTAGATTGATACTATAGGACAGTATGTTCTGCTCTGTTTATGTCGTTCACGTTTCTCGGCTGAAACTATAGAACAGAGTACGTTCTACTCAGTTTGTGGCGTTCACGTTTCTAGATTGATATTGTAGGAGAGAGTATGTTATGTTCTGTTTATGACGTTCACGTTTCTCGGCTGAAACTATAGAACAGAGTACGTTCTACTCAGTTTGTGGCGTTCACATTTCTAGATTGATATTGTAGGACAGAGTATGTTCTGCTTTGTTAATGAAGTTCGCGTTTCTCGGCTGAAACTATAGTACAGAGTACGTTTTACTCTGTTTGTTGCATTCACGATTCTAGGCTGTTATTGTAGGACATTATGTTCTACTCAGTTTGTGGCGTTCACGTTTCTAGATTGATATTGTAGGACAGAGTATGTTATGTTTTGTTTATGACGTTCACGTTTCTCGGCTGAAACTATAGAACAGAGTACGTTCTACTCAGTTTATGGCGTTCATGTTTCTAGGCTGATATTGTAGGACAGAGTATGTTCTGCTTTGTTAATTATTTCGTTCACGTGTCTCTGTTGATACTATAGGACACAGATTGTTCTCCTCTTTATATGGCGTTCACGTGTCTCCGTTGATACTGTAGGACATATTTTTTTCTACTCTGTTTATGGCGTTCACGTGCCTCCGCTGATACTATAGGACAGAGTTTGTTCTGCTCTGTTAATGGTGTTCACGTTTCTAATTATAAGCTGATACTATAGGACAGAGATTGTTCTGCTCTGTTTATGACGTTCACGTGTCTGCGCAGATATTATAGGACATAGTATGTTTTGCTCTCTTTATGACGTTCACGTGTCTGCGCTGATACTATAGGACAATGTATGTTCTGCTTTGTTTATGGCGTTCACGTTTCCCCGCTGATATTATAGTCCATAGTTTGTTCTGCTCTGTTTATGGCTTACACGCGTCTCCGCTGATACTATAAGACGGGGTATGTTCTACTCTGTTCATGGCGTTCACGTATCTTGGCTGATAATATAGGACAGAGTGCGGTCTGCCCAGTTCATGGCGTTTAAGTATCACAGCTAATAATACAATAACAAAGCATGTTCTGCTCAGCTTATGAAGAACATGCCAAGCAGCTGATACTACAAGACAGAGTATATTCTGCTCAGGTTATGGCGTCCACGGTACTAAGTTGATACTGTATGAGAAAGTATCGTCTGCTCAGCTTATGGCTTTCACGTATCTTAGATGATACTGTAGTAGAGAGTATGTTCTGCTCAGTTTATTGCGTTTACGTGTTTCAATTAATAAATTCTCTTTTACCCAATGTCGTCTAGTTTATAAGATATTCCAGGACTTGCTTCATACAACTTTTTTTTCTAAATTTTCACGGAAATTTTTGAATTATTTAGGTTCTACGTTACCCCTGTTTTGTTCATTGCGGCACATACTGTTTACATCAATTTCCCCCTTTATTAATAAGCTTTCAAAAGCTGTATATATTTCGACATTTAGTTTCTCCGTTACTTTTTTAATAGATGTTGCGGAACATATTTATTTTATATTTTTTGTTTCTTTATTTAATAAGCTTTCGAATGCGATGTAAGATATAAAATATGATTAGGAGCTGAAGGGTCGAAGCAGTCCATTCCATGATTCAAAATAAGCTATTTCGTAATGTTCACGCGTATTTCGACATTAAGATTCTCCGTTACTCCTCTAATAGGCGTTGTGGAACATAGTTACCCAATACAATTTGTTCCTCCATTGATAAGCTCTTAGAGGAGGTATAAGATATGTTTGTAGTTAGGGTTTGAAGGGTCGCAGCAGTCCATTCCATTATTCAAATATCCATTCCATTATTTAACAAGTACATACAGCTCTCAAATACGACTGAAACTACTCTGTTATTATTATCTGATTGACGTCAAGCTATGTGAGTAATATTGAAACAAAAAAACAGACCTAACGACAATTCATTATTGCATTTTGATTAAAAAAAATGAATAATGACTGAGCATACTTCAGCGCGATTGAATTCTAACAAAATATTTTCTTTGACCCTTTGAAAAAACCCACAACAATTTAAAAAAAGTTAAAAAAAACTTCATTAGATTATGATAGTTGGACAAACACCAATTTGTTCATTGAGAAACTTATCACGTGATTAAAACGTTCAGCTAATTTTTACACTCATCTCACTAAAGCGTTATGTACAACCTATATTTATATATAAGACGATGTGGTCGGATTGATAATGAGACAACTTTTCACAATAGACCACCTGACACGTAAATTAATAACAATAGGTGACAATACAGCCTTTAACAATGAACAAAGCCCATACCAAATAGTCAGCTATAAAAGGCTCGGAAATGACAAGTGTAAAACAATGCAAACGAGAAAACTAATTTCATAATCTATGTACAAAAAATTAACAAAATATTAAAAGCCATAAGTACTTGATAAATGATTAAGATATCAAATAAACAATCAAGTTATAATGTTATAGCGGAAATATGCTTATCTCATAGACGCCTTAGAGTTATCTTTCTTCGGACAGTTGTTATTGTATTGTCTTGGTCGTTATTTAAAGCCAGCCCATTTGTGGAATTGATGTTGTTTTTCTTTGGGGTCTCGCCTGCAACGAAAGTCACAGAATGTGAGACACAGAGATTATTATCCGATGACGGCAATGTAAGTTATTTCATGGATTAAGCGACTACTCGAATTTTTTTTTTAACTCAAACTTATAATGAGCAAATGGATATCTTTATTTTGTATCACATGTATCAGTTTTTACCTTTTATGCAGATTCAATATGTAGTTTCCGTCTGTAAAAATTCTTTTGTTACTGACCTCATTTTCGTAGTTCAGAGACAGCATTGAAAAATATAATTGTTTTTACATGTGAATTTCTCACTTTGTATGAGTAATAGAATAACGTTATTCTATATGTCGGTTCCTTGCCAGGTTTACATTACTTGCTAGTAGTCTGTTGTTATTTATGTATTATTGTCATTTTGTTTATTTTCTTTCGTTACATCTTCTGACATCAGACTCGGACTTCTCTTGAACTGTATTTTAATGTGAATATTGTTATGCGTTTACTTTTTTACATTGGCTAGAGGTATAGGGGGAGGGTTGAGATCTCATAAACATGTTTAACCCCGCCGCATATTGTCGCCTGTCCAATGTCAGGAGCCTCTGGCCTTTGTTAGTCTTGTATTATTTTTAGTTTTAGTTTCTTATGTATAATTTGGAGTTTAGTATGGCGTTCATTATCTCTGAACTAGTATATATATATATTTGTTTAGGGGCCAGCTGAAGAACGCCTCCGGGTGCGGGAATTTCTCGCTGCATTGAAGACCTATTGGTGACCTTCTGCTGTTGTTTGTTCTATGGTCGGGTTGTTGTCTCTTTGACACATTCCCCATTTCCATTCTCAATTTTATTACATGTCCTTCAGACAGGATTCATCTGACCTCGTCCAAATGTCATGGGTCAGTGATCAAGGTTAAAGTTACATGATTAGGTCTGTTTCTTGGATGTTTTAAGAAGTAGTTCAACTGATTGTGGTGTATCTGCAATCTAATTAAAATATTGATCTCTGATTATGTTATACAACGTAATTAGAGATCAATATTTTAATTAGATTGGTGTATATGATGAATGTAAGGAGTAAATGTTAGCCTGCCAAGCCTCCTCTGACCCTCACTATAGTTTCAAGGTTAATTGGTCAAGGTTAAGTTTTGTGTTCTTTATGTACAGTACTATCAGCAATAAGTTATAGCTCATTTGGTGTATAGAATAATTGTAAATTGTCATCTTTATAAAAAAGAAGATGTGGTATGATTGCCAATGAGACAACTATCCACAAAAGACCAAAATGACACAAACATTAACAACTATAGGTCACCGTACGGCTTTCAACAATGAGCAAAGCCCATACCGCATAGTCAGCTATAATAGGCCCCGATAAAACAATTCAAACGCGAAAACTAACGGCCTTATTTATGTAAAAAAATGAACGAAAAACAAATATGTAATACATTTACCTAATTTTCGTGGTTCATTCGTCAATGTTCGGATGTTGTTCTTGTGTCTGCATTTCCATTTCCGTGATAAATAGGTCAACTATATTTGGTGTGTGGAATAATTATAAGGTGTACATGCCTGTCTGGCCGAGTTTACCAAACTTGACCAACCTCATTATCACGGATCTCTAAAATTGTTTAGTTTATGTGAAACTTGTAGTAATTTTTTTATCTTTAAAAATTTGAACTTACAACCATTTTTGACATTTATACCTATTATGTCTGTTTGTTTATTAACACATCGTTATCAATGTAATGAAATTTTTTGCAACTGTAATACAAGTGGGGGATTTAACTAGTTTTAAAACCAGGTTTATTCAACCATCACTACATAAGAAAATGCCTGTACAAAGTAAGAAATATGACAGACTTTATCAATTGGTTTTATGTGTTTGAGATTTGGATTTCGCCGTTTGATTAGGGACTTTCTTTTTTGAGTTCAGTACTTTTGTGATTTTACTTTTTAATTGTCAGTAAAGCAATCTAGACATTTCAGAAAGTGCACTTCTGTAATTCCCTTTTCTTTGCACAAGATTTTTTTATTAATATTTAAAGTTTCAACCCCTATGCATCAGTTGACTTTAGGTTGATTTGATTGGCTATTCTGTTTATGGGTCCTTTCTCATGCACATAGCATAATATTTCAACGGTTGCTATATCCTTGCCATGGTTTTTGTATGATTTTAATGGTGGCGAATACTGAATGTGCTTTAAATGCATTGTTTGGATCTAATGGTGGCAAATATTGAAGGTGTTTCAAACGCATGTTATTAAAATCCATCAACACAATCACAAGTAAATAAATTTGGGGTCCTACATCAAGAAGCAAACTGAGGACAGGGAACACCGGAATATTTACCGTAATTAAATAATTGTGTATAGATATATATTATGCGAGTTTTAGTTATATAATATCTACTTATTTTGTATTTGCCACAAACTTTATGTTGATAAAGTTTATATGGCAATAAATAATTGAAAAACAATCAAAATTTGCATTTAAAGCACTGTGATATGTGATTTGAGGGGCGAGGGGCTGTCACATTGACAGAAAACTCGATTTTCCAGTATGAAAATGATATATGCAAATCTGGACCTTAAAACAGGATCAAGTAAACACATATTTATCAATTTTTGTTAGGTTCAGAATTGGACAGGCCAAACTCAATCGCAGTATTACTACTTATGTCTACTTAGAGGTCCACAACTCAACAACGGTAAAATCTTAAATCGAAATTGTTAAATTGAACTTCACCTCCTTTTAGACACCGACAACAAATTATCAAAATTTTCAAAGAGCTCGTCAGCCTAACATTACCAGATTAATCATCGATTTTCCTCTAAACAATCCGGTTATAAATCAAAATATTTTATCATCCAAAAAATTTAACAAACAAGGATTCTAAAAAGATGTTATGTACAGGCCTTGAAAAAGGAAGATTTAAAAAGCCTGATATGAGATATACTTTTATACAAAATATAAAATCAAATTTTAAATACTATAAACAAAAGCTGTTTCAAAGTCTGTATAATTCCTATTATTCATTATGTGACTAGAAACTATCATAATTTCTGTATCTTTGTTTATGTGTATTGCCCAAGGACGTTTGATTCCATCAGCCTCTGAAAGTATGGTCTTACATGTTTTACCATCTGGTGATACTACCACGATACTGTTGTTTCCGTGCGAAGCTATATAAATAAAGCCATTCATGTCTAATGTTATTCCTACTGGCCAGACAATCTCCTGGTGTTGAAATGTCCATAGAGGTTCACCGGTAATTTCAGATTGTGTTTTCTTCGGGAATGGCACCATAGATACTTCCTTGAAAAAATGAAATATGAAACACTCCGTCCATTCCATTTAAGATTGTATGAGACTTGTCATGCAGATTCACTCTTGTTCACTTTCTGTCTTCACTGATGACCAAAGTTTCACCATCACTTGCTATTCCATAACAATAATGAGAAAGATTGATTGTTTGAATAATTTTATTCTTTTCTATATCCACCAGTGTTGTCTGATTGACTGATTTGAATGTGACCGCTACTGTATTACTTCTGACAAAGCAGACATCATACGGACGTGATTTGAATGTAGCTACTATTCTGATAAAGATGCCATCTTTACTGAATAGCAGTAATTGTTTTTTGTGACAATCAAGTATGATAAATTTACCATCAGGTAATATACGACAGGCATATATAATTAAAGTCTTCATATCTTTTGGAATTGTCAGTCTTGTCAACAAGAATGGCTTTATATCTTCAATTACAGGAACGTTTACAATTAAATGCTGGGCTTGATCTTTTCTTCCAGCCTTTATTTGGAGGGTAGAAGAGCGGGCATTGATACAGATGTCTCCAAAGGATTTTAGATCGTGTAGAATTGATTCAAGTGCAGATGAAATGATAACCTCTAGGTTCTTTTCAATGTAGTGGTCTCCGCTTTCTAAATTTTCTATATATTTTGCCGTTTCTGATGTAGTTTTCTCAATTTCTCTTAGACCAATATACATCTGAAGCTCTGTTGCATATTGCGTCAGTTTGGTAAATTGGCTCTGCATTTGGGATATCTGACTAGTTCGCTGTTCTATTTGCTGCACAAGAGTAGCCATGTCTAGTTTTAACTTTGAATGTTCTGACTCTAAGTCATTAAGTATGTCTTGCTCTAATTTGTTTAAATAATCATTGATGGACTTCCTCATAATTCGGATTTCCTCAACAGCTTTCATTTTCTGGGTATTGATGGTACTGATCCTGGTTTCGAGATATCTTCTGGCTGTGTCTAAGTTCTCCTTCACATCCTGCAAATCTTTTTCATAAAGTTGAACTGAGGCAGATGATTTTACTTGCTTTAGGATATCAGATAAGGGTTTCAGATCCTGACATTTCTGGTGTTCATCGGCAATGCACTGGACACAGCATGGACATGCGTGGAAAGAACAATACAGTTCAAACTTCTTCTTGTGATCTCTGCATTGACAGCTTATTTCTTGCATGAATGTAGGTAACTTGTGATAATCTTCAGCTGACATGGTTTTATGGCTTTTAGACAGCCTTGACTTGCTGTGAGGATTTTCGCAGTTTTCACAAAACAGGACCTCACATTCTGTGCACCACGTGACTGCTCTGTTGGATATTCCATCATCATGGCAAATTGTACAAAAGTACTTGACTGATGTGGCCATTACTTTATTTTTTTTATCTTATTTACAGCTATATATAAAATAGTTTGCCTGAAAAAAATAAGGTTAGGAATTATACAATTCACAATTATATTACACAGGTGACATGTTTAGCTAGCTTTAAAACTAGGTTTAATCCACCATTGTATACATAAAAAATATCTGTATCAAGTCAGGAATATGACAGTTGTTTTCAATTCATTTGATGAGTTTTTGATTTTGCAATTTAGGATATTCAAGAATTTGTCTAAGAGTTCGATATTATATATGTTATACTTTATACAGACATTTTCATCTGGAAATCCGTTAACGCTGTTATACGCCATTAACCTTTGATAGTCTTATACTCAGATGTTAAACTCTCCCCCCTCTCTCTCTCTCTCTCTCTCTCTCTCTCTCTCTCTCTCTCTCTCTCTCTCATTTTAATATTACATTATTAACATGCTGACAGATAGGAAGTCGCACAGGGAAGTTATTTATCAATATCTAGGTCACTTATGTAGAAATATTCAAGTACTTGTTTCTTTGTAAAATAATTTGAACATTTTTATTGTATTAAACACTTATTGAATTAAAATTAGTTTTCGGATAAACATCTGAGACCTTCATGACAAGATACGTATAGCTCTTATATTACAAATAAGGAAATATCTTTATGCATCACTCGTGGTGATTACTACAGACTTGTCATAATACCTTTTATTCATTACATTATACATTATAGTCAAATGTTTGGGTTGTTTGTTTCTTTATAGAGATTTCTCCATAGTGCACACACAAAATATTTTGTCCCGAACATGCTTGAAATATTTGCCACTGGACGTTACGCAACCATCATCAATCAATCAATCACAAAAAAATTAACTTCCTATTAAAAGTCAACATACAATTACAGTGTTCACTTGAGTCAATGTAAACATATTACAAATTGAATTAGAATTAGAAAAAAAGTTTATTCAAAGATTTTTTATTGTAAGAGTTATCTTCCCAAATTCTGTTTTCTTTGTGGGGAGATCTCCTTCGTAACCGTAAAAGTAAGCGACAGACTTATTTACCAAATTGCTTAGTGAATCCTCAGGATTGTTTTTCCAGTTTTTACGAAAGTGACTAGAAGAATCCATATGAGATTTATTTTCCCTAATGCATTTGAAATAAGTGATATGCATTTGTAACTGGTAAACCATAAGTGATATAGATCTACTCTACTCTAGAGTAAACTGGGAGTATCTATGTTTTCACTTATTTTATGGAAAAGTATATATATATATATAAGAAACTATATATTTTTTTAAATATGCATACCTAAACATATAATTTTAGAGCGGAGGTGAATTTCACTAAACAGGAAGTACCTAATATCCCCGATATTAGACAAAAGTATATAGAAACCTTTTGGAATCAGTTTAAATACAGCTGTGATGTGAGATCGGAAGCGATATGTGTTTACCCGAAGTTGACAAATATCTCTCTTATTACAGGCAAAAGTATATGGAAACATTTATTTTTGAATGACGTAAGAACTTGTGCCACCACACCCTTTTTTTATATTCTCCGTGATGCAGATATTAAAATAAAAGAAAATGTGAGACGGAGAAAAGATATTATCTGTGTAATTTGTACTGTGTCAGCATGAGAAATAATTGCACAAAGAAGGCCAAGTTGTATGTTTCATTCGTATTAAGTCACGGTTAAATCTGTAATGGGTCTTTTTTCTGCTAAAATGAAACATTATTTTCTTTGATGGTCTTACTTTTATAAATGTTATGTATTTATCATGAACGGTTGCCATAGTTATTTTAATTTTGAGTAGTAACATAAATGAGCAAATATATTATGTATAAAATTCTTACCATGAACATGCTGACAGAAAAGATGTCGCTCAAGGAAGTTATTGTTCAATATCTATGTCACTTATATAGAAACATTCAAGTACTTGTCTCTTAGCTAATTATTATCTTGAACATGGGTAAGAGCTTGTTTTTTTTTTTTTTTTTTTTATCTTATTGAAAACTCAGCTGTTCTTTTTTTTTAAATGAATGATCTGTGTCTTGTTTACAAGAAATGCAGTTTGAAAACGTGGCCAGCTAATGGACGCCTCCGGGTGGGTGAGTTTCTCGCTGCACCCATTGGTGGCCATCGGCTGTTGTCTGCTCTATGGTCGGGTTGTCGTCTCTTTGACACATTTCCAATTTCCATTCTCAATTCTATTTTACCTGGAAAGTTCATTATGGAAAGTGAAAAAAACCATATCGCTGTGTTATACATTTGCCATGTTTCATGTTTAGAATTCCTTGAAGGATGTAGATTCAAGAGTGTCAACAGGAGTTTTACGAACGGACAGACTGACGGACAGACAGAGGGATTGAAGGTACCATTGTGTTACTATTACCCTTCGAAGCATCGATCGCTGGGGAAAGATAATTACTCTGAAAAAAGAATGATGTCTCTGGAGGAGAAAAGGTCGGCGTTTCGACAAAAAATCCAAAGGCGACATGTTAGTTATTTGACCCTTTTACCACGATCAGCGTATAAACTTTATAGAAATTGACTCTCACATAGCATTGTGTACAAGCTAAGCTGTCATTCAAACTAAGACATTACCATAACAGGTGAACCATGCAGATTAAGGTTTTCGGAAATAGTAATCTGTTTACTTTTATTTCCTGTTGCATTGCCTTAAATGTTGGAACCAAATTATGCATAAGTGACAATCAAAGCTGTATGAAGCAGCATATTTGATTTGTATAAGATTTCTGTTGTTTTAATTTGAGTAGCTATCAGACTAGTCTTATATGCATGATATTTTTTATTAAGTTAACTGCGAGTACTCCTAGTTCTGTTCCTAGTGTCTTTTTGTTGTTGGGATGTACAAGTACCCGACCACGTCCACTTGTATTTTTGTCCATCTGATGAGTTTAGCCAACTGATTTTTAAAATTATTTCTTATGTTGTACTGTTATACCACTGTCCCAGGTTAGGGGAGGGTTGGGATCCCGCTTACATGTTTAACCCCGCGACATTATGTATGTATTTGCCTGTCCCAAGTCGGGAGCAAGTAATTCAGTGGTTGTCGTTTATTTATGTGTAATATATTTGTTTTCGTTCTTTTTTTTATATAAATAAGGCCGTTAGTTTTCTCGTTTGAATTGTTTTACATTTGTCATTTCGGGGCCTTTTATAGCTGACTATGCGGTATGGGATTTGCTCATTGTTGAAAGCCTAATTGTGACCTGTAGTTGTTAATTTCTGTGTTATTTTGGTCACTTGTTTAGAGTTGTCTCATTGGAAATCATACCACATCATCTTTTTACATATAAAATAAAGTTACTGTTTTCCGATGATTTTTATCGTGTATATAAAATATAAATAAAGGCAACAGTAGTATACCGCTGTTCGAATTCATCAATCGATTGAGAAAAAACAGATCCGGGTTACACACTATAACTTCAAATCTAAGAAGAGAACTACGACACAACAGAAACACAGCATTTTAATGTATCAGTTAATGTTCTCTGTAAAATTTGCGGATTGTAAGGTTAATGTTACATCTTTCAGTTGCTTTCACTTTAACCTGTCGGGAAAAAAATATACTCCAGACTTAAAAGTCTGTAATTTAAAAGAATTATATAACAATGTAGTAGCCGATGTAGGAGTCAATTATGCGCATTCCTACCACCTGGTGGACGCAGTTATTTGCATATGTTTTGTATTTCTTTTGTCTCCACCATGTTTGACCAACGAATGGTTCTAAATCCCCAAATAGCATTTACAACCATTTTTTATTTGTTTCACAAAGATACGCTGCGAAGATATTTGAGCTAACGTATACTTTACTCATTCTTATAAATTTGTCATATCTTAAATAAGATTTATATTGAGTACTGTTTTACACTACCCTTCAATACATCCTGCTTTTCCCTGTGCTTGCAAAATTTTCCTTGTTTGTCTATAGAATCTCATTTCCTACACTTAATGCCATTGAAAACAGAAAAGTACAGGGATAAAGCAGTATTTTCGTGGAAGAACAAAGCTATGTCTGGAACTTATGCTTTTTGGGGAATGCTTGCATATTTATTGCTACTCTCGCAAAAACAGCATTTCTATATCCATTAGTTCTAGCCCCAAACATATTTAACAAAAAATATTAATAAACTTTAATAGAATGATTTCTTCATTCACCTATAAGAGCTACATGTATTATATAAGGATAGTGTCACAATTTATACTAACAAATAATCCTTTTCAAATTTATGTATTAAGAGTTGAAAAGTCGAATTAGCTTTTTTTATAATGTTCAATTTAAGGTCAATTTAATTTGTTAGTTTTACAAAAATAACAATACTTTTGTTTATTAATATCTATTGACAATTACATACTTTTAATCAATATAAGGTCATATCAATTTTGTGTGTACACAAAACAAGATATTAAAGTGTTGCGTCAAGTGTCCCAGATATTGGATAGTATACACTCTAGTTTTACTATGTTGTGTCATGTGTACTATTGTTTGTCTGTTTGCCTTTTTCATTTTTAGCCATGGTGTTGTCAGTTTATTTTCGATTTATGAGTTTGACTGTTCCTCTGGTATATTTCGTCCCTCTTATTACACCCCTGTCTCAATTCCTAACCGACTTTCGATTTGTAAAACGTAAGAATGTCGAAATGATTCAATTGCTCATTTATAACATTACTCAAAATTCACAAATTATTAACTCTGGCATCTGTCTTTCATAACTGGATAATATTTTTGATGAAATATGAAACCAATGTCTCATTAAAACAGAAAGTACAATCATTATACATTTCGCAGTGACTGAAAACAAAGGAATCTGAGAATTTAATCTCTAAAGTATTGCTCTTTCCTACACTGTACAAATTGTGTAGATAATCTCAACCCAGTCTCTTATTTTCACAGAATATAAACGAAGGGCTCAAACGGTTAAATTATGGGACAGAGAAAAGCTGTTGATTATTCATAAGTATTCATAGTTCAAACAAAAATGTGCCCTTTTGAAATATACAAACTTGCTCAATCCATAATCATGTTAGAATATTCCTTTAAACCAACTTATTTTCGCGACTTCGCGAGTAGCAAAATAACGCGAATTTAAATCGTCGCGAATATGTATAATTTTGTTTTTTTCTGATTTAACCACCTCAAGTTAATTAGAAAATCGCGAAATCAAATAGCCGCGAAGTGGACTAGATAGGACCAAACGCGAAATTAAGTATTCGCGAAAATAAGTTGGTTTACAGTATATAAATCATTTCAGTGCCGAAAATGTTTTAAGGACACACTTATGATTTTGAATGTTATTATAAAATAGAATTCCTTAGTTCTCGGTATTAAAAACTATCTGCAGTGTGGTAATCAAAATTGTAGAAAAATAGTTAAAGTGTATTTATATGATTTCAATATTTTTAAAATTGTCTGTAATTTTTTTTTAGTAGAGTGCGGATGTATGTGTTTTGTATACAATGTCTTTCTCTATCCAATCAATAGGTTTAGGTATGATTGCTAATGCGAAAACCCTGACCAAATATCAATTGTCATAGAGTTAACAAATACAGGTAACCGTATGTATGACCTTCAACAAGGGGCAAAACCAATATCTCATTGACAACGAAAAAGGCCAAGAAATGACAAATAATTACAGGCTTCTGACTTGAAAGAGTGCTTACAGAATGTTTAACATATTAGCAAGAGCAACATCCTTTTTAACTAGTGACATTGGTGTGACAGTATAATAAATATAAATTTATGTATAACTGACAAAAATTGAATAGCAAAAATATCGAGCGGCGAATGGCAAAATCAAAAGCTAAAATAAATCATATTCCAGACGTGGTACATGTATGTATGTAGCAATATTGGATAAAATCTGGTTGTATAGCTAGCTAAACCTCTTACTAGCAAAACATGCGCAATATAGTAACAACAATGTGTGAATGAATCAAACAGGCATAATAGATAAACACGTAAAAGATATCGATTAGTCATCGTTATGTTCTATTCTTAACCAGAATGTCATTTACTACTCTTTATGCCATAGAAAACAGAAAAGTCCAAGGATATATCAGTATTTACGGGAAATGTACAAAGCTATGTCTGTCAGTGTTTATGCTGGCATGTCCATGGAACTTATGCTGTTCTTGCATGTGTTTAGCTATTCTCGTCTTCATCTTCATTTTTATATCCACTAGTTCCAGCCCCAAATCTGTTTAACTAAATATATAAATCAAACTTTATAGAATAATTTCTTCATTCACCTATAAGAGCTACATGTATATTGTATATGTATTAGATTATGGTAGTCCCACATATTTATATTTAAAATAATCATATGCAAATACATGATTTAAGTGATAAATGTCCTATTAGATTTTTTTATAATTAGTACAATTCAATGTCAATCTAATTTGTTTGTTAACATTTACTGAAAATTACATATGTTTCATCAATAGATATAGTTCATATCAAATCTGCGTGTACACAAAACAAGATATTAATCTATTAAGTCACGTGTCCCAGATATTGGATAGTTGGACGAGGGTATCACCAGCCCAGTAGTCTACACTTCAGCGATTAAGTGTTGACATGAATATCAATAATGTGGTCATTTATAAATTTCCTGTTTACAAAACTTTGAATTTTTCGAAAAATATAAGGATTGTCTTATCCCAGTCATAGATTACCTTAGCCGTATTATGCACAACTTTTTTGGAATTTTGGATCCTCAATGCTCGTCAACTTTGTACTCGTTAGGCTTTATAAATATTTTGATATGAGTTTCACTGATGAGTCTTATGTAGACGAAACGCGCGTCTGGCGTACTAAATTATAATCCTGGTACCTTTGGTAACTATTTACCTCCCTCTGCAAAGTCCTATCTGACTGTCGATATGTGCATGGTAAAAATGTTAAAATAATCTTATTGCTCATTTATTTCATAACTCAAAATTTATAATTGATAACTGTTAATAAAGACTGCATAACATTTTGAATAAAATAAAAATAAATAGTCTTTATTAAAACTGAAAGCAAGAAATTGATACACTTCACAGTGACTGAAAACAAATAAATCCGATAATTTACCCTCTTTGGGCAATTATTGCTCACTCTGACAAAGTACAAGTTGTGTAAATAATATCTACACTCATTTTCTCATATTTTCTTTTCTTTTAATATCTGTAACACAGAGAATATAAAAGAATGTGGTGACCCTGGTGCTTACGTCATTGAAAATAGCAGAACTGTTAGATATCCATATCAAATACATGTAGGTTCAGTCGCATATATGTCGTTTAGAAATATACCAAACTCAGTTATTTTGTTTTATTTATTCAATGAATCTGTAGTATAGCAAAATAAAATCTACTTGTTCAAACCAGTATATCAGCCGGAAACCTAGTTGAAATTAACCAATAGAAATGAAACTCTTTGTTAAAGAAATAAAAAAAATGCAAACCGGTATATTTTAATTGTTTACATCTGTTTCTATGGGCTTTAAAAGTGTAATAAATAGTCTTAATTTTAGATTTTATGCATCTTTAATATATACGTGTTTTTACTTGAATTGTAATATGGAGCCTCAACATTAACTGTTAAATCATAGACAAATTTTAACAAATCAGTCTTAATTTGCCTTTCTGCATCCGGCGATAGTTCTCAATGCGCAATCGCAGGTTGTCCCTCGACGGGAAAATGTCAAACACAGCAAAATTATACCTGAGAGACATGTTCACCTTACAATCATAATATACACCAAACATAGATGATCAATGGACCATAAAAATGAGATCAAGACTAGATTATACCTGAGAGACATGTTCACCTTACAATCATAATATACACCAAACATAGATGATCAATAGACCATAAAAATGGGATCAAGACCAGATTATAACCGAGAGACATGTTCACCTTACAATCATTATATACACCAAAGATAGCTGATCAATGAACCATAAAAATGAGACCAAGACCAAATTATACCTGAGAGACATGTTCACCTTACAATAATGATATACACCAAAAATAGCTGATCAATGGACCATGAAAATGAGATCAAGACCAGATTATACCTGAGAGACATGTTCACCTTACAATCATAATATACAGCAAATATAGTTGATCAATGGACCATGAAAATGAGATCAAGACCAGATTATACCTGAGAGACATGTTCACCTTACAATCATTATAAGATAATACCTCAAAGTTTGATTCAGATTAAAATTGTGACTAATATTGGAAACCAATAAGTTAACATCTCAAAGTACCATTCAGATTAAGTTTGTGAGTAAAGTTATTTAAAGGAAAAGAATGTCAACATTGAAAGCGAAACCATGGTTACTCATTTGATTGACTGATTCGATCCACACACAATCATTCTTGTACAGGTAAAAACGATGACAAACATATTTTTAATATATAATATTAAATTGAACAGAACTAGAAAAATTCCAATGCACGAGTTCGCTTAATCTATTTATATCTACATTCATGTTTACATTGCTTATATGGTTATCGGATGAATTTGGAGGCAACTGATAGTTAACTAGATGGCGTCTAGTCTAGTATACACACGAAACGAAGCTACGTATTATCATGCACATTTCCTGTTAATTGTTTATTTAGACTTTTAATAGTTTGGATAAATGTTTTACATGGTTATAAATCAGATATAAGAATTGGAGTAAAATCAGTGAACATTAATTTCACAGATAGTACCCCTTTAAGAATGTTCGCTCCTCTGTTTAAAAATAACAATCTTTTCAAAAGGCTGTTATAAATTGACTAAGAAGATGTGGTATGATTGCCAACGAGACAACTGTCCACAAGTGACCAACAGACATAGATATTAATAACTGTATATCAGTGTGCGATCTTCAACAATCAGCAAATCCCAAACAACTATCAAAGGTCTCGAAATGAAAATGGTTAAACAAAAAAACCCCAAGAAAACTAACAGCTAAATCTATATATATGTGTACAAATTGCGAATTGCAGTAGTCGGATAATAGATCTTGTGAACTATTTTTTTGTGAATGGTTTTACTTTGTCTTGATTGGTTCCCCTTGTAACATATCCACTACCGGTATTCTTATAGACACAACTTACCATGGATACAAATCATTTTTATAGCGGTCCGTAGATGACCAGGCGCAACCAATCCAAAATAAAACTCTTTGAGTTGTACAATTTCCATCAATTCGTTTACGACGATCAAGTTAAGAGAATGTTGGCCGCTTCAGAATCTAAAGGACTATTTGTATAATTGTTCGTACTCCAAAATAAAATAACGTCCCTTCCTTGGTTGTTTATGAAATTTTAAACCAATCAGAAGCTTTGGTGTACACTTTCTAGAATATTACCCAAAATGCATTAGATTCTGAAACGGCGAATTGTTATTTTGTTTATTATGTTTTTTTGAAACAACTATGGGGTAGATCCCGACGGACGAGGGTGTATAGGATGTGGTTCTCAAGAAGAGTTTTGCGGGTGTGCTGATATTGCTATCACCGGTAACGGACAGATTCACGTCACTCAACCACCAAGGATCACATTCCGTCCGATACAAACATTTAAACCATTTGTAACAAATGCACCCTTACAAACTGTGAGACCGGTTCAAACCGCAAGACCGGTTATAACCGCAGGACCAGTTCAAACTTCAAGACCAGTTCAAACCGCACGACCAGTACAAACTGCAAGACCAATACAAACTGTTAGGCCGTTTATAACTGCAAGGCCCGGTACCATAACCTGCAAGGCTATAAATTATTGGGCAGGAGTTGTCGCTCTTGACCAATGGTGTTCTGTAGAGTGCCAAAAAGGAAATTGTCCACCAACTGCATGTTCCAGTCAAGGTCTAGGTCGTTAATTGAATTGTTGTTTCACTGACTATATTATGTAATGATTAATTATGCTTGTTGTGCATAGATAAACAATTTTACACACCGTGTTTAAATATACCATTGAAAATGAATTATCTAACAAAGAGCTGAAGGGTTTCCCCACTGGTATCCAGATAATGTTAACTACTCATTTGGTGACTTTAAATTATTTAATATGTTAATAGGGTTATATCTTTCGTTACACATGTTCACTTTACGTTATTTTAAAAGAAGACCTGAAAAACTAACCGGAATATTTCAGTATCTGAATTATCGGCTCTCCTACTTACAAGGGCCCGAAAACACGTTCATAATTCAGTGCTCTTTGGGGGAGAGAGTGCTTGATGTTATCGAGGGCTAATTTCGAGTAATTTTTGTATTCACCTGGCCATCATGCGTTAATGTAGCCACCGTAGCGAAGTAGAATATAACGACTGTATTATTAAGATTAGAAATACACGAACTTGTCTGTAGAGATCTTTATGAAGTTCCATAATTCCGTTAGAAGGGAGAAAGTAAACAGTTTGACCTATTTACATTCTGAATTTTTAATGGTGTTTTTAGACATGGTATTATTGTTGCCCTATTTCGATTCATCAAACAACATCTTACACTTAATCATTTTCTTTTATGAAGAATGATTTACTGTGATTAGATCATTAGCTTTAGAAAAGATTCGTGATTGTAATTACTGCTTTATCAATTGAAAAATTATCATTAAAATCACCAATAAATTTTACAATTGTTTATCATTATAATGTTTTGTTCTGTGTCAATATAAAAAAGGACCATAATTGCAAGAAGTTCCTCTACTGTAACAATACTAGCCTATTAACCTCGAGTTTGTGAGTTTCGAACCCGCACGTGGTAAGTGCGTTCGACTTCAATCTGAATTTATCGGGATTTATCAGTTTTACAGCTGAATGTCGGCGGTTCTCTCCGGGCATTACGGCTTCCTCCACCAACAAAACTGGCCGCCACGATAAAATCAATTTTAGTGTTGACAGTGGTGTTAAACACCATGACTCAGTTAATAAAATAATCAATTAACCAATCGTCATAATATAGACATCGGACTCGGACTACTTTTAAACTGAGTTTTACTGTGCGTATTGATGTGTGTTGTTTTTAAAGGTAAAAAGGGGGGGGGGGTGGGTGGGGTTGAGATCTCAAATCTTAAAAATGTTTAACCCCGCCGCATTTATGTGTCTGTCTTATGTTAGGAGCTTCTTGCTTTTGTTAGTCTTGTATGATTTTTTTTATTTTAGTTTCTTTATATATTTCGGAGTTTAGTATGACGTTCATTGTCTCTGTACCAGTACATATTTTTGTTTAGGGGCCAGCTGAGAAGCATCTCCGGGTGCGGGATTTTCTTACGGTATTGAAGACCCATTGGTGACCTTCGACTGTTTACTGCTCTTAAGGCTGTATTGTGTGTTGCCTCTTAGACACATTCCCCGTTTCCATTCATTTAATGATCTTTCAAAAAAATGGATAGATTTAAGAAAACTATTTGTTTTTTGACGGATTTACTGAAAGTTTCTAACATAAGTCATTGCGCAAGAGGAAAGATATTTTCAAATAACAGTTGGAATGGTATGAAAAGGTTCCTCTAATCAATTTCATGTTTTTTGAAAGGATTACAATTAACGTGGGCCAAGTTTTTTTTTCAACAATAAAATTGAGAATGGAAATGGGGAATGTGTCAAAGTGACAACAATTAGACAATAGAGCAGACAACAGCCGAAGTCCTTCAATAGGTCTTCAATGCAGCGAAAATAATCCAGCACTCGGAGGCGTACTTCAGCAAGCCCCTAAACAAATAGGTTTACTAGTTCAGTGAAAATGGACGTCTTTCTAAACTCCGTATTATACACAAAAAACTAGAATTAGAAATACATAAAAATGTTAATTATACATTTGTTTTCGGTAAAGGATCATGTCTCCGTTGAAACAATATGACAGAGTATGTTCTGCTCTGTTTATGTCGTTCACGTTTCTCCGCTGATACTGAAGGACAGAGTATGTTCTGTTCTGTTAATGTCGTTCACGTTTCTAGATTGATATTGTATGAGAGAGTATGTTCTGCTCTGTTTATGTCGTTCACGTTTCACCGCTGATACTATATGACATAGTATGTTCTGCTCTTTTTATGTCGTTCACGTTTCACCGCTGATACTATATGACATAGTATGTTCTGCTCTGTTTATGTCGTTCACGTTTCTCGACTGAAACTATAGAACAGAGTACGTTCTACTCAGTTTGTGGCGTTCATGTTTCTAGATTGATATTGTATGAGAGAGTATGTTATGTTCTGGTTATGACGTTCACGTTTCACCGCTGATACTATATGACATAGTATGTTCTGCTCTGTTTATGTCGTTCACGTTTCTCGACTGAAACTATAGAACAGAGTACGTTCTACTCAGTTTGTGTCGTTCACGTTTCTAGATTGATATTGTAGGAGAGAGTATTTTATGTTCTGTTTAAGACGTTCACGTTTCATCGCTGATACTATATGACATAGTATGTTCTGCACTGTTTATGTCGTTCACGTTTCACCGCTGATACTATATGACATAGTATGTTCTTTATGTCGTTCACGTTTCTTTACTAAAACTATAGAACAGAGTACGTTCTACTCAGTTTGTGGCGTTCACGTTTCTAGATTGATACTATAGGAGAGAGTATGTTCTGTTTTGTTTTTGACGTTCACGTTTCTCGACTGAAACTATAAAACAGAGTACGTTCTACTCAGTTTCTGGCATTCACGTTTCTAGATTGATACTATAGGACAGAGTATGTTCTGTTTTGTTTTTGACGTTCACGTTTCTCTACTGAAACTATAGAACAGAGTACGTTCTACTCAGTTTGTGGCGTTCACGTTTCTAGATTGATATTGTAGGACAGAGTATGTTATGTTTTGTTTATGACGTTCACGTTTCTCGACTGAAACTATAGAACAGAGTACGTTCTACTCAGTTTGTGGCGTACACGTTTCTAGATTGATACTATAGGACAGTATATTTTGCTCTGTTTATGTCGTTCACGTTTCTCGGCTGAAACTATAAAACAGAGTACGTTCTACTCAGTTTGTGGCGTTCATGTTTCTAGATTGATATTGTAGGAGAGAGTATGTTATGTTCTGTTTATGACGTTCACGTTTCTCGGCTGAAACTATAGGACAGAGTATGTTCTACTCAGTTTGTGGCGTTCACGTTTCTAGATTGATATTGTAGGACAGAGTATGTTATGTTTTGTTTTTGACGTTCACGTTTCTCGGTTGAAACTATCGAACAGAGTACGTTCTACTCAGTTTATGGCGTTCACATTTCTAGATTGATATTGTAGGACAAAGTATGTTCTGCTTTGTTAATGAAGTTCGCGTTTCTCGGCTGAAACTATAGGACAGAGTACGTTTTACTCTGTTTGTTGCATTCACGATTCTAGGCTGTTATTGTAGGACATTATGTTCTACTCAGTTTGTGGCGTTCACGTTTCTAGATTGAAATTGTAGGACAGAGTATGTTATGTTTTGTTTATGACGTTCACGTTTCTCGGCTGAAACTATAGAACAGAGTACGTTCTACTCAGTTTATGGCGTTCATGTTTCTAGGCTGATATTGTAGGACAGAGTATGTTCTGCTTTGTTAATTATTTCGTTCACGTGTCTCTGTTGATACTATAGGACACAGATTGTTCTCCTCTTTTTATGGCGTTCACGTGTCTCCGTTGATACTGTAGGACATATTTTTTCTACTCTGTTTATGGCGTTCACGTGTCTCCGCTGATACTATAGGACAGAGTTTGTTCTGCTCTGTTAATGGTGTTCACGTTTCTAATTATAAGCTGATACTATAGGACAGAGATTGTTCTACTCTGTTTATGACGTTCACGTGTCTGCGCAGATATTATAGGACATAGTATGTTCTGCTCTCTTTATGACGTTCACGTGTCTGCGCTGATACTATAGGACAATGTATGTTCTGCTTTGTTTATGGCGTTCACGTTTCCCCGCTGATATTATAGTCCATAGTTTGTTCTGCGCTCTGTTTATGGCTTACACGCGTCTCCGCTGATACTATAATACGGGGTATGTTCTACTCTGTTCATGGCGTTCACGTATCTTGGCTGATAATATAGGACAGAGTGCGGTCTGCCCAGTTCATGGCGTTTAAGTATCACAGCTAATAATACAAAAACAAAGCATGTTCTGCTCAGCTTATGAAGAACATGCCAAGCAGCTGATACTACAAGACAGAGTATATTCTGCTCAGGTTATGGCGTCCACGGTACTAAGTTGATACTGTATGAGAAAGTATCGTCTGCTCAGCTTATGGCTTTCACGTATCTTAGATGATACTGTAGTAGAGAGTATGTTCTGCTCAGTTTATTGCGTTTACGTGTTTCAATTAATAAATTTTCTTTTACCCAATGTCGTCTAGTTTATAAGATATTCCAGGACTTGCTTCATACAACTTTTTTTTCTAAATTTTGTTACTCTGTTATTATTATCTGATTGACATCAAGCTATGTGAGTAATATTGAAACAAAAAATAGACCTAACGACAATTCATTATTGCATTTTGATTAAAAAAAAAATGAATAATGACTGAGCATACTTCAGCGCGATTGAATTATAACAAAATATTTTCTTTGACCCTTTGAAAAAACCCACAATTTAAAAAAAAGTTAAAAAAAACTTCATTAGATTATGATTGTTGGACAAACACCAATTTGTTCATTGAGAAACTCATCACGTGATTAAAACGTTCAGCTAATGTTTACAGTCATCTCACTAAAGCGTTATGTACAACCTATATTTATATATAAGACGATGTGGTCGGATTGATAATGAGACAACTTTTCACAATAGACCACCTGACACGTAAATTAATAACAATAGGTGACAATACAGCCTTTAACAATGAACAAAGCCCATACAAAATAGTCAGCTATAAGAGGCTCGGAAATGCCGTAAGAACTTGACAAATGATTAAGATATCAAATAAGCAATCAAGTTATAATGTTATAGTGAATCTGCTTATCTCATAGACGCCTCAGAGTTATCTTTCGTTGCACAGTTGTTATTGTATTGTCTGGTCGTTAAGCCAACCCATTTGTGGACTTGATGTTGTTTTTCTTTGGGGTCTCGCCTGCAACGAAAGTCACAGAATGAGAATGTGAGACACAGAGATTATTATCCGATGACGGCAATGTAAATTATTTGTTTAAAGCTTTAAATGCTAGGGAAGGTTAAAGACCCGGATACTTTATACTTTGTATGCATATACATTATGTTATACAACGTCCGACTGTCATATGTATTTTGTCATTGACCTCATTTTCAAGGATTAAGCGACTACTAGAAAAAAAAAAAAAAAATCGAATTTTTGTCATGTCAATTTTTAACTTAAAATGAGCAAATGGATATCTTTATTTTGTATATCACATGTATCAGTTTTTACCTTTTATGCAGATCATTCAATATGTAGTTTCCGTCTGTGAAAATTCTATTGTTACTGACCTTATTTTCGTAGTTCAGAGACAGCAGTGAAAAATTTTGTTTTTACATGTGAATTTCTCACTTTGTATGAGTAATAGCATAACTTTATTTTGTATGTCGGTTCCTTGCTAGGTTTACATTACTTGCTAGTAGTCTGTTGTTATTTATGTATTATTGTCATTTTGTTTATTTTCTTTTGTTACATCATCTGACATCAGACTCGGACTTCCCTTGAACTGAATTTTAATGTGAATATTGTTATGCGTTTCCTTTTTTTACATTGGCTAGAGATATAAGGGGAGGGTTGAGATCTCATAAACATGTTTAACCCTGCCGCATATTTGCGTCTGTCCCAAGTCAGGAGCCTCTGTCCTTTGTTAGTCTTGTATTATTTTTAGTTTTAGTTTCTTGTGTAAAATTTGGAGTTTAGTATGGCGTTCATTATCACTGAACTAGTATATATATTTGTTTAGAGGCCAGCTGATGAACGCCTACGGGTGCAGGCATTTCTCGCTGCATTGAAGATCTATTGGTGACCTTCTGCTGTTGTTTGTTCTATGGTCGGGTTGTTGTCTCTTTCACACCTTCCCCATTTCCATTCTCAGTTGTATTACATGTCCTTTAGACAGGATTCACCTGACATCGGTCCAAATGTCATGGGTCAGTGATCAAGGTTAAAGTTACATGATTAGGTCTGTTTCTCGGATGTTTTAAGAAGTAGTTCAACTGATTGTGGTGTATCTGCAATCTAATTAAAATATTGATCTCTGATTATGTTATATTTCATCTGTAGTATAACGTAATCAGAGATCAATATTTTAATTATATTGGTGTATCTGATGAATGTAAGGAGTAAATGAGAGCCTGCCAAGCATCCTCTGACCCTCACTATAGTTTCAAGGTTAATTGGTCAAGGTTAAGTTTTGTGTTCTTTATGTACAGTACTATCAGCAATAAGTTATAGCTCCATTGAGTAATTGTAAATTGTCATCTTTATAAAAAAGAAGATGTGGTATGATTGCCAATGAGACAACTATCCACAAAAGACCAAAATGACACAGACATTAACAACTATAGGTCACCGTACGGCTTTCAACAATGAGCAAAGCCCATACCGCATAGTCAGCTATAATAGGCCCCGATAAAACAATTCAAACGCGAAAACTAACGGCCTTATTTATGTAAAAAAATGAACGAAAAACAAATATGTAATACATTTACTTAATTTTCGTGGTTCATTCGTCAATGTTAGGATGTTGTTCTTGTGTCTGCATTTCCATTTCCGTGATCAATAGGTCAACTATATTTGGTGTGTGGAATAATTATAAGGTGTGCATGCCTTTCTGGCCGGGTTTACCAAACTTGACCAACCTCATTATCACGGATCTCTAAAATTGTTTAGTTTATGTGAAACTTGTAGTAATTTTTTTATCTTTAAAAATTTAAACTTACAACCATTTTTGACATTTATACCTATTATGTCTGTTTGTTTATTAACACATCGTTATCAATGTAATGAAATTTTTTGCAACTGTAATACAAGTGGGGGATTTAACTAGTTTTAAAACCAGGTTTATTCAACCATCACTACATAAGAAAATGCCTGTACAAAGTAAGAAATATGACAGACTTTATCAATTGGTTTTATGTGTTTGAGATTTGGATTTCGCCGTTTGATTAGGGACTTTCTTTTTTGAGTTCAGTACTTTTGTGATTTTACTTTTTAATTGTCAGTAAAGCAATCTAGACATTTCAGAAAGTGCACTTCTGTAATTCCCTTTTCTTTGCACAATATTTTTTATAAATATTTAAAGTTTCAACCCCTATGCATCAGTTGACTTTATGTTGATTTGATTGGCTATTCTGTTTATGGGTCCTTTTCTCATGCACATAGCATAATTTTTCAACTGTTGCTATATCCTTGCCATGGTTTTTGTATGATTTTAATGGTGGCGAATACTGAAGGTGCTTTAAATGAATTGTTTGGATCTAATGGTGGCAAATATTGAAGGTGTTTCAAACGCATGTTATTAAAATCCATCAACACAATCACAAGTAAATAAATTTGGGGTCCTACATCAAGAAGCAAACTGAGGACAGGGAACACCGGAATATTTACCGTAATTAAATTATTGTATATATATATACCATCGCACTTTAGCGTGACCATCACACTTTAGCGTCCCCATCGCACTTTAGAGTCCTACACATGTATGTAGACACAATTGATTTAAATTACTTTGGTATATTTTCGATATGGCAGTGCACATACTTACAGGAGGCATAATAATCGTTAGCATAATACAACGTTTACATTTCACACATTGACAAGTTACAAAACATCAATATACAAATTGACAATTTACTAATCGACACGTTACAAAACACCAATATACAAATGGATAATTTACAAATCGACATTTAACGAATCGACAAGTAACAAAACATTAATATACAAATTGACAAATCACACAGTTACAAGTTAACAATTGAAAAGTCACGATTTAAATAATTTTTAAAAAAGCTTTGTGTTATCTATATAATGTGGTGATTTGTCAGAATAAATATTGTTAAATTAAAATCAAACTTTTTAAAAGTATCCGCCAAAAACAGTATGTTGAACAGTTTACTAATTGTTGATAGTAAGTACCAGAATCCAATCGAAGACGGAGTGTACGGTCAAGTATCGAAACGAAATATACATTTTGTTGACAAAACGGATTATCTAATTTTATAAGTAGAGTGTATCAGTGAACTGTTGTGGTTGAATCCTAGTTCAACTTGATTTTGAAGTTCATCGGTATCACCAGCTATTTGACACTAAAGCTACATTAACATATAAGTATTTGTTAACCTCATACCTAATGGAACCATTCCCAAAAAATATAACTTTAACGACATGTGTGTAACACAGTAACAGAATTTAACGAACAAACTACGTTTGCACAGTGGATTATGTCGAAATCTATCTATATTTATAAAGTGTGAATAACATACATGCACTGATTCCAAAAGAAAAAACAAAATATGGCATATATGATTGTTTTTTCATCTTCATGCATTTGTCCTTGAAAAGCGAGCATGATATCACTTCATTACAACATGATGTATAAACACTATTTCTAAATGATATTTCACTATTTTTAGACGAATCCTTTATTGATTTCTCGGCAAGCAATCTAACATTTGATATAATAAGTTCATTCAGCTCCTCAGACCCATTTTCTTTGTGTTTAAGATTCATGTCTTTCCATATAGGGATACAAATTTCAAAGATGAAAGTTTTGAAATCGTCATCATTTTTTAATAGGCTATGCGAAAACACAGCCTTACAGACTCTGTCTGTGAAGCTTTCAACCAAGAAAGAAAATTCTGAAAAAATCGAGTAGTACTTAAAACATTTTTGCATTCTGTCTCTGTGTTGGGATTGAGCTAATAGACAAAGACGACTGAGAAAAATATTTTCACTAGTCGATTCAAATGGTACCTCACACGATTCACAAAATCTACATAATTCTCGTTCCAACTTGCCATGAAAGCGTTTTTTAATGTTTGTATCCTCGAATAGTGGACGCATATATTTTTTGATGTAGTCTAAACATTTTTCAAAGTCATCAAACTGGCATGTCCATAAGGGTTCGTTTTGAAAGTTTAAGATTTTGTCATTAATTGCAAACTCAGATATTGATTGTACTTCTGTAACCAGTGCTTGGGTACGCAATTTAATCAGAATGGTTTCTTCACATGATAGACTGTATTTATTGTCTATAACTCTTTTAATAAATTCTATTAGTATGTTGGAATGAATCAGTTCTTCGTAATAGGGATTATTATTTTGTATCAACAACTTATCGAGAGTTTCAAACAGTTTAGGCAATTGGACATTTTGGCAGCCAGTTAACCCTCTTTGTAGAATAAGGACTAAATTGCATGTATTCTTTAGATTGACCGTAAAACTCTCATCCAAAGGTCTTATCTTTTTTTCGAGTTTCTTAAAAGAATCATAAATGTAACAGGACAGTGTGGTAGCATTTTGCCATCCATAATCCTGCCATTCGACTAAATACCAAATACCTTTTTTTTCCATATGAATAATTGCAAGATCATGAAGGTTGCTTGCTATGCTACTTTTCCATTCAAGAAAGTTACTTGATAAAGGACCACCGATCCTTAAAATCTTTGTTTGTATGTTAGTTTTATTTATGGTGTGTTCTGTCGATGTTACTGATTCTTTCGATGAATTGGCTTTAACACTAATGTCAAAGCTTTTATCATTTACTGGACGAATGGCACCTAGCGCAATATTGGTATCTTTCTGCAAATCTTCTATTGACTTTGATGACGATTGATTACATGTAGCAGAGAGCATATATACTCCTCCAAGTGTAACTAAACCAAAATGTACGTGAGTTCCAAAAGTTTCAAAAAATGTCAGCATTGTGTCCTGTGCTAATATGCTATTATTTCCAAACATTTCAATCAAGTTTTCCACCTTTTTTAATTGATCCACCACATCAGCTGACAAGCGAATATTTGTTTCATCTAATTCGATTGCGTTTACTGAAATTATGGTATATTTCATTTTTGAATAAAAAGTTTGACCTGACTGTGTTCCTGCAAACTTTTTTGTTTTAGAATTCCTTGAGTACGACCCTTTGCCGACACCTACGAAAAGTGATACATCTATAGTTCCCTCATCTAGCTGGTTTTGAAACTGATCATATTCCGTCTTTGTAAAAAACTCCTTTTCGTCCTCTTTTTCTTTTAAGTCTGGCTGCAACAATTTCAATGGTTCACATATTTTTATTGCTTGTTTTCTGGACCTTTCTACACCATCTGTTGTTGTATAAAATCCACGAGCGATTAAACCGCTTGATGCGTTACATAAAATATCTGCATTCATTTCAACAGGATATTTAGGAACTGTATTGGTGGTCAATTTAGACATTTTCATTTCTTGATCATTGGCCAAGGCTCTGCACGAATCAAACGAAAGCTCCATGTCCTTATTTGTTGACGCTCCTCTCATTCTCTTTGTAATTACACCAATGTTATCGACCTCGGCGGTGTTATGTTTTGGTTTTATCTCCTTAAATTCATTAGTTTTATACACTTCATCTGTTGAATATATAGGAGGCATTTTATGTGTTTGTCTTTGTAATTCTTGTAAAGCAGGTTTTTCATGTGGATATGATTGCCGTGACATAGATTTTAGATAACTCCAACTGTCTGCATGCAGATTTTTCAAATGATGGTGAGTTTTTACGCCTATACTTCTGAACACTTTTCCCCAATAGATTTCTTCTAATTCATAAGTGTTTATAATTGTTCTGATTTCCTCCGACGGCAAACGTTGTTTGAAATTTGTGCAAACATTATCAATTATTTTCCTTTCCCATGAGGTTCTGCTTTTTTCTTTAAACGACAACCAGTCGTTTTCATCCAGAAACTCCAACTGTTCTGGTACCGTAACGTGTTTCTCTGTGAACACATTTCCCCAATATAGTGGATCTAAACGACTGTCCTTTAAAAATTTGTAAAGTTGATCATTTATTCTAGTAGATTGGAGATGTTCATAATTGCAAGCAGTTGATTGTGCCATTTAGCCTTTAAGCATAAAAATACATGGTTGTTATGTGAAAATAATTTATAGCATAAAAAACAAAGTTCAAGTACTTACAAACCAATTGATGTTTATACCAACCGACTAAGCAGCCAACAATGGGGTTATGATATGAAGTTAATACTGCACACTGTCATCTACGTTAAAGGTCGTGCCCTCCACACACATTATATATAATAAAACACTAACAGTAAGGCTTGTTCTGATAATTTGAAATATTTAAAACTTTTTCTGATAATTTGAAATATTTTAAACTACACAAAACACGTTTTAATTTCGATTTCCTCAGGTTCTAGGAAGTATTTACCGATGAATTATTCTGTGCTATTAATAAGTTCCCCTGTATCTGTTACAGAAAAATGTAATGCAATTTTATAATGAAGCATTATAGAATTATTTATTTTTGAAGTGAAAAAACTTTTTTTGATGTTTTCGAAAAAAACAACGTGCCGTTGATGGTCCATTCAATTCAATTGACACTTATGATTTGTCAACTCTGTACACTACATTACATCACTATCTTAAATATTATAATAATAATAATAATAATAATAATAATAATAATAATAATAATAATAATAATAAAAATAATAATAATAACATAATAATTTTATTTAAAAACCAATTGTTCAGAGAACAATTAAAAGTCTTTCCACATGAAAGAAATTTTGATAAGATTGATTCTTCATACTGATGCGATAAATAATGGTGTATATATACTTTTCAGTGAAATAAGGGAGATGATATGCTACTTCCGGTGAGATGAATGTCACTTCCGGTCTCATATGATAACTTCTCACACTGATTCCAAAAATATATAGTTTCTATGTACTTTTGTATGTAAAATGGGATATACTTTGCCACTTCCGGTATGTTGGAAGTCAATTTTAGTCTTCAGTAATCAGTTTATGTATCTATATGACAAAATATATGGATTCTGAGTACTTTCAGATGAAAAATTGTAAAAAGGCTACTTCCGGTTTTCTCAAAGTCAGTTCCGGTAGCCATTTTTCAAGGTCATACGTCACCTTGGTTTACCTTTTGTACAAGGTCAAATAGCTTAAAAATGAACTTAGTTCAAGTTATAATCAAATAACCTTATATCAAGTCGTTTCAGGGGCACTAACTCCTATAAGATGCCATTAAATTGTATCAGACTAAATGTAGGGTATCTTCATTACAATAAGGCAGACATTTTGCCTTTGTTCTTTTCTATGTATCTTTCAAAGTGTCTGAGAAAATGCAAAAACAAGCAAAAGTCACAATTGAGAACTTGACCTTGACCTTTGACCTTGACCTCATTTTCTAAGTTAGGACCTAGGGGACTCAAATTAAAGCATTCCAGGGTTAGACGGTTAACTGTTTATGAGTTAAAAAAGCATACCGACAAATTCATTTTGTAAAGGTCGATAACTCCTATAAAATTTCATCGAATCGCTTCGATCTAAATTAGCCAAAAATTACTGAGGATGTAACGAATGATGTATTGAAAGAATGTTGTCGATATCTTTTTTTGTAACGAAGAAGATGCACACAGATGATAAACAGTGAAAAGGGAGAGATAACTATCTATGAAAATGGTTAGCGGGGTGAATTTAAAAAGCGCATAAATTAGACAATATGAGAAATATCTAAGCGACATATTGTGAAACAAACATTTATCGTAAGAACAAAATTTGGCGGAAAAAATATATTAATAATTGAAAACCAATTGTTCTCTTTGATGGTCTTTCCGACATAACAATGTATTTTAATATGAAAGTTGTAAAATCAAGTTTAAAATGTCATTTCAATCGTCAAATGATAGCTTAATGTACGCTGATTTTAAAAACATATGGTTTCGATACAATATTTTTTTAAATAAGAGAGATAATTTGTTACTTCCGGTTTAAAAAATGCTATTTCCAATAATAATTGAATGTTTACTTGACAGAGATTCCAAAAATATCTGGTTTTATATACTTTTATAATTATAAAGTACAAAAAATTGCTACTTCCGGTTTACACAAGGTCACTTCCGGGTTTTTTTTTCAAGCTCAAATGGTTTGATAGCTTTTTCCAAAAGTCTCATGGCTTTATCATGTATACATATGAGGTAAAAGCAAAGGTCAAAATCTAGAACGTCAAATCAAGTTATGACCCTGAGACCAATTTCAAGATCATTAACCAAGGACCTCAAATCAAAAGACCATAGGTCTTAATTTTGTTCGGTTAATGAGTTATATCACCATACGTGTATTTTTAAATACAAGAGGGGAGAAAACTCACATTTACGTTCAACGTACCCTTGCAATCAAAATGTACCTGTTACAACATGTCGCAACTAACAATTTAGAAAAAATGATTTGTCGATATCTTATACGGTTTCTGGAAATCAGTGGAAATAAGCCTAGTTCAAAAATTAGAATATGACCTTGACCTTTGACCTTGACCTAATTTTCATTTTTTTTTTATCAATGACCTCAAATTAAAACATCCTAGGTCTCTATGGCTTATGGTTTACAAGATATAAATGCATAAGTGGAAATACCTCTCATATGGAGCGTTCATATTGCTTTGGTCAAGATTGAACAAATCATGCAAACGATATAACGAGCAATTTTAAAAAATAAATTTGTCGTAATCTTTTACAGTTGCAAAGGAGTAGTAATCACAAGGAACACAGTGTTTGGGGAGATAACTCCTACAAAGAAACCTATTCGGTTATGCAGGGTAAATTTCAAAAGCGAATAAACTGTTTGATATCATATACCAAATATCTAAGAAATATATTGCGTAACACATGTTTATCGCAAGAACAAAATTAAGCAGGAGAAAAAAATTTAAGGTCTTTCCACCAAAAACAATGTGTTTTGATATGAAAGTTGTAAAATTAATTTTAAAATGTCATTTCAATCGTTAAATGATAGCTTATTTTCGCTGATTCCAAAAATATATGGTTTCTATATTCTATTTTGTACATAATGGAGATGATTGGTTACTTCCGGTTTGAAAAATGTTTCTTTCGATATTATCAAACATTTGGTTGACATTGATTTCAAATTATCTGGTTCTATATCTACTTTTATATTATTAAAGTACCAAAAAAATCTACTTCCGGTTTATACAAGGTAACTCCTGGTTGTTTTTTTCAAGGTTAAATTGTTTGATATCTTTTGCAAAAATATCATGGCTTTATTATGTATATATGTGAGGTAAAAGCAAAGGTCAATATCTAGAACGTTAAATTAAGCTTTAACCTTGAGATCAATTTCAAGGTCATAAACCAAGAACCTCAAATAAAAAGACCATAGGTCTTAATCAAATTAGTTAATCAGTTATATCAACATATAAATATTCTTAAATACAAGAGGGGAGAAAACTCACATTTACGTTCAAGGTACCCTTGCAATCAAAATTTACCTGTTACGACATGTCTCAACTTACAATTTAGAAAAACATACTTGTCGATATATCTTATACGGTTTTTGGAAATTAGTGGAAATAAGCCAAGTTCAAAAATTAGAATATGACCTTGACCTTTGACCTTGACCTAATTTTCATGTTTTTGGAAAAATTACCTCTAATTAAAATATACTAGGTCTCTTTCACTTATGGTTTACCAGATAGAAGTGCATATCACTTATATCAAATCCATAAGGGGAAAAAACTCTCATATGGAGCGTTCATATCGCTTCGGTCAAAATAGGACAAATCATGCAAAGGATATAACCAGCAATTTTGTAAAATAAATGTGTCGTAATCTTTTACGGTTGCGAAGGAGAAGTGGTCACAAGAAAAGCAGTGTTTGGGGAGATAACTCCTTTAAAGTAAAGTATTTGGTTACGTAGTGCAAATTTCAAAAGTGAATAAACTGTTTAATATCATATACCAAATATCTAAGCGACATATTGCGAAACAAATATTTATTGTGAGAACAAAATTAAGCGGAAGAAAAAAAAATAATCAGAAAAAAAACAATAGGTCTTTCAACACGAGATTGGAAAGACCTAATCAGAAGAAAAAGAATAGGTCTTTCCACAGATAAGTGGAGAGACCTAATTAAAAACAAATTGTTCAAAGAACAATTGAAGCTCTTTCCACAAAAAGCAATGTATTTTAATTCGAAAGTTGTCAAATTAAGTTTAAAATGTCATTTCAATCGTCAAATGATAGCTTATTGTAGGCTGATTACCAAAATATATGGTTTCTATACAATATTGTTTAAATGAGGGAGATTCTTTGTTACTTCCGGTTTGAAAAATGTTACTTTTAATAATATTTGAATATTTACTTGACACTGATTCCAAAAATATCTGGTTCTATATACTTTTGTATAAATAAATTAAAATATAGCTACCTCCGGTTGTTTTTTCAAGGTAAAATGGTTTGATACCTTTTTCGAAAAGTCTCATGGCTTTATCATGTATACATTTGAGGTAAAAACAAAGGTCAAAATCTAGAACGTCAAATTAAGCTATGACCTTGAATTCAATTTCAAGGTCATTAACCAATGACCTTAACTCAAAAGATCATAGGTCTTGATTATATTAAGTTAATGAGTTCTATCATCATACCCATATTTTCAAATACAATAGGGGAGAAAACTCTCATTTATGTTTAACGTACTCTTGCAATTTAAAATTACGACATGTCACAACTAACAATTTAGTAAAAATAATTCGTTGATATCTTATACGGTTTTTGGTTATAGGTGAAAAAAGCCAAATTCAAAAATTAGGATATGACCTTGACCTAATTTTCATTTTTTTCGGACCAAGGACCATAAACGAAAGATCCTAGATCTCTATCACTTATGGTTTGTAAGATAGAAATGCATATCACTAATATCAAATGCATAAGGGGAAATAACTGTCATATGGAGCGTTCATATTGCTTTGGTCAAATGGGACAAATCATGCGAAGGATATAACGAGCAATTTTATAAAAATGAATTTGTTGTCATCTTTTATGGTTGCGAAGGAGTAGTGGACACTAGGAAAACAGTGTTTGTTGAGATACCTCTTACAAAGAAAGGTATTCGGTTACGCAGGTTAAATTTTAAAAGCGCATCAACTGTTTGATGTCATATACCAAATATCTAAGCGACATACTGTATACCAACTTAATTTCGCGAGCGATTTATTTTCGCGACTTTCGAGATAAGAAAAATGACGCGAAGTTAATTCGTCGCGAATATGTATAACTTGGATCTTACCTTATTTAAACACCTCTAGTAAATAAGAATATCGCGAAATTAAATAGCCGCGAAGTTGACTAGAAATAAAGTATTCGCGAAAATAAGTTGGTTTAAAGAATTGCGAAAACATATATTTATCGCACGAACAAAATTAGGCAGAAAAAAAAATAATCAGAAGAAAAACAATAGGTCTTTCCACAGAAAAGTGGAAAGACCTAATAATCAGAAGAAAAACAATATTTCTTTCCACAGAAAAGTGGAAAGACTTAATTAAAAACCAATTGTTCAGAGAACAGTTGAAGGTCAAAGAAATTTTGAAAAGAAGCTAGTTTCTCAAACTAATGCTATAAATAACTAGTTTCCATATGCTTTAAAGTGGACAAAAAGAGATAATGTGCTACTTCCCATTTAGAAAATGTTACTTCCGGTCTCAAATGACAGTTTATTTCACTCTGATTCCAAAAATATATAGTTTCTATATTCTTTTATGTGTACAACGGGAGATAATTGGCAGTTTCCGGTTTAGTGAAAGTTATTTCTTGTCTTGAGTGAAAAGTTTATCTATCTATATTACAAAATATAAGGATTCCGAGTACTTTTACATAAAAAAGTGCAAAGATATGTACTTCCAGTTTTCTCAAGGTCACTTCCGGTTGTCATTTTTCAAGGTCATCTGTCACCTATCCTTTTGTTACAGGTCATATGGCTTTATAATGAGCCAAGTTGAAGTTGTATTCAAATAACCTTATAATCAGACATTTCAGGGGCATTAACTCCTATAAGATATCATTAGATGGTATCAGACCAAGGTAACATATATTTATTACCGTCTAGCAATAATTTTGCTGTTGTTCTTTTATACATATCTTTTAAAGTGTTGGAGAAAATGCAAAAACATGAAAAAGTCCAAATTTAGAACTTGACCTTTACTTAATTTTCTAAATAAGAACCTAGGGATTTAAAATAAAAACATTCAAGGGTTATACGGTTAGTGGTTAAGAAGTTAATTACACAAACACAAATTTCGTAAAGGTAGATAACTCCTATAAAAGTGCATTGAGTCGCTTTCAACCAAATTAGTCAAAAATTCCTGAGGATGTAACGAACAATTTGTAAAAGAAATTTAGTTGATATTATTTTTTGTTACGAAGGAGAAGCACACATTAGATAAACAGTAGGGAGATAAATCTTACAAAGACAATGGTTTGGCTTAGCAGGGTGAAATTTGAAAGCGTATAAACTATATGATACAATATGAAAATTTACTTCAAATAAAACTGACCTCTCTATTTTGTTCAATTCATACTGGAAGTAAAATAGTCTAACATTCTATCAGGGGATATAAATAGAACACTGTTATCTTATCAATATTCACGTGATATACATTGACACATATTGACACACAATCAAGGTGTATCATCATAATCTTTTTTTAGAATTTTAACCAAATTAGCTTCTTAATTTCATCTCTGCTGACATAAATATGTTATAAATAAATAAGAAAAGTAATAATTACATTTTATTTTATGTGGAAGTGTTTATTGTTGATATATGTTATCAAACGTAGAATATTCGAAATGTTTTCCAACTAAACTTAATAACTTGAGGCGACAGTCGTTAAAAGATTTTCAATTCTCGTAAATCGATTAGAACATAACTATTAGGGAAACGCACAAAACTAGGGTAACACATTAACTCCAAAAAGGTCAAGACCAGGTGCGTCGTCATGGTAAAACAAATGGAAACAACACGCTTCATAATTTCTTGCATCCGAGTTGCTTTTCTGGATTTATTTTCATCAGATCGCTCAAAGCCAAACATTTGAAATCCGAAGATATATAAGTACCGAAAACGTTGAAGAGCTATATGTCATAAATACCTAAACTAAAAAAAAAAGATTCATCTAAAGCCAACTTTGTCTGAAGACAAAGTTGAAACCTTAGTTTCTTGATAATTTCAAAATCTATAAACGAACAATTTTAGTATAAAGTTCTCCTGCTAAACAGGATTGTAAAGATTGTTGCCAATCTTTAATTTAAAAACAATATCTTTGAATTCTGGATATTAAATAATGACTAAACAACTTTTAAAGGTATCAGAGATTATTATTATCAATAATAATAAATACAGGTAAATGAAATACAATATATTAAAACGTTTGAATGTGTTTTTCGTGTATGCGAAATTACCTCTTGAAATCTTTGAAGATCTGTTTAAATTCGTTTCGTTATAAGAAAAATCCGGTTTTTATAGTCCTTAGCACGCCTTATCCTTCCGTGTACTAATATAGTCCGTTGCCGGTCAAGGTTAAATGTGTTTATTAAAGTTATCGAAAATGTAAACATAGAATTATACTGAAGGAATGGACAATTTCATCCGACTTTACACCAAATTACGAATATAAAGCAGGTAAAATGCAGTTACTAATGAAATGTAGTATTAATAACAACTGGAAAACAATTGATGTTTTCCGAATGCCACATGTTGGCGGAATTTCGTAACGCAAAATAGGAAACTGTCAATTTTGCCGGGAACAATATTTTCGGCTAAACAAAACTATGAAACTATGATTAAACATTCATAACACTGCCCTCCGTCAAATTAAATTTCGTCTCGAAATTACAAAAAAAATTAAACGTGATATTTTCTCAAATTAAAATAAAACAATTTTAACAAGCACCTGTCGTGGAGCTTATAAATACATGTATAAAAGTAAATTGCAAATTTTATATTAATTATCTGAAATATATTTCCGGTCATGTCTCGATTAATTGGATATCAGGATATCACGACACGTAATATTGGTTATGTTAACAATTATCTCAATGAAAATAAACACAATTTATATAGAAATAAATGTCAAGTATGTAAAAAATTAAAAATGTTCACATCTTCTTTTCGGCACCACAACCACACTTCGTATCCTTTTGTTAGGTTCCTGGTAACTCCTCTTTCTGTCCTTTCTTCTTTCTTCCTTCACGCTCGTCTGGTTTTCTTTTTTTTTCTGGTTTTGAAGTTCTGATTTAGTTTGGTTGAGTTCAGATTTTAAATTCTTTTCGGTTTCTTCCATCTTATTTAAATAATTTTCAAATTGATTTCTCTCTTTGACTAATGTGTCTGTTAGATTTAGTATCTCTTCTTTAAGGGTAAAAATAGTTTTATCTTCTTCTGTCATTTCAACAACCACCACTTCCTCTGAATATTCAGGTACAGGTTCATATTCAGGTACAGGTTCAATATTTTCTTCTAAAGGTATGTTATGGACGGGTTGAACAGAAGTATTTTCTATTGGTATGAGTTGACCATTGGGACTTATGTCCAGCTCAAATTTCGTATCGGACTGTTTACAATAGGCTTTATCGGATAACATTATATGACAGGAATTAACAGCACTAATATGTTTAGGGAAAGAGCTTAAATGTTTCTCCCATTTAATTTTGTTGATGGCTCTAAATTTACACAAAACACAAAAATATGGTACATCTTTCTCTCTTAAATGTCTTTTAAAAAAATGATCCACAGCATTTTTCCTTTTTCCTTTAAATTTACAAAGGGAACACTGTAGGAAAACCATTTTACTGAAAATACATAAATTTAACAAAATTTTTATAAATCTTAAGCTATATTTCAATTATCATATCAACTTATAGTATATGTACAAGATGATTAGTATTTTATGAAACTCTTGTCAATCAAGTACAGGACTTAAGTCTGTCAAAATGAACTATTTCAATTTTCTTCATATCAGAAATTTCATATACCACAGGATTTAAAACTTTTGTAACCTTATATGGACCAACCCAAGGTGACTTAAATTTTTTATTAATGTTTTTATCAAATTTATAGACAAGGGACCCAACTTGATATTGACTGTGAAAAATCCTAGTATCATGATCACGCTTCTGTCGTTCTGCATATGATTTCAAGTGATTGCGTGCAATACTATAAACTTCCATCATCTTAGCCCGTAATCTGGTGATATACTGATCCTCGTTGTCGTAATCTTTTTCCTTTGGAAAAGGAAATACAATGGAACTGGAAATGTTGATTTCCCTTCCCAGCATCATGAATTTAGGGGTGTGTCCAGTTGCAGGATGTGGACTACTTCTATAGGCTGATAAAAGAAGATTTATATACAATTCCAATTATTAGCATTATAATTTATGAAACTTTTTATCATTCCAGCTAATGTTCTATTAAATCTTTCTATCATTCCATTTGATGATGGGTGATAGGCTGTGGTCCTAGTCTTGGAGATTTCTAGTAGTTTACAAACTTCTGCAAATAACTGACTTTCAAAATTCCTTCCCTGGTCAGTATGGATCTCCAGTTGTGCTCCAAATCTGGCTATAAATTCCTGAACCAATTTCTCTGCTATAATGTCAGCATTTTGATGAGGAATTGGGTAGACTTCCATCCATCTAGTAAAATAGTCGCCTATGACTAAAAGATATCTATTCTTGTTCTTGGTAATAGGCAAAGGTCCCATGATATCAATTGCTATGCAATCCATTGGATTACCTACTCTGTAAATCGAAACGGGAGAATACGTAAGCTGATTGAAGACAATCGATGCACATATCTATTCTCGGAATCGGGTAAGCGCATTTAATTGTTAGATCATTCAAAAATCTGTAATCAAGACACCACCTAACAGTTTGATCTTTCCTCCGTACCAGGACGACATTTGATGCCCAAGGTGATGTGGAAGGTCTGATGACTCCGTTATCCATCTGGTCTTTTAAATTTTTCTTCTCTTCACCTTCAAATCTAATGGGAGTGCGTTGTAATGGCTGTGTTATTGGTGCTGCTCCAGCAGTATCAATTTTATGCTTTACAAGGGCACATGTACCTAGTTCTGTTCTATTCGAAGCAAATGCGTCCTTATTTGTCAGCAATAAATCTCTTAATTTCTGACGATTAACTTCATCTGTAAGATTCTATGAGCTCCTTTCATACAGATCCTGCAAAAATTCTAGCATCATTTGAATATCGACCTTATTCATCTGGTTACCATCATTCTCTGCACCACTGATCTTCTGTATTTCTGAGCTTTCAGTTCATGACTCTGGAATTTTAACTGCTTCCTTATTTCCTTGATCTGTCAAAAAATCTTGAAGAGTTACACTGTTTTTACTATGTATACTGCAACCATTCTATTAATCTTCTTTTCTTTAAGGTCAATGACTTCTGATATATCTTGAACAGGATGAAGCTCCCCTAGCAGATAATTTTTTCTCAATTTGACAGGGTGTTCATCAAGGTTGATTAATCTAACGTCCTTGCTACCATAATTTTTCTACTATCTTCAACAACTGGTTCAAGTATAGAATACAGGCTGGAAAATTCTTCTGTGTCACAACCCTCTCCAGCAATAATTATCTCAGAATTGGCTGGTATGGTAATTGCTTCTTTTATCCTAACTCTAGCTATACCATCTATTTGTCTTGTGGTTTGGCATTCTATCCATTCACCATTTAATTGGGGTCCCCTCTTGCAGTTGATGGTTATGTCCTTTTCATCAATCAGGTCACATCCTAACAATACATTATCTCCAATTGGGGCTACATACATGGGCCATGTGAAAATCTCATTTCCTAGTTTCACCTCTATCTGTGCTATTCCCCTTGTTGTCATGTGCTTCCCAGCCTCTGCAACCACTAAATTCCTTGTTGCCTTCTTCAGTTCTGGTCGCATGTCTTTTGGAAATTTAGAATACAGTTCCTCACTCAAAACTGTCATCTCCGCTCCAGTGTCAATAACTGCCTTGGTTTCAACCTTGTTAATGACCAAAGGAACAGTAATGGTAGCTGCCCTCACCCGATCAATATTTTTCCCAATTGCCTGACTCGGTTCAGCACTGCCAATTACATCACTAGGTGTACTCTTCTGTAATTCATCAAATCCCTCAAACAACAAATTCAAGCTCAGATCATGATTCAATGCATCTAATTCATCTCCACATGGTCCATTCCTGGTAGTTATATCCTTAACTTCAATAATTTTGTCAATGGCTGATACTTGGTCGACAGTCTCAGTCCTTACTAGTTTAAAGAATCATATTGTGCCTCATTGCTGTTGGAAAAATCTCTGTTTTCCGTACTGCTTTTACTTTTCTTTGGTTTTTTACAATCTTTGATGTAATGCCCTTCTTCATTGCAATTAAAACATCTTGTGGTTCTTGTTTTTGTTCTATTGTCTTTGTTATACTGCTGGTTTTGCCGTAAACCTTGGTTAACATTTGGTTTGTTAAATTTGGTCATTTCCTTCTGAATTATCTCCCCTACTGACTGAGTGATGGAGTCTTTCATCCCTCTTTCAAATTGTGTAAGCCTCTCCTCAGTTACATATCTTTTCCCACCAACTTTCCTTATTTCAATATCATCTTCACCTTCATCAAAATCAACAGTTTCCGGCATACTCAGCTGACGGATGTTTCTATCTTTTTTTCCCCTTTTATATGTTTCATATAAAGTCACCTGGTGGATAGCTTCAGTCATACTGGTAATTCTCTTTGTCAGTAACTCTATAGCAATGCTCTGGTCCGGTAATCCCCTTAGCATGTACTCTACACTCAATGTACTGTGAGTGCTGCGTCAATAGTCGGAAATGACCGTCTGACTAGTATTCATGGATGTTTTCTTTGCCCTGTTTCCTTAATGTGTGCAATTCTTGTCTATACGTCTCTGGATATCCGTGGTCACCAAATTTATTAGACATAGCTGCACATAGCCCAAAGAAAGATCTTTTGGTCGCTGGTGAGAGGTAGGAAGCATAAACCATTGCCTCATCTTTAAGTGCTGTTACTAATTCAATGGCTTAAAGATCAGTATCCCATCTGTTGATCTCTGCAATAAGCTCGAATTGCATAAATAGGCATTCCAAGGATCTCTGCCGTTGTAAAATGGCACCCTGTTTCTTCTCCCATTGTCTATCTTGGAGTTATCATAATTATGGTGCTGTTGCTGTGGTCTACCATACTGTTGCCTAGATAACCAGTTTGGTACTGAGTAATTGTTTGGATACTGCTGGTAGTCTGGACGTTGCTGGATTTCAGGCATGACTGTACTTGTACAAGAATAGTTTGGACGATGCTGGATCTCAGGTATTGTCGTATTTGCAAAGGCATATGATGGTTGTTGCTGGGACTCTGACAATGTCGTATCCATATATGTATGTGTAGAACGTTGCTGGGTGTCTGGCAATGTTGTGGTATTATATGAGTAGGTTGGACGTTGCTGGGTCTCTGGCAATGTTATACTATTGCAGGAGTTTGTGGAACGTTGCTGGGTCTCTGCATAACTATTTTGACTACTGATAACAGGATCAGATTTTATCTGAGGGAAATATTGAGCATTGTTCTTCATCTGAAGGTTTTCATTTCTTAATGCCTCTAATTCTTGTCTCATCTTTAATATTTCATCACTCTCACTTGATTTTTCTCTTGTTATAGTCGCTATAGCACTATCACTCTTACTTTGAGTTGGGAAAAGAAAAGGGTTTGTGCTTACTGTCTGGTTTGCGGCTAAATAATTATGAGAAGTGACATCCCCAAATGAGCAGGTATCAATATTTGCAGATGCAACAGACCAAGTGGGAATGATTGGACTAGCTAATGTGGTAATTCCCCTACTAAATGAATTGGACCCCTGTGGTATACGAGATCTATCTCTTAAATCATACATTTTACTTTTAATTGCTAAATGAAATCAAGAGTTTCAATTTTACTAATCAACTTGGATTAAACTTTTAAATTATCCTTGTTAATCTTGTAGTTTTTCAGAATTATTCAACTTAAATTACTTTTTATCCTTGTTGAAATAGAAAAACAATTTCCTATGTCTTACTTTTAAAACACATTTTAAATTATGAATATATCCTTATTTTGTGAAATAGACTATATAAATAACAAATTTGAAATAGATTATTAATTTTTCAACTATGACCTTTTCCAAATATTATTATATTTACAACTTAGATTTATATTTATCCTTGTTGTATAAGAAAACTTTTGAAATAGACTATTTAAATAACAAATTTGAAATAGATTATTAATTTTTCAACTTTGACCTTTTCCAAATATTATTATATTTACAACTTAGATTTATATTTATCCTTGTTGTATAAGAAAACTTTTGAAATAGACTATTTAAATAACAAATTTGAAATAGACTATAAATTTTTCAACTTTGACCTTTTCCAAATATTATTATATTTACAACTTAGATTTATATATATTTATCCTTGTTGTATAAATTTAATGACTGGACCCTTTTGAAAAATTATGGTCTTAATATTTAACTTGGATTCAGATTTATCCTTGTTAAAATAGACTCCTTAATTTAAACTCAACTTGGATTATAATTTATCCTGGTTGAATATGGTATTTACTTTTACTATATTTAAACTTTCAACTTAGATTAAAATTTATCTTTGTTGAATTGTACCCCTTAACTATTTTATTTCAACTTGGATTTATATTTATCCTTTTTGATATATATTCAATTTTAAATTATAACCTTTTCAACTTGGATTATAATTTATCCTTGTTGATATAGATTCTGATTATCTATTATATTATATCCTTTTCAACTTGGATTAGTATTTATCCTTGTTGATATAGATTCTGACTAACTATTATATTTTATCTTTTTCAACTTGGATTAGAATTTATCCTTGTTGATATAGATTCTGACTAACTATTATATTTTATCTTTTTCAACTTGGATTATAATTTATCCTTGTTGATATCTATTTTAAACTAACTATAATAATTTATTTCAACTTGGATTAGAATTTATCCTTGTTGAATTTAAAATTACTTAAATATATACTATAATTTAATTATATTCACCAACTGTACTATCTATTTCTTTCAGCCTTCGTTGAAGTGTCTTTTTTTTATGTTTAGGTTTTTTTTTTATGTGTAACCAAATATCATAAAATATGGACAGAAACAATGTATGTACTTAACAATTGCGTGCCTAATAAAATATTCACGTAGATTCTTAAAATTTTCTTAAGAAAGAAAACTAAATTCGCTGCCACCAGTGTAAAGATTGTTGCCAATCTTTAATTTAAAAACAATATCTTTGAAATCTGGATATTAAATAATGACTAAACAACTTTTAAAAGTATCAGAGATTATTATTATCAATAATAATAAATACAGGTAAATGAAATACAATATATTAAAACATTAAAACGTTTGAATGTGTTTTTCGTGTATGCGAAATTACCTCTTGGAATCTTTGAAGATCTGTTTAAATTCGTTTCGTTATAAGAAAAATCCGGTTTTTATAGTCCTTAGCACGCCTTATCCTTCCGTGTACTAATATAGTCCGTTGCCGGTCAAAGTTAAATGTGTTTATTAAAGTTATCGAGAATGTAAACATAGAATTATACTGAAGGAATGGACAATTTCATCCGACTTTACACCAAATTACGAATATAAAGCAGGTAAAATGCAGTTACTAATGAAATGTAGTATTAATAACAACTGGAAAACAATTGATGTTTTCCGAATGCCACATGTTGGCGGAATTTTGTAACGCAAAATAGGAAACTGTCAATTTTGCCGGGAACAATATTTTCGGTTAAACAAAACATTACTATGAAACTATGATTAAACGTTCATAACACTGATAATAAGCTATGCATGCATACCCTCCATCCAAAACACACTGAAACATTTTTCACAATCGGTTAACTTACAGATTAAGTTAAAACTCACATTATTCACAACTTAGACGTATTTGGCACAACTTTAAGGAATTTTGGGTTATCAATGCTCGTCATTTTTGTTTGACTTTCATTACTATTTTGACCTGAGCGTCACTGATGTAGACGTAACACGCGTCTGGTGTATTATATGTATCTTTTTATTCTGGTATCACCTAAATTGAACAAAGGTTTATAGAAAAAAACATATTAATTTACATTACATTGCATTGTACATTTGTCGAGGAAGCATTAAATATGAGTTATTTTACAACGGTATGATCAGTCTAGCCGACAGGTTGACATAAGAGAGAATCCAGTTTGTCATTTATAATTCTGATAAATTGGCACAATTTTCGAAGTAATTTCATAAATCATTAAATTATACGCCTGGTACCTTAAGTAACTATTAACATGGCATTATGTTCTATTTTTTGTTTATTTTTGTATTTAGCTGTCCTGAATGTACTTAATAAACTCATCATAGATACCAGGACTAAATTAAGTATATACGCGAGACGCGCGTTTCGTCTACAAAAGACTCATCAGTGACGCTCGAATTCAAAAAAGTTAAAAAGGCCAAATAAAGTACGAAGTTGAAGAGCATTGAGGACCAAAATTCCTACAAGTTTTGCCAAATACAGCTAAGGTAATCTATGCCTGGGGTAGAAAAGCCTTAGTATTTCAAAAAATTATAAAATTTGTAAACATTAAATTTATAAATATAACCATATCAATGACAATCCATGTCAGCACAAAAAGTGCTGACTACTGGGCTTGTGATACCCTCGGGGAAATAAATCTCCACCAGCCGTGGCATCGACCTAGTGGTTGTAAATAAACTCATCATAGATACCAGGACTAAATTTAGTATATACGCTCAATTCATTCTTATTGTAGTCCTGTCATGTAACGTCGTCAAGTCAGTGTTTTATTCAAAAAGTAAAACCACAAAAATACTGAACTTAGAGGAAAGTCAATTCGGAAAGTCCATAATCACATGGCAAAATCAAATATCAAAACGCATCAAAAACGAATAACTGTCATATTACTGACTTTCTACAGGCATTTTCAAATGTAGAAAATCGTAGATTAAACCTGGTTCTATAGCGCTAACCCTCTCACTTTAATGACAGTCCCATCAAATTCCGTTATATTTACAATGATGCGTTAAATAAACAGATACAATAAATAAAATAGTCAAAATAAGGGTACATCAGTCATCATCGTATAACAATTTTAAAAGGGGACAATTTAACAGAACACAAAAACAGCTACTATCTACAAACACATTCATTGATATGAGTGTTAGACGTCAGTTAATTTTATACGTCACATACATTTGTCGTTCATTGTGCATACATTCAACGTATAGTGTAATACATAATAGATATATATGGGTAACACGAATGACCGAATAACACTGTTATTATCCGAATAACACATGTAAAGACCGAATAACTCTTCAAATATCAATATTAACACATTTGAGTGACTTTTAAAGATATATTATTGAATAAAATTATAATAGAAGTGTATTTTATAACCTAAAAATGATTTAAAAGTTGCAGGTAAGTTAATATTGATCATTATAAATTTATGGTTATCGGTGTGTACTTCCAAGATGGCGACCAAGGAAATCGTATGGAATGAATAATGAATAAAAGAAAGATTGCATACAATCCCTCAACGTGTTCATCTTAGACCACCAAAGTGGAGCCCTCACGCCACGTCGAGGCAATGAACAATGTGAGGATGGGCCTTTTTAAAATAAAATATGGAATAGTAAACTGTTTAAATTAGTTTTTGTTCTAATTTTAGTTATTAAAAAAAATATTATCTTTATCACATTATTATATTTTTAATTTAGAAATGGATGTTAACCAAGCCCCTTTAAAACTATAAAATTACAACTACTAAGATATCCTGCACAAGGCATGGGGTTATCTGTCATAGTCCGCGAAAATACTTTATTTAGAATTTATTGTAAAAAATTTATAACTATTAAATTATCCTGCACAAGGCACGGGCTTATCTGTCATAGTCCGCGAAAATACTTTATTTAGAATTGTTAAAAAATATATTCATCCAGTTCAACCTGAAAACATGCGCAAAAATACTATACATGCATTATGTATCAAGTGTATAAAACAGCAATGGGAAACAATAAAAGAAAAATGCATTAAACACAATACAAATAAATTGCATAAAATCGGCGTCGATTAATTTCACTCTAAGATGATTGAAGAAATTGCTGAAGATGTCGAAGTCGCTGTTGTCGTGAATATAAATCGGACCCATAAATATCGGCGGTTCTTGGGTCTTTTCCATCATAACGGCCATCTGCTTGTAACATATTTTATTTTTTATAATTTGTGCTTTCTTAACTTGATATATTTCTGATTTATAGAAGGTAACGCAATATAAGGAATGGCTTATTTCATATTTTTAATCACATACTAAACAACTTTTCAATACAAGAACAGTAAAAATACCCAAGCATTAACAATATCACGAAGAGGTAACACCTAGCCGTGAGACTTCCTTCAGAACAGACAAAATATTTTCATTTATGCTTGTCTTTCGAGAGGAGTATCAGTGGTATTCATGTCAGTTATGAAGCGGTCTGGGCCTTGGTATTGCACTCCCGATGAGCATACCGTTCGCCGAGAGATAGTGAACAAAATGATGAAAAGCATAGCTCTTGAAAATCATTTTGTACATTATTTCAAGCCAACTAATGTTTATCGGGTGGAATACGAAGCTCGTGACGGGATACATGTCACTGAAGAGGGTTACCGTGCCTTCTTAGTAGCTTTGAGGAAGTCGGTCAGTTGGTTTATTAACAAAGTTAGCAAATGAACTGAAATATTTTCTCAATGACTCCACGTGCAATGTATTTTGTTTAAGAAGAAGAAATTTTTTAACATCGAATGACTAAAATAATCCAAAAGTTCTTACATATTTTTTAATTTACAAATTA